>OZ020522.1:10708798-11143827 GCA_963971425.1 Bryoerythrophyllum caledonicum | reverse complement strand
GGTCATTACTCAAACTTCACCCCTACGGTACCCTATCACAAGCTAGCACAACAATAAATGGGGCCACCGGAAAACACCGGCAACAAGCCCGCAACACGGGGGAGGTACCGCACAAGAATCCAGAAATCCAAACGAGATCCTCTCCCCCAACAACATAAAAGCAGGAAAATGAAAGAGACAACGCCACTGGCACACGCCTGCAGTGGATGCCTCAAAGTCGCTAAACCTGCAATACAAAAAAAATACTAAAAAATGTTCCCTCTTAACGCCTAAAACTAAGGGAGTAGTGGAGATTGATCGTGGTGTTTAAAAAACACTATCCCTCCAATGAAATCACATATATTGGTGGATAATCACGACAAACGCCATTCTAACACTAAAATTAGGTCAAATGGCGGAAACCCTGACTGTAAGCATAAATGTCACACGTCCGAGTAACAATGCCTTTGAAATCTATTCCCAAAGTTTAGCACTATCTTTTTTTTTAAATCACATAACATGTGTTTTCGGACCTCACAAAGAAAACTAGTAAAAAATAAAAATTTATGAACTAATTTTTTACATCTATAGTCTTAGAATTTCACCGCGAACTCAAATCCGCAAACGAAATTCCAAAATCACTAAAATTGCAAAAGTTAAGATTTTAGTGATTCCACTCTAGGGACTTCTGAAATTTTTGCTTCCAAAGTGACGGAATAGGGATTTTGGCATGCAGTTAGATGACCCACGAATTCAGAGTCTGTAGCGCAATTGGGTACCTGCAGTTGACCAAGCCTGATGCCGTAAGTTGACCTTGCCCTAAGTTGGTCGTACCCGTGCTTCCCTAGACGGGTCGGCGCCTTCTTTTTTGGCCTGCGTGTCCCTTTACTTCGCGGACCCCGCCACCTAGCCCGTAGACCATGAAATCCTTGCGCCACGTGTTGGACTTATGCACATCCACTCGAGTGCCGGAATGTACTCAACAATGATGGCTGTAGATTCGCTCAATTTCCGCAGCCCATCAACTCGTAATTAAATGCGCTCCCCTACAACCTCGTTCCCACGCGTTCACTTCTTGGTTGCTCAAAGTTCCCAAGTTCTCAACGGTCCTATCTCGAGCTATACAACCCAACAACTCCAGCAACAACAATGAGTCCGGGTGTACACTCAAACCTCACGAAACTTGAACCATCTTACAACTCAAACCTAGTCAATTAACAACTAATTCTTGTAACCCACCCTTTTCTACTCTTCCCATTTTCAACAAACTTCTCGAATACAAAAGTGGTAAAGAAATGAAAAAAAAAATGGAGGTCTTTGTCAAGTGAATGTGTTGCATATCACAAGAGTAGTCAAGCATCACGCACACCACAATGGGTGAATCAACGAGTGTGAAGTACAAATGGAAAGCATGAAACTTTACTAATGGCTTAAATTGCCACTTACAAGCAACTTTCAAACACTACTCTCCACTCTCACTCACAAAGCTAGACTTGACAAAGATGTCAAGTCAAGGACGTATGCGGCGGTATACACACAACTGCAACCTTAGAGGGATGAAATCCATCCACCGGATGACTACGGTGCGCCGAACGCACGTCTTCACATAAACTAACGTAGATTAGACTAATCTAACCTACGCTAACACCACGAGATGTGGTGTGGTCCTCGACCCCACATCCCGTAACAAATCGAATTGCAAGTAAGGTAGAGGCACCCAATTCCGATTGGCCATCCAATTCGGATCAGTAGAGTATGCATAGAATAGTGCATGAAAATTACAAATGCTTGAAATGGTGCATGAAGTGACCCTAAACCGATAACTCAAAATCTGAAAACACCAGTCATTATCGGTATCGGATCATGATGTGTGCAATTTTGGGTTGCTCCACCTCAATTGAGCTCTCATTGGTGATATTGCCTCAAAAGTCAAACAAGGCTGATTGATATTGGGTACCCTCTATGAGTTGGTGATCCATGGCATGTCTTCTCTCTTTTACTCACTCTCACTTATTGACATGGGATGAAGGAGGGCACCAAATCTCACCTACTCTAGAGTTTGATTATGGGCTCCAATGGTTTTTGGGCTTTTAAATTCTATATCAAATTCAATCTTTGTGATTAAATTTGAAAAAATATTTGTTGAGTTTTATACCTAATTCCGTGTCTTTCTACACAAATGTTTTTGACATACAATGTCATTTGAGCCCCCAACTGGCTTAAGTGATCGGAATTGGATGCCTCTACCTTAGCACTCGACCCCTCGACCCTTGGTCCACGTGTGAAAACCCCTTAGTGGTGGAACGAACAGACACTCTACTTTTGGGTCCCGATCCGTGGACTGCAGACAATCCTCCGGACTGCCTAAGAGCCTGGTTCCATGTTAATGCCCGATCCGTCATCTCTAACGGGGTCGGTTCACTTTCATGTAGCCAGCTTTTCACCCTACCCGAAAAAGAACCATCGGGTGTAGCAAATTAACTCGGGCATGGTGGAGCCTCTTTGCAAGCCCGTCAACCTCCCCTTCCTCCCAACATACTAAGGTAGTGGTTGATATTCCCGTGCGAATTTCAGGTTTACATATTTAGACTTGTGAAAGAAAAAATTTATGATTTTTGGATGCTTCGCAAAGCTATTGCAAAGGCACCCCAAAAAAAAAAAAACATTTTTTGAGCATTTCTACAATTTTCTATGAATTTTTAAGAACGAAGGCTTAGAGTGGCCAATAACCGCTCATAGAGTCATGGTGTTCATGAGAGGTTGGATTCTGAAAATAGAGCACTTGTGCACCAATCAGAAGTTCTCAATTTTCCCAAGCATGGGCGGAATTAGAACAAGCTTGGACACTTTCTGAAGCCAGGCTGGTTGGTTTCTGACACACAGCCCCGGAATGTAGGGTGCGACAATTGGAACTGCACGGAAATATCAACCGCTACCTTAATAAGAGCAATGACGCATGAAGAACTTCAAGGTCGGACCTGTCAGATTTTCTTAATAAAGGTAATTGGGGTACTACTTGGAAGCATCTAAAGCCTTGGGTTGATTAAAATAGTTGACGGGTGTGATGCATGGAAGTGGCCCTACATATTCTTCCCTACATTTTGCAAGTAGAGAAGCTACAGTAATAATTCGGGTCGGGCAGTACATGGGGATTCGCCCTGACTTCACCGCACATGATTCGGTGCTTTCCCGACAATTCTTGCGTTGTGGTGTCTGCCCGGGGACTGCTCGCCACTCACCGCGTTGCGTTTAGTCCGCAGAGGGGACCTCACAGATCGTGCTCTAGATTTACAGTGACTGCACTGTACATATCCGGTGGCCGCTTTTTGTGAGTGCCTGATGTAGATGCCGTCAGTGGTTCGGCTCCGTTGTGGCGCCTAGATCTGTGCGTTGGAGAGTGTTGCAGGACTGGCAACGGGCTCCTCGGGAGGTGGAGATCTTCGCCGCTGCTGTGAACACTTGCTGTCGAGAAGGAGAGATGTTCTTGCGCTGAACTTGAGTGTCGGGATGACGCGGCGAAAATCTCATCGAGTTGCCTCTCTGTTGCTGCGCCACCGGGTGCCACTTGATCAGCGCGATTCCTACATGGCCATACTTTGTTTCGGGCAATTTTGTTCTCGAGTGGGTGTTTTTGTCACTTAGGGTTCTGGACTGAGGTAAACCCTACTCACAAACGTACGACGTAATGAGCTGTAATATCAGTGTGCACAATTGATTAGCAGCTCTCGTGGCTGTCTTGTTAGGGTGTTTGCAGTGTATCTAGCATGGCGTGTCATGTTGAAGGAAGGTATGAGACGCGTAAGTATCGCTTATGATGATCATCTTGGAATCACAACATTATAGATGAATTTCAGAAGTGTATGAATGAGATGTGTTAAAGTCATACATCTGATAATAGATTGTGTTACTACGACATCTACTTGTGGCAGGATATGAAAGCGAAGGCAGCTGATTTAATGTACATTTAAGTCAAACGGCGAATGTCAATTGGGAGAAAGACGTGATCAATACTGCTGCTTGTTAACGAGCAGTAGACACTGGACGAACGAAAGACGGTAGAGGATCACCGAAGAGAGGATTTGCCTTCATTCTCTGCATTACAAAAGCCATGGTGAGCGACCTTCACCATGACAGGCATGGGCAATGATTGGCGTGGTCGTAATTTCTATTTCAGAAACTGCTACTACTGTACGTGATATTCTAATTAAATGTGTACATCCTCGCTCTGCGTTCTTTTCAACAGAATTTTCTCAAGAAAGCTTCCCGGTCAAATGCGGATGTCAATTGCGGGTGTCGAGGACTAGGGGACAGAGGGGTCCTTATTTACATGACCCCGGCGGACTCTCTGAGCACGCCTCCAAAGAGCTCCATGGAGAAGATTCCGGACAGCCGTGATAACTTGAGGAGCTGTTCTAGTTGCAGAGCCAGCTCGCACCTTAACGATGCAGAGGAGAGTGCGGAAACTGTACAGAAGATGATCGATTTGCTCAAGTTTAACAATGAACAGTGTAAGTATTTATGCGACAAGTTCCGTGTGGTTGTTCAGAGCGCAAGGGAAGAGGTCGGAACAACTTCAAGAAAAGATGACCCTGATTTTGTCAAAATCTTTGAGGTTTTGATGGTTTTGGGAAAGAAGATTGAGAGCTTCGTGGAAGGTTGCTGCAAAGAGAAATGGGTCCAAGCTGCAATGGTGTTATCAAACGTGTCGGAGTACGTTTCATCACTAGGTTTCAATCTGGAGCTGTGCAAGGTTGCCTTCGGGAAGGATCATGCGGCTTCTGGATACCTTTCGAAGCGTGTAGTTGTTCGCATGAAAGAATCGGAAGCTACGCTTGTGAAACTGAAAGCTTCTCTGGATACTAAGCTCCTAGTTGAGAATGTGGTACTTCAACTGAATACCTTGCAGGGTGAGGATCGAGATATGGTCACTTATCTACTTCGAAGACTTTTGCAGATTGAGCGTATACCAAGCACTGGAAGTGGGACCTGTATTCGCAACTTGTACGATCTGGTGCAACGTGGAGAGCAGTTGGGAAGAGGTGCTGCAACTACAGTCTACAGGGCAACGTGGCTTGGAACACAGGTTGCAACAAAGGCATTCCCCAGATCTGAGAACGAGGAGATCGTGGAATTTGAGAAGGAAGTTGAGATCTTATCACGATTATGCCATCCCAATATCACGTCTATGTTTTGTTTCAAAAAGACTAAGCGAACTTGTTCCATCGTCATGGAGCTGATGGATGGAGATCTCAGTCACCTGATGCTCAACAGATGTGAAGATAGTAGTGATTCCCATCCATTTCCCGTCTTGGAAGCAGTGGACATCATGCTTCAAATAGGTGAAGGTGTGAATTATCTTCACAATCAAGGCATTGTGCACCGTGATTTGAAGTCTGGAAACATTCTCTACAAAATCGAGAAGGTGAAGAATGATGCAATTGGATATGTCCATGTCAAAGTGGCTGACTTTGGGATTTCAAAGGTAAGGGATACGAGTATCACATATAACGACTTAACTCGCAACACTGGAACGACCAGGTGGATGCCTCCCGAGATCATTGGAAGGTCGGACGGAAATCAAAGCGGCATGCCAAAATATCCATTCAAGTTGGACAGTTATAGTTTTGGACTGCTGTGCTATGAGATCTTGGTCGGCCATGAACCATTTTTTGAAATCCGTAATAATCCGTCGGAGATTAAGTGGAGGATATTGAACATGGAGCGCCCTGATTTACCGAGGGAATGTCCTCTCATGTTGAAGGCTTTGATTGAGAAATGTTGGAGCCATGAGCCTGAAGAACGTCCAAGATTTGATCTGATTTGTCGGGAGCTGACGTATATAAAATACTCGTTAATGACAGGTAATGAGTACAAAACACATTGCAGATCTGTTGTTGATGTTGCAGTTTTCAGAGTTCATCAGTTCCCACATGTTTTGTTTACTTCCGTTTGTAGTGTTGATGTTGAGGTGTGGACTTGAATCTGAAATGTAACAGGTGTATTGATGAAGCATGGGGTGGATGAAAGCCGAACGCGAGAGAATACTGCTGACGGGAATTCAGCAGTGAGTGACAACGGCGGTCATTCTCGATCAGATCCGCTCATGTTGCGAAACGCGGCCTCTAGAGCTCGTCGGCACGCGCGGAGATCTACCACTTCTGCGAGACTGCTGGCGGAGACTGAGTGGAGTGGAGCGTCGACGGAATAACTGGACGTATTATGTTACTATGAGTTTCTTCCTTGTAAACATGCTTGAATCATTTGGAAGGGTTCTCGCTGTAGAGAATAAGCTCAGGTGTAGTTAATAAGCTCAGGTGTATTGTGTAGACTGCAGCTAGCAGTCGGAGGTTTGCTGTTGATTTTGCGGCTACTCAACACCGCTGGAAGAGTTTTGTGGTACGCGCTAGCTTTTTGATTTATTTCCTCGATGGTAATTTTCCCACTTCGATGATGCAACTCATTAGCTGGCTCGCATGCTTCAGGAGGAAAATATGGTCTGATTGGAGTGAGTTTTGGGAGAGGTTCCAAATAGGTTCTTTCTATCTTCCACCGTCACGATTACTTGAATTTGAGTCCTTTACAATTAGCCTTCCATGTGAAACTTTAATATAGCACCATAGTAGGTTTACCCAGAAGTAGTTTTAACCCCTTAATAACCAAGAGTTCCTTCGGGGGGCTCTTCAAGGTTCAGGGAGGTTCTTTTTGTGTCAATTTATAACATTATTTTTTGAATTTTTTTACCGTAGATGGACATTACCAAAAGCTTTGTGTGAGTCCAATTTTTTCCTTAATCGGACATTAAATGAAATAGTTACAGGGTTTTGAAGTTCGAATGGGGAGAACGGGCACGTTGGGCAACTTCAAAAACTTTTGTATGGACACTCTATTGCATGTGAGATTTTAAGTAACAACAAATAACATTATTTCCTTTCATATTGTCTAAGAAAATCTCTTGTCTTTAGTGAAAAATAGCATATTAATCCAAGTCAAACATTTTCACACATTGCCGCACATTGTCGGGCAAGGTACCAAAAAAACTTCTTCCTTTCCACATAAAACTTTGAGATCTTCATGTTTTTCACTTTTTATTCTCCCTATGGCATTATGTAGTGTAAACCTTTTCATTTACCATTCGGATTCACATTCGAAAACATATTAAGGTCACCATAAAAATATTAAAATTCAAAAATTTAACGTGAACTGACAGTTTTTGAACCTCCACTTCTTGCACAATTTTTTTTGAATATGGTACACCCTTTGTTTACCTCTAAAAATTGATGGACAAGGAACTAATATCATGCTTAACATGGTGGTAATGAATTTAGACCTTGTGTAGTGCAAAAATTGGACATCAAATGAAGTCAAAGTCTGTTGATCCACTAAACGCAGGGAAGAAAATGAACCCTATTTGTACTTCAAACACTATAATCTTTCAATCCGGGCGGTTAAAGTTAATGAAATTTTGTGAGTATGTTACTTAGTAAGTCTTAATTGAGATCCTATGGTTATAACTAGAAATAAAAGTTTTGGTTTTCTTCCTTACTCATTGCACTAAAACGAGCAGTATTGAAGTGTTTTTGGTTCGAAAATGGCTTGGTAATTTAGGGGTTAAAGAGAGAAAATAAATTAGTCGTGCGTGCTAAAATATTTAAAGAGAATATTAAACCACCGGTATCATTTTGTTTATTCTTAAACGTTTGAATTTTATTATTATGGTGTTTTGCAAGAATGATAATAAGAGGTTCCAAATTTTGATGGACAACCCTAATTTTATACCTTTTGTTTCAAAACTATGCACCTAACTTAATAATGGTTGTATTTCACTCGGCTCAAGAAGAAGAACTCTGATCTCCTTTGGAAACGTGAATAAAGTGTTTGTTCATTCCACCACTAAGTTGATGCCTACCAGACAAAGAATTAGTAGTATGGAGCTACTTCCTCCTCTCGAGGGTAGACACTACAAAATAGAAGACACAACAAACAAATATCATTAAGGTGGGGCCATATCTTGTGTATTGAATTATTTGGTGGTTAGAGTGTTTATGCTTATGAACATATTTTTTGGATTTTTGAGTTTGATTTTATGGGGGGTCATGTGTGTTGGGTAAGGATTGGTTATTTTCCGGTTTGTGCTCATGGAGGAGGATAGACATGGCATGATGAATAGCAATCAAGTTTATGTTTTTGGATTTTGAATGTGTCTTCAATTGATTTAATAGAGGGGATGTGGGTTGTTGCTCTAGCCTAGCAGTTATCACTATTAGAAGGTCAATCTTCCAACCAAGTGTGCTAATTTCATTCACGAGTGGTTGATATCTATTTAATATCTTGTGTTCAATTGTGTTAGGGAAAAATCTATTATTGCAATATGTAAATGTGATGAATTGAGTTGAAATATATGTGTTCCAAGATTTTTGGGGGGTTGTTGTATCTTGGTCTCTAGACACATAAGAAATCTGGTTTGAGTGTGGCATTGTAGTGACATCTTTGTGTACCAAACACTTGGTGCATCAAAAGATCAATCCATGTATCCTACAATACATGCAATCAAGGTGACTATTTTTAGGGTCTTATCATAGTGCTAAACTTGAAGATTTTATGGTTGAAAAGTGTAAAAAATTGCTAAATCAATCTTGCAATATTACATCTTTAGAATACTCTTTTGAATATGTTTTGATGAAGCAAAGTCGTCGTTTGTTAGGGGTATATTAAAAACATTAAGGAATGTCATAAACCTTCCTTCACTACTAACTTTCTCAACAAATTGCACTATTCAATTCTACAATACTATGCTTGGTTATCCCAAAGTCCAAATTTCAATGTTTGAAGCACCATTACCCTTTCATTATGAATCCCCCCCCAAAAATATGCGGCCAAGATTTATTAAATGCCTATTTTTAATTTTAATAAGTTATTTAAATTAATCTTCAAAAAAGAACTGCTTTAATGATCAAACATTCACTTTAAGTCAAAACGCCCAATAGAGCCCATATATTGCACCAATTGTTGTTGCAATGGTCTCAATAGATGCCAATCTTTCTCGACCTCTAAGTCATGGTCTTTTTTTCCCTTTGAGGTGGCCTATAGCGCTTGCTACAAAGATTCTTGTGCAAAAACGATCCATATATGGTGGTTGGGCCTTAAAGGGTTAAACAAAAAATGGACATAGACTTAGGGGGGTTTCACATGCAGACCGTGGACCGAACTATGTCAAGGACCAAACTATGTTGAGACGCTGAGTTTTGGAGTTGGAGAAAAATATTAAAATATGTAATTTGCGGAGTTTGAGTCCTTGTAGTGTTAAAGCCCAAGGAACTGAGTTGAGAGGCGGAGACCCATACCATTTGGCAAATTCCAAGTCAATTTCTACCTCTTTAGGGTCTTACTTTCATGATATTTTCCTCTCTCACATTCTCTAGCCATGGAGTCTACAAGGGAACACATTTTTGGTTAAAAAAAATCAAGAAAATGGTCAGAAAGCTCATCACACAAAAATTCCAGCATAAGCACCGGCACATAAAATTTCAGGTAAAAACATTTAGGTGAAAATTTGAATAAAAAAATTCAGGTAAAAATTTGGGTAAAACATCTGGATAAAGAAACTGGATAAAACATTTCACGGTAAAATAAGTTACTGTTTTAATCTAACAATTGAGGTATTGTCAAATCTTAATATTTTAATGAAAAAAATGTTCCGCACCTCGGCAAGAGTTTGGTCCAATCGAGAATAGAAACCCAAACTCCTCTCGAGGGACTAAATTCTTGGCGCCAAAACCTCCAAAAAGTGTTGCCATGAAGGCATTTTAGACACCCTTGGCTTGGTCTCTGCGTGAAAGCCGAGAGGCCGACCAAGGCCGATTTTGAGGCTCTAGACCAATCGAATTGCAAGTAGCACTTGGCCTCTCGACTCGTGTGGGCCGCGTGTGAAAACCCCTTAATAGGCTGACGCACATGACGACCATATGGGGCTTCATCTTCCAGATATGGTCCCTAAAAGTTTGAGTTTGGCTCCTCATGCCCACATGAGTTTCGCAAGAAAATCCGTTGTGGTTCCAAACCAAACCATTTTGGTTACCTTCTTCTGATTTACCTTTTTAACCATATTATTACCACAATGTTCCTAATGTGTTCCAAATGAGTTCCCATGTTGTTCTTTAGAGTTCCCACAGTGTTCCCCAATGCATTCCGAGCGTTCCCAACGCGTTCTCCATGATCCCAAAGAGTTCCCAATGCGTTCTACACCTGGGAACCAATTTACATATTAAAAATTTATCCAAATTTACCTTTTGTTTAGTGGGGCCCACCACCAATCGTTGGGGCTCCCAATGGAGGCTCATCCGCACACATCGGGTCGAACAAACTGACACTTAATTCTTGTGTCCCGATCCGTGGACTGCGGGAGATCCTCCGGACTGCCTAACTTCATCGTCCACATGTTTCTGTGCTTTCCAGACAGTTCTTGCGTGGTGGTGTCTACTTAGAGACTACTCGCCACTCACCGTGTTGCGTTTAGTCGGTAGAGGGGACCTCACAGATTGTGCTCTAGATTTACAATGACTGCACTGTACATATCCGGTGGCCGCTTTTTGTGAGTGTCTGATGTAGATGCCTTTTTGTTTGTGCTCCTCCCAGTAGACCGCAAGTCCCGCTTCCTCGGAAGTTGTTTCTCCAGCTTGATAACTCCGCCAAGGATAACAAGAATTGGTTCCTCATGGCGTTTTGTTTGCTTCTTACAGCTCAAAAAATCTTCAAGGAGGTTACTGTGTGATTCTTGATTGTTGGCCACACTCATGAGGATATTGGCACACATTTGAGTTACCTTTCGAAACTCATCAAACGGAAGAATATTTATTGTCTGGCTGACCTCATGAAAGCCTTCATGGACTCGCAGAAGACTATCGCGTTCATTTCAGAACTTGTTTAAGAGGTTGCGGATTTTAAGAGTTATATTGCTGGATATCATCATGACGGGAGTAACAAGATTGTAGGACTGGGAGAGATGCACCTGTTCAAGTTTTACTTAGAGGAAGAAAGAGATGACGCTGGATGGCCGGTTATGAAATACAAGAAGTGTGCGACTGATTCATCCTGGCTTCCTCCAGGTAAGCCAGTCAAGGTGGAAATACTCTTATTTCCATCTCTCTTCGGCTTTCTCCACCTTTGTTGTCTTCCATCTCCGTCGGCGGCCCGCCGATAGACCTAAGCATTTTAGCTTTGAGTTCGTGTTCTCATTCAATTTGTGCCACTGACTCTTCTAAGACTCCTACAGGTAAGCCTGTCAAGATGTGGACCACGGATGAGCACGGAAATCCACGCCTACGTATTGGAGATCCAAAGCCAGTCCCATTTAAGCCCCTGTGGAGAGACGTCCGAGTTAACCAGAACAAAAGAAACCTAGAGAAGGAGGTTGCTTGGGCCACTAGAGTCAGCGAGAAACAATCCTTCATCAAGAACGGAATTGCCAAATATATTGAGTTCTGGAAGAACGGCATGTCCCGAGACAAGCGTTATGCAGCGGATATGGCCCCCTATATTTTGTACTGGGAGCGTATCCATCAGCTTATTTCTGGTCCCTTGCTACCAAACCGGGACTCTCTAGGAAGGATTTTAACCTACTTCAACTGGATTCGCGATCAAACTCGCGGCTCTGCGTTGGCCGATGACGTCATTGGAATTCCGGACATTACCCTGGAGGATGACCCCGACGCATATCATTTCTGTGGCCCTGATTGAGCCGTCCAAAGCTGTCGTTCAATCCATTTTGAGACGTTTTACTTGGTGATTTTGTTCTCTGCCGTCCTAGCAACGGTCATTACCTTCCCGTGTAAATGGGCCGAGTTCTTGAATGCGTTAATCTGACACTAGGAGATTGCTACGGGAATTTCAAAGTCGAATGGTAGATGCCCATGTGAAAGAAGAAGGAATCAAAGAAGATTGTTGTAGAGTGATTTTTCACCACTCTAAGAAAACACCCAAGTGTATCCACACCTCATAGGATTCGTTACGGGGATGATCATACGCCTAGTTTTAAGTAATTAAAGCTTAATTGTGTAGTTAAAACACCGTATTTGTTATATTGGGAGATTTAGTGACTCCCAAATTAACACATGTAGATAATAAGAGCTAAAGTGCACATCTAAACTCTACAATATGGAGGGATATGAGTTTCCATTAAATTGGGAGGTAATGTTTTCTACAAAAACCCGTAGAAAAATAAGTACTACGGATAACATTACATTACAAATCTAACTATAATATTGAAAAGAAGAACACATTAGTTGACACTTCTTTTATACCACATGTGTTCATTGAATATGAATAGCTAAATATTCACACTCGATCCTACTAACCCGGATTAATACCATGCTCCAATTTAGCTAAAAGTGAGCTAAATGACGGACAAATATCCACTTGTAAGAGAATTAGCTTAACACATTTTGATGAGCCCTTTTTGATTTAAAAGAATTTCAATTCTCCTTCTGGAATTCACATTGGCCAAAAAAATATATAACGAGTTTCAAATGATGGTGCTCAGAAGTGGGAAAAAAATTGCACACACTACCTCTTTTCGAACTAAAGTGTCCCCATCACTTAGAGGTGCAATGAACTCAAAAAGGAAACTCCACACACTTTAGCTCCACTTGACCTAAAGTGCGCACCATTACTAAGTACACTGAACTAAAAAGAATGGAGAGCTAAAGTGTCAATAAGAAGATTTGCTCACACTTTAGCTCCACTAGAGCTAAAGTGCGACCCAACATTTACTTTCTATCATTCACCATAAAGGCAATTATTGGTATTATTGGTTTCAAGACTAGAAGCAATTTACCACATTGTTATTATAAAAAGAAAATAAAACATACTGCAAATTATCACCGATACACAAAAAGAATGGAGAGAATATTTCATAGCAATCATTGGCATCACATATTATAGTCATACAAAGTGTAAATTAATGAAATACAAATATCTATAATCCCAGCACCAATGGATCTAACCATACTACATGAAGTATTACGCATCAGAATCTAAAATCTAGGAAAAGGAAACTCCATTTATCTAAGTCTATTACAATTCGGACCTGGCAAGTGCTTCCAAAGAAGCCTTGATAATTGCTACTTGTCCCTTCGGAATTTTTGTAGTTGAATCTTGCACATGACCTCCATCCCTCTTTGAAGACCTAGGTTTCCATGCTGTCAAGATTGAATCGGTACTCTCCCACGTTATGGCTATCCCCTTTTCAATTGTCCAACGAAGGTTGCAATCTGTGTCCCAATCTTTATAGAACTTCATAACATCCCGATCGCGCGATATAGGGTGGAAAAATTGGATACGCACGGTGTTTGGCATATCCGGGTTAGAATTAGGATCTGAAACTGCTTGAGCAATCCAAAATGGGCGCTCGTCCCCATCACAAGGACGCAATGCAACAAAATAGCCAGCAAAAAGATCACGACCAACTCTAAAAGAAGGAGGTGGACGATTGCGCCTTTGGCCAACAAAATGCTCATCTTCACGGTACTCCTCGCGAACCTCACCCTCCGCTGAGAACTCATCTTCAATGGCATGGGCAATTCGCGTCGTCGGCCAAAAGCCGTCTACCAATGATATCGGCGTATCCATTGGAATAATCAGAGCAGCTCTAACATCACGCCAATAATACGAAAGTGGCTCAAAACGCGATCGGGCTTCAATAGACTCCCGAGATGATTGCTCCCAGTGATCGATGAATCCTGAAAGTCCCTTCACCACCTCATGGAGATGCCGCATCATAGAAGGCTTCAATGCATCAGGTTCTCCGCGAGGCCATAAAGATCTTCCTTCACAATCCTCCTTCCACAATTTGATGCCACTACCTTCTCCTCCCTTAGGAAGCCAATCCTCATCATGACAAAGGATTTTATACTTCATTACCGGACAACCACTTGAATCCACATAAAACTTGAACTGATGAGCCTTTGTATGACCCTCCAAAGCTTCATCACCATCCGCAATCATACCCCCAATGAACTTCTTAAAGTCAGGAACCTCTTGGATGAGATGCGGGATTGTGGGAACACTCTCATTTTTCATAAACGACCTCATGAGCAAAGGAATGGTTGGAAAACTCTCCTTCCTCAGTGTCATACTCCAATGTCCAAATAATGCATCTATATCATCATGTGTATGCCCAACTAGCATAAAATTAACATACACCTCGCGGAAGATGCGTTTTGCAACAAGAAGGGACCAAAAACAGAAAACAAATCTATTTTTGTTATCACCAACTGCATTGTCCATTTGTACATTCAATATTGGTGGCAAAGGCCTCCCTGGAACTAGGATATCTGGAATCGACCCTAATGGATCCAAACACATCTCCGCACCCCGTAATACCGCCGAATACAATGGATGAGAACTAGATTCTGGGAAGAGTTGCCGGGACGATGACTTCGGAGGCGCCTCCAGGTCACGCAATAGTTTTGCGAACGACCCGACCGTGTAATTGGCATCATGGGAGTATAAATCAAGGCCGTAATGGGCGTAACGCTGGTCCACATGACCATGGGCAAGCATACCTGTGATTGCAAGAGGCAACTTCATAAGCCCATCTAGGTGCTTTGTTTTATGTGAAAAAACCGGGGAGGCGGTCTTTGAGTGATCCATCTTATCATGCATGATGGTAAGAACCTCCTGAGGCGACGACTTTGATCGAAATCGGTTCAGGTAGTACAAGTCCCGATGTGAGAAAGCAGAATCAATGTGAACCTGCATCTTCTTTTGCCATAGCAGTGATGCTTGTGTTCCAGGTTGAGTAAGCTTCTTCTGATCCTGGTATTTGTCACAAGTAGAACAACGGGCAAAGTTGTCTCCACCTTTCTTGGCATAGTACTCAGGGAAGCTCACACGCCGAATCTTACTCAAGCTTGAGGTTGAGATTGGCGGCAATCCACAATCAGCGAGATGATGATTGATCATCAAGAAGCGGTATCTGATCCTTCCACTTAAAACTTGCAGGGAGGACCTTTGCCACAGCCTTCTCCCCAGATGGGAGAACACGAGACTTGTGAGGCATGTGGTCCGCATGTCTATCGAGAATGGCTCCAAGAGCGGCAGTAGCCACAACCGTATGACCTCTAGGCTTACGCAAACCGGTATTCCCGTGGTGTTGAGCGGCATGACCAGCGGCAGCGTCCTTCGCATTCCGATAGAAAGTACTCGAACTTACACCCATGATTTTCATCCAGGCATGGGCACAACCGTCCACACCCTCTAGGGTCACAACCTTCCTACCCGCACCGTCTCTATGAAACTGCCTGTGAACGTCGAGTTTGATATGATTTCTGAACTGCACGATGGTCTTACTGTACAAGCGCGTCCGAAGGACTCTTATTTTATCTCTAGGGTAGTGTTGAACACAGTTTTGACTGCAACAACTGTTGTTCGCAACAGCGTTAATGGAAAGAGGGGTCATGAGAAATTCAACATTCCTGGACACTGTTGGACGTGTATTCCTTGAGGAATTGTCGTACGAACGGGAGCTCCCACCTAGAGGTCTGTTACGCTCAACCAACCAGACATTGTAAATGTCCCGAAGGCAATGATGGAAGAGACTCACACCGTTTAAGAAGACTTGTTGAATAGGCCAGGTCTTAAACGAGTACCTCCACTCATCAGGAGCTTCGTCTAAAACAAAAGTACTGGACACCTGTACTACAACATTCGAATCCCCAAGAGGACCAGAGAAACCTAGAAGTGCACTTGACCGGACATTGCGAACCAACCCCTCCGCAACGCGAACACCCGAACCATTGTGAAGCGAAACAGTCAGCCCGACCCAGAGACGGCGAGGAATAACATCAAACTCAGGCAGGTCTGGATTCACAGGAGCGTCAACATGAACATCGTCGCCCTCCGAAGACGACATCCTGCATTCCAATGAGATACATAATAAAAAACCCTGACAAATAAAAATGGGTAACCCCTTGAAGGAATAGACATTTATGAAGCAGCATAGGAGGAGGGTAATTGATCTCGAATCGAGGTAAGGTCTGGCGCTTGAAAAAAAAAAGGTATGATTCAAGTGAGCTGACATGGCAGACCATGTAAATTTAGCTCGACTCGAGGTAAACTCATGCGGTATAAGATGACAAGTATAAAATTTCATGCAATTAGCTATAAGCCGAATATGAAATTATTTCACCCTTGACAAAGACAACTAAGCCCGACCCGACCTAAATTTATGACTACCAGACTGATTGTTATTTTAACTCGAGTCGAGTTAAACAGAAATAGGACATCAGGTATGTCAGTTTAGCTCGAGTCGAGCTAAACTTTCCTTCAAAAGAAGGTAAGACAATTTAGCTCGACTCGAGCTAAACTATTGATAATAATATTTATCGACAGTTTAGCTCGAGTCGAGCTAAATTGTACTAGGAAAGAAGGTATGACAGTTTAGCTCGACTCGAGCTAAAATGTCAATATAATAATGTAAGACAGTTTAGCTCGAGTCGAGCTAAACTGTCCTACCATCATTCCAAGGACACTTTAGCTCGACTCGAGCTAAACTGACGATAATAATACATATCGACAGTTTAGCTCGAGTCGAGCTAAACTGTCCTTGGAAAGATGGTAAGACAGTTTAGCTCGACTCGAGCTAAACTGTCCTTCCGTGATTTTCGGCGTCTTTTTAGGGATTCATATGGTAAAACTCTTCAGCATATGAATCTGACTCTCTGTGTACTACAACCCAAATCTTCCCGTTAGTCGTCACGAAACTCGCAGTGATGCTTAAAAATCAGAGTAGCAACTGGAACCACCGCAAATAACCCTACACACTGTTACATCCTAATTGCTAGAGACTGTGCACAGAGAATGCAAGAAGTACACATTGTGTACCTCATGAAGAAGACAAGTGGTGCGTTGTTGCCTCACGCAAGCGCCCTGCTCAACCGTGCGTAACCTGTAGATGTTACCCTCCTCAACCTCCGACAGTTCTTCTCCCTCCAAGCCTCTCCACAACAACCTTGCACAGCAACCAAAGTGAGAAAGAAAAGAAATGAAGAAAGTTTTCGAGGATCGGCGAGGTCACTCACGGACACACGACCGTTTCAGAATTGGCGGGAGGAAACTTCAGAATTGGCGGGGGGGCTTTTCCACAGCCCCTAAAAAGGTGCAAATTCGAAATCTTAGCGGGAAACAGAATCAACTACTTCCTGGCTGACTAAAATAAGGAAGAGTACATACCTCGAATATACTCGCACATGCGAGTTATATACAAGGTCTTAGGGTAACGCTCAGGGTTTGGGTTAGGGTTAGGTTTAGGGTTTAGGGTTAGGGTTTTGGAGTTTAGGGTTAGGATTTTGGGGTTTAGGGTTTAGGGTTTGGTATTTAAGTTCAGGTTTCAGGGTTCAGGGTTTAGGGTCCTTGGTTTAGGTGTTATCTTCTGATGTCATTTCATTTCAATATAATAATACTTTGAACATTCAAGATATTGACAATTCAACTAAGGTATAGGGAAATGTCGAGAAGATATTGAGATGATTAGAAATAATTTGTATTACAATCCAAATAGGACTTATCTATTATGTTGAAATCAAAGACCTTAACAAACAAGTTGCATTTTTAACCCTAAACCATATTTTATGTGCACGTGTATTTTTAGCAAAAATTTATGTATTCAAACATGCTTTGGACATCATTTCTTTGGGGTTTTAAAAATGTGCATCATGTTACTATTTTGTCATCAATCTAGAATGTGCATTCTTTGGCAAGAATCCCAAGTGTCTCCATGGTCTGGATTTGGAATTGAAATTGGTTACTAATATTTTGAATTAAAATATCTTATATTTGAGTTCGCATTGCATTATCATGAGTTTAGGGTGTGGCAGTCTAAGCATGACTTGAAAGATGGAAGAATTCTTGACCATACACAATTTATTTCATGTTTTGACGTGAAATTAAAGACTTTGTCATTTGTAACACATAGAGAGTGGAACAATATTAAAAGATTTCAACAAGGAACGGAGAGACCTCCTCATGACAAAAAAAGGATAATCAAAATATAAAATATAACTAATACAAAGTGTATCACTTAGTGCATCAGGCATAATTTAATGTTCGTAATGTAAGTAATTTTGAAATTATTGATACAAGCAAAAATGGAAAAATTAGTTTTTGAGCACGTTCTAGTGGTTGCAAATTATTTTTGACATTCTCAAAATTTTGTAGAAGGATGATAAAAGTCATGAGGCATAATTATATTTTCTCAATGAACGTCTTCAGTAAAAGTTATGCGAGCCAAAAGAGAAACTTCTCGATTGCCGGCACGTCGAGCAACCTGAAAAATGTTTTGCTATGACTCAGTATGGAATGTGATATTTTGAATACATAGAAGTAATATTAGAACGAATGATATTGTGGATAAACATGTTATTCTTCTAGTGAAAAATAAGATTACATCCCAATTCATACATTTTCACACATTGTCACATATTATTGATTTAGGGTACCAAGAATACTTAGACTTCATATCCACTAAAGACTAGGGGATCGTCATATTTTTTTGCTTTTTAATATTACTATTGGAGATTTAGATCCACATATTTTGAAAACCCTTTTAAAATTCAAAAGATTACGATTTCACTTGTGAAATACTTAACCATAAAGAGAAGTACGGAGTTCAAAATGATTGTTTGTAGAAGTGGATATACACATTGCACATACATCAGCTCGATTTTTAGCAAAGGTGTTCACCATCACTTTGTGCAATGAACCAAAAGGAGTGTGTGCACACACTTTAGCTCCAGTAGCGCTAACGTGTGCCTCATCACTGGGTGCAGTGAACTAAAAAGAAAATATGCACAGTTTAGCTCTAATAGCGCTAAATTGTGCACCATCACTAAATGGAGTAGATTAGAAAGCAAAAATGCACTATGTAGCTCCGGTATACAGAAGATGGCTTCTAGAGAAGTGGACACTAATTAGGAATCCATACAGTAATTGTAAAATGAACAATAAGTGTAGTGTCAAAACTATACATCACCCAATGTCAACTACTACTTTAAATGTCAATCCTAGTAAATAGTGGAACATAAAGTTTTTTACTTGTGGACAATTAGTTTAGGAAACCATAATCATGGTTTGATTACATCTTGAGCATCATAGTAAGGAAGGGTTGAGTGCATGTAGAAAAGCAAGAATTTGCAAGAAAGAGCTTGGGAATAATCGGACGTAGGTGTGGAGCAAACAAAAAATATCAAAAATTGGACAAAGTAGAATGTAAAATATGGAGGGAAAATGAAACTGCAAGTAGAAGATTGGAAATATAAGAACATTCTTCTGGAAACGAAAATGAGAAAAGAAAGGAATATTGGAAAAGGAAAAAACTTAAACATACAATAAATATAGAAATACAAGTAAAATACTCATTAGATATCCATCACATATTACAACACCATACTCATTTTATTGGGAGATTTCCAGGATTTTGAAAGTTATGAACGGTTTTTCCAATACATTTTTTTGGTGCACATTCAGCTCGACTCAAGCTGAATATGTACCCATATTGTAGATATTGGACAAATTGCATTGTGCAAATTTACTAAATATTTGCATATTTAGGTCATTCTCAAGCTTCAAATATTATTTTGGGAGGCTCCCAATCTCCCAATATAATGAATATGGTGTTTTATGCATTCAATGTGCATTACATATTCAGTAAATATTCATTAAATACTTATTGAATATTCAACTACACATTAATTTTACATTAGAAATTTATGCACTATTCATTATCTATTCATTAACAGTGCATTAAATACTCTAAAAATAATCATTAAATATACAAATATTAATTAAACTATCCTGAAATATACTTTTAAAACTTCAAACATTCATTAAGTAAAATTTAAATATTCTTTAATTGTGCATAGAAGTTTTAGATATACAAATATACATGAAGTATCCTATAAAAAATCATTACAAAGTCATTAGTTATTGGCTAATTATATGATTACACATTAAATATTCATTTGGATAATATTAAAAAATATTTAAAAAATGCAAGAGATGGGAATGAGAATAGTTGTGGATAAGACGATAAGAAATTGAGGTTGAAGATGAGACGAAGAATAAATGCATGGCGTTCGGTAGGTATAACATATTGAGCTTATACAATTTATCAAGTATCAAAATTGTGTGCTAGGGAAGAATTTTGATAGAGGGCTATTACAAAATGAACTGTAGTAGGTGAACAAATGAGGGATAATATTCATGACAATGGTGGCTAAAACTAGTTGCCAACTTGTTGACTAATCATACTACTAAAATCATATTCCACGCAGTGAACCACGTAGTCAACCGTGCAGTGAACTATATAAACAGTGCAGTCAAACGCGCAGTTAATTGCGTAGTCAACCGTGCAGTGAACCATGTTACCTTTTTATTATTTATAGTTTGTATTATAAAAACGTCATTATAATGGTTGGACATATGCGTTGCAAAGCAAGCGCCAATTGCTAGGAACGGTGCAGCCAACCGCACAGTGAATCATGTTATCTTTTCTTTAATATAGTTTGTAATATAAAACCACGCAATGAAGTTGGAGTTGTGATCTTGGAGGTTGGCATACAAAGTTGGAGGTACAAAATTGCATATTCGAGTTGTGGAGATTGAAATTACAAGTTTTGAGGTGAGATTGCAAGTTTTGAGATTGTAATTGCAAATTGAGTTTGTGGGTGTATAAAATTGAGATTGTAATTGCAAGTTGAGTTTGTGGGTGTGTGAAATTTGCATTTGTGTGTTGCAATTTGTGCTTACCCAAAATAAATTTGAAACTCTTAATTACAAATTTGTCGGTCATAACCTTTTTGAAATTCCATGTTAAAATGCAAAAAAATCTAAAACGTAATTAATTTTTTTCTATTCTATTCTATTACATTATTAAAATTCATGCATAGGTTTCAAAGATATATTTTTATTTTATGTAGATTGTTGTTACCTTTCTTTTTTAATATTTTGTGATTTAAAAACTACATGAAAATGGTTGAACTAATGCGTTGCAACGCAAGCGCCAATTGCTAGTAGTGTACTAGAAATAGAGAATCTCCACCGCGGCCGAGGGACCGGGATGCGAGAATAAACACGGTAAAGCCCACTCCGTGAGGCCTAGGCCGGTGTATCGGCCCACAGGAGTGGCGGCGCCGGTTCTTCTAAACAATAAATTTACAGAAAGTACAGGGGAGACTAAAATTCCCCGGGAGCATGTGTTCAATCATGTAATTACACGAGGGAATTAAAAAAAATCAATAAAAACCCCAAAACAAATTAGCCTACTATGGCGTAAGTGTTGGGCGCTGGCGTTTCCTCACAATGGCCAATTCGGTGACGGTGCGGGGGGAAAAGGGTAAACCCCCCTCCCTTCATCTCAAACTTGGGCACCTTCCCGCTGGCGTGGAAAATTCCCCGTCAGGGGTGGAGATGCTCTAACTACTGGATTTGTACCGTTAAAGTGAAAGCAAAATGAAGTGAAAAGTAAAGAAAAAATCACACTTTAGCTCTATTAGAGCTAAAGTGTGCACCATCAGGAAATGTAGGAAACTAAAAAGAAAATATGCACACTTTAGCTCCAATAGAGCTAAAGTGTGCACCGACATTTATTTTATAATTAAACAATTGCAAGATGTGGTCTTAACATACTTAATGTCAGTTCGATTCTCAAAGTATATAATATCAAACTCATAAATAATCAAAACGTGAATTCAAAGTAATAGAATCTTAAAATCGTAGCTTTAAAACTCTCTTAAGTGTGCTTCACCTAATAATTGGTGTAGGAGGAACTTATATACATCGATGGTAATGAATGTACTCCTTCTGTAATGCAGAAATTGAAATCCAGTCAAGTGAAAGCCAGCTGATCCACTGAAAGCATGACAGAAAACTAAACACTATAATCCTATTTGTAACAGTAAAGACTATAATCGTTCACTTCCGTCCAATCCAAGTTTGTGTATTATTGAGAAAATGCCAATTTAGAAGTTTTAATTGAGATCATACGAATGAAATTGGAAATAATCACATTTCTTTTGCTATCTGTTCGTTGCCCCAGAATATGCAAAATTGTAGTGATGATGGCCAAGAAAAATTGCGTAGGAAATTTACGAGTACAGAAATACAACACGCGCGTAATATCTAGAACTTACATTAGAAAGATTAAAATGGATTCTTGAAACTCCGGGTATCAATAATGAAGGTGAATAATTTGTGGTGCATCCATTTAAAATATCCGAGGGTCTCACCCAAATATCACGAAGGGTATCCCGAGGGTATCTCGGGAGCACCACACGGCCACAGGGTTTCGACCCTCACGGCTTTAGGTGCCCCCGAAGGTACCCTAAAAACTCCTGGCGCTCTCATTTTCTCTTCCTTTCCGTTGCTGTGAGTTTTGTGTGTGTCCGTGTACGTTCTTGTTTTGTGAGGGTTGTGCGTTTATGCGTCGGTTCGTCGTGGTTTTGTGTGTGTTTGTCTAGGCGTTGTTGTTTTCTGAGGCGAGTTTGCGGTTTGTGTTGGTTTCGTAATGTTCAGGGTCTGTTAAGTTTGTGTATATTGTATTGCTGCGTTTAGGCTTTCGTGCGTTTAGGCTTTCGTGGACGTTAGGGTTTCCTGCAGATAGGGTTTGTAGGACGTGTGATTCTTAATTGTGTGAGTTCGTGTCCACTGCAGTGCTGGAATTTAGGGCTGTTTGTGTGAGATTGTGAGGGTTTCTGTGAGTTTGTGTGAGTTTCTAGGAGTTTCTGTGAGTGTGTGAGTTTCTAGGAGTTTCTGTGAGTGTGTGAGTTTCTAGGAGTTTCTGTGAGTGTGTGTGAGTTTCTGCGAGTTTCTGTGAGCACGTACAGTCTGAAACGGCGGTGCTCGGAGGATTGACGTGAAGAAGGAACAAGACTTGCAGCTTTTTCAGTCGGATTTCATAGTTTTAAAGGTAACTGCACTCATTCAATCTTGCATTTCTTTTGATATTTGTGTAGTTTTGCTTTAGATATGATGTATTGAAACAATATGATAGCATTGCTTTTGATGTATGTGTGAGAAGGTAGATGAGATTGTGTATTCAATGTGGTGGTTTGAATGTGGTAGTTTGAATGTGGTGGTTTGTGGTGGTTTGTGGTTTCTTGTCGTGGTTTGTGCTAGTTTAG
The DNA here is from genome assembly GCA_963971425.1 of Bryoerythrophyllum caledonicum. NCBI lineage: Eukaryota > Viridiplantae > Streptophyta > Bryopsida > Pottiales > Pottiaceae > Bryoerythrophyllum > Bryoerythrophyllum caledonicum. Next base: position 11,120,677 of record OZ020522.1, on the reverse strand, counting down.
ATGTGCACATTGAATTCAATGTCGTGGTTTCAATTGCTAAATTCAATGTGCTGAATTCAATGTGTTAATTTCAATGTGCTCATTTGAAAGTGCTGATTTCATTGTGAATGATTTCAATGTGTTGGTTTCCATGTGCTACTTTGTTTGATTTTGTGTGTGTGGGTTTGTTATCGTTGTTGCAGGACTTCTAGTTCCACCAGAAATTGTCTGGGATTCAGGTTCGTAATCAATGGGTGAAAGGTAAAATCCATGCTTCTCATCCAGGAGCCCTAAACCCTACGCCTTCAATATCATATAACGAAAGACGGATCTGCACAAACTGTAATAAATAAGCTCTTCAATGAACACAGTTTAGCTCGAGTCGAGCTAAACTGGGACATCGATATTGCACTACTGTCCACACTTTAGCTCGACTCGGGCTAAAGTGGGCTTCCACTGTGCAAAATGGGTCACACTTTAGCTCGACTCGAGCTAAAGTGGGGCCACCACTGAGCAATATGGCCCACACTTTAGCTCGAGTCGAGCCAAAGTGAGATCCCCCGTGTGCTCTTGTGGCTGCATTAACCTCGACTCGAGATAAAGTGCGCTCTCCAGTGCTCTTTAGGCTTTATTTAAACTCGACTCGAGGTAAACTATGGCCAATAAAGCACACTGGAGAGGGCACTTTAGCTCGACTCGAGCTAAAGTGTGATCAATAGTGCACAATAGACGCCCTCTAAAGTTTGAGTCGAACGGAAATGTTCGACTTTATACGTCTATGGTTGCGCCAAAGCCGGCTACAAGAACAGTAATCATAATGACTACTTTCAAACTCTCGGTGTGAAAAATGTCATGGCCTTCCAGTAAAGCCAACACACTTTACCTCGAATCGAGCTAAAGTGTATGACAATAAACTTAAACAACTCAAACACAACAACACTCGGACTTTAAACACTCCAAAGGTATAGTAAACCAATGATATCGACGACCCAGCTCATGTCCACTTCTCGTTAAATTCTCACATGTGTGCAAGAACTTCAGTCACGCTTCAACCACTTGAGGACCTCAAAGAGTGAGGTTCGTGAGTGATTTAAGGGTGAACTGAAGCTCTTTCGCAGTTCTGAGAGTTAAACGAGAAGTAGCCATGATTTGAAAATAGATGTATAGGAAATTCGTTTGAATGAATATTGTAAGTGTCAGAACTGTTCAGCTATGCAATCCATGCATGAGCACTTTAGCTCGAGTCGAGCTAAAGATGAAGCTAAAACTTGAATACAACATTGATACATTGGTGTAATTGCAGTCTCCTAACTCAACTCACATCTACTTTTTGTTCACCTCTCATAAATCGTGCAAGAGCTTCAGTCCCGCTTCAACCACTTGAGAACCTCAAAGAGTGAGGTTTGTGAGTGATTTAAGCGTGAACTGAAGCTCTTTCACAGTTCTGAGAGTTGAACAAGAAGTAGGCATGAGTTGATTGTAAGCGTCTAAGAGAACGGTCTAATTGACTAGATTTTGTTGCAGAGTATTATTAACATACTTGTATTTAGTTACACATTAGCTCGAGTCGAGCTAATGTGTGACCTCGCCGTCCTAATCGGATGATCATTAAAACAATCTAATATTTGTGCTCCGTTTCGTGTTTGTGTAGATCTGAGAGGGACAGGATGGTGTCTCAACTGCAGCACTTCTTCCAGCCAAAGCCTGTCGACATTGACGATGACGATGGAGACGACAACAACCACTTAGATTGCTGGGAGCTCAAGGATCCTTCGATGACACTGAAGTGGACGCTGCTGTGGGCCCCCTACACTGAGAATCTAGTGTTTGGTCAGACCTTCGCTGGTGATATCCATGAACCCCAGCACATCGACTTCAAGACCAAAATCATTGATATAGTCCACGAAGATAACGATATAGTGAAGTTGTCGTGTGAGACAACCACTGAGTCTGTCGATCCTTATATGTTCACTATTGTAGTGAACAATACTTCGTCTCCCTTCTGTATCTTCGACTTAGTCAGTTCTCTTAGGGGGTCACAGTTTGATGACATAGTGGCTCAGGTCGACCACGAAATCTCCCAAAAGAAATGGGAGACTAGTAGTGGTCAGCCGCTGAAAGCAAAGGCTGTCGCGAACAAACTCCGCGTCATTCTTTCCAGAATGAGTACTTTTGCCGCTCTTGAGAAGGCGAAATTAATCGCGTCTAGGCGCCCAATAGAACTTTCGGTAGTTTCTGGTGCCGTAACAGGTAGCCAGAATATAAGTCAAGCATCGGTACCGATAAGAACTCCAGGTGCAAGAGCAAGTCGAAGCACCCTGCGCAACACGCTGTCAGCGTCTCCCGTCAAGAAGCGCTCCGCTGCCAAGAAGCCGGAGACTTCTTCCAGGAAGAAGACGAAACTCGTTTCAGAGGAAGAGTTGGCCAATTCGATGGCCTCTGCACTGTTGGAACTTCCTTCGGCGCTCGGATTCGGAGAGGTAACAGACTACACCAACGTCCAACAGATATATCAGAAATTCTGGACGGAGTGTCAGAGCTGTTTTTTTCAAGGAGACAGAGAGATGAAGATCGAGCTTGATGTGATGAGGCTGCATAATGCACCGCCGGAGTGGACGATCCGTGCATTCGAACCTCGCGGTATGGAGGAGTTGAAGCATTACTACCTCGAAATGCCGGACAAGACTCAGAAGCAGACTCTCTGCGTCATGCCCAAGCTCGATCATATGCCAACGAAGGTTGAGGAGCTCAGCGACTGCGACTTCTATATCATCAACAGCCAGCACAGCGTTGCTGCATCAAAGTCGATGATAAACGGTACCGTGCCGAAGGTTATGAGAAGGCACTTCCGGACATGGCAGTGTTACATTGTCTGGACGGAGGACCCTGAGAAGCTGAGGAAGATTTCCGCGTACTATAATCGCGTAAATCACTTGGTCCAATTCAAGCCGACGTGGGCAACAAATATCCTTGGCTCTCGCGCGTTGTGGATCCAAGCTGGAAGACCGATGCCGAAGCACTCCGCCGCAGGCATTCACGGGTCCCATAGATCAGGTCGGAGAACGGCAGTGGAGATTGCCAATGACAAGAAGTTTGAGGTAATTAATCTTAACCACGGTCATGCACTTTAGCTCAACTCGAGGTAACTTCTGTGCTTGTCCTTCTTAGTATAGTTCTGTATACAGATTCGAGCACTTAGAGTGTACACTCTCCGGTTCCAAGTTAGCTCGACTCGAGTTAACCTGCATTTTTGGTTCCTACTGGTTTGGTTTTTTTTCCCTCAGTGGTTGTACGCTAAATCAACACTGCCAATGTTCTGCACAGCCATTTCTAAACGCGGTTCGTGAGCGCTTCGCAATGATTGACGTCGCCAAAAGCCAGGCAGCGCTCAAGAAAGCCGGAAAGGCGAAGGAGCTCTCGATTACGAACGAGGTGAAGATTATCACCTCGTCCGATGAGACCTTCAAGCTCTGGTCGGATGTCATCTCTTCGGCGGCACAAGGCGACCTCATCAACGTGGATTCAACAACGTCGCCCTTGTCGAAGTTTAAGGACGCCAAGTCCTGGGTGCCTGAGAAAGATGGGGTATTGACGCGCGAGTTCTTCAAATTTTTCGGCAATATGACCGAGGCTGATCACGCAACCCTGTGTAAGCATATTCTTAATCGATCAGGGCCATCGCGAAAACTACCTTATCCAAAGGTGGTTGTAAAGTAGCCGCAATCAGTGCTGGAGGATTGCTACAGCGCCTGGGACTGGGTCGATCGAAGGAAGAGGAAGGAGGTCGCTCGGATGGAGCTTCAATTGATCAGGCCGGAGCTCGCCTTCTTCAACAGCACTAGGGCGTACAGTCGTTCCAACTGGCGAAAGTTCAAGAAGGACTACAACGTCAGCAAGGCCTCGAAGCGTGCCCTCTTGGATTGGGGTCCACCGGATTCGTACTACGCAAACTCAAGGCAGACGCAGTTTCGCAACTGCAAATGTGAAGATCTCTCTCCGTATGCGAAAGAGTTCTTCAGAGTCTTCCTCGATGTGCGGGCGCGGTTCGTTGCACCTGTGGGGGCCTTGCACTTTCGTCCATACAAGGCGGCAACCAACTCGCTCGGTGGATGGCCCTCGGATGCGTGGCGTAGCTTGGGCTGCAACGTGAAGCTCGGCATCATCGACTTCCGTAATATCCCTGGGTTCGCAGGGAAGGCGACGTCATCATTGGAGAAGCCCTTCTTCGACGAGTTCATGACAATGTTCGCATCGAAAGGGCAGCCTTCTCTCACCGGTCTTCCAGCGTGGCTCTTCATTTGCGGCGACGAGTAGTCACACCTTCAAGTGACAGCGTTTGCTGAGGGCCCGTCGTTGTGCCATGCGTACGACGTCCTGCAGTCGAAGTATCTTCCCTCCGACAACGAGCGCTTGGGGGGATTCGCGCCGAAGACCAACAACGCTCTCGACCCGGTTCGCCTCCTCTTTCTCTTCAAGAAAGAGCTTACGCAGATCCCGGCCGTGAAGAAGATCTTTGCAGCTCCGGAGCATGTGTTGCACACCAAGCTACGCAAGTACAACGAGCTGGCGTACTCCATGAACATGAACGAGCTGAGAATGGAGTTCTTCATCAAGGTTCTGGAGCTGTTCTGCAAGAAAGGGGATTCTACTGTCTAGCTCTTTTGCGGGACGAAATTACTGACTGCGAGTGTGGTGAGTATCCTTGCAGTTTAGCTCGACTCGAGCTAAACTGTTGATCCCTCTCTTTGACTGTGAATGTATTGTTTCAGAGAGGTCGTCTCTCATGCTTTGTAGCGTGGCACTTTAGCTCGAGTCGAGGTAAAGTGCCGGCTTATACTTATATGGTTTTTTTAGCATTCCTCAATCGCGTCATATTCTTCCATGTTTTAATGGCTGCGTTTTCATATCAGTGTTCTTCTGTGCTCACTTTAGCTCGAATCGATCTAAAGTGTAACTTGTATAATCCTTTGGTGTGCAGATGTTGGATCTGGAGGCATTCTGCATATCCCACGACACCGATGAGCAGGACCTGGACGACGCCCAGGATGTAGCGTTGACGTTGGATCGGGCTAATTTCGTTATTGGTTCATATCACATCAGCGCGGAGATCTTCCCCGAGCTTGGAGAGGCTGTTGCCAAGGGGAAGGGGAAAGTGATTATCGATCTCGTCAATGAGGAGGAGGAGGATGTGGTCCCGAGCCCTACTGGTGTGTGCCCGAGCACCAATACGGTCACACCTGATGCCGATTCCCATGATGACTTCGATACCAACACTCCGGCGGAGCTTCATAGTGGCTCTCAGTCTGAAGCGGGAGAGACAATGGGTACCTCGCGGCAGCGGCTCGATTTCGTGGAGTTCGAATCGCTTGATATCTCCGAGAGGCCTCATTCAGCTCCGACCTTGGGTGGGTCATCCGCTCGCCCCGCAGCCAAGAAGAGGAAAGTTGTCAGCGCGACCGGCCGCTCACCGTTGGCAACTGCGAGCAGTGCTCAGGATGACATCAGGTTTATCGCCCTCGAGAAGAAGCTCGAAGAGGAGGCCACCCGGATGAGGTTGATGGAGCAGCGGCTGGCGGAGCGTGACGAGGAGCTCAGGGATATGCAGCGGAGGCGTGACGAAGAGATGAAGAGGGACCAGGACCAGAGGCATAACGACATGATGCTCATGATGCAAAGATTCATGACGGCTACTATGCCTCCTGTCGCCACGACACAAACCGTAGTGAATTCTACGATCCCTCAGCCTCCAATCTCAGGTGACGATGAGACTAGGAGTCTGCCTCGCGGTTCGCTTATGCCGTCTCCGGCGGGTTCCTCCCCCGTCTCCACGGGAGCTCAATCGCTGCCTGATCCCCCGTCCCCGCCGACCCGCCCCTCTTCCTCCCCGAAGTCGCCCGCTCGGGATGATTCTGTCGTTGATGTCCCCAGCTCATCGTCAGGTTAGTGTAACATAGTTGCGAATGTATAGAGCCAGAACATTTTGTAAATGTCCAATTTTGTATTCCAGTATTTTTGTTAATATTACAGTGCTCAGTGATCACTTTAGCTCGACTCGAGCTAAACTGCTTGACATGTGACGACTCTGACATTGTATTAGTGTCCAATGTGCGCATGAGCTGATGGGTTGAAGTTGTTGAATTTTTTCAGATCTTAGTTTTGGTGATGACGCGATTGCTCAACCAGTCGTAGATGAGGTCGTCCAAACTGCAGTCCCAGTCGTAGAGGATGTCGTCCAATCTACGGCCGTGTTCGTAGACGAGATCAATCGTGATTCTCCTGTCCAGGAGCCCGCTCTTCTTGTCCCGGAACCGTGCCCCCAAATGGTTCTGGAGCAGTCGAGGGCCCTTGACACCATCCAAGTTTCATTGGAATCAATGGGGGTCCAAAACGAATTGCTTCAAGACGATGAAGTTCTCGAGGTGCTCTTCTAACACTATCCACTCTCTGCGCTTCCCCATGTTGCTTCCCCCCCGTTTGCTCTCTTCGTTCTACATTATGTTGACTTGTCGTTGTTAATGAATCTTTAGTAATATTGTTCGTTCTCCTGGCGTTTCCGAACCAGGTCTGCGAGGCATCAATAAGTGGTGCCAGTAATTTAGAAGAAATACCTAGAGTCTATTCAGATTCCGAGGGCAGATGGTTGAATGTTGTGCTGGACCTAAATGGGATTCTATGCACTTGTAAGCCATCGTGGCAGGCCAGGGGGTCCAGGGGCTCTATCCCGTCCATTCACTCGGCCTCGCTGCCGGCCGAAGTAGGCCCTAAGCTTGTTCGGGTGCGCCCTGGTTGTGCTGAATTCCTTACGAAGTTGTCTAAGATTGCCACCATCACGATCTGGAGTTCAATGATGGAATCTACAACACGTGAGATATGTCAATATCTTTTTCAGTATAGTTCTGTGTATCCTCTCAGGATCTTTGGTCAGGAGAGTTGCGATAGGGTTCCCGAGCGTAGAGTCGGTAACAGAACAATCTACATGAAGGAATTTGGCACTCAGAAGGACATCTTCTTGAAGACGTTATCGAGCCATCTCTTTAATAGGTTGGGCCGTGAGTATACTCCGTCAAATACACTTGTCATTGACGATAGCCCGATTAAGCATGTCCTTAATTTGCCGGAGAACGTCCTTCTTCTTCCGTCATGGTCGCACAACCACGATGGCGCGAGACATGATTTTGTACTGCTGGAGGAATTGCTACCATATCTCTCTGACCTTCATCAATTTTCGGGTGGCCTAGCGCAGTATCGTGCTGAACATCCCTCGGGTCGGGAGATGTTCTATAATGATCAGAAGACGTGTGGTCAGGCTGCGAGTATTTGTAACGCAATTCAAGCCTATCAGAATCTCCATTCCTAATGTGGTTGGAAGCGCTTAGATCCTTAATACACTTTAGGTCGAATGGAGCTAAAGTGTTTCGTTTGACTGCAGCTCCATTTTGTAAATTTTGTTGGGCCGTGTTTTGTACATATTTTTTGATAATACAAATGGTGATGTTTCTCCACCGAATTTATTGTGCGGATTGGATACCTACTGCTGGTGAAATGTCGTCCTTTTTTTAATGTTTGGAATTTTATCTATTGTTCTGAGGTATGTGAGTGTCACTTTTGTTGAAATTTCTACAGGGCTGCGATTGTCGGGCGTCCGTGGATTCCTTGTTGGGTCCACATGAGTTCGCCCTTTCCCTTCGGAGTAAAGGGCTTTTGTTGCACTCTGCTGCAACCGCGCAATCAACCATGGATTATTCGACCATGGCAGTGGACGACGGAGTTGTTGAAAGCCCTATTGCGCGGGAGCCAATTCATGAAAGGAACAATTCACCTTCGCCGCAGTGGCCTCGTTTAGTTCCGGGGTCTCCGCGCCTAAACTTGGATAATTGTATTCCGGCAAAGCGTATTCTCTATGACGGTTTAAGGGATGCCACTCACCAACCCTCGCTCACGGTGCGTGTTATGCTGACCTCCAAGTTATTGCACTATTGAGTCGTTCTTGCCTAGAGAGTCTTCGTTTGTTGTTGACGTACCTTGCACTCTTGTAGTTTTGCTTCATTTGAGGTTGTTTTTGTGCATTGGATATTAAATGTGCTCTGTGAATTTCACCTTCTGCATTTTAGCTCCATTTGAGCTAAAGTGCACTAGGATAGATCTTGATGATACAGTTTTTTTGTGTTGTCGTGTAGGTGTATTCGACCTAAAGTGTATTTGTTTGGATTGTTTGTGGCGCCTATTGTGCAGGGACCATCTGGTAAATGTCTTCGCCCCCGTATTCTCTCTAGAAATGCTGCTGGAATCACATGCTCTCCTTCTGCTCCCACCCGCCGTCACTCGCTGCCCAAATCAAACACGGACGAGGTGCGAAGGCGGGGTTTGCAGCGTCTTCTTGAGAGTCCATTAATGCAAGAGAATGGCGCAACATGGACTCGGCAACGTCAGAGGGCTTTTCTGAAGACGCGTATAGAGGCTTATGGAGGGACTCCCTAGAATGTTTGATTAGTAATAGGGCGATTGTGATTTGCGTCGAGGTAAATGAGTGTTGTGTGTGACTTTTTTCATGGAGTTTTGAATAAAGCTTGGATTAATAGTATATGCTTCTTTTATCGTTACCACTTGTTTGGACGATAAGCTATTTTTGTCCATCCATGGTAAAAAATACAGTATTCTTGATACATTGTTTTTATGCTTTGCACTACAAATGTCTATATTTATTGATACTTCAACAACCATATTTCTCCATAGTCATGGAAATTTCCCAATGTAACGAATATGGTGTTTTAAAAACTATCCTCTTGGTTAATTCTTAAGGTTATCTATCTATTTGAAGGAAATTAGGGCTGTTAGCATCACTCTTAAGGGATCCACAAACAAAGTCTAACCCCAAAGGATCTCTCGTGCCTTAAGTAGGAACATTAGTCCTTTTAAGATTGTGCTTATGCCACTAATTCTTAAACACTTGCCACACTGGGCTAATGGAAGATTCCATTAAGTCTCATTGCATTGGTTCCTTAATTAGAGTCTTTAAGAATTCAAAGTCTTACCTCATGCAAAATCGCTCCACTTTTCATGTTCGTCCACTCGGTCCACATGATCACGTTCTTAAGACAAAGGTTAGTCTCAAAAACACACACACAAGTTAACTTAAGTCTTAAGGAGTTCACCTCTTAAGTCTCCACTTAAGTTCACTTATCCACAATTAACCCTTAAAGACCACGGTGTTCAACACTTACTCGTACCACTTAGTCTTTAAGATGTCTGAAATTCTGAATTTTACTTAAGACTTCACTCTTGATCGACTCCATGTTCTTAAGAACACAGTTTCTGACCTTTAGTTCTAAAGCACTCACTTACTTACTTAGGACTGATTTCTTAAGAACATGCGCAGTCTAGACCAAATCAACCTTACAGTGTTCTTAAGTTTCTGTCTTAAGATTTCCAGAACAGGGAGTCCATCTCACTATATGCAAATGTTATCCGGTATTCTCACTCATACAAACCTTTAAGTCCAAGCCCTTAAACTTAAGCGTCTACTGGTACTTAAGATCTCAACCTTCATGAGCTTATGTTATCCAAACTTGGACTTAAGATTCTTAAGTTTCTATGTTCTTTTCTTAAGTCTTTCTTTGGGATTTGTTCATTATTTTCTCTCTTATGATAAATTCTTTTAAATACTCACAACTTAGCCTACCTTAGAAAATCCTTTTTATTAAGGTTAGACTTAATACTAATTTTTTGTATGCATAATATGACATTCTTGCCATGCATTAAGGTATGCCACTCTTGATGTTTATTGCATAAATTGCATTAACATGAATAAGAACTCCACTCTTATTCTTATGATACTCAGGTTATGCTCACTCACACTTGAGGTCTTATTAAGTACTTATGCACCACACACCTTATGCACTAAGTCACTTAATTTCACATTATTTCTATTAATCTTCACACTCATGATTAATGCTTCAATACACACAAGGTCCCACACACGACCTTAGTAGTTAGGGTATTTCCCTAACTTATTCCATGAAGAATAAATATACAATGCATTCATGCATAGGAATTTTATCCACAATCAATACCTAATGCATGCACTTGCATTTACAACACACAATGTCAAATTTAGTCAATGAAGATCACATCTTATTGCAATTATACATATGACTCAAGTCACAAGACTCTACATATGCAAATTCAATAGTAATTATATATTCATATATAAAATTAAATACTCTTACAACATTAAGAGTCATCAACTAGCTTTTTCACCTAAAGCTAGGGCTCACTCCAATCTTCCTCCAAGGAATTTCTATGGTAATGGCCAAGAATGCTAAAAATTCAAGCTAGTCATTCTACTCAACATCCAAGAGGTACACCTCTTGGCAAGAGGTTTTCCTTAGTATTAACCATTAAGATTAATTCCACTAAATCTTCACATCTCTTCATATCTATTCATGAAAAGGTGCACCCTTACCAAAGGGTGCGAGTTCGACCCTTTTCCCATTATTTCCTAATTCTTGGATATGAATAGGTACTTTCCAATTAATTAACTACTTAGTGTAAACTTAATCATTAATTTTTTGATTCTCCACATATCTACAACCCTTTTTACACTTAATTTTTGGAAAAAATCTATTTTTTTCATTTTGGCTCTACAATTGTCGCAAGGGAATGCTAGACTAGGAGATGGCAAAGGGAACCTTGTCTTTCACAGATACAAAAGTGCAAAATTGTTCGTTATTCACACCGCTATTCGTCGCACACTAAGAAAGGCCCAGTGAGATTTGACAACAACCGCTGGCTTCATTGTTTTGTATGAAGCTCATTTCAAATCATATCCAGCCTCCTTGGCTTACAAACCACCCTCTCCTATCTAATGCATGTCTCCACTAGTCGCAAAATTTGAGCCCTTTATTCAAAAGAATTTTACGCTCATGATCGCGGACTTTGTGCATGACGCCATCCTCCATCACAGTTTGTTTCACCTTATCCTCGATCACTACATCTCGGCTGCCCGCCGACACTTGCATTTAAACTCCTTCTACTATATCTCTGCGATACAAAGCACTATTCATATTATTATGGAAGATGAAGAGTCTAGGTCGTCAACGCACCCTCATGGTCGGCCGCCTCCCGAGAAAAGAAGTCACGCGACATTTTAACAATCCTCTGTAGAATCTGAATATTCTTCACCGATACAAATTGTATATTTTAGGACAATCTAGTAGGTGTTTAGGGTCGTCACAAGTATCTAATTTGGTCCAGAATTGATCGTTTAATCCACATTTTGTTAAATATCCGTTCTTAGTGTTAGCCCCGAATCAACCGCCTACCAGCCGCCATGCATTTATTCTCCCCGTCTCATCCTCAACTTCATCTCCTTATCCTCCCATTCCCAACTATTCTAATTCACATCTCTTGCATTCCTTGAAATTTTTAGTGAGTATCTAATGAATATTTAAAGTATATTTGTATATTAAATGTATATTTGTATATTTATAGAATACTTAAAGAATATTTGTATATTTAAAGAATTTTAAAGAATGTTTGTATAATTAAAGAATATTTAATGATTTTTAATGAGTTTTAAATGTATAATTTATGACAATTTAAGGTATATTTGTACATTTAATGAATATTTAATGAATATTCAATAAATTTCTATTGTATTTTAATGTGTATTTGAATATTTAATGCATATTTAATGCATATTTAATGAATATCTAATGAATATTTGATGTACATTTCCATATTTATTGTGTATTTATTGCATACTTATTGTGTATTCATTGTATATTTTTATTTTTTTCCTTTTCCAATATTCTTTTCATTTCTCACTTTCAAAGTTATTATTTTTCCAATCTTGTACTTGCAGTTTCATTTTCCCTTCATATGTACAGTACATTCTTCTTTGTCCAATTCTTGGGATTTTCCTTTTGTTCCACATCTACGTTCTATTTTTTCCAATATTTCTCTTGCAAATTCTTGTTTTTCTACATGCACTCAAAATCTTCTAAATTACTTTGATGCTTGAAATGTACACATAATCAGTTTCTAGGTTTCATGCACTATATGTCCACAAGTAAAAAACCTTATGTTCCACTATTTACTGGAATTGACGTTTAGTGTAGTAGCTGACATTCACTGTATAGTTTTGTCACTACACTAATTGTAAACTTTACAATTAGAGTATGGGTTCGTATTTAGTGTCCATTATACTAAAAGCCATCTTTAGTGTAGTCTGTGAGCATGGAATAAGATGTTACTTCACTCAACAATGGGATGGAGAACAAGATGAAAACATTGGATGAAACCTAACATGACCGCGTGACACTGCCATGTACCGGTTTTCACACACAAAGCTACTAGGCTGACGGCGAGTTGACCCCCTCGCTGGGACTCACCCGAGGTGGGCCCCGTCTTAATTGCATGGGGTCATTTTTCTGGCCCTCTTATTTTGGGGGGTCCAAGTTAAGCATAGTGAACTTGCTTGGTACTGTTGGCTGTGCGATTTTTTAGATGATGTTAATTGGCACTTGTGTGATGTGTTTTGGGGTTTATGAGATGATTCAGGTTAACTTCAGCGGTGTCCTTGAAAACTAGCTACCGGCAGCTTGTGCTAATGAAAGCGGTCTGCAATTGTAAGTCTCCGTGCAATTTCCCACTCACAAACCTACGACTTAATGAGCTGTAATTCCAGTGTGCGGAACTAAGTAGCAGCTCTCGTGGCTGTTATGTTACAGTGTTCGCAGGAAGGTATGAGATGCATAAGTATCGCTCATGATAATCATTTTGGAATCACAATACTGTAGATGATTCATAAAAGTGTATGAATGAGATGTGAAGTCTTAGAAGTCTTCCTACATATAATATTAGGTTGTGTTACTACGGTGTCTACTTGTGGCAGGATGTGAAAGCGAAGGCAGCTGATACAACCTACATGTAGTTCAACGGCTAATGTCAATTGGGATGATGTCTCATGATTGTGACCCTAATCGAAGTCGTGACACCTAACGATGTCTTATATGACAGCGAGGGATATTGTATGACAGCGAGGGATATTGCACGCCTGCGACGCCATAATGGATATTGCACGCCAGCGACGCTATAATGGATATTGCACGCCAGCGACAAGCCAGCTGCCCGTCCACCATTCGAAACCCACCCAGTATTCGGGGTCCTCCTCTTTAAGTCGTTACAATGACGACATTTATCGAGACACGGATGTGGATCAGATTGAACCATTACCTCCAAGGTCACACCACGATACCCACAATATAGGCCTCGACGGAAGTGAGGTACGCTCAAGAGAATTAAGGGCTCTCTTTTACCTTGAGGATGCAGAGATGAGTGCGGAGGCTGTACAGAAGAGGTCCGATTTGCTCAAATTTAACAACGAACAGTGTAAGTATCTATGTAACAAGCTCTGCGTGGTAATTCAGAGCGCACGCTCGTTCTTGGAGGTATCAGAGAGGAAATTGGTCGGAACAACTTCAAGGAAAGACGACACTGATTTTGTTAACATCTTCGAGCTCCTGATGGTATTGGGAAAGCAGATTGAGAGCTTTGTGGAAGGTTGCTGCAAGGACAATTGGATCCAAGCTGCGATGGTGTTATCAAACGTGTCGGAGTATGTTTCATCACTAGGTTTCAATCTGGAGCTGTGCAAGGTTGCCCTTGGGAAGGATCGTGCAGCTTCTGGATGCCTTACATTGGATGAAGTTGATGGCATGAAGAAATGTGAAGCTGACGTTGTAAGACTGGAAGCTTCTGTGGATACCAGGCTTCTAATTGAGGATGTGGTACTTACCCTGAATACCTTGGATGGTGTGGATCGAGATTTGGCCACTTATCTACTTCAAAGACTTTTGGAGATCAAGCGCATTCCAAGGTCTGGAAGTGGGAGCTTTCTGAACAACTTGTTTGATTTGGTGAAATCTGGACAGCAGTTGGGAAGAGGTGCTTCAGCCAGTGTCTTCAAGGCAATGTGGCTTGGAACATGGGTTGCAAAGAAGACATTCAGTGGACCAGAGAACGTGGAGTTCGAGAAGGAATCTCAGATCTTATCACGATTATGTCATCCCAATATCACATCCATGTTTTGTTGTACAAAGAACAAGCGAAATTGTTCCATCGTCATGGAGCTGATGGATGGAGATCTCAATCAGCTGATAGAGGAAAGGTGTCAACATAGTAGTGATTCCCGTCCATTTCCCACATTGGAAGCAGTGGACATTATGCTTCAAATAGGTGAAGGAGTGAATTATCTCCACGATCAAGGCATTGTGCACCGTGACTTGAAGTCAAAGAACATTCTCTACAAGAGCGTGAATGGGAAGAATGTTGCAATTGGATATGTCCATGTCAAAGTGGGTGACTTTGGGATTTCCAAGGCAAGGGATACGAATACCACATATTCAGACTTAACACGCAATACTGGAACGAACAGGTGGATGCCTCCTGAAGTCATTGGAAGGTCTGAGGGAAGTCAAAGCGGCATGCCAAAATATCCATTCAAGTTGGACAGTTATAGTTTTGGACTGGTGTGCTATGAGATCCTCGTTGGTCGTGAACCTTTTTGGGAATGTGCCAATCCGAACGAGGTAAAGAGGAGGAAATTGAACAAGGAGTGTCCGACATTACCTAGTTATCGAAGTGAATGTCCTTGGATGCTGAGGGCTTTGATTGAGAAATGTTGGAGTTATAAGCCTGAAGAGCGTCCAGATTTTGGTGTGATCTGTAGGGAGCTGACGTATATAAAATACTGGTCGATGACAGGTAATGTTTACCAAACACAATGCAGATATTTTGTTGATGTTGCAGTTTTTACAGTTCATCAGTTCCCATGTTTTGTTTTACTTTGGTTTGTAGTGTTGATGTTGAGGTGTGGGTATGAATGTGAATTGTAACAGGTGGATCGAGGAAGCATGGTGTGAATGACAGCCGGACGCAAGAGGATATTGCTTACGTCATTCAAGGGTTGCCCGCATCACCAAAATTGTACTTGAGCGATATCCAAACACAACAGAATATTGCTGAGAGCAAATCTGCAAGAAGTGAAAGTGGACACCTTGACAGCAAAGGTCATTCTCAACGAAGTTCGCACTATCTTCTCAACACTATACTATTACACTAGGCTTTGGGCTTCATAGTTGTGTCTGGAAACTCTGGTAACGAATTTTCTGTGGGACGGAATAGTTCTAATGGCGGAAGGAGTTATTTTTTATATGAAGCTGAAGGCCATCTGTTTTAATTGTGTGCAGGGAAAGTGCGGGCAACCATGGCCGATGTAAATGTGGAACAGGTGGCAGCTATATTACGAGACAATGATGACGTTTGGATGGCGTTAGATGAAATTTGGGAAGGACTTCAGCCTGCTCAAGGAAATCAGACTCTGGGTGGTACTTCCACGGTTGCAGTATCTCAGCCGCAGGATCAGTGACGGCCCAAGCTTCAGTCGCAATGCTGCACAACATTGGGTCCAGCATCACATGCTTTCTAATCAAGAAAATCGTCCTGTGCCGGATGGAATTAGTCGAACAGACCAGGTTTTGCCAACAGCACCTTTGCAACCTCCATGTTTAACTCATGTGTCATGTGTTTTGGGGTTCATGTGATTCCGTTAACTTCAGCAGTTTCCTTGAAAATTAGCTGCCGGCAGCTTGTTCCAATGAAAGGGGTCTGCAATTCTACGGCTCCGTGCAATTCCTACTCACAAACTTACGACGTAATGAGCTGTGATGTCAGTGTGCACAATTGATTAGCAGCTCTCGTGGCTGTCAAGTTACAGTATTCGCAGTCTATCCAGCAAGATGAGTCATATTGAAGGAAGTTATGAGATGCAAAACTATCGCTCGTGATAATTATGTTGGAATCACAACATTGTAGATGGTTTATGAAAGTGTATGAACGTTGTGTTCCAAAAGGCGTACAGAAAGATAGTGGTTTGTGTGTCTATCTACTTGTGGCAGGATATGAAAGCGAATTCAGCTGATTTAATGTACATGTAATTTAATCGGCGATTGCCAATTGGGAGGATATCTCCTGATCGTGACCCTCAACGAAATCGTCCCCCTCAACTGAATCCTGACTCTCAACAAAATCGTGATCCTCAACGACAACGAAACCCTTGGCGAATTCCAAGGAAACAATTTTTGTTTATTACAGCCGTAATGAAAACCGTTGTGAAAAAAATAATCCATCACCATGCGTTCTGTTGCTGTTTCTTCCGACAGCTAAACGTGTATCGGTGTGTACTCTTGAATAGGGCACTTGGAAAAATGCTGCTGCAGCTGCTGTCAACCGATCAAGGACGCGTCCACCTCAGAGGACTTCGAATGGATCTCATCATCTACGCGTCCTAATCCGGACCCCGCAAACTTCTCGGCGGCAATCTATCCGGAGACGATCCCGCCTCTGAAATGCTCAATGGACAGGAGTCCTGACAACCGCGACAGCTTGAGGAGCTCTTTTAGATTGCAGGGCCCGCTCGTACCATAAGGATGCAGAGGAGAGTGCTATGGCTGTACAAAAGATGTCTGATTTGCTCAAGTTTATCAATGAGCAGTGCAAGTGTTTATGAGACAAGTTTTGGGTGGTCGTTCAGAGCGCACGCTCGGTCTTGATGGTAGCTGCGAGGAACGTGGTCGGAACAAGTTCAAGGAAGGACGACGCTGGTTTCGTTAAAACTTTCGAGCTCCTGATGGTTCTGGGAAAGCAGATTGAAAGCTTTGTGGAGGGTTGCTGCAAAGATAAATGGGTCGAAGCTGCAATGGTGACAACCAACGTGGCGGAGTTTGTTTCATCACTATGATTCAATCTGCATCTGTGCGAGGTTGCCTTTGGGAAGGATCATGAAGCTTCTGGATGCCTTACATTGGATGAAGTTGATGGTATGAAGAAATCCGAAGCTGAGTTTGTAAGACTGAAAGCATCTGTGGATGCCAAGGTCCAAATTGAGAAAGTGATACTGACACTGAATTCCTTACATGGGGAGGATCGAGATTTGGTTAGATATCTACTTCAAAGACTTTTGGAGATTAACCGTAATCCAGGCCCTGGAAACGGAACCTTTTTGAGTAATTTGTTTGCATGGGTGGAATCTGGAGAGCAGGTGAGAAGTGGTGCTTCAGGCAGTGTCTTCAAGGGAGTGTGGCTTGGAACACGGGTTGCAAAGAAGACATTCAGAGGATCAGAGAACGTGGAATTTGAGAAGGAAGTTGAGATCTTGTCACGATTATGTCATCCCAATATCACATCCATGTTTTGTTGTACAAAGGACAAGCGAAATTGTTCCATAATCATAGAGCTGATGGATGGAGATCTCAATCAACTGATGGACAGAAGGTGTGTAGATAATGGTGATTTCCGTCCATTTCCCACATTGGAAGCAGTGGACATTATGCTTCAAATAGGTGAAGGAGTGAATTATCTCCACAATCGAGACATAAACCATCGTGACTTGGAGTCAAAGAACATTCTCTACAAGAGCGTGAATGGGAAGAATGTTGCAATTGGATATATCCATATCAAAGTGGGTGACTTTGGGATTTCCAAGGCAAGGGATACAAATACCACAATGTCATATTCAGACTTAACACGCAATACTGGAACGAACAGGTGGATGCCTCCTGAAGTCATTGGAAGGTCTGAGGGAAGTCAAAGCGGCAAGCCAAAATATCCATTCAAGTTGGACAGTTATAGTTTTGGACTGGTGTGCTATGAGATCTTGGTTGGTCGTGAACCTTTTTGGGAATGTGCCAATCCGAACGAGGTAAAGAGGAGGATACTGAACAAGGAGCGTTCAATAATACCTTGTGGATGTTCAGATGTTGAAGGCTTTGATTGAGAAATGTTGGATTCATGAGCCTGAAGAGGCGTCCAAATTTTGGTGTGATCTGTAGGGAGCTGACGCATATAAAATACCCGCCAATGACAGGTATTGATTGCCAAGTACAATGCAGATATATTGTCGCTGTTGCGGTTTTTAAAGTTCATCAGTACCCATGTTCTGTTTTACTTGATGATACCATCTCAGGAGTTTGTTCGATGTTAATATGCTTGAATCGTTTGGAGAGCTTCTCACAGCTGCAGCTGATAGACTCACGTGGATTGTGTCGTATGCAGCAGTCGGAGGTTCGCTGTTGACTTCGCGGCTTCTCAATGGCCGCTGGAAGTGGGTATTTAGTTAGCGCTAGCTTTGGTTCATTTCCTTTTTGGTAATCAACCGATTTTGAAGAGGTACGGCTCAATGTTCATGAATACATCAGCTGGCTCATGTGGACAGTATTGTCTGAAGGGAGTGAGTGTGTTCTGGTGTGCACGTTTTGGTTTATCAGTGGTTGGGATGGATTGATGTTCGTCTCTGACCTGATCGTTGGCTGGAGTGTGGGATTCCTCTCTGATCCAACCCTTGACATGAGATTGGTTGATTCTTATCCTTTTACCACTGTGGAGATTAGCGTTGTGGAGTTGTGTTGCTATACATGTTTTCTACTGCACGTTTGAATCAATGAGTTGTAACGTGTAGGAGTAACTTAATAATTTGTAAGTTTACAGTTCATGAGTCGCTTGTCTCTGGTTCGGGGCGACATTGGGCACTCTAAATGGCAAGATTCACGTGGGGAGCGCATGGGACGCTTACTTTCAACATTCTCTACAAGCGCGTGAATGGGAAGAATGTTGCAATTGGATATGTCCATGTCAAAGTGGGTGACTTTGGGATTACCAAGGCAAGAGATACGAATACCACCTATTCAGACTATTCTTGCAATACTGGAACCACCAGGTGGATGCCTACTGAAGTCATTGGAAAGTCTGCGGGACATGATAGAGGCATGCCAAAATATCCATTCAAGTTAGACAGTTAAAGTTTTGGACTTGTGTGTTATGAGATCCTGGTTGGTCGTGAACCTTTTAGGGAAACTGAGAATCCAAATGAGGTATTATAGAGGAGGATATTGAAGAAGGAGCGTCCAGAATTATCTCGTAATCCAAGTGAATGTCCACTTATGTTGAAGGCTCTGATTGAGAAATGTTGGAGTCATGAGCCTGAAGAGCGTCCAGCATTTGGTGTGATCTGCAGGGAGCTGACGTTATAAATACTCTTCGATGAGAGGTAATGGTTACCAAAAACAATGCAGATTGTTTTCGTTGATGTTGCAGTTTTCATAGTACCTCAGTTCTGACGTTAACGGTTACTCTGAATTCTAGTGTTGACGTTGAGGTGCGAATATGAATTCAAAATTTTACAGGAGGATCAATGGAATATGGTGTGGACAGCAAGAGCACGGAGGTAAGGTCACGGAGCCTTGAAATGTCATTTACAGACAAGACCCCTGCGAACTATCCGATTTCTTCACGTATCATGCATCGGCGACGTATCAAGCTACGGGGAACTATCCGAACCCGCCTCCGAAGAACTATCGGACCGGCCTGCCTTCTATGATTCATCCCAGCCTGTCTCGGAAGCACTATCCAACCTCGCCTCCGACGAACTATGAGACCCCGTCAAGCTATCAGACGGCGGCGAACTATGAGGCTATGGCGAAGTATCCGACTTTAGCAAACTATCAGGCTACGGGGAACTCTCCGACCGCGCCTCTGAAGAGCTCCATAGAGAGGAGCACTGACAGGCGCAACAGCTTGAGGATGTCCTCATAGTACAACGGCTCTTCGAGCAGCGGAGGCGCGGAGAATGTGGAAACTTCAGACAGTTCCGGAGCGATAAGCAAACGCAACAGAAACCACGGTTGGGACACCAGCGAACACTTACTCCCAGATAGAACACCAGGTAAGCAATCGGCAACATTGGGAGTAATGGAAGCCCAATAATCCTCAACACGCTCCCACAATTTGAACATTTCTTTGGGAGGTCTCTCATATTAGTTCAGTCAACGTTTTAAAGTTGCCCTCAAGTATTCGATTGGATTTAAGTTTGGAGATTGCGCCAGCCACCTCAATAGAGTGAATTCTTGCAAAATTCAGCCAACGGTGCACACTCTTGGATGTATGTTCTTTTCCTACCTCAAGAGATCATAATAATATTTACGCTCACCGTTTGGATTCAAATTTTATATAAAGTTGAGATTACAATAAACATAAAATGTATGTAATGTGATTTTGGACCCCTTTTTGTTGAAAGATTACTTTAGATATATTAAGCACATAAAACACACCTAAATTTTTTTTGGACAAGTACTTTAAATCAAATCGATTTGAGTAACATCCTTACGTAGAGTAGAAAATTAATTTATTAAAAAACTTGGAGAATTGGCTCTACAAAACCAAAATGCAAAATGAGCATTCAACCTGTCTAAAATGCTATAATCTTCCACTCTGTGTGGTCAAAAATGATATTTAAAATAGGATACCTTCACAATTATCTTCACAATGAAGGCATTGTGCACCATGATTTGGAGTCTGGAAACATTCGCTACAAGATTGTGAAGGTGAAGAATGTGAAGGCGAAGTATCAGGCCCCGCACCGAATTCGAGCTCCATAGCCTGGAGCCCTGGCAGCTGCGACAGCTTGAGGATCTCTTCAAATTACAGCGGCCATCGGAGGTGCGGACCAGTACTAGAGCGATCACCAGACCGGACAGAATAAATCTGCAGATAGTATAAATGGACACCTTCACAGCAGAGGTCATTCTCAGCTAAGCTCGGACTCTCTGCCAACACCCACGGTCCCCGGTTCACTCCAGCAGCACGTGGTGGCATCGACCAAGTCGTCTTCTAGCTGGCTCGCATGGTGAAGGGAGTGAGGGTTTCCTGGTTTGCAAGTTTTGATGTTGCGGTGGTTGAGGATGAATTTATGTTCGTCTTTCACCTGATCGTTGACCGGAACGGGACTCCATCCGGATCCAACCCTTGACATGAAAGTGGTTGATCTTATGCTTTGACCACTATGAGAATAGTGTCGCGCAATTGTGACGCCAAACATGGTTCGTCATGCACTTTGGAATCTGTGAGTTGTAGACTGTAGGAGTAGCGAATGCTATGTAATTTTACAGTTCACCGATTGATCTCCTCTTGCTCCGATTTTGTTTTTGGTAAAGTATACTTTACAAGATTAATAATTTGATTTTTCCAAAAAGTTAGCCATAGTTTGAGAAATTTGATAGAAATTTGAACTTAGATAGTATGGAGTAAGAATACAATGTGAAACACTAATTATTCAAGTTTGTCCTGAGAAAAAAAAAAAAATAAGAAGGAGGCCGGTCTGGAAAGGAGGCTGGTGTGTATAGAGTGTTTGTTCGTTCCCATCATTGTATCTATCTACAATGTACCAAATATAAGTGAGATAACTATTGACCCTTGGCAAGAGAAGACATTGTGGGACCAATGATTGGTGACCAATAATTAAGAGAAAAAAAACCAAACATTTGTTTTCTACGTTTTCTATGGTGGATCATGTGATTATCGGATATCGTGAATTTGGTTGTTTACTAGTTGTCTTTTGTGATCAGTTTGGACCTAGCGTGATGTATGGCAATGAATTGATCAAGTTTGTCCAATAACATGAGACATGTAGAATATTGTGGTCACCAATGACACCTTTTGACGTTTAAGGGATAATAAAGAAGAAACCTTGCAATGTGATGGCATCCTTGTTGCAATCCTTACCATCATTGATAAAGTCTTGCAAATATCCTTGAACTAGTCTGTGAGCATGGATTGAAACAATGGGGATGAAAACGAGGATGAACAATTAGAAGAATAACATGACAAGATTGCATGACATTCAGGTATACTAGCCTATGACGGCCAGATTTAGCAATGTGCATATATGGAGAACCGAAATAATTATACATTCATTTTTTTAGTGACAGGCAATAGAATCACAATCCCAACCCAAGTGATTTCATATTTTTCCGACTAAAATTGAATTAGTTATGAATTTTCAAAGTGTATTGTCACTTTAGCCTAATTCTGCCACTAGGTACCCATGAGCGCCGGCCATAAGTCAGGGGTCTTGTCCAATAGTAACCCTTAATTTGGAGGTGACAAGGATAGTAAGCCAATCGGAGCTAGCAAGGAGTGATTGGGTGGTAATGAGGTGAATATGGGGTGGAATTGAGACCAAATATAGAGTAGCGGTGTTAGAAAGGTGGTGGTATGGGGTATACCTTACACAATTTCGCAATCGTAGCGAGACGGGCACATTGTCTAGTATCTCAAGAATCGGCGTCCGGAATCGACTCCTAAATTTCTCAAAAATTGACTCATGAGATGTGTGGACTTTCCGTTTGGCCAGTATGTTTACTCCGGAAGATCCTCCGGACTGGTTGACTTCACGGTCCATAGTTTTTCCTCGTGATGTCTCTGGTTTAGGAGAGTATCGCCGATTACCGGGCTGCGTTTGGTCGGCAGAGGAGACCTCACAGATTGTGCTCTGGATTTGCACTTTTACATGGTTTTGTGAGTGGCTGGCGTAGCTGTCGTCCGCGGTTCGGCTCCGTTGTTGCGCTTGGATTGGAGAATACTACAGGACTGACAAGGAGCGCCGGGGAAGAGAGGGGGAGTTCTTCGCTGCAGCTGCGAACACTTGCCCTGGAGGAACTTGATTGTCGGTAGGAGGTGGCGAAATCTCCTCGAGTTGCTGCGTCACCCGGCGCCATTTGGTCTGGTGATTTCTACATGGCCAAATCCTGCTCAGAGGTTGTTTATGTCACTAGGAGTTCCAGATTCAGGGTTCGGGGTTGGTGAATGGTTTGAATGCCGGCCCATTTGAGGACGATTTCATGGTTACACTGGATTCTCGGTGCGGTGCCAAGACTGGAACGTACGACCGTGAAGACAGTGGATCGTCGATGCAGACTGTTGGTCTCTCTCCCAAAGTCTAGGTGAGCATATTGTTTGTATTTGTCACTCGCTTCTTAGACTATGTTGCTGAAATTGTGGTGTCTGTATCCAGTGATCGAAGTGCGTAGTGAACTTGTTTTGTACTGTTGGCTGTGCTACTTTTATTTTATCCCGATGTTGTGTAACACCTGTGTCTTTTTGTGGGGTTTATGTGATTCCGTAACTTCAGCAGTTTCCTTGCAAACTAGCTGCCGGCAGCTTGTTCCAATGAAAGGGGTCTGCAATTTTACGTCTCCGTGCAATTCCTAGTCTCGAACTGACGATGTAATGAGCTGTAATGTCAGTGTGCGCAATTGATTAGCAGCTCTGGTTGCCGTGATGTTCCAGTATTCGCAGTGTATCTAGCCGTGGTGAGAGAAACCTCCGTCACCATGGGTAATGAATCTACATTGTTTCTTTGGAGTTCGCCCAGGGTGAGAAAACCGTAGGCTGAGAGGTTTCTCTCATCGCCGTTTACAGAGTGTGGCATTGGCTGAGTTATTAGGTACACAAGAGACTACTTGAAGACGGAAGACAAATTGCTTCACCCATATTGCAGTCATGCAATACTGTATGACGTCGGCGCGGAAGGAATATGTTGCACATCCGAGTAGTTACCAATGACGCGATCATGGACCAAGAGGTGACCCTCAATCAGAACGGGACCCTCAACCAAGACGTGACCCTGGGCGGACTCCAAAGAAAGACCTCCAAAGTATCATTACAACCGTAACGACAATCGTAACGAAAACTATGGTGAGAAAAACCTCCATCACCGGGGATTCTGTTGCTGTTTCTTGCGATTGCTAATCGTGTGTTTGTTTGTATTCTTGAACAGGACATAATCAAAAAAGCTGCAGCTTTTTTCTCCAGATCACGTCTGAGGACTTCGAATCGATTATATTATCAAGGGCCCCCCGATTTATGTGACTTCGAATGGGGGGGCCCTTCGGGATACACAGACTCCTTGCCTCCTTTCTATCAGCGTCACGAGAGTGAGATCACGGAGATATTTTCACCTAGCCTTTCAGAGGAGTCATTCATCACCAAGACCCCGGCGAACTCTCAGGCTGCCCCGAACTATTTGATCCCGCCTCCGAAGAGCACCATGGACAGGAGCCGTGACAAGCGTGACAGCTTGAGGAGCTCTTCAGATTGCAGGGCTCGTTCGTACCTTCAGGATGCAGAGGAGAGCGTGAAGGCTGTACAAAAGATGTCTGATTTGCTCAAATTTAACAATGAGCAGTGTAAGTATTTATGTGACAAGCTTGACGTGGTCGTTCAGAGCGCACGCTCGGTCTTGATTGTATCGGAGAAGACAGAGGTCGGAACAACTTCAAGGAAGGACGACACTGATTTTGTTGAAACTTTCGAGCTCCTGATGGTTCTGGGAAAGCGCATTGAGAGCTTTGTGGAAGGTTGCTGCAAAGAGAAATGGGTCCAAGCTGCAATGGTGTTATCAAACGTGTCGGAGTACGTTTCATCACTAGGTTTCAATCTGGAGCTGTGCAAGGTTGCCTTCGGGAAGGATCATGCGGCTTCTAGATACCTTTCGAAGCGTGTAGTTGTTCGCATGAAGAAATCGGAAGCTACGCTTGTGAAACTGAAAGCTTCTCTGGATACTAAGCTCCTAATTGAGGATGTGGTACTTCTACTGAACACCTTGCAGGGTGAGGATCGAGATTTGGTCACTTATCTACTTCGAAGACTTTTGCAGATTGAGCGTATACCAAGCACTGGAAGTGGGACCTGTATTCGCAACTTGTATGATCTGGTGCAACGTGGAGAGCAGTTGGGAATAGGTGCTTCAGCTACAGTCTACAGGGCAACGTGGCTTGGAACACAGGTTGCAATAAAGGCATTCCCCAGATCAGAGAACGAGGAGATCGTGGAATTTGAGAAGGAAGTTGAGATCTTATCACGATTATGCCATCCCAATATCACGTCTATGTTTTGTTTCAAAAAGACTACGCGAACTTGTTCCATCGTCATGGAGCTGATGGATGGAGATCTCAATCACCTGATGCTCAACAGGTGTGAAGATAGTAATGATTCCCATCCATTTCCCGTCTTGGAAGCAGTGGACATCATGCTTCAAATAGGTGAAGGTGTGAATTATCTTCACAATCAAGGCATTGTGCACCGTGATTTGAAGTCTGGAAACATTCTCTACAGAATCGAGATTCAGGTGAAGAATGGGGCAATTGGATATGTCCATGTCAAAGTGGCCGACTATGGGATTTCA
This sequence comes from Bryoerythrophyllum caledonicum, assembly GCA_963971425.1. Classification (NCBI taxonomy): domain Eukaryota; kingdom Viridiplantae; phylum Streptophyta; class Bryopsida; order Pottiales; family Pottiaceae; genus Bryoerythrophyllum; species Bryoerythrophyllum caledonicum. Next base: position 11,095,620 of record OZ020522.1, on the reverse strand, counting down.
AAGGTAAGGGATACGAGTACCACATATTCAAACTTAACTCGCAACACTGGAACGACCAGGTGGATGCCTCCCGAGATCATTGGAAGGTCGGACGGAAATCAAAGCGGCATGCCAAAATATCCATTCAAGTTGGACAGTTATAGTTTTGGACTGCTGTGTTATGAGATCCTGGTTGGCAAGGTACCTTTTTCCGAATGCAAGAATAATAACGAGGTAAAGAGGAAAATATTGAAGAAGGAGCGTCCAATATTACCTTGTACACCGAGCAAATGTCCTCCTATGTTGAAGGCTCTGATTGAGAAATGTTGGAGCCATGAGCCTGAAGAGCGTCCAAGATTTGATCTGATTTGTACGGAGCTGACGTATATAAAATACTCGTTAATGACAGGTAATGAGTACAAAACACATTGCAGATTTATTGTTGATGTTGCAGTTTTCAGAGTTCATCAGTTCCCATGTTTTGTTTACTTACGTTTGTAGTGTTGACGTTGTGGTGTGGGTATGAATGTGAAATGTAACAGGTGTATTGATGAAGCATGGGGTGGATGAAAGCCGAACGCGAGAGAATACTGCTGACGGGAATTCAGCAGCGAGTGACAACGACGGTCATTCTCGATCAGATCCGTTCATGTTGCGAAACGCGGCCTCTAGAGCTCGTCGGCACGCGCGGAGATCTACCACTTCTGCGAGACTGCTGGCGGAGACTGAGTGGAGTGGATCGTCGACGGAATAACTGGACGTATTATATATGATACTATGAGTTTCTTCCTGGTAAACATGCTTGAATCATTTGGAAGGGTTCTCGCTGTAGAGAATATGCTCAGGTGTAGTTAATAAGCTCAGGTGTATTGTGTAGACTGCAGCTAGCAGTCGGAGGTTTGCTGTTGATTTTGCGGCTACTCAACACCGCTGGAAGAGTTTTGTGGTAAGCGCTAGCTTTGATTCATTTCCTCGTTGGTAATTTTCCCACTTCGATGTGGCGCAACTCATTAGCTGGCTCGCATGCTTCAGGAGGAAAATATGGTCTGATTGGAGTGAGTTTTGGGAGAGGTTCCAAATAGGTTCTTTCTATCTTCCACCGTCACGATAGCTTGAATTTGAGTCCTTTACAATTAGCCTTCCATGTGAAACTTTAATATCGCACCATAGTAGGTTTACCCAGAAATAGTTTTAACCCCTAAATTACCAAGAGTTCCTTGGGGGGACTTTTCTAGGTTCAGGCAGGTTCTTTTTGTGTCAATTTATAATGTTATTTTTTGAATTTTTTTACCGTAGATGGACATTACTGAAAGCTTTGTGTGAGTCCAATTTTTTCCTTAATCGGACATTAAATGAAAAAGTTATAGGGTTTTGAAGTTCAAATGGGGAGAACGGGCACGTTGGGCAACTTCAAAAACTTTTGTAAGGACACTCTATTGCATGTGAGATTTTCAATAACAACAAATAATATTATTTCCTTTCATATTGTCAAAGAAAATCTCTTGTCTTTAGTGAAAAATAGCATATTAGTCCAAGTCAAACATTTTCACACATTGCCACACATTGTTGGGCAAGGTACCAAAACTTTGAGATCTTCGTATTTTTCACTTTTTATTGTCCCCATGGCATTATGTAGTGTAAACCTTTTCATTGACCATTTGGATTCACATTCTAAAACATATTATGTTCACCATAAAAATAAAACGTGAATTGACAATTTTTGAACCTCCACTTCTTGCACAATTTTTTTTGAATATGGTACACCCTTTGTTTACCTCTAAAAATTGGTGTACAAGGAACTAATATCATGCTTAACATGGTGGTAATGAATTTAGACCTTGTGTAGTGCAAAAAATGGACATCAAATGAAGTCAAAGTCTGTTGATCCACTAAACGCAGGGAAGAAAATGAACCCTATTTGTACTTCAAACACTATAATCTTTCAATCCGTGCGGTCAAAGTTAATGAAATTTTGTGAGTATGTTATTTAGTAAGCCTTAATTGAGATCCTATGGTTAAAAATAGAAATAAAAGTTTTGGTTTTCTTCCTTACTCATTGCACTTAAACGAGCAGTATTGAAGTGTTTTTGGTTCAAAAATGGCTTGGTAATTTAGGGGTTAAAGAAAGAAAATAAATTAGTCGTGCGTGCTAAAATATTTTAAGAGAATATTTGATGACTAGTATCATTTTGCTAATTCTAAAACGTCTAAAAAAAATTTGATGGTTTTTTACAAGAAGGAAAATAAGAGGTTCCAAATTTTGATGGACAACCCTAATTTTATACCTTCTGTTTCAAAACTATGCACCTAACTTAATAATGGTTGTATTTCACTCGGCTCAAGAAGAAGAACTCTCGTCTCCTTTGGAAGCGTGAATAAAGTGTTTGTTCATTCCACCACTAAGTTGATGCCTACTAGATAAAGAATTAGTAGTATGGAACTACTTCCTCCTCTCGAGGGTAGACACTACAAAATAGAAGACACAACAAACAAAAATCATTAAGGTGGAGGCATATCTTGTGTATCGAATTATTTGGTGGTTAGAGTATTTATGCTTATGAACATATTTTTTGGATTTTTGAGTTTGATTTTATGGGGGTTATGTGAGTTGGGTAGGGATTGGTTATTTTCCGATCTGTGCTCATGGAGGAAGATAGACATGGCATGCTAAATAGCAATAGACTATATTTTTTTGGATTCTGAATGTGTCTTCCATTGATTTCGTAGAGGGGATGTGGGTTGTTGCTTTAGCCTGGCCGTTATCACTATTAGAAGGTCAATCTTCCAACCAAGTGTGCCATTTTCATTCACGAGTGGTTGATATCTATTTATCTTGTGTTCAATTGTGTTAGGAAAATATCTATTATTGCAATATGTAAATGTGATGAATTGTATTGTATTATATGTGTTCCAAGTTTTTTGGGGGGTTGTTGTATCTTGGTCTCTAGACACATAAGAAATTTGGTTTGAGTGTGGCATTGTAGTGACATCTTTGTGTACCAAACACTTGGTGCATCAAAGATCAACCCATGTATCCTATAGTACATGCAATCAAGGTGACTATTTTTCAAGGTCTTATTATAGTGCTAAACTTGAAGATTTTATGGTTGAAAAGAGTAAAAAATAGTTAAATCAATCTTGCAATATTACATCTTTAGAATACTCTTTTGAATATGTTTTGATGAAGCAAAGTCGTTGTTTGTTAGGGGTATATTAAAAACATTAAAGAATGCCATAAACCTTCCTTCACTACTATCTTTCTCAATAAATTGCACTATTCAGTTCTACAATACTACGCTTGGTTATCCCAAAGTCCAAATTTCAATGTTTGAAGCACCATAACCCTTTCATTATGAATCCCCCCAAAAAAATGCAGCCAAGCTTTTTTAAATGCCTATTTTCAATTTTTAAAAATTATGCAAATTAATCTTCAAAAAAGAACTGCCCTAATTATCAAACATTCACTTCAAGTCGAAACGCCCAATAGAGCCCATATATTGCACCAATTGTTGTAATTAATGCCTATCTTCCTCCACTTCTAAGTCATGGTCTATTTTTTCCTTTGACGTGGCCTGTAGCGCTTGCTACAAAGATTCTTGTGCCAAAATGATCTATACATGGTCGTTGGGCCTTAAAGGATTAAACAAGAAATGGACATTGACTTAGGGGGGTTTCACATGCAGACTGTGAACCGAAGTATGTCAAGGACCAAACTATGGCGAGACGCTGAATTTTGGAAGTTGGAAAAAATATTAAAATATGTAATTTGCGGAGTTTGGGTCATTGTAGTATTAAAGGCCGAGGAACAGTTGAGTTGAGAGGTCGAGATCCATACCATTTGGCATATTCCAAGTCAATTTCTACTTCTTAAGGGTCTTACTTCTATGAAGTTTTCCTCTCTCACATTCTCTAGCCATGGAGTCTACAAGGGAACACATTTTTGGTTTTAAAAAATCAAGAAAATGGTCAAAAAGCTCATCACACAAAAACTTCTAGCTTAAGCACCGGCACAAAAAATTTGAGGTTAAAAAATTTTGGTGAAAATTTGAATTTAAAAATTTAGTTAAAAAAGTTGGATAAAGAAATTGGATAAAATATTTGAGGGTAAAATAAGTAATTGTTTTAATCTAACAGTTGAGGTATTGTCAAATCTTAATATTTTAATGAAAAAAATGTTCGGCACCTTGGCAAAAGTTTGGTCCAAACGAGAATAGAAACCCAAGCTTCTCTCAAGGGACTCAACTTTTGGTGCCTAAACCTTTAAAAAGTGTTGCCATGAAGGCATTTTAGACGCCCTTGGCCTCTCGACCCTTGGTCCGTGCATGAAAGCCTAGAGGCCAACCAAGGCCGATTTTGAGGCTCTAGACCAATCGAATTGCAAGTAAGGTAGAGGCACCCAATTCCGATTGGCCACCCAATTTGGATCAGTAGAGTATGCATGGAATGGTGCATGAAAATGGCAAATGCTTGAAATGGTGCATGAAGTGACCCTAAACCGATAACTCAAAATCTGAAAACACCAATCATTATCGGTATTGGATCATGATGTGTGCAATTTTGGGTTGCTCCACCTCAATTGAGCTCTCATTGGTGATGTTGCCTCAAAAGCCAAACAAGGCCGGTCGGTATTGGGTACCCTCCATGAGTTGGTGATCCATGGCATGTCTTCTCTCTTTTACTCACTCTCACTTATTGACATTGGGTGAAGGAGGGCACCAAATCTCACCTACTCTAGAGTTTGATTATGGGCTCCAGTGGTTTTTGGACTTTTAAATTCTACATCAATTCCAAATCTATGTGATTATATTTGAATTAAAATTTGAGTTTCATTCCGAATTCTGCATCTTTCTACATGAATGTTTTCGACATACAATGTCATTTGAGTCCCCAACTGGCTTAGGTGATCGGAATTGGGTGCCTCTACCTTAGCACTCGGCCCCTCGACCCTTGGTCCGCGTGTGAAAACCCCGTAGTGGTGGAACGAACAGACACTCTATTCTTGGGTCCCGATCCGTGGACTGCAGACGATCCTCCGGACTGCCTAACTTCATCGTCCACATGTCTCGGTGCTTTCCCGACAGTTCTTGCGTTGCGGTGCTGCCCGGGGAATACTCGCCACTCACCGCGTTGCGTTTAGTCGGTAGAGGGGACCTCACAGATTGTGCTCTAGATTTACAGTGACTGCACTGTACATATCCGGTGGTCGCTTTTTGTGAGTGCCTGATGTAGATGCCGTCAGTGGTTCGGCTCCGTTGTGGCGCCTAGATCTGTGCGTTGGAGAGTGTTGCAGGACTGGCAACGGGCTCCTCGGGAGGTGGAGATCTTCGCCGCTGCTGTGAACACTTGCTGCCGAGAAGGAGAGTCGATGTTCTTGCGCTGAACTTGAGTGTCGGTATGAAGCGGCGAAAGTCTCATCGAGTTGCCTCTCTGTTGCTGCGCCACCGGGTGCCACTTGATCAGGCGATTCCTACATGGGCAAACTTTGTTTCGGCCAATTTTGTTCCCGAGTGGGTGTTTTTGTCACTTAGGGTTCTGGACTGAGGTAAACCCTACTCACAAACGTACGACGTAATGAGCTGTAATATCAGTGTGCACAATTGATTAGCAGCTCTCGTGGCTGTCATGTTAGGGTGTTTGCAGTGTATCTAGCATGGCGTGTCATGTTGAAGGAAGGTATGAGACGCGTAAGTATCGCTTATGATGATCATCTTGGAATCACAACATTGTAGATGAATTTCAGAAGTGTATGAATGAGATGTGTTAAAGTCATACATCTGATAATAGATTGTGTTACTACGACATCTACTTGTGGCAGGATATGAAAGCGAAGGCAGCTGGTTTAATGTACGTTTAAGTCAAACGGCGAATGTCAATTGGGAGAAAGACGTGATCAATACTGCTGCTTGTTAACGACTAGTAGACACTGGACGGACGAAAGACGGCAGACGATCACCGAAGAGAGGATTTGCCTGCATTACAAAAGCCATGGTGAGCGACCTTCACCATGACAGGCATGGGCAATGATTGGCGTGGTCGTAATTTCTATTTCAGAAACTGCTATTACTGTACGTGATATTCTAATCAAATGTTTACATCCTCGCTCTTCGTTCTTTTTAACAGAATTTTCTCAAGAAAGCTGCCCGGTCAATTGCGGATGTCAATTGCGGGTGTCGAGGACTAGAGGACAGAGGGGACCTTATTCACATGACCTCGGCGGACTCTCTGAGCACGCCTCCAAAGAGCTCCATGGAGAAGATTCCGGACAGCCGTGATAACTTGAGGGGCTCTTCTAGTTGCAGGGCCAGCTCGCACCTTAAGGATGCAGAGGAGAGTGCGGAAACTGTACAGAAGATGATCGATTTGCTCAAGTTTAACAATGAACAGTGTAAGTATTTATGCGACAAGCTCCGTGTGGTTATTCAGAGCGCAAGGGAAGAGGTCGAAACAACTTCAAGAAAAGATGACCCTGATTTTGTTAAAATCTTTGAGCTCTTGATGGTTTTGGGAAAGCAGATTGAGAGCTTTGTAGAAGGTTGCTGCAGTGATAAATGGGTCCAAGCTGCAGTGGTGTTAACGAACGTGTCGGAGTATGTCTCTTCACTGGCTTTCAATCTGGATCTGTGCAAAATTGCCTTTGGGAAGGATCGTGCGGCGTCTGGGAACTTTACATTGGATGAAGTTGATGACATGAAGAAACCTGAAGCGAGGCTTGTGAAACAGAAAGCTTCTGTGGATGCCAAGGAACTAATCAAGAAAGTGAAACGTGCACTGAAATCCTTACGTGGTGACGATAAAAAATTGGCCAGTCATCTACTTGAAAGACTTTTATGGATTAATCGCTATCCAAGCTCTGGAAATGGGACGTTTTTGAGCAACTTGTTTAAATGGGTGGAATCTGGACAGCAGGTGGGAAGAGGTGGTACAGCGACAGTCTACGAGGCAATGTGGCTTGGAGTATGCGTTGCGATGAAGACATTTCCAGGATCAGAGGTTGAGGAGTTCAATGAGGATTTTGAGAATGAGATTCGGATCTTGTCACAATTATGTCATCCCAATATCACATCAATGTTTTGCTGTACAAGGAACAAGCGAAATTGTTCCATCGTCATGGAGCTGATGGATGGAGATCTTAATCAACTGATGGACAAGAGGTGTCAAGGTAGCAGTGATTCCTGTCCGTTTCCCATACTTGAAGCAGTGGACATTATGCTTCAAATAGGTGAAGGAGTGAATTATCTTCACAATAAATGCATTGTCCATCGTGACTTGAAGTCAAAGAACATTCTCTACAAGGGAGTGAATGGAAAGAAAGATGAAATTGGGTTTCTCCATGTCAAAGTGGCTGACTTTGGTCTTTCAAAGGCAAGGGATACAAATTCCACATATTCGGACTTAACTTGCAATACTGGAACCGCCAGGTGGATGCCTCCTGAAGTCATTAGAATCTCGGACGGAAATCGAGGAGACTTGCCTGTAAATCCTGATTTGTTGCGAAAAGATAAATCCAAGTTGGACAGCTATAGTTTTGGACTGCTGTGTTATGAGATCCTGGTTGGCAAGGTACCTTTTTCCGAATGCAAGAATAATAACGAGGTAAAGAGGAAAATATTGAAGAAGGAGCGTCCAATATTACCTTGTACACCGAGCAAATGTCCTCCTATGTTGAAGGCTTTGATTGAGAAATGTTGGAGTCATGAGCCTGAAGAGCGTCCAAACTTTGGTGTGATCTGTAGGGAGCTGACGTATATAAAGTACTCGTTAATAATAGGTAATGATCAGCAAACACAATGCACATTGTTGATGTTGCAGTTTTCAAAGTTCATCAGTTCCCATGTTTTGTTTTACTTTGGTTCGTCGTGTTGATGTTGAGGTGTGGATATGAATGTCAAATGTAATAGGTGGATCGATGAAGCATGGTGTGGATGATAGCCGGACGCGAGAGAATATTGCTCACGACAAATCAGCAATCAGTGACAGCGGGCACCTTGACGGCCATTCGAGCAGCCTCGATAGCTTGATGAGTCCTCAAATAAGCAGCCACTCGAGCATCCAAGGCGCGGAGAATGTGGAGATTATTGCTCACAGCGAATTACGAAGAAGTGAAAGCGGACACTTTGACAGCAGAGGTCATTCTCAACCCGGGTCGCACTATCTGCCAACTGCCACGGCCCCTGTTGCACCCGAGCACGGAGGTAAGGTCACGGAGGTAATGTCACGGAGCTTTCAGAAGTCATTTGGCGACAATACCCCGGCGGACTGTTTTACCCTGCCTCCGAAGAGCTCCATGGAGAAGATTCCGATCAGCCGTGACCGCTTGAGGAGCTCTTCATACTGCAGGGCTCGCTCTTACCTTATGGATGCAGAGAAGAGTGCGCAGGCTGTAGAGAAGATGTCTGAATTTATCAAGTTTAACAAAGAACAGTGCAACTATTTATTTGGCAAGCTTTGTGTGGCCATTCAGAGTGCAGGCTCGTTCTTGGACGTACCTGGGTCTCGTCAAGAGGTCGGAACAGCTTCATGGAAAGACGACACTGATTTTGTCCAAATCTTGGAGCTCGTGATGGTTTCGGGTAAGCAGATTGAGAGCTTTGTGGGAGGTTGCTGCATGGGCAGCTGGATCCTCTCTGCAATGATGTTAACAAACGTGTCGGAGTATGTATCATCACTAGGTTTCAATCTGGATCTGTGCAAGGTTGCCTTGGGAGAGGACCATGCAGCTTCTGGACGCCTTACCTTGGATGAAGTTGATGGCATGAAAGAATCTGAAGCAGAGCTTGTAAGACAAAAAGCTTTTGTGGATGCCGAGTGCCTAACCAAGAAAGTGAAACTGGCACTGAATTATTCGGCAAGTGATGCGGATCGAGATTTAGCCAATCATCTACTTCGAAGACTTTCGAAGATTAAGTTCATACCAAGCTCTGGAAGTGGCCTGACCTTTTGGAGCAACCTTTTTGCTTGGGTGAAACTTGAAAAGCGATTGGGATGTGGTGCTGCAGCCACTGTCTATAAGGCAATGTGGCTTGGAACACGGGTTGCGGTGAAGAAATTTGAGGGATCAAACAACGAGGAGTTTGAGAAGGAAGTTGAGATCTTATCACGATTATGTCATCCCAATATCACATCCATGTTTTGTTGTACAAAGAACAAGCGAATATGTTCCATCGTCATGGAGCTGATGGATGGAGATCTCAATCAGCTGATTGACGAAAGGTGTCAACATAGCAGTGATTCCCGTCCATTTCCCATATTGGAAGCAGTGGACATTATGCTTCAAATAGGTGAAGGAGTGAATTATCTCCACGATCAAGGCATTGTGCACCGTGACTTGAAGGTAAAGAACATTCTCTACAAGAGCGTTAATGGGAAGAATGTTGCAATTGGATATGTCCATGTCAAAGTGGGTGACTTTGGTCTTTCAAAGGCAAGGGATACCAGAGACTTAACCCGCAATACTGGAACCAACAGGTGGATGCCTCCTGAAGTGATTGGAATGTCGGACGAAAATCAAAGAGGCATGGTAAAATATCCATTCAAGTTGGACAGTTATAGTTTTGGACTCGTGTGCTATGAGATCCTAGTTGGCCATGTACCTTTTTGGGAATGCACGAGTATTATCAAGGTAAAGAGGAAGATATTGAAGAAGGAGCGTCCAAGATTACCTTCTAATCCAAGTGAATGTCCTCTTATGCTGAAGACTTTGATTGAGAAATGTTGGAGTCATGAACCTGAAGAGCGTCCAACATTTGGTGTGATATGTAAGGTGCTGACGTTTGTAAAATACTCGCTAATGACAGGTAATAATCACCAAACACAATACAAAAAATTTGTTGATATTGCAGTTTTCAAAGTTCACCAATTCCGATGTTTTTTTTTTACTTTGGTTTGTAGTGTTGATGTTGAGGTGTGGTCGTGAACCTCAATTGTGACAGGTGGATCGACAACGCGTGGTGTGGATGAAGTAAGTGAAAGTGTGAAAGAGGAACTGGCCAGGATAACTTAAGGAACTGGCCAGGATGAAGGAAGAGGTGCGTGTTCTGAACGAAAGGATAGCCCTGATGAAACGAGGAGCGTGGACGGAATAACTGGACATATTATGATATTAATTTGTGCGTTTCTTCATAGTTTGAATAGAAGGTTTGATATTATCTCATGTCCAAAAATAGTTTGAGAAATAAAAATAACGTAGTTCTGTGCCAAAAATTTAAAAGAGAATATATAATGATTGATAATATATTGCTAATTATAAACTATTTGAGCTGTTTTTAGACGGTTTTAGCCAGAGGAAGAAAATTCAAGTTTTGAGGTACAACCCTTAATTTATACTGCCGTTGTCCCAAAATTATCCATCCATATGGCTCCTATAATCCACAAGAAGTCTAGACTTCAGGATTATGTGGATGCATGATTTTAGGACAGATAGAGTATAAAAAGACAAGGGTGATTTTTGTTGATGAGCTAACACATCTAATGCTCATGGCAACACGTCAATGAGTAGCATAAGAATTTATTTTGGAAGATAGGGATCCCTGCAAGCCTCCTGATTCGTTAGAATTGATCAAGGGAGATGAGGATGTACACTCACTACAAGCGAGGGCGTCGCTTCTTATTCCAAACCTGTCGCTGTTCTTTCACTGAAAACCTGGAAAGGTTCAGTTTCCTGTGTCACTTGCGATGAACTTCACTCAGGAACTTGTCTTCTGAGTAGAATGACGCAATGACTGAGTTGCCCCCTTTTTGGATCTCACTACAAGAAAATAGGGTGTTTAGCAACGTTTTGAAAAATTCCTAAGCAACGCCTAGGGCCATGCTTTGTACATAAAACCAGGCTACAGTTGTTGCTTTTATTAAAAAGCAAGCCCTTGGGCGTTGGTTAGGAATTTTTCAAAACGTTGCAAACACCTTGTTTTCTTTCAGTGAGATCCATTGTTATAAATGCAATTCTGTACATTTCATATGGCTGACATTTGTAGAGATGAATTCCATTTGGGTGCCAATGAAAAGAATGTGATGCAACTATTTAACCCCTGAATTTCCAAGAGTCCCCTCAGAGGACTCAAGAAGGTTTGGGCAGGTTCCTCTAGTGTTAATTTATAACATTTCTCTTTGAAATCTTTAATGAAGATGGACATTATTAAAAGCTTTGTGTGAGTCCAATGTTTTCCTAAATCCAACATTTAATGAGAAAGTTATATTAGGGTTTTGAAGTTCAAATGGGGAGAGAGGATACGTAGAGCAACTCCAAAAACTTTTGCTAGGACACTCTATTGAATGTGAGATTTTCAATTCTAGCAAATATTGATATTTCCTTTCATGTTGTCAAAAAAATCTCGTCTTTAGTTGAAAAAAGCATATAAATCCAAGTTAAACATTTTGACACACTGTCACACATTGTCGGGCAAGGTATGAAAAAATCTTCTTCTTTTCCACATCAAACTTAGAGGTCTTCATATTTTTCACTTTTTAATTTTTCCCACAACATTATGTGGTGTGAACTTTTGCATTGACCATTTGGATTCTCAATCTAAAACATATTAAGTTCACCAAAAATATAACGTGAATTGACAATTTTTGAACCTCCACTCCTTGTACAATTTTTTAAGACACAATGTATCCTTCATCTACCTCTAAAAATTAGTGTTCAAAGAACTAATACCATCTCTAATGAATGGAAATGAATTTAGACTTTGTCTAGTGCAAAAATTTGACACCAAGTGAAGTCAAAGTCTACTAATCCATTGAACACAGGGCAGAAAATGAACCCTCTTCTCCACAATCTGTGTGGTCATTTACCATTTTCATTACAATCCATGCAGTCAAAGTTTATGAAATTTTGTGAGTATGTTACTTAATAAGTCTTAATTGAGATCCTACGGTTTTAAGTAGAAATAAAAGTTTTTGTTTTTTCCTTACTCATTGCACTAAAACCATCAGTTGTGAAGTGTTTTTGGTATGAAATTTAGGGGTTAACTCGCCTTCACAAAATATCATTCATCCAGCGAAGGATTTTAGATTTAGTTTCTAAATACTTAAAAAAGAAGATTCTAATTTGTCTAAGAAAAGGCCACTCATGGAAAGGTAGAAAGGCTTTTGTTCCACATGTCTTCATGACATAAACATATAGTATACGTGCAATATACACATACAAATTATGATGCAATTGCGGAGAAAATACGAACAACAGAAGATTGAATGTCATTAAACTAATACCAAAACAAAGGCAATCATGTATTCAATTAGAAACAAAAGTAGCGTGGGCAAAGTGGGTAAAGTCCGTATCTATGTTTAGGTTATCCTTTCTCTCTTCACTTGGATGCCGATTCACCCATTGTGACCATAATCATCCCCATCGCTATTGTTTGATCCGGTTGCTACAAAATTAAGTAAGGTAGAGACACCCAATTCCAATCGGCCACCCAATTCCAATCACCAGAGTATGCATGGAATGGTGCATGAAAATGGTAAATGCATAAATGGTGCATGAAGCAACCCAAAACCGATAACTCAATCTGAAAACTCGAGTCATTATCAACATTGGGTCATGAAGTGTGGAATTTTGGGTTTCTCCACCTCAATTGAACTCTCATTGGTGGCCTTGCCTCGAAAGTCAAACAAGGCCGATCGACATTGGGTACCTCCATAAGTTGATTATTCATGGCATGTCTTCTCTCTTTTGACTCACTCTCACTTATTGACATTGGGCAAAGGAGGGCACCAAATCTCAACTACTCTGTAGTTTGATCATAGGCTCTAGTGGTTTTTCGGCTTTTAAATTCTATATCAATTGCAAATCTTTGAGATTAATTTTGAAAAAATATTTGTTGAGTTTCATTCCTAATTCCGCATCTTTCTACATAAGGTAAGCCTCCCCATAACCAACAAAAACCCACAGCCAACGCCTATAAAATTGGGGTATATCCAACCTTCTTCCATCCCATTACCACCAACTCAGCTCCAAATGTTGGTTTTGCTATTAGTCAAGACCCTTATTTTTGGTCATTGGTTATGGGGGGTACCTATTGTTGGCCACCCACTAAACATGGCTGCACAGTTTGAAAATTCATAACGAATTCAATTTTCATCGAAAAAATATGAAATCACTTGGGTTGGATTTGTAATTCTATTGGCTATCATTGAAAATAATAGTATAATTATCTCCTCTCTCCATATATGCACATTCCTTAACTTGTCGGTTTTAGAGGAGCTTACCTTAGCTGGCTCGCATGATTGAGGTGGAAAGTATGGTCCCGCGTTTTGACTTATACCACTTGGTAAATCCCAAGTCAATTTCCACTTCTCAAAGGTCTTGCTTCTATGAAAATTTCCTCTCACACTCTCTAGCCATGGAATCAATAAGGGAACACATATTTGGTAAAAAATCAAGAAAAATGTCAAAATGCTCATCACACAAAAAAATTCCAACGCAAGCAATGGCACTAGAGAAATCCAGGTAAAAAAGTTGAGGTGAAAATTCGAATAAAAAATTTCAGTAAAATTTTCAAGTAAAAAAAGTTGGGTTTAAAGTATGGGTAAAGAATTTGGATAAAATATTTCACAAGAAAATAAGTCACCTTTTTATTCTAACGGTCGAGATCTTGTCAAATCTTAATATTTTAATGAAAAAAATTGTTGAGCACCTCGGCAAGAGTTTCGTCCGAACGAGAATAGAAACCCAAACTTCCCTCAAGGGATCAAACTCGTGGTGCCAAAACCTCCGAAAAGTGTTGCTATGTAGGCATTTTAGACGCCCTTGGTAGGCTTGGTCCAAGTGTGAAACCCCAAGGTCCCAACCAAGGCCGATGTTGAGGCTTTACACCATTCAAATTGCTAGTAGCACTTAATACCTTGGTACCATGGTCCATGTGTGAAACCCTCCTTATCCTTTCACCACTCTAATATTAGCATTGCATAGTTCTGTCGCTAAACATGGTTTATACTATACATCAAATCTGAGAGTTGTAGATTGTAGGAGTAGCTTAATCCTTAAATGACAAAACTCCTGAGGTGGGCTATTGTGGGCACATTTCCATGGTTGCAAGTTATATTTACAATTCTTGAAATTTTCTACAAAGATGCAAGAAGACAAGAGGTACATGGGAATATAATCTTATTCTCATCGGATCTATGAAAAAAAAGTTATGCCATCTTAAGAAGAAAAAAATGAGAAGAGGTATGTCGAGCAACTCCATAAACTCTTGCAATGGCACTCTCTAAGATTTGAGATTTTTCATACTAGCAAGTAATATTATAATCTTTCATAATTTCATAAAACAGTTATTGTATACAATGAAAAATAGCATAGTAACCCAAGTCAAACATTTTCCCACATTTTCACACATTAAGTTCATTCATTGTCGAACAAGGTACCAAAAAAAACTTCTTCCTTTCCACATAAAACGTAGAGATCTTCATATTTTTTACTTATTATTTATTCCACAATATCATGTGGTGAAAACCTTCTTATTGGCCATTTAGATCATCATTTTAATATATATGAAGTCCACAAATAAATGAAACGTGAATAGGCACTTTTTGAACCTCCATGCTTGCACAATTGTTTGGAATATGCCACACCCATTTTCTACCTCCAAACATTGGTGTAAAGAGAGATATTATCATGCTTAACATGATGGTTATGCATTAATTTTAGAAATTGTGTACTGGAAAAATTTGAAATGAAGTAAAGTCAAAGTTTGTTGATCCAATCAACCCAAGAAAGAAAATGAACCGCTTTCTCTGCTTCAAACACTATAACTATTCAATCCATGCCGTCAAGTTTTATGGAATTTTGTGAGTATGTTACTTAATAAGTCTTGATTGAGATCCTATAGGTAAAATTGGAAATAATTTTTTTCCCTTCCTTCCTTACTCATTGCACGAGAATTAGCAGCTTTGAAGTGTAAATTTTTGGTGTGAAATTGTTAAGGAATTTCAGGATTTAGTATTTTGTAATTTTAGATATTCATCAATTTGACCTTCTTTGCTTCTAAATGACATCATACATTTGTAAATTGAGGCAAAGATCTTGTGTATTTTGGCTTAACTTCTATGTTCTAAGTATTAGAACAACCTTGAATGGCTCTAAATTTTATTATGAACTCAAAGGAGAAAGGGTGGTTATGATCCATGGCACTATCTAACTTCTCCTTTCTTATAGGTTGCTGAAATTAGTTATAACTAAAGTATAAAAATCATCAAGCACTTTCATATCTACCATACGCATTGGTCTAGTTTGCACACCCCTTGTATGAACCAATTGTAAATTTTTAACACAATGGTTCAAACACAGTGGGTATCACCTAGGTATTATATGAGTATTGCCTAGATATTACAAAGATATAACCTTGACATTATATGGATGTCACCTTAGACAAATATCTTATATTTTCCAAAAAATTTGGGCACCTTCCATTTCGAATAACTAATATGTGCAAATCCAACCAATACGTGGGGTAATATGATCCGTCTAATTTATCTATTAAGGTAGGTATAAGATTGTTTTGGTTGAGATTTCCTACGCCGTGAGTCACCTTAAAGCATATGAGGCAAACCCTTTTATTTTGGCAATTTCGAGCCAAATTGGCAAATTTTTTCCCAAATAATGAATATTCTCCAAAAAGTGGGAAAATTATGGCTTTATATTGCCAAACTTTCATTGATGGCAGTTGCCATATTGCCGTATTACCACTAATGAATAGCCAAGACTCCATCCTATTGCCAAAAAGGATGTACAATTCTATGTTTATGGAGATGAATTCTCCAAAATGGATATTTATGGAGAAAAATTGATTTTGTATGGTTTTAAAAGAAAGCCAGAAGTGCTACAACTCCTTGGCCTCTGTAGCCACTATGACTATCCCTCTAAAACAAAAAAAAATGGTAGGTATGAAGTATCCTTGGAAAGTTTTTAACCCCAAAGAGCCCAAGGCATTTTCCCTCAAGAAATGCTTCAAAACTGCCACTATCAACAAGTGGCAAGAAAATCTAATTTTGAAGTACAAATTTGGTCGTTTAACTATAAGATCTTAAAATAAACTTCTATATGAACTTACATAATTTTTTGCTACAAATCCCAGCACAAATATGAAGATTACAGCATTTAAAGTCAAGAAAATGGTTCATTTTCTTGTTTGCGTTAAGTGAATCAACAAACTTTGACTTCAAGTTGGTGTCTCATGTTTGCACTAGTGACTACACAAGGTCTAAATCCTTTACCATTGTGTTAAGCATGATGTTAGGGCCGCTTCACACCAAAACCAAAGTCAAGAGGCCGTCGGTTTCCACAAAGGAGGGCCAAAGTTTGGCCTCTTGGCCTTCACACCAAAGGTGACCCCAAAGGCCGTTGCTCTCCATTGTGCCTACATACCAACACTTTTAGAGAGTTTCGGTACCAAGTCGACAACCTCTCATGTGCAAACTTCAGTCGCCGTTTTTAGCCAACCCAAACTTCTTTTGAGAGGTTGTCAACTTCCTTCAACTTATATTATTTAATGTGTATTTTTAGCCAAAGAGTTTGGCCTCTCGCCATTATTTAGGCTAAAATTTTGATAGCCGGCCTTTCGACTTGGCCCGTTGTGAAGCAGCACTTAGTTCCTAGTGCAACATTTTTTAGCTAAAGAAAAGGGATGTAGCATATTCAAAACAAGTGTGCAAGGAGTGGAGGTTCAAAAATTGCCAATTCAAGTTTTATTTTTGTGTGAACTTAATATGTGCAAAAATGATAATCCAAACGGTCAATAAGAAGTGTTTCATCACATATTGTTGTCAACAAAGTAAAAAGTGAAAAATATGAAGATCTCTAGGTTTTACGTAGAAAAAGAAGAAGTTTTTTTTATAATTTGTCCGACAATGTGTGAAATTGTTTGACTTGGGTTAAAATGTTTTTTTACACTAAAGACAAGAATTTTTTTGTGACATCTTCAAAGAAGAAAATATTCTCTACATGTACGGAAAATCTCAATGTCAATTGAAACTTCTAGCACAAGTTTTGGAGCTGCCAGGAGCCCCCAATTTAACTTTGAAGGCTAATAACTATCATATGATGAATACAAAAAACAAATACCAAAAAAATACAAAGCTCTTATTAAGGGCAATCATGTATCAAACTTTTTCAAAAAATGATATTTTTTCAAATTTTAGGAACCTGCCCAAAATGCAAATTGTCCCCCTTGGATTGACTGGGCTCCTAAGGGTTAAGGTGTGGAGGTAGAAGGGTTTGGTCTAACATGATTGACTTACAGGGTAATTTATGAGTTATTGAAATTCAAAGTATTCTCTAGTTTAGAAATTTAGAAACTAAGCTCAATGCTAGAAAATATTGGAATTAAAGTTTTGGTAAACAAACAAACACTTTATTCATGCCAGCCCCCTTCGGAGACCAAAGTTCTTCTTCCTCTTAGCTGGGTTGTAGTATTAAGCTAAACCCTCCTAAAACCGACAAGTTAAGGAATGTGCATATATGGAGAGAGGAAATAATTGCACTATTATTTTTCAGTGATAGCCAATAGACTTACAATTCCAACCCAAGTGATTTCATACTTTTTCAATGAAAATTGAATTAGTTATGAATTTTCAAACCGTGCAGCCAAGTTTAGTGGGTGGCCACCAATAGGTACCCCCAATAACCAACGACCAAAAGTAAGGGTTTTGACTAAGATAGAGGCACTCAATTCCGATCGGCCACCCAATTCCAATCACTAGAGTATGCATGGAATGGTGCATGAAAATGGTTAATGCATGAAATGGTGCATAAAGTGACCCAAAACCGATAACTCAAAATCTGAAAACACCAGCCACTATCGGCATTGGGTCATGAAGTGTGCAATTTTGGGTTGCTCCACCTCAATTAAACTCTCATTGGCGGCCTTGCCTCAAAAGTCGAACAAGGCCGATCGGCATTGGATACCCTCCATAAGTTGGTTATCCATGGCATGTCTCCTATCTTTTTACTCACTCTCACTTACTGGCATTGCGCAAAGGAGGGCACTAAATCTCACCTACTCTACAGTTTGATTATGGGCTCCGGTGGTTTTTGGGCTTTTAAATTCTATATCAATTCCAAAATCATTGTGATTCAATCTGAAAAAATATTTGTTGAGATTCATTCCTAATTCCGCATCTTTCTACACAAATGTTTTCAACATACAATGTCATCTGAGACCCCAACTCGCTAAAGTGATCAGGATTGGGTGCCTCTACCTTAACAACAAACCTCCATTTGGAGCTAAGTTGGTGGTAACGGGATGGAAGAGGGTTGGACATACCTCAATTTTATAGGCGTTGGCTATGGGTTTTGGTTGGATATGGGGGAGCTTACCTTAACTTTTTGCAATCGAGTTTCCCTTGATTTGTGCTAGAAAATTAAAAAAATCAGGGCTTGACAAGAGCTGAGTAGGTTGAAGCTAGCATCCGGAGAATAGATGAGCTTGTTATCATCCACGCCGCGGACGTTCAGCTTCCTCTCATGATATAAAAATGTGTTTGACGTACGCATTCGACTTCGTTCACTTCACTCGTGTTCGTGCTCGTGTTCACGCGGCCCACCAAAGATACCCAGCTTCTTCACTTCGTCGAATGGTCGTCGTGTTCACTCGGCACGCCGAAGATGCACCCACACTTCGATCGAGCGCCGGAGCTAATTGTATGTGACACGACCCTCACATCGCCTTTCCATTCTTGCCATGTTTTATGTTCGATTTTGTGGAGTAGTTTGAAGTGGAGCACGAAGGTATCGGATGTTCCAGCCCTTTCATTATTTCTTGGTCGAATAGTCAGTAGCGTTGGGGGTTAACAGCAGCAGATGATGCGTGGAGTTTCATTGATAGTGAATCCCGTTTTCAGTTTGAGAAGGAGAGCGTCCGTTTTGCATTTTTGCGCCTTTTCACGGTGCGTTCGTCTTTTTGCCGAGGAATGAGGTGTTACCGACTACTTAGAGCTAGATTGATGCGGAATTCCGTGTTCCGTTCAGCGACGTAGTTTGGGTTTGAGATGTGACCCGGTTGGGTTTCGATTGCATCGGTGGGGTTTGATGTAACAGAGCTGCAGCATCTTCTATGTGAGCAGGACGCTGCTACATGCTGAGGTATAGGTTTCAGCTTTGGAGTACAGGGAGTGATTTTCTTCTATGGTTGAAGTTCTTGTTTTGAATCTCGGATTTCGTCGTGTTTTTAGTTTCATATGCCTAAATCATTGGCGAGGTTCACCTCTTCAAGGCGTTGCATTCTACTGGGTATGCTGTGCTAGATAAAATTAGCTGACTCTCGCATGTAGATGTATAGTAGAGTGGGACGTGAAGTGTGTTACTCGTCTTTGCAGCTTTAGCTCAAGTGTGCGACCATAGAGATTCGCAGTCTAACCGCTGTGTTGCGATATGTGCACGTTTGGATGTGATTTGTTTGGGGATGTTTGTTGTTGTGGTTTTACTTACAACGGTCCGACAGTACGATTACTTTCTCTGTGTGGTATCAAGTAGGTTTTTTGACGCATGTGAATGTCCTGTGCAGCAAGGAACCTTGGCGTTTGTCTGAACTGTTGGTTAGTTGATGTTTTAGGGACTGGGCTTTGTGGTCTCGGTTTGAGTTGTGGTTTCAGAGCGATCCTTGGGAGGGCTGTGTGGTGTTCGGGAAATTGAAGTTTGTCTTGGTTTGGGAGATGTCAGAGATTGTGTCATGCGTTCGGTGGCTTTGAGATTTTCAGTGTGCACCTGCTGATAAGATTTTGACCTGATTGTCTTGAAATGTTGTCTTGATGTAGCCAGTATGCGTTAGCTATGTTGATGAAGTAGAGCTTGAGATGGATATTTTTGGCACGTGAAGATGAATTAAAGCATTGCAATTGATGTTCACAAGTATTTGATTGAGAGGTGTTTAAAGAGCATCGTTTGTGGTACTAGGTGCTTGAGGCAGAGCTTTGAAGGCGGAAATAAGTTTAAATCATCCGTATTGCCGTCTTGTCTTGGTCGGAGATGAGTTATGACCAACCAGGCGATCATGGATGAGGGCGTGACCCTCAACGGAAACCGTGACCGTGGGAAAAAGAAAGAACCGTGACACTCAAAGGAAGAATTTGGTTTCAGTACAGACGGAATGGAAGCCATCGTGAGAAAAACCGTCATCACTGTGGGTCACGTATTGGTCTGTTGCTGTAAGAATAAAATCCTCGACGGAAGTGAGGTCCGTTTAAGAGAATCAAGGGCTCGCTCTTACCTCAAGGATGCAGAGGAGAGTGCGGAGGTTGTACAGAAGATGTCTGGTTCGCTCAAGTTTAACAATGAACAGTGCAACTATTTAGGTGAAAAGCTCTGTGTGGTCATTCAGAGCGCACGCTTGTTCTTGGAGATATCGGGGAAGGAAGAGGTCGGAACAACATCAAAGAAAGACTACAGTGAGTTTGTTAAAATCCTTGAGCTCCTGATGGTTTTGGGAAAGCAGATTGAGAGCTTTGTGGAAGGTTGTTGCAAGGACAATTGGATCCAAGCTGCAATGGTGTTATCAAACGTGTCGGAGTATGTTTCATCACTAGGTTTCAATCTGGAGCTGTGCAAAGTTGCCCTTGGGAAGGAACATGCGGCTTCTGGATGCCATACATTGGATGAAGTTGATAGCATGAAGAAATCTGAAGCAGAGCATGTAAAGCAGAAAGCTTCTGTGGATGCCAAGCTCCTAATTGAGAAAGTGATATTGACACTGAGTTCCTTAAATGGCGATGACCGAGATTTGGCCAATTATCTACTTAAAAGACTTTTTGAGATCAAAGGTACTCCAAGCTCTGGAACGGGGACCTTTTTAAGGAACTTGTTTGATCGGGTGAAGTCTAAGGAGCAATTGGGAAGAGGTTCTTCAGCCAGTGTCTTCTCAGCAACGTGGCTTGGAACATTGGTTGCAATGAAGACCTTCCCAGGACCAAAGAACGATGATTTTGAGAAGGAAGTTGAGATCTTATCACGATTATGTCATCCCAATATCACATCAATGTTTTGCTGTACAAGGAACAAGCGAAATTGTTCCATCATAATGGAGCTGATGGATGGAGATCTCAATCAGCTGATTGACGAAAGGTGTCAACATAGCAGTGATTCCCGTCCATTTCCCATATTGGAAGCAGTGGACATTATGCTTCAAATAGGTGAAGGAGTGAATTATCTCCACAATCAAGGTATTGTGCACCGTGACTTGAAGTCTGGAAACATTCTCTACAAGAGCGTGAATGGGAAGCATGTTACAATTGGATATGTCGATGTCAAAGTGGCCGATTTTGGGATTTCAAAGGCAAGGGATACGAGTATCACATATAAAGACTTAACCCGCAATACTGGAACCAACAGGTGGATGCCTCCTGAAGTCATTGGATGTTCGGACAAAAATAAAAGAGAGAGGCGAAAGTATCCATTCAAGTTGGACAGTTATAGTTTTGGACTGGTTTGTTATGAGATCCTGGTTGGCCAGGTACCTTTTTCGAACTATCCCGATCCCAAGGAGCTAAAGAGGATGGTATTGAAGAAGGAACGTCCAAGCTTACCTTCTGACTGTCCTCCTATGCTGAGGGCTTTGATTGAGAAATGTTGGAGTCATGAGCCTGAAGAGCGTCCAGCATTTGGTGAGGTTTGTAGCACGCTGGCGTTTATAAAATACTCGTTAATGACAGGTAACGATTTCGAAACTTAATTTGCAGATTTTTTATTGATGTTGCAGTTTTCAAGGTTCATCAGTTCCCATGTTTTGTTTCACTTTGTGTACTCTTGATGTTGAGGTGTGGACATGAATCTCAATTGTAACAGGTGGATTAATGAATATGGATGAAAGCCAAATTGGAAAGAAGATTGCCGAAGC
Organism: Bryoerythrophyllum caledonicum; assembly: GCA_963971425.1. Lineage (NCBI taxonomy): Eukaryota > Viridiplantae > Streptophyta > Bryopsida > Pottiales > Pottiaceae > Bryoerythrophyllum > Bryoerythrophyllum caledonicum. The sequence continues at coordinate 11,073,817 of OZ020522.1, read as the reverse complement.
CAAATCAGCAATGAGTGAAAGCGGGCAGTTTGATAGCAGAGGTCATTCTCAACCAGGATCGCATTGTTTGCCATCAATCGCGACCCTTGTTGCGCCGGAGGACGGAGGAAAGGTGACGGAGGTATGGCAACAGCTCCTTCGGATGTCCGCTTCTGACAATACCTCGGCTGGCCATCTGACCCTTCCTCGGAAGAGCTCCATGGACAAGAGCCTTAGCAACCGTGACCGCTTGAAGTGGTTCTAGAAGTTTTAATATCGGTTTTGGAGCTCTGATTTTGTTTCAGGAGGCTTAAGTTTAGCTTTGGACGCTTAGTTATGGTTCTGGAGGTTTAATGTTGGTTTCAGGAAGCTTGCTTTCGGTTGTGGACGCTAAGTTTTGGTTCTGGGAGCTAAGATATGTATTTTGGGGCTCTGATTTGTTTGAGGAGGCTTAGTTTTGGTTTTAGACGATTGGTAGTGGTTCTGGAGGTCTAGTTCTTGGTTTTGGAGCTTTGTGTTGGTAGTGTTTGGGACTGACATGGTGCGCTTGTGGTGGAGCAGGAGCCTTGCTATCAGAGGAGGCCGGTGATGGTGCCGCCTCCGGCCAACGTGCACGCTCGCGACGTGGATCCCGTGTCTCGCACTTGCGCGCTGGTGGCGCCTTCGTCGACGCAGAAGCACGTCGTTCCTTTGGGCTTCCCTGTTGTGAATAACGTGAAATTGCATCCTCAGGTACGATGCCTTTTTTCTTGATTGGACGTGAGTTTAAGTGGACGTCTGCTAGACGATTAGTTGATCGAGTTCTTGTTGTTCTCGCAGGGTCTGGTTCTCAGCGTGCCAATGTGCGGCGACAAGTACGAGGAGAAGGTGCGGAAGGCTTTGGAGGATTTGGAGGGAGTGCTCGACGTGATCGTCGACCAGCACAACCAGCTGGTGACGATCCACGGCGACGTGAATCCGGAGCGCGCGCTCTGGCGAGTGCGCCGCGTGAATAAGCGGTCCAAGTTCTGGAAGATGGCAACGCAGCCGCTCCAGTACTCCGGCTCTCCCGCCACTGGCCACGTCGACTCCAAATCTCTCATAAATGAGTACCGCGCGTCAGTCTACTGCACCTCTGCAGATCACGCGCCAGGCTACCACACCTCTGCGTACCCCGCGCCGCCAGGGTTCTCAACCAGAGTACAAGCACTCCTTCAAGCGCACGCCAGGCTACCACACCTCTGCGTACCGCGCGCCGCCACGGTTCACAATCAGAGTACACGCACTCCGCCACGGTTCACTTCCTCCTACTTGCACGCTTACAGCTCGCCCTTCATCGACAGCGCCTACCGGTCCGGTTACGTCGAGCCTCGCGGCGTCTACAACCCTTTCGGCAGGTTCGCGTCCGACGACTTGGAGTTCCACTCTCGGTTCGACCACGTCCCATACTTGCAAATGATCGATGACCTCTAAAGGTGGACGTGCATCACTTCTTTTTTGCCGCAGTCCTACCTTGTTTTGGTTGTCGACGTTTTTCTGCTGTAGAATTACTGGTGTATTATCTGGGGAATCGTAGCGGATTTATTATTCTCTTCGGTGGGATACCATGCTGCTCTCTTGAGAGGTTTTGTTGTACATACAGTTGATCTCAGGGTTTTGTATGAGCAGTGTCCTGTAAAGTATGGTGACCTTACTTGAAGTCTAAAGGTAATAGAGCTGGAGATATAGCTTCGATCAGTTTGGTCTGGGTTTGATTATGACGATTAATTATGTAATGATAATCAACATGGGAACACATGTGGATGCAAAGTTGAGTGGGACGAAATGTGTATCGCTCGTCTTTGCAGTTTTAGCTTCAAGTGTGCGACTATGTAGATTCACAATCTTAGCGCTGCGGTAAGGATTGTGCACGGTTGGGTGTGGCTTGTGTGGGGATGTTTGTTGTTTTGACTTCACTTACAACAACTGGACAGTTACAACAGTACGATTACTTTCTCTGTTTGGCGTCAATTAGAATTTTTGACGCATGTGAATGTCACGCATGAAGATCAACCAAAGCATTGCAAGTGATGCTCACGAGTCTTTGAATGAGACGTGTTTAAAGAGCATTGCATCGCTTGTGTTAATAGGTTCACGATGCAGAACTTTGAAGGCGGAAATTAGTGTACTTCACACGTATTGCGGTCGTGTCTTGGTCGAAGATGAGTTATAACCAACCAAGCAATCATGGACGAGACTTCTGTGGATGCCGAGAGCCTTTCTGAGAAAGTGGTACGGGCACTGAATTCCTTACATGATGAGGATCGAGATTTGGCCAGTTATCTACTTCAAAGACTTTTGGAGATTAAGGGTATTCCAAGCTTTGGAAGTGGGACCTTTTTGAGCTACTTATTTGCTTGGGTGAAATCTGGAGAGCAGGTGGGAAGAGGTGCTTCAGCCACTGTCTTCAAGGCAATGTGGATTGGAATACGGGTTGCAATGAAGACATTTGATGGACCAGAGAACGTGGAATTTGAGAAGGAAGTTGAGATCTTATCACGATTATGTCATCCCAATACCACATCCGTGTTTTGTTTTACAAAGGATACGCGGAGCTGTTCCATCGTCATGGAGCTGATGGATGGAGATCTCAATCAGCTGATGTGCAGTAGTGATTCCCCTCCATTTTCCATATTGGAAGCAGTGGATATGATGCTTCAAATAGGTGAAGGTGTGAATTTATCTCCACAATAAAGGTATTGTGCACCGTGAGGAACATTCTCTAGCTACAAGGCTGTGCACATGAAGGATCCTGGTATTCAATGTGCCCATGTCAAAGTGGCTGACTTTGGTCTTTCAAAGGCAAGGGCTGCAAAATACGGTCACATTTTCGAACTCAATACTGGAACCAACAGGTGGATGCCTCGTGAGGTCATTCAATTGTCGGATGGAAATCAAGGGAGCTTGCCTTCAAAAGTTGGTTTTGTTGCCAAAATATCCATTCAAGTTGGACAGTTCCAGTGACAAACAAAACCGAGTACAAAATCTGAAAGTGCCAACTTTCAAGATCAATTACAGAAATTTCAATGATTGCTTTATAAATCTGAAAGTTGCATGGAACAACACAGTCTTGTACACATGTGCAAAGTTGCACATCAAATTGATAACTAAACATCCTTCTATAAAGTCAAATCAACAACTATGTCTTGTACTCAGTATTGTTCAAAGAAAATCTTCAAACTTCAATATTTAGTCCAATAACCTTTTGCTTCCAAAACAGCTGAAATCCTTTTTGGCACACTTTTGTATAGTTTCTCACAATCTTCTGCATCAAAACTAGAGTAAATACTACATTCTCCCACAATTCTTGAACACCTCTTTGCCTTGGAGTGATTTGGTTTAAACGTTGTTTGAGAAGGGCCCAAAAATATTCCATTGGATTCAATTCCTTGTTGCTCCATTCTACCTTCAATTTGATACCAAGCACCCGGCCCAAAAGTAGTCATACAACACCAAATCGTGATTGAACCACCACCATGTTTGACAGTTTGACTAACATGTTTAGGTCCAGGTCGTTCTCCTTCTCTCAACAAACACCAAGATCTACCTTTTGAGTTGATTAGGTTAATCTTTGTCTCATCACTAAAAATAACCCGTCTCCAATCATCAACGGTCCAATTTTTGTATTGATGAGAAAAACCCAACCTTGCAAAAACATGTCTTTTGGCAAGTAGAGGCTTCTTTTGTTGCACACAAGCACCCAAACCAGCTTCTCTCAAAGCACGCCTCAAGGTGATGTCTGAGAAGTGTTTACCTGTTTTTTCTCGAAATTGTTTTGCAACTGCACTTGCCGTTTTGAGACGATCAGCAGTGATAAGGTGCACACCAAGTCGCTTCTCTTGCTCATCTAAAACCTTTGGACGTCCTCCTCTTTGCTTTTCTATTTCACCACTAATCTCTCTCTTGAGATGAGCTACTGAAGACTGACTCATTCCAAGTGAGTCTGCAACTTTTCTTGTAGAAACACCACTCCTAAGTTGCACCAATGTTTGGTGCTTCAATGATTCACACAACCGAGGCAAAGAGATACAATTGGCAAATCAACTCTCATTATAGATAGTACACAACAAGAGCAACACAACAAACAAAAAATGCCCTCAAATCTTCAACAAGGAGTATACAATGAAATTTTGAAATTCATCAAGAAGAAGCAACCAAAACTGAGTACGCACGTCTGTGTGCTTCTACAACACTTTTCTCAGTAACCCTACCTCAAATGATAATGAGATTTTTCATCCATGTAGAGGACTGGATGAATACACACAATGAAAAAGTGATTCAATCAATTGACTTATGAGTCAGTTGGAAGGATCAATGAACTATGAGTGTTCAGATTTTGTACTTGGTTTTGTTTGTCACTGTATAGTTTCGAACTTGTGTTCTATGAGATCCTACGTGGCAGGCTACCTTTTTGGAAATGTGACAATCTGAACGCGGTAAAGAGGAAGGTACTGGATAAGGAGCGTCCATTATTACCTGGTAAACCAAGTGAATGCCCTCTTTTGTTGGAGAATTTTGATTGAGAAATGTTGGAGTCATGAGCGTGATTTTGATGTCAAGTATGAGTCAATACCTCAACCGACTATTTGACCCCGCCTCCGAAGAGCTCCATGCACAAGAGGCCTAGTATATGTGACCGTTTAAAGAGCTCTTCAAACCCCAAGGCCTACTCTTACCTTCAATACCTCCAATTAGTGGTTGAGATTGGCCAGTTACAAGTCTGACGACCTCAGATTTGGAGAGATGTGGCGGCTTGGAGCACCGGCATTGTTAAGCGGGTTTGATGACCCCGAATTTGGAGGGGTGTGAAGGGTTGCAATTGCTACCGGTTGAGATTGACCAATTGAAAGGTTTGAACACCTTGAATTTGCGGAAATGTGGTGACTTGCAACATTTACCCGTTGAGAGTGCAAGCTCACAGTTTTGACAACCTTTAATTTGGGGGGATGTGAAGGCTTGGAGCAGTTACCACGTGAGATTGGCCAGTTGACTAGCTTGACGACCTTTAATTTGTGGGGATGAAGAGGCTTGGAGCAGTTACCGCATGAGATTGACCAGTTTGACAACCTTGGATTTGGACGGGTGTGTAGGCTTGCAACAGTTGCCGGTTGAGATTGGTCAGATGATAGGTTTGACGACCTTGAATTTACGGAAATGTATAGGCTTGCAACAGTTACTGGTTGAGTTTGGCCAGTTGACAGGTTTGAAGACCTTGAATTTGCAGAGGTGTGAAGGCTTGGAGCAGCTACCCATTGAGAGTGGCCTGTTGGCAGGATTGACTGTCTTGAATTTGGGGGGATGTGAAGGCTTGCAGAAGATACCGGTTGAGATTGGCTAGTTGACAAGTTTGAAGACCTTGAATTTGGAGAAATGTATAGGCTTGCAACAGCTACTCGTTGAGATTGGCTAGTTGACAAGTTTGTCATCCATGTATTCGGGGGATATGGAGGCTTGCAATTGTTATCGGTTGAGATTTGCCAATTGACAGGTTAGAGGACCTTGAATTTGTGGGGATGTAGAGGCTTGGAGTTGTTACCGACTGATATTGGCTAGTTGATAGGTTACGGGGGCTTAGGAATTGGTTTATGTCTAATTTCATAATTTCATTCAAATGTAGCATGATCCACAATGACCTTAGAGTCATGTAAATATAACACTTGGTGAGTGATATTATGTATATTTAACTCCACGTCTACTCTGCTAGCAAGTTTTAACCTCCCAAAGCATATTGCCCTATGTGGTGCAAAAATTATCAAGTACGTATTGCTTCCACTCGTTTGATGGAAAATCTTGCAAGAGGAATCAAACATCATTATGTTAATGGCTTCTCCTACATAAAGAACGGACTTGTTCTACTCTACTCACACTCCAATTATATTGCGCAATGACAAATGTTTCCCAATTTGGATAGCTAAGAATATTCAAGCAAGCTAGGTAGAGTGGACGTACAAGAAGGCCTTTTCCATGGCAATAGCATTGCCATGTTGAGGCCATAATAATATGAGGATATCTAGCATACTTTCAAATCATTCATTTGAAATACCAAATGCGTTACACTTTAGAAGGCATATTCTTATAGGCACCTATTCCTTCATAGATACACACCTTTTTCTTCTCTTGGATAAGGACTTGCTTTTATGTCCATTAGCTTCTTTTGGGTTGGTCCTAGGCTCTCTAAAATCATTCTCTCAAGAGATTCTTAAATGGAAGGCTACCCTACTATACAAATGTTATGCATAACAACATTGAATCATTAAATAATGTTACTTTTAAAATTCATAATTTCAACATTGATTCACATCATGCAAAACTTTGCAAAACCTTTCTCTTCCATGGGTAAAATATATTTATGTTCATAGTAGGTCCAAAAACACGCACACGTTTCAAGTACGTGCTCCTCCGCTAAGAGCACATATTCCAAGACAATAATCTCACATTCCCATCCCACTTTCCAAAAACCTTTTGAGCTCTTCTTTGCAAATTTGATTCACTTCGGCAAGAACTAAAACTAATAATGCAACCCAAAACTTTTAATCCTAAATTGATGAAAACAACCCATTGGTGGCCACAATACTCTACATGTATAGTGTTGAATTTGAACATAATAAGGTTCAAATATTGAAATGACCTCCAAATGAAAGATATTAAATGAAGAATCTTCAATCCAAAGGTGTAAGTCTTTCTAGACCCTAATACATTTTTTGTACTCTATAGAGTAAAACACGTGCCTATATATGATTACAGTCAGCTTCCTTACAACAATCTTGTTGGTTCTGCCTATTATATATAGAGGCTGCTATATTGAACACTTGTTACAATGAAAAGGGTGGATAATGCCTCTTACACCAACAGTTGTTGTTATAAAAAGAGACGATTTGTTTTGAACGAAGCCGCCTACTATCACGAGATTGTTGTTGTATCAGATGCTTCAATACATGGAGCTGATTGCTTGATTGTACCGACTAATGTTTAAGGGTTAACCCCTAAAGTTCCTTGACAATTTCTGTCCAAAACTAATCCAAAACTGCCATAGTCAAACATGGCTGCAATAATCACATTTTTTAGAAGAATTCTCAACTTTTAACCGTAAGATCTGAAACTAGACTCATGTATAATAATCCTGTAAAATTTTAGTTGCAATCCACCGCACAGATGTGAAGATTATAGTGTTTGAAGTGCAAGAAGTAGTTATTTTTCCCTCTTGCCCGACAAAGTCAGCTCACTTTGACTAAGCATATCTTCTAGTATTTATAGTACATTGTGTTGGAAACCATTACCAATGTAAAGAATATGATGTTAGCTAAGTGTGTGCAAAATTTGAGGTCATTTCGAGGGGTACATCATGCTCAAATAAATACTTTAGTGAAAAGGGGTATAAAACAATGCAAATGACTACAAATGAAGTGAGAAATTATTTTCTAAATATGAATTTACAAATTTAGAAATCCGTACGGTTGAAATGTGGAATTTAATTTTTTACTTATTTTAGAGATTATTTTTCTAAAACGGATTAAATCTCTAATTTTAATGAGTTTATTGAATTATTCATATATTATAGGTGAGGGTAGGGCTTCAAAATGGGGGCCCTTCAAGAAATGAAGGGCCACGTCATTCACCCACTCCCCTGTACGGGACCCGCACAGCTCCTCGGGGGTGGCCCGCCACTGCAAGGCGGCGGCTTTTTTTTTTTTTTTCACACGTGCCATCTCTTTCAGTACCCACAGCCCCTGCCATGCACCACTTTTTGATATTTTTTTTAATTTTCTATTTATCCCTTTTCTTGGAATTTGTCGGGTCTTCCCTTCCACTATTCCTCCCCTTGATTTGGGCTACCCCACCATTTCTCCACCCTTTGTGCCCCTACTTACTGCCCCTCTTTCACACTTGTGTTTCATTGGTTCCCAGGGGTGCCCATGCTGCCCATCCTCCCCATTTTTGACAATAGGTGGTACTAACTTTCAAACCGTAAATCCAAAAAAAAAATTAAAAATACCTCCACGAAGCTCTTATCAGGGCCGATCTACAATAAAAGTTTTTTAAAAAAAGGATTTTTTTCGAATTTTAGGAACCTGCCCAAAATGTGAAATCCCCGCGAAGGAGACTCTGGTCCTTAGGGGTTAAAAATGCCTAAAAATCACCCTACTTAGATACAAATTCTGGAAATCACATCACCTCCAGGAAATCACCATGTATTGTGAAGGTGATGTGATTTCCAGAATTTTGTGTTTCTGCATTGCTGCCATTCTTGTATTGTATTAAATTCGAGGAAGGGACTACGTGTGAGAGCGTTTTGATAGTTACAATTGTTATTTTACACTCTGGGAGTTGGTTTTTGATCTGGCAAGAGTGGTGTGTGCTTCAGGGGCTGTTGTTCTTTTTTATTTCAATTTTTTCATGTTGAATATATTTGTTGCCGCGATGATGAGTGTTGGGCGATGGCGGCTGAAATAGCTGGTGGGTAGAATGGTGGCATGGAGGCGGAGAGGAGAGGAGCAAGTTGCTGGTTGCAGGGGAAGGTGTGCAGGATGGAGGCCATTTTGCATTCTGTTCTGCTGCGGCAGGAGCAGAGGGTGATGCAGTGGGATGCCGAGTTCGAGCAGCACAAGCAGCTGTTTCACATGAACACGTCCGCCCTCATCGACATGCTGCTCGTCCGGCCCCAGAAGAAGCGCCTCAAGGTGGAGCAGCTACCGAGCCAGGACAAGGAGAATACGGAGCCAAGGAGAGTACGAGCTGTCGAGCAATCCCGAGGAGGGCAGGACGGGGCCGGATCGGATGGCCGTGGAGGATGCCGCCGAGAAGAAAAGCAAGCCTAAGAGGGCTCGTGTGATTGCCAAAGCCAAGAAGGATGCGGTGGAAGTCGAAAACCCGGTGCAGACATGCGGGGACACGCATGTTGCGAGGCCTTGTGAGCCAGCTGAGATTGCGGCCAAGGTGAAAGTGGAACCTGAAGAGCAACCTTGCAGGGATTTGTACGCAGTGGAGACTGCGCGAAGGCCGATGCGCTTAAGGAGCCTACTTGGACCTTTATCATTATCTGGACCATTTTGAGTAGTCCATCTACGAAATGGATACAACATAGATAATATGCATGAAAAAATTCCTTTCGTGAAACAAAGCACTCGCCTGAGAAAGGCACACGAAACCTCAGAAGCCGGTGGAGGAACTCCACTGCCCGAGTCGTGTTTGGCATGAATGCCCCTGAGGAAAATTTCACCAACACCAAGTCCATCGCAAGTCCCGTTGCATATGCCCCAGTCCCGGTCACTGCAGTCAATTCGGGTTCGCGGTGTCAGGGCCCGGTTTTAGCCCTGACACCGCGAAGACCGGCCCTTCTCCCCAAGCGCCTTTTCGCCTCCTTCCCACGATAACTGCCACTCTCGCCCTCAATTATTTCGCGCTGCCCGTCGCTCTTTTCGGCACTTCTCGCCGAAAAGCCCCTTCGCCCCCGCCTTCTCCGGATCACCGAAGTCTCCTTATCGGCCCGACACGTGTACTCCAGAATGACCCGCCCTTCTGGGCAGCCCCAAACTGCCATCCACACCGTTTCGTACGGCGCCGTCTTTGGCACGATCATTGTGCCGTGTAGAATCCTTTCGGAAGGGGAGTGATTGTCTGCGCCTGAATTGAGTTCCTCGATCACAATCTTCCCATACAGGACAGGTCGAATGGAGATTCTAGCGAGACGGCGCCACCAACCGTTGCCGATAACGGGGCAGCAGGGAGGAATTGGAGGCGTCAAGGGAGAAAGAAAGAAGCTGGCGTGCAAGAGAAGGGGCTGGAGGACCTTGATGCCGCGATTAGGGTTTGGCCCGCATGCAGACTACCTGAAGACACACGGTCACAAGGTTCTTCGGATGCGCGATTCGAAGAGTAACGCAATCCAAGCTTATCGCTGATATTCCCTCAGATTGTAGGTCCAGGCTAATCGGTTTAGGCGGCGTAGGCAATAATCATCATCGCTATCACCATCACCATCAACGTGAAACCCTAATTCAGGCATGGCAAAGTTTTGTGTGGCGGCACCATTTCCAGCACTTTCGAACAGTGTTTTTTGCCCTCTAGCGACATATCCAGGATCTTCAAGCTCTGCGTCAACGATCGCTGCTTCAAAACTCCAGGATTTTCAAGCCTCTGCGTCAACGATCGCCGACTGAACTTTTCGGTAAGTTCCCTGCCTTTCTTGCTTTTTATTTAATTCCATTTCGGTAAGTTCTCTGTCATTCTTACTTTCCATTTCTTTTTGGTGATGCATACGGGCGGTCCTTCTTCCATTCCGTTTCAAATGTGGGGCGTTGGAAAGTAAGCTGTGTGAAGGTGTAGAAAATTTTGCAAAGCGTCCAGGTTTAGGGTTTAAGAGTTTTAGGGTTCCCGATAATCGTTTCTTGCGATAAGGTTTCATGTTCAGCAATGTCCTTCCTCGCAGGACCGTAAAAATGCCGAAGCGGCCGGTGTGTTTCTGCAAGCCACTGTTTGATGAGATCCTGGTGGAGAACAGGAAAGGGATTCCGCCCACTTACAACAAGGAAACGGGGAGGATCGAGCAGCTATTCGTCATTGAAAACGACCACATTTGGCGCGATAGCTGGGAGGTGATGGAGGCGAGGGACCTTATCCTGGAGCTGCATGGACCGGACTCGCCCATCGTACCGCCTGGACAAACCGGCCCCAAGCAGATACTGTGCATTCATTTCAACACGACGCACCAGAAGCACAGGTTCAACCTCCACCGGAACCATGCATTATGCGAAGGGAAGGGGAAGGAGGGCGTGAAGATGCCGTCGTATCCCAATTTGGGCGTCAGGGATGTGGCGAACTTTGTGGCACGACTTCGGGATTGCCAGTCGGCTGAAGATGCAATTCAGGTATTCGGCACCATAGAGCCGATAGCCACGAAGAGGAGGCCTCGGAAGGGTGCTGATAATGAGGAGGAACCGAACAGTCGACGTCGAATTAAGCGCGGGAAGAAGCTGTCAGAGGAGGGCCCTCCGTAGAAGCGTACCGCGGCGGCTTCTCGGAAAAGACCTCCGCCCCCGAAAGCTATGTCGAGTGACGATACTTCTTCCTCGGCAGAGTCGGGAGGAGATCCCAGCACAGATCATGAGGCCGATAACGCACGGACTCTGACTGTGCACGGCGAGAAGGGCGGTCTTCCGTCCGGGGATGATGCCTCTAGGAATTCCAGTGCCGAGAACCCGATGTCGAAAGTCCGGAAGTCCGCACTCGCGCCGGCGCCCAAGAGGGATTCCTCCATCGTCCTCCGGAAGGCGGAGCTTGCGAAGCAGAATGTACTGAAGAAGGTGGCACAAGCTGAAGAGGCCACGAAGAAGGCGAGATTTGAAGAGTCCTCGAAGAAGGCATTCCGGCCCCCAGCAACGGCGAAAAGGCTTACGGGAATGTCTGTGGAAGAGACCGCGATGGCGAGAAGGCATCGATCCCCACCGGTGCAACAGCGGTTCAGAGAGACGAGTAATGCCGAGAGACCCTCCTACTCTGACGAAGGAACGCCGATAACCTCGCACGAATCCCCCCAATCCTCGGCCCAGAAGGAACAGCGACCGCCGTTGACATTGGCTAGTATACTTCGGTTAGGCTCTAATGATGGTGCGAATCCCGATAGGCGCCTCATTCTCCCGGCGAAAGGTAGCAGGGAGCAAGCTTTGGAGTCGGAGAGGGCCGAGATGATACGGCAGGTGCAGGAGGACGCTGCGCACCTTTTCCCGTTGAAATTGGTGCCCACCCCCGAGAGGAAGGTACCGATAACGCCGCTATATCTACTCCTCAAGCATGGTCTGCTCGACAGTATCACGATGGGGAGTTTACATTCCGAAGATGAGCTGTTGAAGTACGTCTTGTCCTAGGTGGAGTCTGGAGGCAGCCAGGGGAGGTTCCACCAGGCTCTCGGTGCCTGCATTTCCGAAGGGGTCGGCTTCGACGATAACCCTGTTTCGCTTCAACAGTTGTCAAGCCTTTGCAATCTGGCAAAGAATCCGGATTACAGTACAACGAAAGAGGTCTGGACAGAGGCATCGAGAGGAACGTGGGCATACATGACGCATATGTTGGAGAGCGTCAAGTTAGAAGCGGCTTTGCAGGCCAAAAACGACAAACAAAAGCGGTGCAGGGAGAAGTTAGTCACGATGGAGATGAGTAGATTTGATGCCGAAAGGGCGGTGGAGACAGAGGCTATTCGATGGGACTTCAACAATCTCTTCGGGTATTGCGCGATGAACAAGATTCTTCGACCATTGCTGCCCCCACTGCCATGGACGCACAACATTGACGAGGCTCGAGATGTCGTGCACCGTCTAATTTCTATCAGAATCGACATTGCCCCGTCTCCGGCTCCAGCTAAGCTGTTGAAGTGTTACTTCGTTTGCAACGGGTTCTCGCGGGTGTAAGTTTTTCCTTCTCGCCACAAACTTGTCCCTTATCGTGTCTTCTCGCCCCTTATCGTCTCTCATAGTCCCTTATCGTCTCTTATCGTCCCTTATCGTCCCTTATCGTCTCTTATCGTCTCTTATCGTCCCTTATCGGTTTTCTTGACTCCGTTGTTTTTCAGGGGCCGGAATATGTGCAACCCTAGCGTAATCCCCGGGCCTGCCAGCATTGAATTGTACTTGGACGCTCCAGTGGAAAATTGGGATGGGCCGTCTCAAATGTAGGAAGTCCTGAGTCCCTTCCTCTTCGGAAGGGACGCATCCAATATGCACCTCCCGTTCTCGGCGGCGTTCTCGCGGCTCCGCGATAATAAGAACGGCGGGCGAGATTATGTGCTGCGCTTCATCGAAATGGTCCATGCTCGCACTATCGTGGACACGGCAAGGAGTCACCCAGAGGATTTCGTTCGACAGTGGTGTGTTGTCGATAAGGGTACCTACGAACACTGGGATACCCTGGACGAGAACTGCTTGGCAAGGGAGGATCTGGACTTCATGTATGCCGGCTACGTTCCACGTAAGATTTATCCGATAACCCCGTCATTCATCTAATTGTTTTCTTCCTCATTCTTGGTATCTCCGTTATTTTCCTGTGACTAACGATAAGGCTTTTGCAGGCATTGTAGATCCTACCGGGGCACGCGAAAGGGATCTTGCAGAGGCAGATTGCAAGAACGCCGTGTCGCGTCTGGTAAAAAGAGAGTGGGATCGGCGAGAAGGGCATCCAGTGACTTCACATGACGAAATTCGGCGGGAGACTTCTACCCGAACAAGGGACCTCGAGGGTGCAGCCACCCTCCTTCACATGGACGAAGGAACCTCGAATGAATTCCGCGTCCAGAATCGGTTTCCGGGGAGTAACGAAGACGAAGGATTCCCCGACAAGTGTATGGACGAAGTTACGGAGGAAGCACAAGAGGGGCCTAGCGACGAAATACGTCAGGGAGGTGTTCCCGATAGCGTCCAGGAAGAGCCCGCTTCTACAACGGTGAAGTCACCGGGCCGTCCCGCCGATAACCCATCTCCCATGGAGTTTTCGTGGACACAAGCTATGAATGACTCTACCCTCGGCTTTCCGGAGTCTTCACAGTCGCTGATGGGGCTATCTCAATTCGACACCCCTCTTCAGCATGTTGTGTTTGGGGGTACGGGGGAGACGGAACCCGGCATTAAACCCCACCGTCTATCGTTCCCTCTGTCGAGTCAAGGTATTGAAAACCTGGACTCTACTGACAGTCCCCCGGTGGTTCCCGAGGCGCCTTCCGTGACACCCTTCGAAAGTCGTCCAATCCCAGAGAAGGCTACCTCTCCGGACTCCGATTACGCTTCTCCGCCAAGGCCCGATAACCCTGCTCCTCCGCCAGAGGCCGAGAACCCGCCAGAGCCCGAGAACCCTGCTACCCCGCCAGAGCCCCAGAACCATGCCAGTCCGCCAGAACCCGTTGAGCCTGCTTCAGTGCCAGATCCTGATAGCCCTGTTCTCGTATCTGAGCCCGATAAGCCTGCTCCTTCGCCAGAGCTCGATATGCCTGCTCCTCCGCCAGGACCCGTTCAGGCTCCTCCTCTGCAAGAGCCCGAAAACCCTTCTCCAAAGGAGGTGGACCCCGAGGAGATCAGACTGGCATTGCGCTTTATCAAGGAAGCACAGGAATCTGAGATGTCTAGTATTTGGGTTTATCCTGGACTCGAAGAGCGTGTTATGAACAGAAGGGAAGGACAGAAGGCGGCGTATACGTGCATGTCGAAGGAGAACCGCGGAGTATGTACGTCAGACTGTGTGTCCTGGGAGAAAGAGCCCTCGCTCTGCTACGAAGCCGAGGAGCATGACGCATCCATGATAGAGAAGAACCTCGACATTATTGTAGAGGTCCTAATGCGGCGGTGAGTGTCGTCGTCTATGTTATCGTGTTCTCTGACACCTACTATTTATCATCACCTGTTGTCTAACGTCCGCTTTCTTCTGAATTGCAGGCCTCGTTTTATTCACCCGAAGGACCTGACTGGAGGTATGAGGTTTTTCGGTCCAGACCTTCGGCAAGCCGTGGATGTCACGCTCGCACTACAGGACTGGCATTGCGTGCTAAAGGACAAGCAGGAAATGGAAGGCACATTTCTGGATTTCATCCTTAGGCATGTCGTCTACCGTGCGAAGGAGCATGTTCGAATCCAGTATCATCACACGCACAACTGGTTATCGGCGACTTTGCAGTGCTATCTGGCGGATGAAGCGAAGGGTTGGGATGACATCGTGAGCTTTCTCAGCCGCTCGTTCCGTAGCACCACCAAGACGCCGAATACCCTTATCGTCCCTTACCACGATAAGGGTCACTGGAGCGTATTCGTCGTGGAGCAAAGGCGAACGTATCACTTGGACCCAGCGAAAGGCATGCACAAGGGTCGGGAAGTGAACAACTTCATCTTCCTTGTGCACATGGGATGGGCAACCGCGAAGGGCGTGAGGATCGGATCTCGGAGTTGGACTGAATGGCAGAGTCGATCGCCGATAAGGTTGCCTTTGCCTAGTCAGAAAGAAAGCTGGGAGTGTGGTTTCATGGCAGGCTTGGGCTTCTGGCAGTACCTGATCGCACGTGGTGGGCGCAAAGAGGCGGAGGAGAAGACCGTGACGGAGACCAAATATCTGGACTGGGACGGGAAGAAGGCGTACCGATGGTTCATGCAAGCGTTGTATACGGAGATTGTCGCACCGCTTCCGTTCCACGATGCCCTTAATCTATGTGGTCAGGATACGGTGGAGTTTGGAAGCGGAAGTCCGGACGTAGTTTTCGTGGAAGCCGGTATAGAGACGGCGAAGAAGAAGGAAGTCCCAGTTCTTGGTATTTCGGAGACAGTGGGGGATCGTGATCTTCAGGGCTTCAACGTGCTCACAAACCCACCAATGACTTGAGGAAGGCGGAAGAAGTCAACCGCGCCGAAAAGCCCGAAAAAAACGAGAAAACCGAAGGGCACCACCAAGACGAAGAAGTAGGCGATAAGGGGGGGTGTTGTACATAGTCGATAGACTCCAGGAATTTGTACAGATTAATAGGATGCCGATGTTGTACATTTCATTCATTGTAAATGACAATTTTTTCGATAGCGTACATAAACGGATTTTGGGACACCCTTGCAGAGGCTTGTAAGCGGAACTTAAAATCCAGTCTTTGCCGATTATATTGAATGTTGAGTTTTAACTTTCAAACTAAAGAAATATCACTTCAGTGGAAATTTCAGCCGATGCATGGAACTTAATCTAAGAGCATCTTATCGGCAGTATTCTACCGATAAGATTACTAATGGTTATCGGTGCAGGTTTGTAGCTGAAATTCTCTGCCCTTTATACTCATCCAGATCGGTGCCGATAACCTAAGTCGTTTCTTGAGTTAGTCTTTCGCTAGCTGGAACGGACCTCACCCGAAAACCTCTGGAATCCAGGAAGTCATGCAACCTTCGGAGCCTCATTCCAAGACCGTCTTCATTTGTGGGGAGCGGTGCAGCTATATCCTGGAGTGGATGAAGCATTCCGGCTTCGATTTCAGCCTCCAACCTTGAGAGGGTGGCGTCGGTGTTGCGCAAAGCTGCATCCAAGTGTCTTGCTAGCAACGGTTGGCGATAAGCCTTCTCGAGTAGCTTCAGGACAAGCTGATGCATACGATCAAAGTCGCATACCCATGTCTCCCCTAATTCTCGAAGGTTGGAAGTCAATGGGGTTACATCTCCGGCTTCGGTATCGGAGGGAACATCATTATCGGGGAAGCCCTCGGTATTCGGGTGTCGACCATTGTCTTGGCGGAGAAGATTCGTCATTCCTCCTTGGATTGTGCCGCGAAGGGAGCCCAGATATCTAGCAATTTTGCCCTCCGCCAGGTCAGGTCTTGTCATTTTCAGGACCTTAACCTGGTGCTTACAGATGTTACCTTTCTGGGAATGAACACATTGGCAGACGGCCCATTCGGTGCATGGATTGTATACCGCATACGTAATGTGTCTCATATTCGAGGATTTAACGTATGCAAGACCTCCCGACCACTCGGGCAAGGTGACCACATTATCGGGAATTGTGTTTGCTTGGTTGATTGCATTGACCATGATCTGCCGCTGCCTCTTGTTCTTTATAAAACCGTTTAGCTTACACCAGTGACTGTAATCATACTTCTCGATGACATTTCCAGTGAGCTCATAAATAAGCCAGTCCATCCTTCGGCCGATAAGCTTCCTTTTGGATTGCCGGAGCACTGCTTTCATGTTAGAATGGTATGATTCGATCGCTGCAGTGGTGTCCTGGTCAGCATGGGGGATTTTCCGGTCTCCCACAACCCACATATTGATTTTCGGGAGCCATTCCTTGTCGAAGTACTTCCAGTATGCATCAGCGTCTGGCAAGAGAGCCTTAGCTTGGCCGTAAACGTGCCGCACCCACTCTACCAAATTCCACACCTTATCGCCGGGAGCTCTCGCCGAAGGGTCTTGGAAGTCACTAGGTGTCTCTGATACGTACATAAGTGAGCCCACAATTCGCAAAGCTCCGGCCCTCGTCTCCATGTCTTTCAACTTAGCACATGCATTCTTCTGCCACGCTCGACGAACATGCCAGAGACATAGAAATAGATGCGAGTGCGGCCAAACCTCCCTGCGATAACCCGACACGCCGATAAGTACAACTCGCTGAAGCCCGTCACCCGATAACGTAAGAATGCTAAATTGCTTACCGAAGAGAGTTGATCTCATTATCGGCGTCGTCAAGTACAAAGGGAGTGGGTCTCCAGTCCGGCCTTATCTGCACCAACTTCTGGTTCAGAGCGCGCATCCAAGGGACGAGATCTGCTTGTTTGGATTTCGCAGTGATTACGAAAGCCACTGGAACACCGTTTCTCCACTCGTCGAATACCATCATCGTGAAGAGCGGATACTGGACATGCAAGCAAGGAATTAAGCGATATGGGAGTGAGTGCTCCTAATTTTTATACGGACCCTACATGGAGCACGGTAAAGATATGTGTACCTTTTTGTTGTTCGTTGCGAATGTCCCGTCTATAGCAATAATGTTATCGTGACTGTATTTCAGCATCATGTGCGTCTGAAATGGGGTTTGAATCCCAATTACGAAGGGTACGTTATCGGCATTCAGCACTCCGTCGACCTTGCTGCCCGGGTCTTGGTAGTAACAAACCGTACCTCGGTTTTCTCGGACCCACATTCTCACACTCTCAGCGTCGTTGTCGTGTTTCTTGTATAGTTCTTGCGCACGGACTCCGCATATGTTGCGGATGTCCTCCATGCTAAGGAAACAATCCCGAGAAGGCGTAAGAGTGCCCTCATCCCGTGCCTTCTGTACCAGCTTCTGGTGCTTCTGTATTATAGCTGCCATCGGAACTTGCTCTTCAAATTGCCTACGAACCCAAAGCCTTACTTCCTCCGATATGTACTTCCGAAAGCGGAGCTTTCCCCTCTGCACATTGTCCTTATCGTGGACGATGAGGCCCTGTGTGTCGACATGTTCCGAGCAAAAGTACCCTATCTCGGCGATATATGGTAGAAAATAGTACCTCTTTACGTAGAATCGACATTGGCAGCCCACTTTCATAGAACCCCCCTCCTTCGCATCAGTGGCACGAGGGCCTTTCTGGCCAGCGCCGGACGTAAGTTGTTTCCCTTTGTGATTGTATTTCGATGGCGTTGGTGTCATTTCGGGCGTGATAGCTTGGATCTTGTCCCTGTTGTCTTCGGGACCGTATTGACAACGCCATCTGCTTATCGGCGTTGACCATCAGAGATACGTGCGGTACTGAAGAGATGTAATGGCACAGCCGATAAGCAGATCTACCGTGTATATTGAATGTGATATCAGAGGTCGTGATTCACTTACCGCTGGTACTCGATGTGGCAGTTTCACCGATAGTGCGTCTTCTCGCCGACGTTTGTGGGGTCGTTCTTGTCGCGGACGAAGGTAGTCTCTACATCCTTTCGGCCAGACTGCTCACCCTCCACGAAATCCGAGACCCTATCCCAGGGAATGTAGGCGATAAGCTTGGACTGCTTCCTCTTCGATGATTGCGGATCGTCTACGAACCTCGTATCATTCTCGGCCTCCATGTTCCACCTAAGACATTTCCACGTCAAAATCCCTGGAGGAGGGTTCTGTAATGGATCGCGCATCCGAAGAACCTTGTGACCGTGTTTCTTCAGGTAGTCTGCATGTTGGCCTTCCCAGAACGCGGCATCAAGGTCCTCCACCCCCTTCTCACGCACGCCAGCCGGTTTCTTTCTCCCTTGACGCCTCCATTTCCTCCCTGCTGCCCCGTTATCGGCAACGGTTGGTGCCGCCGTCTCGCCAGAATTCCCATTCGGCCTGTCTTGGATGGGGAGATTGAGATCGAGGAACTCCATTCACGCGGAGACAAGCACTCCCCTTCCGGCAAGGTGCTACACGGCACAATAGATCGTGCGAAAGACGGCGCAGTACGAAACGATGTGGATGACACTTCGCGCCGGCATCCGCCGAGAAGGGCGGGTCATTCTGGAGTACACGTGGCGGGGGCGAGAAGGTGACTTCGGTGATCCGGAGAAGGCGGGGGCGAAGGGGCTTTTCGGCGAGAAGTGCCGAAAAGAGCGACGGGAGCGCGAAATAATTGAGGGCGAGAGTGGCAGTTATCGTGGGAAGGAGGCGAAAAGGAGCTTGGGGAGAAGGGCCGGTCTTCGCAGTGTCAGGGCTAAAACCGGGCCCTGACACCGCGAACCCGGATTGACTGTAGTGACCGGGTGCCCCAGTTGCCGAAAGTGCCAATTTCTGGGAACTAACCGAGTTCATCAGGCCAAACTCTAGGGGTTGCAGTCAAGAGATAAGGTGAGCCCCCCTAAAACCGACAAGTTAAGGAATGAGAGAGAGGACATAATTATACTGTTATTTTTTAGTGATAGCCAATAGAATTACAATTCCAACCCAAGTGATTTCATATTTTTCCAATGAAAATCGAATTAGTTATGAATTTTCAAACTATGTAGCCATGTTTAGTGGGTGGCTAGCAATAG
The DNA here is from genome assembly GCA_963971425.1 of Bryoerythrophyllum caledonicum. Lineage (NCBI taxonomy): Eukaryota > Viridiplantae > Streptophyta > Bryopsida > Pottiales > Pottiaceae > Bryoerythrophyllum > Bryoerythrophyllum caledonicum. The sequence continues at coordinate 11,054,354 of OZ020522.1, read as the reverse complement.
GTACCCCCATAACCCCAACCGATTTGATAGGACATCCCCCACGCTCAGACTTACTGGGTGGAGGTCGAGGTGGTGGGGCCAAAACCTGGCCCCTATTTTGTTTTTTAATGGGGCCCTAAATTTAGCCAGAAGGGGACCCATAGACTAAACTGTGGCCGTAGGCCTCAATTTTGTAAAAAAAAAGCCAAAAAAAGCCTCTGACCCCCCCAGAATGGGAGGGCCAGAGAAATGAGCCCATGCAAATAAGACGGGGGCCCACCTCGGGTAAGTCCGAGCTTGGGGGATATCTTGTCCACGCCATAACCAACGACCAAAAGTAAGGGTCTTGACTAATAGCAGACCTTCATTTGGAGCTGAGTTGGTGGTAATGGGATGGAAGAGGGTTGGATATACCCCAATTTTAGGGGCGTTGGCTATGGTTTTGGTTGGTTATGGAGGAGCTTTCCTTACAGCTATTATCAGAGGCTCAATCAAGACTACCACTAAGAATCTCTTTACATTTTGTTGTTGAATAACCTGGAACAAACACCCGCCAGGTGGACGCACATGGTGCAGATGAGCCTCCACTTGGGTGCCCCAACGATTGGTGGTGGGCCCCACAAAACAAAAGGTAAATTTGGATAAATTTTAAATATGTAAATTGGTTCCTAGGTGAAAACTCATTGGGAACTCTTTGGGAACATGGAGAACGTGTTGGGAACGCTGGGAATGCATTGAGGAACACATTGGGAACATTGTGGTAATAATATGGTTAAAAAGGTAAATGAGAAGAGGATAACCATATGGTTTGGTTTGGAACCACATCGGATTAAACCCTAAACTCATGTGGGCATGAGGAGCCAAACCCAAACTTTTAGGGACCATATGTGGGAGATGAAGCCCCATATGGTCGTCATGTGCGTCGGTCTGCCATCAGAAACTTGCCGTGATCATAGATAGTTGCACCCACCTAGAATGCAATTTGTTGTTGGGCTTGCACAATGACGTGTGTCTGGTCGGGCTTGGTTGGCCATTGAAGCCCATGAAGCTATAGGAAGTTGTATTAGATTACTTTCATGAGGTGAATAGATTCATACAAATAATTCTTCTTTACCCTCAAGCCTCCACTAGGAGCCTATTCATTTCCATGAAGTTAAAAAATGTTGCAATACTTTGAATTTGTGTTGTGTTCAGGTGCTCGGTAGTCTGCCACAATTGATGCTTTGACTTCACATTCATGTGCACCAACGATGTCTATGTCAACAGTAGATGCGCTCGGCAAGATCACAACATTTGGATCCACCAATGAACAATCAAATAAATTGAGCTCCACCAATCCCATAGAGCTCCAAAGGTCGGGCAATGCCAACAAGTTGGTGCAACCATTTACACATCATTTTTTGAGTGCAGATAAGCTCTTGATGTTGTCCATTCTAGTCAAGAGGTTACATTGAGAAACATCCAACTCCTTCAACCTTCTCAAGTTCCTCAAGTTCAAGAGGCTTGTGATTTGTGTCTCTACACAATACAACTTTTGAAGTTGCTTGCAATACGTCAAGCCATATACATCCTCCACACATGTTCCACCGAGGTTCAAGTAGTGTAACGCTGATTTGTAGTGAAATTGTGGTATCACAACTATGCTCCAACAATTATCTGTACTAAATTTTTGTAAACTTTGTGGAAAAGTTGGAGGCAACAACCCCTTCTTGTATCGAATGCTTTCCATAGCTTTACATCCATTAGCTATATTTCAAACAATTTGGAAAAACCAGTGCAATCGGGTACAAAAGAAGAACTCCGATCTCTAAAGGAGACCGACGTGAATATAGTGTTTGTTCATTCTCTTCACTAAGCATATGGCCACGGGACATAGGCTAGTGTAATCAATTGGGTACAAACCTTATCTTGGTACTCAAAAGATCACTGAATGTCAAATCCATCATTGTAGAAATTCATGAACAATCACTTATTACTACAAGAAAACAAAACGTTTTGAAAAATTCTTAAGCAACGCCTAGGGGCTTGCTTTTAAAAGAAGCAACAGCTGTAGCGTGGTTTTATGTACAAAGAAAGCCCCCATGCGTTGCTTAGGAATTTTACAAAACGTTGCTAAACACCTTGTTTTCTTGTAGTGTATGTTGGTGCCAAACAAGTCCACCTGGTTCAATTTTGTACAAGCCTCAATTTCAAGCAAATCTTTGAGCTTCCAACCATCATGTAACGTATGCACTTAAAAGTGTACTAGTCAAGTTGGCAAATCCATGTATCGCCTTCAATTTACCAGCTCTTCTTAACCAAAATTCTACCAAGTGAAATTGGCAAATGAAGGAAATTCCATGAGAGAAGTGCAAGCTTTCATATCAAGGACCTCTAACTAGGCCAAAGCTTCAAGGCCTTCAAACATCTCAAGGCGTTGGCATTTCTTAAAAAATAAAATCTTCAACAACTATGCTTGATTGAGGTTGAGTGGATTGAGTGGGAGAAATGACAACCATAGTACCTCCAAATTAGAGTTTCCACCACGTGCTCGGGTGAATATAATGTTTGTTCATTCTCTTCACTAAGCCTATGGCCACGGGACAAAGGTTAGTGTGATAGAATTAATTCCCCCTTTCAAGGGTTAACCCCTTCCCTAATACTAAGTGCTTCCTACACTAAGTGCCTTCGAGACAACTGACATGTCACCCCCCAAGGGCTTTTTGGATACCCATTCAATGAGGCCTGAAGATCCCCACCGTAGTTGGGTGGACTATGGTGGTAGGCACCACATCAGCGTGGGACTTAACTTTCAACTACCCTACTAGTGTGCCATGATTGAAACCACTACACCATGGCAGTGGTGCCTAAGCAACAAATGATGTAATAATTGTATGGCACAATGACATACAATCTTTCCAAAAGGTACAAATATGTACCATTATTTGCAAAGTCACCTTAAGAATTAAAAAAAATTCTCTTAATTTGGTTGATTATATTGCTATCTTTTTACTCTAAATAGTTGTTGTATACCATAAATGAAGGGCAGGTTTGGCATTTACATGCCAAATAATTTATTAAAGTCCAAAAAGTTCGTTCGGCCTTCAAAAATGAAATTTAGAAATTTTTGGCATAAATTCACAGACTACTATACTTGGACCAATCTAATGGCCATGGGGTTGGAACCTGTGACCTTTTAGACCATTCTAAAGGCCATAGGGGTCAAACCCACGACCTTGAGCCTCCAAACCGACGACCTCGGACATCCACTTGGAAAGTTCAAGGCATTTCCTTGCCACTTTCCTCTTTGATGTCCTCCAGTACAATAATCAAGTATATATGGATATTTTCTTCAATTTCAACATTTTTACATTTTAATTTCCCAAACAATTAGGCTTCACTTTTTTGAATTAATGAAAGCCAAAGGTGACCTTGACCTATGGTATATGAAAAAGTTTGGTGAGATTTTGGTTACAATCCTTTTAATGATGGAAGAGCTTGATGGTTTCCAAACTAAAGCTTTAATCATTTTGAACTGAAAAAATTAATTACCATGAAATATTTAAAATATGAGTTTCCTTTCTCCCCTTTTATGAGGTTTTAGATATTTATATAGTGGATATTTATTATTCAAATTAACAAAGGAGGGACATGTCATTTAAACTTTTGAATGACTTAACAAACAACTCTAATCTCTAATCTATTTAAGTGGGATTTCCTTCTAAAAATTATGTGAATTTGCAGCAAAGATAATTCATGTTTTGTGGGTGCGCAAAGCAAGAGTGACATGTAGAGATGATCAATATTACCGGACCCTGCCTTCTAGTGAAAAGGGGTCGTGAGCCAATTTAGTATTCTAACCTACTTGGTTACTAAAGGACCTTTCAATAAGCTCAATATAATCTTGATTCTTAGTTATCTAGGGTAGTTTTCTTCACTCTGAATAGTTCATTGTGGACTTTAGAATATATACAATAATTGTATGTTAATACAAATAGTATGTATTAACCCCTATAGTTCTTTGACAATATTGCACCCAAAATTATCAAAAGCTATATTTTCAATGCAATCAACATAAATTGAAATAAATCATAGTGCTTTTTACAAATTTCTAATTGTAGGATCTTGTACTAGGATTGTACAAGAGTGTGTGGTATAATGTTTGCTTAGTTTGGCTGCTTGAGTAAAATATATTAGCCTTTGAAGTCAGACATAATTTGTTTTGGGGTCATCTAAACAACTTAACCCATAAGGTACCGTGACAGTTTTACACCAAAACACTTCAAAATTGTTGGATTCTAGTGCAATGAACAAAAAAGGAAACAATAACTTTGATTTCTAGTTCTGACCGTAGGATCTCAATTGAGACTTATTAAGTAATATACTCACAATATTTCATAAACTTTGACAGCACAAATTGAAAATTATAGTGTTTCAAGTCAAGCAAATGGTTCATTTTCTTCCTTGCGTTTAGTGGATAAGCAGGCTTTGACTTCTCTTGCTGTCAAATTTTTGCACTACACAAGGTCTAAATCCATTACCATCTTGTTGAGCATGATGTAAGTTCCCTATACACCAATTTTTAGAGGTAGAGGACCGGTGTAGCATATTCAATACAATTGTGTAAGGAGTGGAGGTTTGAAATTTGCCGATTCACACTTTAATTTTGTGTGAACTTAATATGTTTTAGATTGATGATTTGAATGGTCAATAAGAAGGCCTACACCACATATCGTTGTGGAAAAAATAAAAGTGAAAAATACAAAGATATCTAAGTTTTCTGTAGAAAAGAAGAAGTTTTTTTGGTACCTTGCCAGACAATGAGTGACAATGTGTGAAAATATTTGACTTTGGTTGGTATGCTATTTTTCACTAAAGACAAGAACTTTTTTTTGACAATGTGAAGGGAAACAATATAATTACTCGCAAATACTGAAAATCTCACATTCAATAGAGTGTCCTAGCAAAAGTTTTTGGAGGTGCCCGAGGTGCCCGCTCTCCCCATTTGAAATTCAAAACCCTATAACTTTTTCATCAAATGTCCAATTTAGGAAAAAATTGTTTTCCCACTAAGGTCTTGGTAATGCCTTTCTACAATAAATTTTTTAAAGAGGAATGTTGGAAATTGACACCATAAGAACCTGACCAAACTTTCAAAATGCCCATTTTTGACGCTTGGTCCCTTAGGAGTTAAGTAGACTTTGACCACCTTTTGTGGAATTTTTTTGCATTGCAGACCACAAATTCGACAAAGATCACATTAGGCACATGTACACCAAATTCTAGACTTAGAAGAGGGTGAGAAATTGTCTTTAAAAATCCTATAATGCAACCAAGTGCCGAAATTTAACTTCACATCAAAAAGAAAAGTGAAAAAACAAAATAACACAAGTCCTTGGAGGGAACCGGTGTGAATATGATGTATGTTCATTCTCTTCACTAAGCCCATGGCCACGGGACAAAGGTTAGTGTAATAAAACTACTTTCCCCTTTCGAAGGGCAAGTTTCCACAACACACGAGTAATATTTGCATGTAAGCATACCCTCTTCAAATATTAGAAACTAAAACATCGTCACAGCAGATGAAAAGAGTTCCATGCCCCTTCCATTTCAGCCCAAACTATTCTTCTTGATAACTTCGAGGATGGATTGAAAAATGACAAGATTGTTAATATCATGGCAATCCATTTTGATAAGGCGTTTTTGTAAAACTCAAGTTTCTTAGACAATCTCAACCATCAGACAATAAACTTGCCCTTTGATACACTCCAATTCCTAAGAATTTTTTAAATGTTCTTTATGTCTTGTTTGTCATTACATCTTTTACTTTCAATGACCATGTCTCAGGCAAATATTTCTTTATCGACCAAAGTACATTTCAATTGTGCTTTTAAAGTGGAAGCACTCCAGAATTCTTAAAGTAGATCCTTCAAAAACATAGTATGAGAAGGTAACCATAGAGAATTAGTAAAAGTCAAAGACCATATATAATGAATAAATTGATAAATTTTAAATGTATTACAAATGTTAGAATGACATCATTAATTCTTAAAGTAGAACTAGGCATTGTCATATACATTCATTCAATGTGTAAATCTTTCTTTCATATATATATATATATATATATATATATATGTATATATATATATATATATATGTATATATATATATATATGTATATATATATATCTATACTTAAAATAGACATATGCATATATATTACTACTACTTAGCTTCTTCATCTAGAAAATTTTCTTTTTCTTAAAGTTTACCATTAGTCTATATTTTGCTACTACCGGTAGCCCAATTTTTTATTAAAAAAAAAAAAAAAAAAAACGCTTGTAAGTTACAACATAAACAAACCTCCTGTTGGCTCTAAGATAAGCCTCCCCATAACCAACAAAAACCCATAGCCAACGCCCGTAAAATTGGGGTATATCCAACCCTCTTCCATCCCATTACCACCAATTGAGTTCCAAATGGAGGTTTGCTATCAATCAAGACCCTTACTTTTGGTCGTTGGTTATGGGGGGTACCTACTATTGGCCACCCACTAAACATGGCTGCACAGTTTGAAAATTCATAACTAATTAAGTTTTCATCGAAAGAATATGTAATGCTTGGGTTGGAATTGTAATATCACTGAAAAATAGCAGTACAAGCATCTCCTCTCTCCAGATATGCTCATTCCTTAACTTGTCGGTTTTAGGGGGGCTTACATTATGGTACAATTCAGAAACAATATTCAAACACTCAAGTAAATTTCAAACACCGATCAAGTAACAGCCACTGCAACGCCATTGTCGCGGGACGAAGTTTAAACTACCCTACCGTTACCCGCGCCGCGGGCCGGGTCAGCCCCACCCGACCCGTCCAGCCCCCCAAACCCGCGCCCTCGCATTCCGTTTCCCCGAGCGTGGACAAACAGCGTCAACCTCCCTCGCTCGCAGTTTTTGAATTGCACGCTCAAATCCAAAGCCGTGTCTCGTTCCGACCAAGCTTGCGACATCGCTGCCATGCTTCTCGCAGTCGCCATAGCAGGGGTCGTTCAGCTCGGTCTCAATTCCGGTACCGGAATCGCGAATGGGGGAGACTGAGGGAGGGCGCGCTCGACGTTCGTTAGGGTTGGATTGCGGTCATGGGGCGGGAGTGGCTTCGTTGGAGGCGGGATTCGGTGTTGTGTGGTCACGTTGTTTGTGCAGGTGATGTGGTTTCCATGTTTCGTGTTGGTGCCATTCTTGTACTGTCGTAAATTCATGTGAGCTGCGTTCTGATAGCTGTAATTGTTCGGGCAGTTGGTTCTTTTCATGACGTTGAGCGTGGTTTTAATCTAGCATGAGTGGTGTGTGCTTCAGGGGCTGTTGTACTTTTTGATTTTGATCTTTGCGTTTGGAGACGTTGAGGATATTATTGCCATGGCGCGTTCAGGAGTTGAGGAGGATTCTCTGTGCGTGTTCTCGTTGTTGGAGTTTCATGAACACTCTAGGGTTTGCGAGGTGGTGATGGCGACGGGGATAGGTGGTAGGTAGGTGGTGCGGCGTGGAGGCGGAGAGGAGCAGGTTGCTGGTTGCAGGGGAAGGTGTGCAGGATGGAGGCCATTTTGCATTCTGTTCTGCTGCGGCAGGAGCAGATGGTGATGCAGTGGGATGCCGAGTTTGAGCAGCAGAAGCAGCTGTTTCACATGAACACGTCCGCCCTCATCGACATGCTGCCCGTCCGGCCCCGGAAGAAGCGCCTCAGGGTGGAGCAGCTGCCGAGCCAGGACAAAGAGAATTTGGTCGCGTTCCAGGGGTTCGCGTGTGTGAAGTCCCCGAAGACGAAGGCCCCGCCGACCAGAGGACTTGCGAAACGGGATTTGAACACGAGGTTCTGTGACAGCAATGGTGCCAAGGACGCGGGCCGCAGAGCAGCGGAGGCCGAACCGCCTCGCCAGCAATTAGCGCTGCCGGATGCCGAGAACGCAGAGCCGAACGGGAGAGCTGCTCGTGCCGTGAGGCGTGGCAATCAGGTTTCGCTTGGAGCGGCGGTGAAGGTCGTGGTGGATGAAGACGAAATGCCATCTTCGCCCGGAGAGAACAGGAAGAGGATACGTGGAGAAGTGCACGAGGAGAATGTCGCCCTCCGAAGCTGTACCCAGGAGAGTCCGGAGCTGTCGAGCAATCCCGAGGAGGGCAGGACGGGGCCGGATCGGATGGCCGTGGAGGATGCCGCCGAGAAGAAAAGCAAGCCTAAGAGGGCTCGTGTGATTGCCAAAGCCAAGAAGGATGCGGTGGAAGTCGAAAACCCGGTGCAGACATGCGGGGACACGCATGTTGCGAGGCCTTGTGAGCCAGCTGAGATTGCAGCCAAGGTGAAAGTGGAACCTGAAGAGCAACCTTGCAGGGATTCGCAGGCAGTGGAGACTGCCGAGCCCGAGATTCCAAGCAAACAGCCAGCTCGGCGAGGACGGCCCAAGGGCGCAGCCGCGAAGGCCGATGCGCCTGACAACGTGGTCAAGGAGCCTGCTCGGAGAGGGCGGGCGAAGAATGCACCAGCAGCAGCCGTGCCCGAAATTGCTCAACGAGTCACACGATCGAGGGCCCGGAAGGTGGAGAGCGTGGTGGAAGCGGAAACCGGACCTTGTGAGCCGATGGCTGCCGGCGTAGCTTCCAGCAAGGTGTCAATCCAGATAGAGGAAGTGGCTGCTGATGCACCCCCGAAGATGGAGAAATGTGGAGATCTGGAGCCGAAAGATGGTGATACTGCGGCAGGTCGTGATGCTGAAGGCGAGGGCAGATCGACAAACCCGATGATAGAGAGGACGGAGGCATTGTGTGAGCCTCAGGTGTGTGCACCAGCGCAGGAGGCGGTGATTCGAGACGAACCGAGCATCAAGGCAGCAGGTGCGCCGAAGGTACGAAATCCTGCAGCCCGTTCCCGGAAGAAATGTCCGAGGAGCACTTCAGTGGCATTCGAAATCGAAGTGCCAGGAAGCCGGCCAGATCCGCGATTAGAAAGGATTGAGGAGACTGTAGGACAGACAGACGCGGATTCTGCAGCCCGTTCCAGCAGGAAATATCCGAAGAGTTGTTCAGTGGCATTCAACATCGAAGAGCCAGGAAGCCTGCCTGATCCGCGATTGGAAAGGATTGAGGAGGCTGTAGAGCAGCCAGACGCGGATTCTGCCTCTGCGGAGCACCGACTTGGAAGCCTGTGCAAGGGACCTAAGGTGGAGGATGAAAGTGCCCCTTCAGCTGGCTGTGAAGCCCCGCCTGCTAAAGAGGACCCATTAAGGAGTGCAGCTCCGGAGAGGGATGCATTGGTTGAGGTCTCAGAGGATCAGACGAAAGAAGTTTCACGAAGTCAAGTCGCTAAGACAGCGGATGGAAGACGCGCCAGCAACAGGAGAGGAGTGGGGCGCCCTTCGCGTGCACAACGAGTTTCCCATTCAGAGGCAGCTCTGCTACCTCTTGCTAAATACGCACCACCAAAATCTGATGCGAGCAACAGCAGAGAGGTTTCTGAGGCAGTGTTGACTAACACCCAAGCGAGCTACACCACCCTGCTCTCAGAGATGATTCAGGGAGGCAGCCCTCCTCCAGAAACAGTGGGTGCCCTGGCGGCGTGCCCGGAAGCCGTGGCTGTGGCGCGGCCGTCAAAGTCCTCCCTTCGGAGTGGAGAATCGGCCTCCTCTGCCACTGCATTCGAATTGACTGCCGCCAGCAGAGATGGCTCGGCCAGTCAGTCTGAGGTCCCGCTGAATGTCGACATTTTGAACAGAAAGTCCACCGTCGAAGATGGAAATGTGGATGGGAGAGATGGTTCCGGAGAGGAGGTGGTCGAGGGTACGACTGCCTTGGCCTCCGAGGGGCTGGGAGCGGAGTGCGAGGATGTGTTGGAGGAATGCAGTATCGAGGCGAACATCCAGTTCGCAGAGAGGTCTTGGCATGCGAAGGGAGACAGCGTGCAGGACGCGGTTGTGAACGCTGCATCGGAGGTTTCACGTGTGAAGGAAGAGGAGAATGCGATGCAGTCGAGGGATGGGACATCTGGGATGAATGGGGGCACTCGGGAGCAAGTCAAGTCTGATGCAATCTCACCGGTGAGGTACTCGGAAGCGCGGGCGATAGAGGAGGCAATGCGGTTCTCTCTGGAGCAGGAGTTCCACCCTGAAGTGACTCTGACTCTGAACCGGTGGCAGTTCCGACGGAGGCTGTCACCGAGGTCCAAGGCAAGAGCGCGGCGTTGGAGATCCGACGTTGCCACCAATGGCGTGGAGTATGGACGAGGACAGTCGCCCGAAGCTCCTGCAGCCTCCCCTAGCAGAGCGGTTTCTCCCAGAGACCGGTCCATGGAAAATGCTGTGTATGAGACGTTCCTGGAGGCACAGTCGCCCATTTCTGATGCGGCGCTGGGACTGAGTTTGGGTACTGAGAAAGCTGTCGATGAAGCGGACACGATATCTTGGCAGGTAGGCTGTGGGGCGAGTCCATCGGGCGTACGTTAATAATCTATTGCGGCTTTCGTTTCTAGCCAATCCTAGTAGAGCCCTCTCTCTTGTTCGGCGCAGGGGTTCGTGTATCCGAGGGTGTGTGCCATGACATGAAACGTGTATATGGACGAAGTGGCCTTGGGTCGCCATGTCATGGTTTTTAGCCACTATCGTCTAGCTGGTGGCGCTCGAACTAACATGAATTCTCCTGACATGGTGTTCTGTCAGAAACATGCGCCTGAGCCAGAGGAGATGACCAGACGTTCCATTGCATCTCTGTGCAACGAGGTTCTGACTCAAGCTGTCCATGACGGAGAAATGGGAGACAACAGTGTGGAGTACGAGGTCATGGGAGCGGCCGATGAGGTAAGCAGGTTCTCGTTGCAGTGAATTTATGAACTGGTGTCGGCTCAGGTCATCGGCGCTAGAAGTGGTGGTAGCCAGATCTATCCAGCCGATGTATCGGTGCAGCCCTGTTGGATCTCTTGTTGGAGCTTCATGGTTCAGTGTCGAGTGTAATTTGTGTGTATCATGGTCCGTCCCGCAGGCCGGGAATCTGAGCCCGTTGCTACGGAGCATTTACAAACTGAGCAAAGCTTGCGAGAAGGACATGGTGGGCGTGGATGGAATCCTGGAAGAGGATGAACAGCAGCAAGTCCATAGCCTGATCGAGAGCGCGAAGAAGATCGTGGAGCAGGTATCGAGCAAGAGAGCTCAGGCATCGGGAGCACTGCCTGGAACACCAGGGTGTGATCACCCCGGTTTCAACAGCTCCCGGTTTTACGACCACACGAACCTGTACCCTGACCGGTTCAGGCTGTTCATCAGTCCAAGGGCCTCCGGAGCTGCGCCTGCGATGCTGCATGCGTCCGCAAGCATTTTCCCCGTTTCCAGGACGCCAGCGGTCGCGTTCCTGCTCGCAGGCGACATGGAATCGACCTCTCCACGAACGAAGCGCCTGCGGCAGGAGATCACGGTGGAGGCTGCGTCTAGGTCCGCGGACCGCGATTCTACTTTACCGGCGTCAGCCGGCGGAGGTGATGATGTTGTAGGCCGTGAGCTGGGGGAAGGCGAGGGTGTCCAGGATTGCTATGATGCAGTTGCGTCCGGGTGCGATGGGCTCACACGGGTCGATGGAATCCATGTGGGCTTGGATGTCCATCAGGGTGCAATCGTTGACGGCAAATCAGCCGTTGGCTCTGCACGTGCCCCGCGAGGATCACACGATGACTGTGCCTTGCAGCCATGCGAGGGCAGTATCCCGTGGATCGAGAAGCAGATCCGTGCAGCGGACATAGCGGACCTTGTGATGCATGAATCTGAGGTGGCGTTGAGTTCGGGGACTGTCACGGAGACAGAGAAGCTGCCCCAGTTGAAGTCTCGCTTCCACGCTCTATCTAAGGGCTACATGGTTGGAACCTCTTCCGTAGCCAAGGATGCAGCCAACTTGATCGACGCTGAACTGAAATCTTCGATCAAGCACTCCAGTAACCGGCCGTCTGTTATCCCGAGTCTGCGATCCTCTCCTGGATATGCATCCGAGAAGCGGAACCACGTGAGGGAGAGCCCCCAATCGTCGAAAAGGGTCGATGTGGATGCCGTAGAGGATGGGGAGTTTGGTGTGTATGTGGAGGGAAAGACCGGGATTCCGTGTTCTCCAATTTCCATCAGCAATCAGCGTGGCCCAGACATGGCTCATCAAGCTCTTGTGGCGGAGGAATCATCGCTTTCGCACCATGGAGTCGAAATTACTGGGACGATCGAAGAGGAGGTGATCGTTTTAGAGGGCATCTCAGAACCCTCCGAAGAGGCTGTGTCACGCAGTCAGAGCATGGCGAGTGCCTCTGCTGCCTCCATGCTGCGAGTCGAGGCGCAGCGCCCCTCCAATCTGGTGGGCACTGCGTTCGGTCCAGTCTCAAGCAGCTCAAATATTGCTCGTTCGAATATAGTAGCGAACATCCGTTCTTTCGTACCACTGGTCCAACAACATCAGCCCGCTGCTCCATATCCGAATGGTAAGTCTCAGGTCTTGAAGTGTCTTTTACCAGCACCTGAAATGCAGGCTTATAGCCCGCATAGTTGCGGTGATATGGAATGTCTTGTGGTTCCTGTCCGTTTTTGCCGCTGCCATGTGCGAAGTCTCCCAGTTCGCCGTCGCACTGTCTTACGGGACTCGGGCTTTGCATTGCAGGGAAACGAGACGTGAAGGTGAAAGCGCTGGAAGCAGCTGAAGCAGCGAAAAGATTGGCAGATCTGAAGGAGTTGGAGAAGCAGGAGCGCAAGAAGGCCGTAGAGATCGCCAAACTGGAGAAGCAGGAACGAGCTGCGCAGGAGAAGCTGGCGAAACGAGAGAAGGCCGCGCAAGACAAGCTGATGAAGCAGCAAGAAGCTCGCGCTGAGAAGGAGAACGAGGAAGCCAGCAAAAGGAAGGCCGCTGGTGGAGGCGCAACAAAGTCAGTGATGGCGGACTCCACCAATAGTCAGGGCACAAGTAGCCAGAACGTGCTCTTGAAGGTCAGCGCTCGCAACCGCCACTTAGCATTTTTGACCATGCAGGCTGCTGATTCGCAGCCACTACTGCCATGGGCCACCCGTTTGAATGCGGCCTCGGGTGTAGGGACGTCCCCACCCACTCCGCAACTGTGCGACTTGGTTGTGCCAAGGTGGTGGCGAACCTGTTAGACAAGGTCGTCAGTAGTTGGTATGACCTGTAGTCTTGTGATACCCTGGGTTTGCGAGACACCGTGGATCGTTGATCTGATCCGAGGGCGTCTGGTGACAGGTGAAGAAGACGTACGAGCTGAAGCAGAAGATGGATCAAGAGAAACAAGAGAGGCTTCTGGAGGAGCAGCGCCGGAAAGAGGAGGAGTGGAAGAAGAAGGAGGCGGAGAATGTAGCCCGGAAACGGAAGCACGAAGCTGCTGAGAAGAAGGAAAGGGAGGAGAAGCGGAGACGTCAGGAAGAAGCCGTGAAGGCTCAGCGAGAGATGGAGGAGAGGCAGCGACTGGAGCTGGAGAAGAAAGCACAGAAGCAGAAAGTTATGGTACGCATTGTTCGCCACCCTTCCCTCGCTCTGGCTCATTCAGCTGCGCTAGTTTTTCCTCGATCGGGTGCGATAGTATAAGGATAACGCTGTCGCGCAATGGATCCCGTTGTGCCCAATTTCAGCGGCCAAGTCGGAGCATTTCATGCTGCTTCCCTGAATCTTGACAGTTGGAGCATACTCGCACTTAAATTGCATCTCAAATCTTGCAGCTGGATTTGTGGGGAACGTTGACCCTGTACTTACAATGCACTGCATCGGGTCCTTTGTTTCGGATCAGGAGGAGATGGAGAAGGAACGGAAGGCCATCGAGGAGGAGTTGAAGCGGATGAAGCGGTTGGACAGAGAGAGGGAGGTCGAGCACCGTCGGAAGAAGGAGCAGGAGAAGGAGGTGGCCTGGTTGGATCAGAAAGAGGTCACTCGGAAGCAGAGGGAGGAAGCCGCCAAGCAGATGAAACTGCTGGAGACTGAGGGGCGTCAGCAGGCTGGGAAGGTAATGATCGGGCAACCTCTTTCAATGTTTGGAAGTCGTTTGCTGAGGTTGAGTACTTGCTATGTTGAGGCCTACTGAACGCGCCTAGAGAGCGGAATGTAGTCAGAAACCAGCAACTCTAGTCAGGAACTGGATTGCTTGCTCCTGGGCGTATGATGCATGGTACCCTCGTCAGAGGAGATGATGTCGACATGAGGTCAAATCGGCCACGATGCTTTCTAGGTAGCTTCATTTTTCTGGGATGCATTCAAGTGTTTATGTGTGTGAAAGTTGACGTGAGTGCCGCGGCGTGTGCGGCAGATGCGTCGCCCATCGGAGGACCCCGCTATGCCTTCCACCAGCGCGTACCACTCTCTGATGGCCTCTTTGATGGGCATCGCGGAGGGAGTGGGAGGCGGGCTTCTGGCTGGTGTCACCAACCTCGTTGACTCTCAAAGAGTGAGCTCCCAGAGCTTGGTTGGACACTCGCTACGGATACCTCAACAGAGTGGTGAAGGTGTAGGAGCCGCGTGCAGGAACTCTCAGGCCGCACTGCGAGTACCTCGCACAACACCGGAGAGTGGTCGTGGTGCATCCGGTTTAGTCGGAGGGGCTGGGAAGCCGTTGGTTTGGATTACTCCCGAAGCTCTGGATGGCTCAGCTGTGGCTTGTGGTGCGGGTGCCAGCGACGGGCCTAGAGTCCTGAGGGAGGCGGCTAATGTCCCCCAGGTTCAATCTGGCTCAAGGGCTGGAGCGCCTGCGATGGCCGGTGGCAGCAAGCCATGCCAACCTGGACAAGCCGGGTTTACGGGTACGTCTTTCCGAGATGATTTTGTGATGCCGGCGAAGAGTTTGCACCGAGGATCTCCAGCTTCTGTTGATTTGCAGCGATATATCCAGCTGCTCATCTGAGTCCCGCCCGAATTGCACAGATATTTTGAGATAGACGGACCATGGAATGAGCCTCACCTGCCTGGTCGTGTGTGCAGGTCCTCCAGGAGGCGTGATCGAGCACGGGGATAAAGGCGTGCAGACGTATGAAATTTCACCCTACCGGGACTCAGAAGATGAAGATTCTGACGAGGATGAGAAGCGGTCCCTGAAGCCGATTCCACAATGGGCGAGGTACGTGTAGAAGCACACTGTCTATGTGTTTTCTCCTTTCTGTTCTGGAGATGGCTCATGAACCTGACCGCTCGTTTCCGGTGAACAGAAAAGAGAATATGTGGCCGCAGCTGGTGCGACAGCTTCAGCAAGACCCGGATGACATCTTCGTCGGAGCAAACTCGTGCAGTCTTGACGAGGGTATGCATGCTTCTCCCTCTCTAAATCTTCCGCTGCCTGGTCAATCGTGGTGATGTGCTGGTGCTGCTGGACTCGGAGCGTTGTGGAATTGGACTGGAATGTTTGGCACCACTGTGTTTCGTTTCTTCCTCAGTTCTCACCTTTTGATGCCTTGTACTGTTGCAGTGTTCGAAGTGAAAGGATCCAAGAAGAGGCCGTGCTTCAAGCGGAGAGGCAGCAGCGGAGACTGGGTGAAGGACTGCCTGTCGTGGCAAGAGCAGATCCAGTACAAAGTGGCCATGGGATACCTTCACTAAGTTAAGTGAAATCTGCTCCTCGCAGATTGTACATTAGTGGTGTGCACCTGGGATGTGGACGCAGAAAGTGCCGATCTAGGTGAACATCTATTCTTGTCATTTGCCTGAGATTGTAACTATTGCAGGATTCAGCAAAGATGTAGCCTTGTAATTCTTGTAGCTTAGCTGACTCTTAGGAGCCCATTTATGAATCTCTTTCCATTCTAATTGGTTCATTCAATGAACGCGATGAATACAATTACAGTCTAGAGCTCATTTTTTAGTACATCTGATAACTAAATTATAATTCTTATTAGTATTTTTCAAAGAAAAGGTGCTACACTTATAGTTGTTAACTGAGGCAACATCATTGAGCCTATTGTTCACCAGCTTTGATACAAACTGAGGATGTCCCCTCAAAAAGCTCTTTCACCAGCAAGAACTCAAGAACTTTTCTTTTACTTTTTAAACCCATGTTCAATTATTTGACCAAATAGAACAGTATAATGAATTGTCACACACCAAGCCTAACCTTTTTGCATCAAAGCTGGTGAATAATTCTTTCACAATTTGGTGTCCAAAGTGTCAAGGTTGTCATGACATTAACCCTCTTTGTGACAAGGAATATATTTCCCACAATCTTTTGACTTTTTTCCTTTGAGTTGCTTCTCATCTACCTATATAATAGGCGTCAGTCTGTCTGCCACTCCCAGTCACGAGACCTCTCTTTCTTGATTTTGACCTCTCGATGTGAAGGGTGAGGCAGGGTGATGCACTCTTCTTGACTCTTGATAACCTAATATCACTTGATTTTGACCTCTTGATGTGAAGGGTTTTTCTCCTCCTATATCAGGAATCCCCTCGGGAGATTTCTAGAGTCCCTCGGAAGACTCTTGGGTCTTAAGGGGTTAAGAGACTCTTCATTGTTTTGTGATTGTTGATCTCTCTCATTGCATACAAAAGCTTCCGCTTTAACTTGTATAATATTGGAATATTTTCGTATAAAATCAAGTAGACAAAGGTGAAAAATTCATCAATAAGTCCATTGCGTTTGCTGAAATAGCACATTACCAGAAGAGGTTCCACACAAGCCAATCTACATTTCACTATGTGTTGTGATCAAGGAAAAATTGAGATTCGACCACTGACAGCGCCTCCTGAGCCGTTGCGGCGTTTGCTATAAGGAGTTATACAAGAAGTCGCTCTAGAACATGTTCCATGAGCACAACCTTTATGCACGACTTTTTAAATCTATTTGTCAACAATATAGAGCAGCTGGCAATAGACTTTAGAAATTTGTTTTTGGCTTTGCCAACGCAAGGTTCACAAAGGTACAATATGTCCACAATAGACGAGGTTGGTATGACAATGGCCACTGACGGCTATGATGGCAGCAAGTTAGACCAGAACATTATTGTTAAGAGGTTGAATGGGCCTCTTCAACGAATCTTTGCTTTGTATTCCGCATATTTGCCACTTCATTTTGGGCTTCTCTTCTCTGACAGGCATCAACTATGGTCTCCAAACATACCATTGAGAGACTTTGAATTCAAAGGTGCGGAGTTTGCCGAAGTGAATCCATATGCTACCAAAGCTTGAGGAGGATCAAGGAGTGTAATGCAGTTGTAATTTTACGCATACATGCTTCACTTGCGTAATCGTCACGACCATATCTTTTATGCATGCCATTGGGTATAGCAATACATGGTGGAAGCATAGGCATGTGTTGAATAGAACCACCTAAAGTTCTTCAAGGAAAATCAAAGAGACTTGAGATGCGCACTCTACAACAGAGTGGTGGATTCTTTGAATGTTAGCAACCATGATCCAGTACAAATTATTGACCAAACATTCATCTTACCGTCTTTCTCGAGAGGCAAATGTCAACTAAATCAGCGCTATTAAGACGCCATGGCTAATGTGTGTACGCTTAGTCGGTCACATGTTATATGGCGTTCACGAGCAATCCAAAATGGTTTCAGATTACAACAGAACGTGAACCTAGTCAGACAGCTCAAGACTAGCCTAATTTAGTTGCACGTGTATTCAACTTAAAATTCCAAGAGTTGATGGTGGATTTTAAGTACGGTAAAGTGATTGGCAGGGTGCTCAAATATACTTGGGTGATGGAATTTCAAAAGAGAGGGCTATTGCATGCCCACATCTTATTGATTCTCAATGAGCAATCAAAATTAACCCCTAAAGGACCACGACCACTTTCGCTCTAAAACCAGTCCAAAACTGCCACTGCCAAAAGAGACATGAAAATCACACTTTAAAGTGAATTTCGGATTTTCAACCATAAGATCTTAAAATATACTTCTATATAAACATGCCATAAATTTTTAGTTGCAATCCACCGCATGGATTGATAGATTTTAGTGTTTAAAGTCAAAACAATGGTTCATTTTCTTCCCTGCGTTGAGTAGATCAACAGACTTTGACTTCACTTTGTATCAAATTTTTGCATTGTACAAGGTCTTAATCTTTTACCATTGTCTTAAGAATGATGTTTTTTCCCAACACACCAATTTTTAGAGGTAAAAAAGGGGTGTAGCATATTCAAAACAAGTGTGCAAGGAGTGGAGGTTCAAAAATTTCCATTTCACGTTTTATTTTTTTGTGAACTACGTATGTATTCAAATGATAATCCAAACGGTCAATAAGAAGGTTTTCACCACATATTGTTGTTGAAAAAATAAAAAGTGAAAAATATGAAGATCTCTAAGTTTTATGTAGAAAAGATGAATTTTTTTACCCCCGTTGCCCGACAATGTGTGAAAATGTTTGACTTGGAATGAAATGCCTTTTTACACTAAAGACAAGAATTTTTTTGAAAATTTCCAAAGAAGTAAATATTCTTTATATGTGTGAAAAATCTCAATGTCAATAGAAACTTTTGTCAAAAATTTTGGAGGTGCCCGGTGTCCCCACTTTTGGCTTTAAGTGGTGCTAACTTTCAAACCACAAATCCAAAAAATAAAATAAAAATATCTCCACGAAGCTCTTATCAAAGGAAATCAAGAATAAAAATTTCTGAGAAAAACAATTTTTTTCGAATTCTAGGAACCTGCCCAAAATCAGAATTCCCCCTGAAGGAGATTTGGTCCTTTAGGAGTTAAAGACTACAGACGAGATCAGATCATGAGTGATTGCCGAACATCCGGATCTGGTCTCTCACCCCGTGCAAAAGAGACAGTGACATGCTCCTTGGACATTGGTGCAAGGGCCTTGGGACAGGCAAAATTCAAGTGATCCTTGTATGGAGGATGATAAATGTAGCAAATAGTATCCTTGAGACTTTGCGAAAGAGACTTGCGCGAAGAAAAATGGTTATTTTGCGTATAATAGTAGAGATGATGGACGCTTGTTAGTTGACAACAAAGGTTATCAAGTTGACAACTATTGGATCGTATTGCACAGTCTATATTAAGTGTCAAAGTATAATGCGCATATTAAGGCTGAGATAAATTTTCATTACTGCCATTGTATATTTCTTTGAAGGTCAACTCAATAATAGTATATCGATCATTTTTGCAAACAAGTATGTTCGTCCATCACCCATTGTGAAGTACCTTTTCAAAATATGTGTACGAGGGTCACTATCGCACAATTGTGGTTTTGGAAAGCACCAATGAGATTCAACCATATATTGACATTTGTTAGGTCTCTGCGTTTGGGGCAACATGGAAGCTCAATGCAAGAAGGATCTCTAGCAATCCAACGTTTGCAAATTCGTCTATTCAAACAATAACAATTGAAGTTTAATTTGATGCAAATAGAGATAGACAGTCAGGCATTCTTAACACATATTGAGCTAGGAAGACAACTCTAATAAAATGGTTTGAGGCAAATCGGAGAATCTCATCACTTCCCATGTAGACTCTTTATGTGGACTTTTCCTCCCTTTTCACATGGCTACCAAAGAAGAAATGGACAATCCAAAAGAGGGAATTTACAATAGAGCATATCTACATTGTCAGACCATCAACAAACGAGAGATACTTTCTTTGGACACTTTTAATGGTGGTTAAAGGCACGCCATCTTTTCTGGACCTGCGCACTTTTAAAGGTGTTGTCTTTGACACTTTCAAGTGTGTTTGCATTGCGCGTGGACCTTGAAGAACGATGAAGAGAAGAGCAATGCCTCCTTGAAGCTGCAATGATGCCATTAGGCACTTAGCTTTGTTTGTTTCTTGTTACCATCTTAACTCATAGACCACCGATAGATCCACCACAACTATGGGAGCATTTTTATAAAGTTTATTGGACAACTGTAGCATTGGTTACAATAAAATGGAATGGAGCAACCATTGAAGGAGTAGATTCACAATCTTGTATTGAACGTTATTGGATTCAAATTGCACCGTTTGGAAAGTCTTTAGTCAATTATAATCCACCACAACTTACATTATCTATTGAGGGATTGCAAACTCATTTTTTAGCATTGTCACACAGTTGAGGGAAGATGTTAAACTGCAAATTGAAATGTTGAACATAGAGCTGGGGGATGTGTACAAAAGAATCATGTATTTGAGTGTGCTTGCCATCTCCGATAAGATTTATTTGTTGATAAATCAGGTGGTACTGGGAAGACGTACTTAAAGAATCTCATCAAGAAGTCTGTGCGTGCGCAAAATCAAATTGCTTTGGCGATTGCTTCATCTAGATAGCAAAGGTACACAAAGATAAGACATCTCATTCATAATGTAAAATTCCAATTGAGTTGGACCTGAATTATGTTTGCAACATCCGTAGACAAAGTGACTTGGCGGTTTTGATACTACATACAAAGCTCATTCTTTTGCACAAGGCGCCAATGGTCAACAAGCTTGCTTTTGAAGCTGTCAACCGTACGCACCACAACATAACCAGGTAAAATGTGTCATTTAGATTGCTTTTGTAATATGCAACGATTTCAAACAGCAAAGCCTATTGTTCCAAAGAGCTTGCGGCTTGACATTGTTTCAGCATCAATTAAGGAGTCTTACATGTGGGGCCACATTGAAGTGTGTGCCTTCTGTCAAATATGTGTATTGTTGCAAATTCTACAAAATATGTGTGTCGCTTGCCGACTTGGAAAATTAAACGTTTGCAAAGTGGTCTTTTGCGCAGGGAAAAGGCAAGCTGGACATTGTTCAAAAGGATTATGTTAGATGTCTAGGTTATATGGTATTGTCTTAGCACACTATGAAGGCCTAATCGATGCAATTTACATCAAATTTGCAACTAGTAGTGGTAGAAATGACTTTTTCACTAGTTGTGCTTTTCTTGTGGCACGCAACAAAAATGTGGATAAAATCAATGTTGTTGTGCTTAGCATGGTACTTAGGCCAAGTCAAGTTTTTCTTAAGCGTTGACTAGATGGACAATGAAGATGGCACCAATGTGATTTCATCCAAATTTTTGAATACTCTAGAAGTCAGCGGGTGGCCACCACATAGGCTTACATTTACAACTGGTACATTGGTGATGCTTAACTTTGCTTTAAATCCATCATATAGACTATGCAATGGTATCAAACCCATCGTCCGTTGTTGCTTAGTTCGAGTGATTGAAACGGAAGTCCGCACATGTGATTCTACAAGGTACGTTGCATTCATCCGACAGATTCCTTTGATTATTAAGAGCATTAGACTTCCTTTTCCAATATGACGCAAGCACTTCCCAGTATGCATCACATATTCTATGATTATCAAAAATTCACAAGTACAAATACTTTCCAAAGTTGCTACAGTCAGCTCTCTTAATACAAGCATATGATACAACAACAATTTCATATTAACAAGCAACTTGGGTCACAACAAATCTTCTCTCTTTACAATAGCTATACTTGTTGTAACACTGTTGCAATTCGTAGAGACAATATTCCTCCGGAATGCACCCAATCGTCACTAAATGCTTCCAAAGTAACCGCTCCGATTTTGTTCCCACAAAGACCTAGTGTTCTTCTCAGAATATTCCCCAAAACTAAACTATCACATTAATCATTCCTGGATTAGCCATTCTATTTGCTTATTTATTACGGATCCGGATCCTTCCGGAGTCCAGAATTTGTACAATGATCACCGAAACTAGGTTCCGGACAACTAGTAGGTAGTATGATTATTCTATGGTTCCCCTCAGAGAGTCTTCCGGAAGATTTAAGCGAGTGACCGGAAGGCCACTGATCATGTTTTGTATAAGTGGCCAGATTTCCCACTACCTTCTAACTCTAAGTGGCTAGACATCCACTGCCCGGAACTTATAGTGACCGGACACCACTCTCCCTACTCTACTAACCGGTGATTTGTTTGTTGCTGCTAGACTTAGACTCTCACGACATCCGGATGGCCTTCCGGACGCGGTCACATAGAGACAAGTCTGGACTACAACGACATTTGGATGGCCTTCCGGACGCAGTCACACAGAGACAAGTCCCGACTACAACAACATTCCGATAAGTACTGTTGTGATTCTCCGAAGCAGATGTTACCATTTACCAGGAGTATTCCATCTAGACCTACGCATCAGGCTTTTTCCTATCTTGGGGGAAGACTCCAGCCTTGACCAAAATCTAGGTTAACACGGATTCTTCCGTATCCTAGAGATTACCAGGAACACCTCTGCAGTTCATTTCTTCCCCTCCTGGCTACTTCCGGACCCTGGAGACTACCAGGAACACCTCTGCAATAGCCCTCCAGCTCTCCCAGGCGATCTCCTGATACGGATCCTGACCGGTTTCTCTTTTAGCAAACGAGTTATCACTCCATTTTGGAAGAATACTTACACAACCGTACACACAAGAATGGATCCATTACTCACGAAGACGACACTCCACACCAAAGATACAAGGGAGCAATTCTAGTAAGAAGACATGAAGTATATTCAACGTGAAAAAACAAGATAAGAAGTTTTTTCCCAAAACTCCACTACTAAGTACTAACTAAGTTCTTCCTAAACTTAGCCTTCCACCGCATCTGCTGGAAATCCGCCAAATCTTATCTAAAAGATCCGAGAAATCCGGAAAAGTTCCAGATTGGATCTCAGATCCTATAATCCCGAAAGATATCCAGACTCCGGATTTCCTACACTAACTACGAAAACTGGCAGTGATTCTGCCAACAGCCGCGTGCACTGGAGCTCCATCGTTAATCGCTGTTGGTCCGGAATTTAAGCCCTAATCTACTACACCTAAACACTAATCTAAGTCGGGACACCCGGTGCCCGATTTCTCCCATTTCTACGCGAGGGGGATATCTCTACCGAAGACCGCTGCTTGCCCTTGCCCTTCATCGTTGTTGCCGGAAAAGAGTTGCCCTTCTGGGTCGATGGTTCAGCCGCTGGAGAAACCCTTGCCGTCGAAGCTCTGGAATCCGGAGGAGGAGGTTGCTTCTCCGGTGCAGCTTCCGAAACTGGAGGTGTCGGTTGCTGCGGCTCGGAAGTGGGTTTGGCCTCTTGGACCAAGTTCCTATAGCTCCCGGAGGGACTCCCTGGTCCGAGTGTCAGTCTCCTAGACACGGACTTGGGTGGCGCCTGGAGGTTGGCTTTTTCAAGAGTATCCGGCAGGCGGATGGTAGGCGTTGTCAGCAGATCCGGAAGATTCTTCAGTATCTCACCCGTGCTGGGATTGGGAGATACGATGTCTTCCGTAGGTGTCCGAGGTGACGGAGTATCGAGGGTCTCCGGATTGGCTGAGGTACCTGGAGCTGCAGCCGGATCGGACTGTGGCGGTTCCGGAGGAGCTGTGGTCCAATCCGGGGTCATGAAGTCCTCCGGTACCTGGGCCTCCTAGTCTTCCGGTTCCACCAGAGTGATGTTGCTCACCAGAAGCTTCATCTGCTCCCAGGTCTGGCCCATCTTCTCCGCTTGATCTAGGAGAAACCGGAAGATGTTGGTCATGGTCACCTTCTTCTCCTTCTCCACCACTTTGGTTAAGAGCTTGCTCTGGTTGACCGTGTCCACCGGTAAGGTGAGAGCCTCTCCGACCTCTATCAAGGCGGTTGCTGATGCGTTTGCTCCTGCCTCCGCCTGTTTCCGGGCCACCACTGCCAGGTCTATCTCCTGTCGCAGGTGCTTTGCCTTCTTCTCCAACTCCGTGTTGGATTTGTACAGGTCTACCCGACCCCACGCAGGAGGTCATCAATCTCCTTCAACTGGGCCTTAGAGTCTTCCGGGTCAGGCTTCTTCCTCTTCCGGCTGGCTTCCTCGGACGGCCCGGACTCGTCTTCACCGGACGACCCGGATGAATTGTTGTTGTCCGGACTCTCCGGCACCGGCTCCTTCCCTCGAGGCCTCTTTGGGGCCCTCCGGTCTGCTCCCGGAGTGTCCACGGTTGTTGGTTCCGGCACTAGTTCCGCTGCCTCTCCGGATTCTTCTTCTGACTCTTCACCTCCGTACTTCTGGAGGTTGAGGATTTCGTTGTACTACCTCTGCTCCGTCTGGGTGAGCTGCTGGTGATGGCAGTAGAACTGCGCCACATAGGAAGCCAGGGGGGTCGCCGATTTCTTCACCTTCTAGAGATTGGCCACCAGCCGGTTGATCATTTCGCTCATGAGCGTTCCCTAGTCTACTAGAATCTTTCCCTGGAGTGCTTCGAGGAAAGTGCACGCCTACTTCGCCACTATCCACTTTGGCTTCTCCGGATGAAAGATAGGGTTTAGAAACCTTAGCACCAGTTTGGCGTCATGGTGCTTCAAATCCTGGAAGTTGTATCCCTCCTTTGGGTCGGCTTTCCCCTTGAACTTCTCCGCTAGGAGTTCGTCTCCCCGTTCCACCACCTTGGTGCGGCCGGTCCGGAAGTCGTACGCATGTATCGACCATTGCGGAACTCTCCAAAGTTCCGGATGGGCCCGCAGCAACCCTTCGTACTTCTGGTCCAGAGTGCCTATCAGCTCTTGGACGTATATCTCCTCCCGGGTGCCCCAAGCAACATCGAGAAATCCGTCGCAGCCCATGGTCTTCAGACTTTCCTTCAGAAGGTTGTAGTCGTCCGGGTCTGTGGGTATTTCCGGCAACACCCTTCTCAATGGCGGGAGCGCAGCGGCCGGCTCTTTGTCGCGCTTCCCGCGCCCATCTCTGTCAGCCCCCTTCTTCTTAGCCATGGGGACCCTCTTCATCAGGTCTGCCTACTTCCTCACTTTCTCTCGATGTTGTCCCTGCACGCACCGTCCTCACAAAAACCCTCCCTAATGGACACACCTCCATTTTAACCGTCTAAACTAACAAACCCTTACGGCCAGCGGTTAGGAGAATGGGAGAGAGAGAAAAAAAAAATGCTAGAGCGGAAGCGCAATACGCGAAGAAGACAGGAAAAAAAAAGAGTTTTCCCTCGCGCCACGGCCTTTTGTAGCTGGCCGTTCGTACGGCAAATGATGACAGCTGATGGTGACAGCTCCGGATGGCAGACTTTTCCGGTGTTCCACCAACTACTCCAGTTGTATGTTTAGCAGCTGTAGGATCAATTAGGGATTTCAACCCGGTTCGCCCGTCTTTATTCTTACAAACGGACTATAAGTTTTACTCTAGCACAAACTACCGTAACTTCTTAACTAATTTTTTTAATTTTTGCCGGATTTTTAGGTTAACTTCCGGCACCATGTGGGAACCGATTCCCACAAACACTCAATATCCACCCTTTCCATTATAAAAACCACTCAATATAGCAGCCTCTATATATAAAAGGCATCACAAACAAAGTTGTTGTAAAGGGAGCCGACTATATCTACTTGACCAAAGACGTTTTCATGCATGGACAATTATATGTTGCATTAATGCATGTGACGGCTCCCGGAAATATTTTGGTGCTTTTGGAAGGAGAATCATATGGAGATCACAAAATAGTATGAAATATTGTTTACAACAAAGCGCTTTGGTTTGATGGCATTTCTTTTTTTATTTAATTCTCCAATTACTCCAAAGAAAATTTAACTTTTACATCGCCAGAGAATGCCTTTGCCCCATCAGGAACGACAGATATTTACACTTGTCATATATATATGTTTGCCTTACATATGATATGTCAATGCAAAGCTATGAACCTAGTGCACCTAATGAACCTCTTTCATTCAAAGTACAAATGTTCTTGCAAGAATCTATTGATGTATTAAATTAGTATACCCTTCCAAATCCACAATTTTCACTTCCAATACACTGTATTTCAAATATTGTAATTTATTCCATTAACCATTGGATGTTATGCAATTTTCCGAAAACTTTAGATCATGGTTTGAGTTCAATTTTGGAAGGTTAAATACTATAATAAGGCATTATATTTCCAATAAAGTTAGTTAATCCCTAAAGGCCCAAGGCATTTTCCCCTCAAGAAACACTCCATGACTACCACTATCAAAAAGTGGCAAAAAAATCAAATTTTGAAGTACAATTTTGGTCTTTTAATCATAAGATCTTAAAAAAAACTTCTATATGAGCTTACCATATTTTTTTGGTGCAATCCACCGCAAAAATAAGTAGATTATAGTGTTTGAAGTCAAGAAAATCGTTGACTGAATCAATAGACTTTGACTTCACTTGGTGTCTAGTTTTTGCACTACATAAGGTCTAAATCCTTCATTATTGTGTCAAGCATGATGTAAGTTCTATACACACCAAATTTCAAAGGTAGAGAAGAGATGTAGCATATTCAAAACAAGTGTGCAAGGAGTGGAGGTTCAAATATTGCCAATTCAAGTTTTACTTTTTTGTGAACTTAATATGTTTAAGAATGATAATCCAAATGGTCAATAAAAAGTGTTTCACCACATATTGTTGTCAAAAAAAATGAATACTATGAAGATCTCTAGGTTTTATGTAGAAAGAAAGAAGATTTTTGGATACCTTGCTCGACAATGTTTGAGTTGGGTTACAATGTTTTTTCACACTAAAGACAAGAATTTTTTTTACATCTTCAAAGAAGAAAATATTGTCTATATGTATGAAACATTTCAATGTCAATAGAACTTCTAGCAAAAATTATGGAACTCCCAGGAGTCCCCAATTTGACTTTGAAGGGAGTTAACTTTCATATTATGAGTCCAAAAAAAAAATAACAAAAAATAACAAAGCTCTAGCCTCTTATCAAGGACAATCAAGTATAAAAATTTCCAAAAAAAATTATTTTTTCGAATTTTAGAATCCTGCCCAAAATGAAAAACGTCCCTCTCGAGTTAAAGGTGCCATAAGGGGTTAAAAGAAAAACCAACACATATCTTGGTTTTGCACAAACATGCACTGGGTTGAAAGTGTGCTAGTATGAAATTCAAATTTCACAATCTAGCTCTTCACAAATGTCATGAAAATTGAGATTTAACCTTTTAATGCCTAGGTAGAGCACAAGGGCTTGGGAGAATCTACAAGTGTAATAGATTGGTCAGAAATTTACATGGTAGATACATTTCATCACGACCCCGCGTCTTCAGGAAAATCACTTTTGTTTGCCAATGCCAATATGGATTGGAGATAAAAACTGTTCTTTGGAAAGCCTACGAGTAGCTCTAAATCTACTCACAAGACATGGGAGACAATGGTTGATTGTGGAAAGAGTTATGTGAGCAAAAGTGCCAATGCCAATATGGATTGGAGATAAAAACTGTTCTTTGGAAAGCCTACGAGTAGCTCTAAATCTACTCATAAGACATGGGAGACAATGGTTGATTGTGGAAAGAGTTATGTGAGCAAAAGTACCAAAATCAACCGTCCTAGGGCCTCATAGGCGTTAAAGGATTAACACATCCAGAGAGACCAAAAAGTGGTCTTGTGGTCACTAAAGGGTTAACCCTTTAGTGCCCACGTCATGTTTATGCAAAACCAAGATATGTGCTAATTTTTTCATTGAACTAGCTTTGATTGAAATATAATGCCTAATTTTATTATCCAACCTTACAAAATTGAACTCAAACCATGACCTAAACTTTGGGGGAAATTTGCACAACATCCAACCGTTAATGAATTAGGTTATAGTGTTTAAAGGTACCATATATTGGTAATAAAAATTGTGGACTATGGAGGCTATACTAGTTCATCCACCAATAGATTCTTGCAAGAGTTTTTGTACTTTGAATAGAAGACGTTCACATGTGCACTAGGTTGATAGCTTCGTATTGACATATCATATGTGAGGAAAACATTCATACATGATTATTGATAATTTTTTTACTTTTGTCTCCTTGATTGTATACAAAAATGTTCCAAACCTATACAAATTAAAACGGAAGTTTTGTATGCGATGAGAGATATCAACAATCACAAAACAATGAAGAATCTCTTAAAGACAGATTTCAATCAAAATTCAAGACCAAAATCATTTTGCATGTGATGAAATACAACATAATATGCACCATGGTGTCCCTTGTATTTTAGTGTACTTGATGTATTTTGTGTTGTATTCATGGCTTTTCCATGAGTTCTGTAACTAAAAATCATGATCTGATTTTGTAGAGTGTTCATGTAATATGTGCGCAAATCTGAACTTGACATCTCACAGATTAATTCCTCGTGAATTTCATGCAAATTGAGTTTTAAAACCTTGAGAGTCCCATTTTGGGTCTCGTGGGCACTAAAGGGTTAACTTGATAGTAAGTTAGGACAGCTTGAAAATCAAGCAAAGACCAAAGGGACAATCCTTGATGTCAGCTTGTTGGAGTTGGAGCCACACATGTTGACATGTGTGTCCAACTCTGAAAACTGTGAGGATTTCCATTGGCTTCAGAAACCAAAGACAAAAATTTGAAGGTGGTGCAGTCAGCTCCACCACCACAAGTTATAGGTAGCAGTCAAATATGATCTAAATTGAATGGTGTAAGATGGTGAGATTTTAGGAATTTGTCAAGCCATTCCAAAATCAAAGGAATGACTATTATTCATCCACTTTCACCTTATTACTTTGGACCTTGAATAACTACACTTGAAATTGGACAAGTTGCCAATATTAAAATCATACTACAAAAATCATATTCTATGGAGTGAACCACGCAGCGATCAACCACACAATCAACGGTGTGGTGAACTACATAAACGCTGTAGTCAACCGCGCAAATAATTGTGCAGTCAACCGTGCAGTGAATCATGTTACTTTTATAAAAAAATATAGTTTGTAATATAAAAACTACATTAAATTGGTTGGACTAATGTGTTGCAAAGCAAGCGCCAATTGCTAGTTTATTGAAATAAAATAGATATGACCTTTGATTGGTCATAGTGTGAAGCTCCATTAGTCATGGCTGATATCATTTGCAAGGATCCAATCCATTTTACACTATTTTTAAAAAAAATTACAACTCGTGTTACAAACAATATTATTTCCTCTAAGATTGTGAAAAGAAACTCTTGCTATGGCAGGTAAGGTACCCCTAAAAAAAATTTATCTCGACATTAAAGTTTGAGATATTTATACATTTGACTATTTCTACTATAAGATGTAATATAAATTTTCTTATTGACCATTTGAATTCTCATTCTATAACAAATTTGATTCACAAAATTATATTGAATATTGGCAATTTTGAACCTTCTCTTCTCAAACATTTTTAAAAATATGCTTGACACTTCTTCTACCTCTAAGCATTGGTGTACAAGGAATTAACATCATTTACAACATGATGATATAAAATTCAAAACTTGAATAATGCAAAAAACTGACACCAAGTGAAGTAAGAAAATATTGGTTCATTTACTGCACAAAAGTTAGTGAATTTATTCTTCCACTTCAAGCATTGTAATCATTTAATTTGTAGGATCAAAGTTTATGAAATTTTGTGAGCATGTTGTTTTATTAGCTTAATGAAGATCCAATGATCAAAAATTTGAATGGTTTTTTTAAAAAAAATCTTCTTCTATTTTTTTACAAGAACGGGAAATCTTGGAGTGTTTTGATTAAAAATTTTGTTGTCCTCACAACCGAGCATTGGATGTCCATTCTTGGTTGGCCCAATTTCTTGTTGAGCAGACAACTACACCATTCACTGAATATAGTGTGGAGGTATAACGTCAAAATACCTTAAACCGACACTTTAGTGATTCTGTGTTTCAAAAGTTGAGATTTAATTGCAAAAAAAATATGCTTGGGTAGAGAAATAAGGTTCTGATTTGTGAGAATTTTTTTTTGAAAACAACGTTGTAGATTGTGAGAAAAAAGAAGGAAAGTGGGTTTCCTCGAATCAACCCTAAAGCGATCAGGTTTAGTGACAAAACCAAACTTTAAAAGCACATTAAACCGTCACCTCTATCCCACCAAACTGCCAGCTCCATCCAGCTCCATCCTTGCATTCATTGGTGGGCTTGGATTAGACTTGGAATATTTTTGACAGAAATTATGACAAAAAACGAGAGGAAGAAATCCGGTTCTGACGAGGTCTGCAGTGTCGCTTCAGGGTTGAGTGTCGGTTTAAGGTATTTTGACGTTAGGTAATGTGGATGAAAATTGATGTGGACCACATCAATTCTAGTTTTAGATGAAAATTGAGGTAGACCACATCAATTTTGGTTATTGTATATAATATTAATATGTTATTATTTTATGTTATTATTATGTTATTATAGTATTATTATTTTATTATTTTATTATGTTATATTCTTATGTTAATATTATTTTATGTTATATTATATTATAATATTATGTTAATATTCTTATGTTATATTCTTACTAGGGTTGGTACCCGTCGTCCCGACGGGAAGAGCGGAGGGTGGTGTGTTAAATTTACGTTTGTATGTTTTGTATTTTAAAACCTATAAGCTCAAATCAAATCTAAATCGAATCAAGTACATTCCCCGTTGTCATCAAGTTAAATAAACATATGTAAATGCAAAAATAAAATTTACCCATTATATATGCATTATGTACTATATATACCTACTATTCACTTTAAATACCCATTATTTATTCCATGTATGTGTTATTGTCTTTAGAAACTATCATTTATTTTTTGTACCCGAGGTAGTATATTGTGTAGTTTCAATATGTTGGAAATTATGGTTTTATTTTTCTATTTTTGATACATAATACAATTTTAAAACTCAATAAGCCAAATTTGAATAAAAGGGCACTATAAAGGATTCCTCCTAAGGGCACTATAAAGGATTCCTCCAAAGGGCACTATAAAGGATTCCTCCAAAGGGCACTATAAAGGATTCCTCCAAAGGGCACTATAAAGGATTCCTCCAAAAGGCACATGTGGAGGATTCTTTCAAAGTTCACATTCAATTCAAAAGGCACATTTGATTCAAATGGCAATTCCAAAGGTCACGTGACCGGGAGCGGCGGACGGACAGACTGTCGCCTATTATATAGGTAGATGTTATAAAATAGTATTATTATGTTATATTATGTTATTATGTTATTATTTTATTATTTTATTATGTTATTATCATGTTATTATATTATTATTTTGGTTTTGAGTACAATTTGTAAAAACTTATCCACATCAATTCCCGTGTGTTTTATTTTGAAACAAGCCACACTATTTCTAATGGACATGATTTGATGTGGATGGAAAATTGAAGTGGACCACTTTAATTTGCGTTTTATGAAATTACTGTAGGAAATTTCAAATAGTCTAGTCTACACTATATTCAGTGAACGGTGTAGTTGGCGTCAAAACCACCATACAATGTTGCCATGTTGCTATTTTGGACCAAAACATCCATTGACCATTTAGTTCTTAGAAGGTTAAGGTCAAGAGGTCACTTATTTCCTCTTTACCAATTGAAATACTGTAATCCTTGGTCTGCTTGACAAATGGCCACATTGTGAAGAGGCCTTTACATTGTTTGAAGTGGGTTATAATTAGGCTTCTCTCAAATGTAATTCACTTATGCAAGGTTGATTGTTGTGAAACCATTGTGTGACATTAAACCATATTACATACACTCTTCTTCAATTTAGGGCAAATATATAGCACATTTAATATTTATTATCTTATTCTCCACCATAATATTGTACCAAAAAGATTTACATATATGACTTCAATATTTGAGTTTGAAATGGGTTATGTGTGAACTTAAATGATTTAAAAAGTATCATTTTTTGACAACAACAACAATTAGAATGTTGCAAGTATATGTACCTACAATACATATTAATAAAGGTAGATTACGCTATTCCCACTACACAAAAGATCACATTTAGTGTATGTCACACTAATTGATTTATAAATGCTATAACTTTTTACTCTTGATGAATATTTTTACCAACTATGTCTATAATGATCCACCTCTTTGAGTAGTGTAGATAGTTGTGCTCATAGTAAAAATATTCATCAAGAGTAAAAAGTTATTGGATTTATAAATACCTTAGTGTGACATACACTAAATGTGATCTTTAGTGTAGTTAAAACCACACAACACACCTGTAATAATTATCTCCACAAAACAAAAAAAATACCCACACTTAAAACTTTGATAGAGAAGCTCAGATCCATTTTATATTTTGAAAAAAAGGTTAATTGATTTTCTTCTCAACTCTTGTAATTGTCACAGAAGTACTCCATTTTTTAACCCATTCATCCACCAATACAACAGTCCCTAAACTGGCTAATTTTTTTTAAAAAAAAAGCTACAAGAAAACCTGGCTGCGACTAGTACACTATGGAATTCTAAAAAAAATAATGAAATCTAGCCAAAATGCTGAACAACATTATAAGTATTTAGCCACCTTTTGAGGGTATCACATAGGTATTTCATGCATATTACAAGGTATCGCCTAGGTATCTCCATGTATCACATGCTTGAATACCTTACCAAACTCCACCAAAGTGCAGGTTGTAGCATTTCCGCCAATTCTCATAAACTGATTTTGGGATTGCTCCACCAATCACTTCACACCATTTTGATCATCTTTCAATCCATAAAAGCTAATTGGATTAAGAACTAAGAAGTTAGACAATGTTGCATTTATAAGAGACCACTACATAAAAAGTATCCTCCACTTCATACCACTTGGCACGATTGCATGCAGTTGCAAATATTTGGTTGTGGTGGCATTTTCCATCAAATATTTGCATGCAGTTGCAAAAATTTGGTTGTGGTGGCATTTTTCCATGGAGTCTGAAGCACTGCTAACTTCGTTGGTGGAGGGTAGCTAACATAACAGTATACTAAAGTCTTGATATCACTCTCTTGCAGCCTTTATGGTCAGAACAATGACCTGTGCCATCTGATAGATAGCGGCATTCAGTTTTTTTTTGTTTTTTTTCACGGTTTTAGCCACAGTGGCGACACAAATTTCTTGGAGACCACACATTTGGCAACACAAAGTTTCTCCTGAAACTATACAAAACCAAATTTTCTCCGTAAACATAGATTTGTACATCCTTTCTAGTGACACGATGGAGTCCCCGTTGTTCATTAGTCGCAATATGGCAATACGGCAACGGCCATCAATGAAGTTTTGGATAAATTTTCCATTTTTTTTGGGAATACTTCCTTTTGAAAAAGAAAAAAATCGCCATTTAAAAAAGGGCTGGTGGCATTATCCTCAAGATATTTTTTAGTGATTGGTTAATAAGGGCTACTGTTTCTTTTCTTTTAGAGCGAGGATTGAGTAAAAATAGCTTGTTATTCTATTTTGGGAGGAACACGTCTTTCAATGCATCCATCCATTTGAGTTTTTTTGAGGTGAATTATTCCTGCATGAGCTTTACACTTCTTGTACTGATTCATTCATTCATGTTATCTTATGTATATTTGATACAACTGTTTTGGCAACAATTAAAAAAAATCTGATAGTCTGTTGTAGTAGAAATTCATAAGATCTTATTTATTTGTGCATTTCAACTTGTAAGTTTCTAAGAGTTTTCATATCATGTGTGGAGCCACTATGGGTTGGGTTGAAATCATCAAATCTTACATGTTCAAACTTAGGGCTCCAAGGTTGGCCAGAATTGTTTCACCATGATTTACTGTACTTGTTTTCTTGTGATCATTAGAGATTTCCTGTGAAAGTAAAAGGGGTCACCCTGCATCGCACTCCCTACTTCATGGTCTTATGTTAGTAATTGGGACTAAGGTAAGCCCGCCATAACCAACCAAATTCCATAACCAACATCTTTAAAATTGGGGTATATTTAACCCACTTCCATCCCATTGCCACCAATTCAACTCCAAATGGGATTTGCTATTAGTCACGACCCCTTACTTTTGGCTGGTGTTTATGGGGGTACCTATTGGTGGCCCCCACTGAACATAACCACACACTTTGAAATTTCATACCTAATTCAATTTTCATTGGCAAAAGGTGATTCAATCACTTGGGTTGTCATTGTACTTCTACTGCTATGACTGAAAAATAAATTATTACTATTTGCTCTCTCCATATATGCATATTGCTTAACCCTAATGGTTTTGAGAGGGCTTACCTTACATGAAGAGGGTGACTTGGCTTGGGAAAGGTGTGGGGAACTATTGGTCAACTCTTTGAAAACTTAAAATAATGTGGGGAGCTTTAGTTTTCTAAGAGTGTTGATTGCCATGGATTTCAATGGTGCAAGAAAAGGAAACATGAAATTCCTCATGCTCTCTTTCTTTCCGTATCTAAATCCCACCCTGTCTTTTCATTAGTTTCCTCTTCAGCAAGAACTTTCCGGAGCCTTCTCCTGATATTTTGGTTCAAACTGTAGAATTTGAATATGGTGTCCCATGCAAAATAGTTGATACCAAACCCCTTGCATTAAAATTTCATAACTCTACGGTTCAACAATAATGTGCGAGAAGTTTACAATGTGGCATTGGCTTGTCAATTAGGCACATTGTTCCTCACAAACACTGACATAAGTTACTTCGTACACTAAACACTGAATATAGTGTGGATTCATTATTGTGTGGATCACCCACACTAATTTCCATCAAAGCATGTGCATGCCAAGTTCTGATTGGATATTTGTTCTCAAGCAAGTGTGTGCTAGTCAACAATTGCATGTGAATTTTCAATTAGTGTAGGAAATTTCAAATAGTTTAGTCTACACTAGATTCAGGGAATGGTGTAGTTGTTGTTGGCAGAAAGGCCATATTATCCATGTCAGGGGTTATAAGAGAGACAACATGCCTAGGGCGAATTGACCCCCTCGTTGGGAGTTACCCAAAGTGGCCACGAGGTAGTGGGGCCAAACCTGGCCCCTATTTTGTTTTTGGATGGGGCCCTTATTGTAGCAAGGGAGTGTAAACTTCAGTAAACGATAGCCGTGGGCCCCAAATTTGTCCCCAAAAAATCCAAAAATTGACCCCCACAATAGCGTATGCTGGTCTTCAATTTTACATAAAGCCCATACACAACATTCATTGATGTAGTTGTTTATTTTTTCCTCCAAAAAGAGGGAAAAAAAAGAGTTGCCATGCAGTCAAGACCGTTCAAAAACCCTGTTTGCTGACATGGCAACTGTACGGAACCCCTAAATTTTCTCCCAAACAACCCATTTTAGCAACAGGGAAACGTTGTAGTCAAAGATAAAAAGAATGCAAGAAACCCAATCTGGATTTAAAAGACATCACCTAAAATAACCACTTCCTAGCCAGTAGACACCCAGTTAATTTAGCATTTCCATGTCAGTGATTGAGTCCATCCCATTCCGCACACAAAAATGCTGTCCAAAAAATCCAAAAATAATTCACTGGATTCCCAGAATAAACTCAACTCCGAACTATTATTAACTAGAAACCCCGAAGTTAACCACCTAATGTACAGATGAGGTAGATACCGCGGTTCACAACTCCGAACCCACAGATCTAGGTATTTGGTACATCTGTCACGCGAAATCAGAGCCCGGAGTACATACTAGCTCTAACTATTCGACCGGATCTCTCGCCCACGTTTCAACAACGGTCCCACAAACACCGCCCGACGAACGAGAAACCGACTTCGTCCTCTGCCTGCCCGCCCCTCCGTCCGCCCGCCTCCGCCAGCCCTCCATTTGTCTGCTCCTCCGCAATCCCGAGCCCCCAAACCCGTCACTGCGCCATCATCTAGGGAGGTCGTAGAGTTCGGTCCCGAAGATCTAGGATTCGAGGTCATGTTTTGCCGCCACAGCCAGTTGTGGCGGACGGCGCCACCAAATGCTTCCGTGGCTCTACTGTTTGCCATCATTTTCGGCACTCAAGTGAGGTAACTTTGTCCGGAGAGTAGATCTCATTTCAAAGGTGTTCGCCAATCAATCACTGCTACAATAGCGAAGTGTGAGTTAGTGAAGCTCCTCTCTCGCCAAATAGCTGCTCCGCCTCTCTCATGATTGTTGCGCGCAGAGGCGGCCGAGTAGTTGTCGCTGATCGCTTGGAGCTGGAGTTGTAGGGTTGGGGATGGAGCGAGCTTAGTTTTGGTTTGCTTCGACGTGGTGTGTGGGGTGTCGGTAGGTGGCCGTTGGGGTGTTGTTTGTGTGCAGAGATGGGATAGGTTTGGTTTCGGTGGTGTGAAGTTGCAGGTTTTGCTCTCCTGAGGTTTTGGTGCCGGTTGTGCAGGTGAGAGCTTTTTTTTATGTTTGTGTGCGAGGGACTGTGTTGTCGGGTGTTGAGGTTGTGGGATTTGGGAGAGAGGTGATTGTGGATGTGGTTGTTTTGTGGGACAGGGTGAGGATGGCGTTGGGGGTGCAGCGGAAGGGATCGCACGACATTTCGTTTGCGTTTGGGAAGGGGTTGCAGGGGTTGAAGGTTGAGGCGATGGGGAAGGATGCGGGGCCGCGGGGGAAGGTGGTGCGGGGGCGGACGATGCTGGAGAGTGTGATGCTGGGGGCGCTGACCGTGGCGGTGGCGGCCATCCCGGTGGTGGTGACGCATGTTCCGGCGCCGGAGTCGCTGGTGGTGATCAAGGAGGTTCTGCAGGAGTGGTGCACGCCGTCCATCTGCTTCGGCGTGCTCATCATCGGCGTGCTGGTGGTGACGCTCGGTGGGGGCGCGGGGGCTGAGGCGCCCGCCACGCCTGAGAAGTTCGCGGACTCGTATCTCACGCAGCTGGGGCCCGTGGCGGCCTCGCAGATCGACCCGCTGCGCATGCCCGACATCTTCTTCTCGCCCGACGCCGCGCGCCTCACGCATTCCGCGTCGTTCCCCGCGCGCGGCGGGCCACAGGTCGCCGCATCGTCTGTCATGGTCCCCGTGTACTACCCCGCCTTTGTGGACCACTCCCACTCCGAGAAAGAGCTCGAATTCTCGCATGAGCGTGAACGATTTGTCGACAGGTTTTCTCCGGGGATTCGAGACAGATTCTCTCCCAGAATTGATGACAGATTCTCCCCCAGAATTGATGATAGGTTCTCTGGAAGAGTTGATGACAGATTCGGCCCCCGACTAGAGGAATGGTTTGCTCCGAAAGTGGAGAACAGATTTGGGCCCCGAATGGAGGAACGATTCTCTCCTAGAGTTGAAGACAGGTTCGGGCCCAAACTGGACGACAGGTATGTGCCTGATCGATATGCCCCTGAAGTAGAAGAAAGATATGTTCCTCAAGTGGACGAGAGGTATGCTCCTCAAGTGGAAGAACGATATGAGCCGCAGGTGGAAGAACGGTATGTCCCCCAGGTGGAAGAACGGTATGTCCCCCAGGTGGAAGAACGATATATCCCTCAGGTGGAAGAACGGTACGTTCCGCAAGTAGAAGAGCGGTATGAGTCTCAGGAACTCGAAGAGGAGGATGCGTACGAGCCTGAGGAGGAAGCCAGTTACGGAGCTCTCATGGAGAGCAGAGCACATTCCGAACACGAGAATATGTACGCACATGCGGAATCCTCAGACCGTGAGGACGAAGTTGAATACATCGAGTCGGAGGCTGACGACGAAGGAGGTGAACCGGAACCCGAACCCGAACCACAGACTGAAAGTGAAGCGGAACCGGAGGAGCCTCCCGCCCCGGAGCCCCTACCATCTCCCCCAGTCGCCCCCGAATCGCCTCCCGCATCGCAACCACCTGCTGCCGCCGCCTCCTCAAGCCTCCTGTCTCGACGAAAGCCTCCGACTGTGCCCACTCCAGTCCTTGCGCCTCCACCTCCACCTCCAGAGCCCAAGGTGGTGTCCCCTCCAGAGCCTCAGGCGGTGTCCCCTCCAGAGCCCAAGGTGGTCTCCCCTCCGGAGCCTCAGGTGTTGTCCCCTCCACAACCAGAGCCCTCTCCGAAGATGTCAGTCCGCGTGGGGCGGCGCGAGGCGCCGGAGATGTCGCCCAGCACGCCCCCCAAGCACTCCAGCGAGCGCCGGAGCTCGTCGTCTCGGAGCTACGGGGAGTTCGTGCGCAGCACCATCGACTGCCCACTGCCCACTCTCAAAGCGCCACCGAAGGTGGCTTCGAGTCCCAAGACGGCCGCTGCACCCGAGACTCTCGATGAGAAGCTAGCAAGGATGAAGTCCCGCAGGTTCAGCACTGGCGGCATCTCCTTGAAGCAGCAGCAGCAGCAGGCGCTCCCGAACAAGCGCCCCCGGGAGGTCCGAGTGGTGGACGACGACAAGGAGCTGGAGGCGGCGGATCCCGGGCAGGAGGACGACGACGTCGACCAGCGCGTGGAAGCGTTTCTCAAGAACTTCCGGGAGCAGATGCGGCTGCAGCGGCAGGAGTCGTTGCACAGACACAGACGAGGAGGCGGCGGCGACCTCGTCAAGCCTTAAAGGCTACAGTTTTGATCTTGCAGAGGTGCTCTCTCTCTCTCTCTCTCTCTCTCTCTCTCTCAAACTCAAACTCAAACTCCATCAACGCGTGCGTGTTGCTTACGATTTTGAGATGGCGTCCCTTGTTATTTATTAGAGTCACCGACAGACAGCTACTATCACCGACAGATGGTGTCTGCATGAACGTGTATAGTTTTGTGACTCCTTGTACCATAGCCAAATAAAAGCGGCGGGCGGGGAACTCTCCACCTTTATTGATTGTACATCTTCTTTGGAGTTTTTTTCTGGAGCGTGTGTGAACTTCTGTTGATGAGAGATTCATTGAAACGTCTGAGGAACTCGACGATTACAGCTCTTGTATCATACCACAACAATTACCTTCATGTGACCTCATCAAGCAAAGAGCTGCAGCATTTTGTCCGGGAAAGATGCAGAAGGATTTTCAAGGGCTGGAGGCAGCGATGCTACAAGAAAAACTGGGCTGCTAATAATACACTGCTAAGTTTAGAAAATAATAATGAAATTCTGCCAGAATGTGAACCAACATAGTAAGTGTTTAGCCACCTTTTGAGATGATATCCACGGGTATTACATAGGTATATCACGGGTATCACGGGTATCATTTGCGTGTATGATGGATGTTGCAGGATATGGCCTAGGTATCTGCATACACTATCTGCTTTGAATAGCTCACTTAACTACTTCAAAGTGTAGGTTGTAGCATTCATACTAGTTCTCAGAAGTTGTTTGAAGGGAGGGCTGGAGGCAGTGATTCCTAAACTGGCTAATTTAGCAACAATGCTGTAAGAAAAATTGGGTTGGTAATAATACATTGTTAAAATTTGAAAAAATCATGAAATTCAGTCAGAATGCTAACCAACATATAAGAATGTAGCTACCTTTTGAGATGATATCCACGGGTATTACATAGGTGTATCACGGGATCATATAGGTATATGACGGATATTGGAGGCTATGGCCTAGGTATCTCCATACACTATGTACTTTGAATAGCTTACTTAACTACTTCAAAGTGTAGGTTGTAGCATT
Organism: Bryoerythrophyllum caledonicum; assembly: GCA_963971425.1. Taxonomy (NCBI): domain Eukaryota; kingdom Viridiplantae; phylum Streptophyta; class Bryopsida; order Pottiales; family Pottiaceae; genus Bryoerythrophyllum; species Bryoerythrophyllum caledonicum. Next base: position 11,015,235 of record OZ020522.1, on the reverse strand, counting down.
TATACTAATTCTCATAAATTGATTATGAGATTGTTGGTTGGAGGTGTTGTCGATTGTAAGTGGAGATGAATTCGGAACTTTTGAAGACTAGCAACGAGGTGCTGCCAGAGAATCCCTCGTGCTCTACGACGATTTCTAACTTGGCTAATTTTAGTAGCAATGCTATAAGAAGAATTGGGCTATTTATAATACATTGTTAAAATTTGAAAAAAATAATGAAATTTAGCTAGAATGCAAACTAACATAGTAAGTATATAGTCAATTTTTGAGATGAAATCCATGTGTATCACATAGGTATATCATGTGTATCACATAGGTATATCATGAGTATCATATAGGTATATGGCAGATATTATAGGATATGACCTAGGTATCTCCACACACTTCAAAGTGCTGGTTGTAGCATTTATACTAATTTTCATATATTAATTCTCGGATCGTTGGTGCTCTATTTCCTTTTACTATTACTCCATCTCAATGCCAGTCTCTCATGTAGGGAGTTCTTGTTAATTGAATTGGAATTAGTATTTTTATGGAATTGGAATTGATTCCAAGCCTATTATAGTGATAACATCATATGATTGTGTTGGTAATGAAATGTAGACACTCTGGTGGGGATGTATATGTTTATTTATACCAAGTGTGTACTAGAGGTGGAAGTGAGTTCATTTCATAATATTGTTGAATTGTTGAATATGCATGGTTCTAGAGAAAAAACCTTGAGTGAGCCAATTATCCATGTAAGTGAATTGGAAGTTTTGAATATGGGTTCTTGTTGTATGCTCACTTCTCTCCTACATTCATTTGGAAGCTTTAAGAAGCTTCGAGACATCAAACTTGAATGTTCTTGGATTCAAAGCTTGCCGGGGTCATTTGAGGAGCTTAGTAGGTTGGAAGCATTGAACCTAAATGGTGGTATTGCGCTTATTTTTCTCCCACCTTCATTTAGGAGTGTGAAGGAGCTTCAGGACATCAATCTTGGATATTTCAGAATTCAAAGCTTGTCGGAATCATTGGAGAGCTTAGTAGCTTAGAAATGTTGAATATGGATCTTTCTTCTAAGCTCACTTCTCTCCTAGGTTTGTTTGGGAATCTAAAAGAGCTTCGGAATAACAACCTTAGATGTTCTAGAATTCCAAACTTGTCAGTCTTTTGAAAAGCTTTGTAGCTCAGAAGGATTGAATCTTAAATGGATGTTCAAAGCTCACTTGTCTCCTACATTCATTAGGGAGTCACAAGAAGCTTCGGGACATTGGCCTTGCATATTTTGGTACTGAAAGCTTGCCAGAGTCATTTGGAGAGCATAGTAGCTTGGAAGTGCTCAATATAAATGGTGGTACTATGCTTATTGTCTCCCACGTTCATTTGGAAGTTTGACGAAGCTTTGGAACATCAACCTTAGATATTCCAAAATTCAAAACTTGCCGGAGTCGTTTGGAGAGCTTAGTAGCTTGGAAGCTTTGGAAATGAATGTCTTTAATGACCTCACTTGCTTCCGAGGTTCAATTGGAAGCCTCAAGAAGCTTTGAGACATCAATCTTGAAAATTGTAGAATCCAAAGCTTGCCAGAGTCATTTGGGGAGCTTAGTAGCTTGGAAGTATTCAAAATAAATGGTTGTGGTGAGCTCACTTGTCTCCCACGTTGATTTTGGTGTCTTAAGGAGCTTTAGTATATCAACCTTGACAATTTTGGAATTCAAAGCTTACTAGAGTCATTTGGAGAGCTGAGTAGCTTGAAAGTGTTCAATATGGATCACTCTACTAAGCTCACTTGTCTCCCTGATTCCTTTGGAAGTCTGAAGATGCTTTTGTACATGTGATTTGACTTTGTATTAGTTTTAGGTCATGAAAGCATTCATGGCATTTTATTAGAGTGGTTGTTATTGAAATGTGGTGAGTTCACTTTTGTCTCGTATTCACTTGGATAGCCCAAGAAGCTTCAACACATTAATCCAACAGCATCTAAAGTTCAAAGCTTGATAGAATCTTTGGAGAGCTTAGCAATATGCTTGAGCCAAATTTTACTACTATATGGTCCTTTGTATCTTTAGCATATTCATAAATCTTGATTGCCGGGACCTCGGAAGAACTTTATGAGTATTTTGTTCCATCTATAATGGATGTTGCACAAGTTTGAAGCATCAAATATGCTTAACAGGCTCATCATGTTATGGAATTGGCTTGGGGTTCTCCAATACTAGAAGTAGTAACTTGAGCCTTGTCCACCCATACATCTATAATTCACTTCACCATAAAATTTATTATTTAAAGAATCTCAATTTTTTTTACTATTTGGGTAAAAATTTGAAATTTTGTGGACAAACTTTACATGACTATCCAAATCACGGCGCTTCGGCAACTTTGTATAGTGCCAAAATTCATCATATGAAGGAAATACACCTTATTGGCCTTGTTGAACCAAGATTCAAGAAAACCATAGCTCGCTTTAAATATTATAATCTTCCAATCCATGCGGTCAAATTTTGTATGAAAAATGTGATGTCTTCTTCTAGTAGCCTTTAACAAGATCCTAAAACAAAAAGATCTTTATTTGAAACAATCTTATTTTAACACCAAAACAATAGCTTTGAAGTGTGTCTTTGAGAAACATAGTCATGGTCCCTTACTCGTTAAAAATTGTCCAAAAGATTGCAAGATTTTAGTGTTTGAAGTAAATTAAAAAAGATTTTTTATGTCTTCGTACATAGAAGACCAGCTGACTTTGACTCCTCATATTATGATATTTTTGTATTACAAACGTTCAAAATATTTGTATCACCATTGTGGTGTATATGAGATTACTTATTTGTACACCAATTTTAGAGATTGCGGATAGGTGCTACATTTTAAAAAAAAAGTTGCAAGAAAAAAAGGTCCTAAAATGGTGAATACACATTTTTACTTCAAATGCAAGATCTTTATAGACTGCAAATTCCAACATTCAATTTAAATATTTTTATCACTTTTGGAGTAGTAAAATATTGGTTGGAATAAACTACCTATATTCATGTAGAAAAAATTATATATTTTTTTTACTCTGCCTAATGTAGTGGAAAAACCTTTAAGTCATCTTGTAATGCAATTTTTGCACTATAGAAAATTTTATTTATTATGAAAATCTTGCAAATAACAACAATTTTCAGTTATAAAAAACTCAATGCTAATAGAAGGATAAATAGAAGCTAAATGGAAGTACCAAATGTTCACAATTCTAGTTAGTAATCCTTTAACAATTTTATAAATGACGAGTTTGAATAACATCATAATTCCATGGCCATGAAGCTACTATATGTTGCATCTTCATGAGGATTTTGAGAAATTCATAATCAAAATCAACATCATGAGAATTCGTTTAAAATATGAAAAGTCCCTCACGAGCAAATGGGCCTTTAGAAATTTAAAGACACTTGTGAATACTTTTCAAAAATGTAGTAGTATTATTTCTTTATAACTTATATGTATTCTTATATATGATTCTTGTTTTTTTGGTTCTTGCAAATTTTTCGATGTTAGTGATATGGTGTTTCTCTTAAAAAATAGAACTTAAGTACGCATTAAGTTCATTTAAGAAATTTATGGATTACTTAGGAGGAATTGGAAGTTTGGGAGAATTATGTAAACATAAGGAGAATCAAAGCTTTGTGTTGTGTGCACTATTTAAATTATTGCCTATTCTTTCTAAATAGGGATTTGAAGCATCTATAATTCTTTACTACCTAGGCCACCAATTTCTAATCATTGGATGTTTTAAATCTCAATTTGCATGAAATTGGTGAGGAATTAGATTTTGAAGTCTAAAGTTTAGATTTGCACACACTATATACACACTCTATAAGATTTGTATTATAATTTAGAGTTCTAAATTCTTTAGAAATGACAAATACATTGCCAAATACATTGTCAAATACATAATATACAAGCAACTACAACAACAACAAGCATATTCAATGCCATACATTATGTAGTATGTCATACAAGTGAAAAATGATTTTGGTTTAAAATTTGACTCCAAGAGGTTCTTCATTGTTTTATGTCAAATGATATCTCATTACATATAATACTTCCAATTTGTACAAGTTTTGGAAGAATTTTGTGTAGAATCAATAAGTAGAAGTTGAAAAATCATCATAAACTATGCTTAAATATTTACTTCACATAATATATGCCAATGTGAAGTTACCCACATAGTCCACGAATGGTGACATTAGACACTATTCCTTCCATTTTTAAATGTTGGGCAAATTTTTCCCAAAGTTAAGGTCATAGATTGGGTTCATCTTTGTAAGGTCAAATATTAAAATTGAATTTTATATTTCAATCAAAATTGCACATTTAAGAAAAAATCAACACAAACTTGTTTATACCGTAGGTGAACTTCTGTTTGGCTTAATTTAATTAGAAAAGTCCATGCCGAATTATGTGGAAATTATTCTTTGAAAATGCCGAATTAAGTGGAAAATTATTTTTTGAAAATGCCGAATTTATTAGAAATGTATATTTACAGATTTTGTCGCATTGAGAGACATCAAAGGGGATTAAGGGTTGGAAAGGTCTTCATTCATGGCCTCTCATGCATGAACTCTTAGGTTTGGAACCCCAAGGTCGTGAATTCACTCCCTGTAGACATCAAAGTAGATAAAATACAGTGGTCTATGACTTCTTGCCAAAAATTACATTATTATTATTTTGAATGCTGAATGTCATTTTTTCACTTTAATTAATTATTCGGCATTAAAGTGCCAAACCAGAGGTTTACCTATGGTAATGGGTACATATCATAGGCACTAAAGGCCAATACCAAACTCGCAATTTAGACTTTCAAAAATGGTTAATTTTGGAGATTTTCTTCATGCTTCATTTTGATAGGTACAATTTTTCAAGGACACTTGTGTATCTAATGTTTAGAAGTTTTTATGGATCTTATCTATATGAAATGAAGTTAAAAAATTCCATCAAACATCTAATCCCTCTAAAGTTCATAAAAATATCAATTTATTTTGTTGAAGAAGTTTTTGACCCATATTTTGGATGTACAAAGAATAGCTTATTTTTGAAATCTTATTATATCCTTCATTTGCCACCCAAATATCAATATTGGAAATTTGACAAGGAAAGTTATTTAATATAATATTCTAACCACCTATTTACAAGTTTCACCTTTTAAATTTCAATAGTTTTCGTTACAATTAAAATAAAAGTATTCTATTATAAATGGGGCATAGACTATATTGGCCTCATCCACTGAACATCACCTTGCCAAAATGCATACATTCTTTTAGTAGTGGATTATTTAACAAAATGGATGAAGGCCAAGGCTATCAAAATTGCCAACAAGAAAACCACAACTAGAAAACCACATCTTCACTTGAAATCAAATGTACGTCAAATGTATTAATCTCATCACTTGAAATCCATTGACTCGTTGCAGCAAGATTTCACTTGGTAAAGTCATCCAAAGTCTTCCCCTCTTATGACTACTCTTTCCTCACTCCAAATACTTATTAAATCAATGGAAGAACTTGTCCTTGAATTCCGTTTGATCCTTTTAAGTGGTACATTTGATATATACATGTATATTTACCAAGAAAAAGAGTTTTATTAAATCAATGGAAGAACTTGTCCTTGAATTCCGATTGATCCTTTTAAGTGGTACACTTGATATATACATGTATATTTACCAAGAAAAAGAGTTATGGATTGCTCACAAAGTAGTAGAAGGTGGTAAGAGAGTCACTTTGTTTACAACATGCGCCCCTCTGGACTTCGCAAAGTAGAGACCCATGTAGTGGGTTATGTCCTACAGACAACCTCATGTTAAGCACAACTTCATGATAAACACAAAAACACAAAAACATAAAAACATAAAACCATAAAAACAACCTCATGATAAGGAATTCAAAAGTGAAGCACCCTTAAACCCTAAACCTAGGTTCATTGAGACAACTATTATAGCCAGAAAAGAAACATAAAAACATAAAAACAACCTCAGGTTATGCACAACTTCATGATAAACATAAAAACATAAAAACAACCACTTTTGTATTCCTTATCATGAAGCACCCTTAAACCCTAAACCTAGGTTTATTGAGACAACTATTATAGCCAGAGAAGAAGGGTAGGCCTCACCTGAGGATGGGGAAAAGCATTGAATTTCTTGGCCTTTTCGATTGGCATGTGGTATGTTGCACAGCCCTCAGAGTAGACGTAAACTTCTTCCAAGGGCTTCAGGAGGCCATGGTTGCGCGCAGACAAGGCAGTCACCACAAAGTCCATGACACATATGTCGGTGCAGATGCCCACCACGAGTATCTACAGGCATCCAACCACTCAATATGTGCATAAGTTTGAAACATAATCCACTTTCTTTCAAAGAAAAACGTAAAACATAAAACGAACCTGGTGGATTTTGTTGCGCTTCACCCAATCAGTGACAATGTTGGAGCCATCCTCTTGAATGGCACCCACGAAGGCGTTGATGCAATCCTTCCGCATCAACGTTGTGTTCGGATCAGAGTTCAGCCACAACAGCTCTGCAAAGAAAACAAAACGGAGTTCAATAGAGCAAGCTCAAGAGGAGCAAGAGCGCTTTAGGATCGAGAGCGAACCTGGAACGAGATCCTCTTCTCCAGTTCCCACTATACAATGTGGTGGAAATGGACGCTCTGGTTTATCCTTCTCATGCGTGTCTAAGAATGCGATGATCGGCCAATCACGCGCACTGAACTGCTTCGCTAGATCATCTGTTTGTGCCACCATCGCGGTGATCGCTTCCACTGCTTCTGTTGGCGCCTGCATCGGGCGACACAGAAGGTCAGTAGGTTATCAAGAGCTGCTCTGAAGTTATGACCCTTGTTGGACAAGATCCAATTATGTGTGATAATGTGCAAGCAAACCCTTGTTGTATAATCAGCGGCTGCGTAAACATCACCTACAGCTTTGCCCTTCTGTGACCCTTGAAAGGCAAGATCCGAATTGTGCGAGCAGCCCCTCATAACCCAGGGCTGCTGCTTGCATATCATCTAGAGTTACGACGCTCTTCCGCTTCAACAAGAAGATCACATAATGTGCGAGCAGGCCCTGATTACATCTCATTATCAGGGGCTCTAGTCTGAAATTCTCATACCAAAATTCTCCTGACAGAGAAGCTCACCAGGTTCCCATGCCCCACAGTGCAAAAGCCGTTCACTTCGTCCACGATCACGAGGCCGACGCGCTTCCCCTCCGCAGGCAACACGAGAGGCTCCATCCCCAATGGCATCTGCGCCTCCAAGTGCGCCATGAAAACATCGCCTCCCTCCCCCATTTTGCCTGTCTCACAACCTAACACCAAAGGTTTGTGAAAACTCTCAAAACTCTCTACTAATCTAGACAAATCCACGACAACCCAACTTCATCAGACCAGGTTAAAGTCGGTATTAGGGTTTGTGAAAACTCTCAAAACTCTCTACTAATCTAGACAAATCCCACGACAACCCAACTTCATCAGACCAGGTTACAGTCGGTATTAGGGTTTGTGAAAACTCTCAAAACTCTCTACTAATCTAAACAAATCCCACGACAACCCAACTTCATCAGACCAGGTTACAGTCGGTATTAGGGTTTCGGAAGTCAATGTTATTCGTGTGTGATAAACAGGCGATGATCTGGCAGCGCAAATCAATCCAAAGTAAGGAATGGGAAATGAATTCGAAAGTTAGGGTTTGGTTGCAACCAAACCCTAACTTACGTGCATATTAAGTTGTACACACCCCTTCATGATTTTTGCATGTATAATCTCTACAAGTGTCATAATTTGAGGAAGTCAATGTTAATTAGGTGCCATGAGGTGTACTAATGAAAGCTAGCCCAATAACTCTCTAACCGACCCACCAACTATGCTACAATCTACACCTATTGGAAAGATGCAACATTGTCCGCACACTTTTGGTCGCCACTGTAGTTGTTTAGAGTGAGGGAAGAATAGTATAATAGCTGAAGAGAGGGGGTTGTTTAATTGACTTTAGGAAGGACTGCATTGGACATTCGAGAATATTTAGCCCTTTTTCTTTAATATGGTCAGAGACTGCGTTGAGTAAGGTTTAACCTAGACGCGATGATGCTTGTGTATCAAATTAACGCGGTTGGGCCACTTCTTGTTATGAAGGTACTACTATCTTTCTCCTCATAAACAGTGATGTTGATATCTTATTCAAACTTACGGTGACGTTACAAATAACTCTAGTATAAAATCAAAAACCTTGAGTGAAGTGGTTGTGAAGAACCGTCACATGACTCTCGCTTGGCACTTTTGTTGCTGTGATTTTATTTGTGGTGGCCAACACATGGTAGCATTGCTGAAGAAGGGAGGAGGATAGGGCACGAGTAGACCTGTGGCAATCATAGCCAACTCAAGCGCAAGAGTGGGATCTATTATTTGGCAACAATGGAACATGAGGTGGGTATGCATACCGGGCATCAAAAACTGCACTTGATCGACGTAAGTGTGGTATCTACTTACCTTAGATCCGAACCTTCTTCTTAGTCAAAGTGTCGTTGTTTCCATAACATTCTAGAACTAGTGCCAGGCAGCTGCTTTCCATAGACTAGAAGTCTTAACCTTTTCTTGCTGGCCGTGCACTGACCAAGACAACAACCGTGGAGTTTGCACAGAAGAGGGACCCCATTGTGAGCATCTTGTTGCATCCATGCACAGTAGACGAGGACCTGTCGAAGCCTTTCCAGCGCAATGTGCCGTAGGGCGAGCGCTTCACAAGACAATATTCCGTGGAGAAGCTACCGAGCATCACCAATGGCGTTGACGCCAAGGACAACGGCAAGTTCTTGGCTTGGGATGGCCAACTCATAGTCTGGAAACTGTGTAATAGATGGTGTTTGTTAGAATCTTCAAGCCTATGGTTTGTGAAACCATGGTCAGTATAATGTTTTCACACCAATGACAAGAATTTTTTTTGGACATCTTCATAGAAAGTAGTATTCTCTATGTGTTTGAACAATATCAATGTCAATAGAAACTTGTAGCAAAATTTTGGAGTTGCCCCAAGTCCCCATTTCTAATTTTCAGTGGTACTAACTTTCAAAGCATGAATCCAAAAAGAAAAAAGAAAAAAGATCCTCTCCAAAGATCTTGTTAGGGACAATCTAGTATTAAAATCTAAAAAAAAAGTTCTTTTCTCGAGTTTTGAGAGCCTGCTCAAAATCAAAATCTTCCCCCCAAAGGGACACTTGGTCCTTTAGCTTACACATGAGATGGTGCCACTGGTAGCCACGGCCCACAATATTCTACATGCATGGTGTGATATTTGAACATGATGAGGTTGAGATATTTAATTGACCTCCAATCTAAATGAAAGATGTTCGTTGAAGAATCTTCATTCCAAAGGGGTAAGTCTTGCAAAACTTTAACGCAATTTTTGTATTCTATAGAGTAAGATACATGCCTATATATATGGTTAGTGGCTAACGTTTGAAGGTTAAAGGTTAACCTGTGAAGGACCAAAGTTCATTCAAGTTGATCTTGATACACAAGTTGCGGAACTGCAACTCGCTGGCGAGCTTCTCCAAGTTTGAGCAGATGTGATGATGCGACCACATGCATTCAGATATAGGTCTGTCTTGACATTTACCTACCTTGTTCTTGTTTTCTCTGAATTAGAAAATGTTGGTTTTCTAGGGTCAATAAACTTCAAAAATGCCTTCATTAGAAACAAATCAGCGTAAATGTTGGTTTTCTAGGGTCAATAAACTTCAAAAATGCCTTAATTAGAAACAAATCAGCGTAAAGAGGAACAATTCAGATTTCACTTGCTGACTGCTACTATTCAAGTCGGAAATCACAGCTGTAGTTGTAGATGCAACAGACCACGACGTCGTGCGGAGAGAGGTGAGAGAGGTGAAAGAGGTGAGAGTGCGGCGGTGGGAATGGAAGGGACGTCGTTGCATGGGAGACGACAGAGCCTGGAGCCCTAAACCCTGCCCGGTATGAACGCAGGTGAGGAGGTTTCCGCGGAGGGAAGACTTCGTATGGAGAGCCTGGGGATTTTGACGGTGGTTGCTCTTGGTCGCGTAGGTCGGAGATAGCGCTGCCCCGGCCAAAGGCTCCCGCAAAACGCACGCTCGATGGTTCTGAATGAATACAGGGTCCGACTTGGTGTGCGTCGGTGTATTCCAAACGACGGCCGACGGCCCGACGTCATGTACGATGTAAAAATTGCGGGAAAACGCTACAAATCGACAAAAGATCATGGGAAACTGCAGTGCATCAATTACAGTTGCCCAATGGCTGATACAACTTGGGCGCCGAATGCTCATTACTTTCTAAGAATAGATGCTCGGCAAAGTCCTTAAAACAGAATATGCTTCAACGTTTTTAAGGTCATTTGAAGCGACGCGACATATTATGTCGGATTTCAGATTGAACTTGATCCCATCACTAGTACTATCTTTATACATCAGACAAAATATATCCAAGACCTACTTCGACGGTTTCACATGGACACGTCTCAACTTGTTTCGACACCTGCAGATGTTCATTCCCCTATTTGGGATGACCCTGAAGACCCTTTCCTCAACCCTTCTATCGTACTCGTCATCCTCAGCGATAGCACGTAGCGTCTTCTGCCATTTATCTCTCTTTCTTGTGCTTTGTGAAGTTTTTTTTTAATTTCTAATGTTTTCGAAGTGTGTATTTGGGCTTTTTGGATTTTTGGTGATTTTATGTCATGTTTTTGATATGATGATTGGATTTTTTTTTTGTTAGTTGTGGTGAAGTCTTGGTTTTTTGTTAGCGTGATTTTTCCTTCTTCAGTTTAGAATTGTGGCTGATTTTGGAACGAATTCGCTCAAGTTTGACTTTGAGTTATGCATTTAAGGTAAGCCCCCTGATATCGACAAGTTAAGGAATGTGCATATATGGAGGGAGGAGATAATAATACTATTGTTTTTTGGTGATAGCCAATAGAATTACAATTCCAACCCAAGTGATTTCATGTTTTTTCGATGAAAACTAAACTAGTTATGAATTTTCAAAGTGTGCAGCCATGTTTAGTGGGTGGCCGGCAGTAGGTACCCCCCATAACCAACGACCAAAAGTAAGGGTCTTGACTAATAGCAAACCTCCATTTGTAAATTCCATAATGGGATGGAAGAGGGATGGATATACCCTAATTTTATAGGCGTTGGCTATGGGTTTTTGTTGGTTATGGGGAGGCTTACTTTAATAGAATTTTGGTTCTGAGTTGTTGAAAATGCTATGAAACTTCATTTTCACATTTTTCAAATAGAATTGTGCATGAATGTATGTTAGTGGAACCTTGAGAAGTGAACAACTCTTTTGCAGAAAGTTGTTATGTTGCCCTGTTGTGGACAACGGGTCAGTATACTAGTAATTGTTTAATTGTAGGTCTGTCTGGTGAAGGGACTACCCTACGCGTTGGTTGTATTTGTACATGGTTGATTCAAAATGGAGGGTGTGCAAATTTTTGGAAAATATAAAATATTTGTTTGAGGTGATACCCATTGGTCATACCCTTAAAATATATAGGAAATACTTATGTAATATGTAGGTGATATCCATTGTGTCTGAACCATTGTGTTTAAAAAAATAGTTGGTTCGTACAGGGGGTGTCTAAACCAAACCAATGCATATGGTACTAAAGGAAAAGCGTTGTCTGATTGATAGACGCATGAGGTGGTGGTGGGGTTCTTTGTCATTGAATTTCGATTGGAGACAGATATGTGAAGCTGAATGACATCTACGATTATTGGAAGTCTATGCAAAATGTTTTACATTTCTGAAGTTTCTATGAACATCCACACGTCATAATACAACAAGACAATATCAAGCAACACTCACTCTCTACAAATTCGGAGGATTAGTGATCCACCCCATGCCACCAATTGTATATTCAACATAAGATAGAACATCAGGCTGCTCATGTCAACGGCTACAACATTGACACTGCCATGCCTACAAAAATTGTACAATATAGCAAAACTACGAGGCAACAACGAAGCAAGATGTTTCTCTACTCATGTAATAAATCTAACACACCTTGTGCCGGCGCGGACAGGAAACCCCCCAAGCTCAGGCTTACCCGAGGTGGGGCCCGTCTTAATTGCATGGGCTCATTTTTCTGGCCCTCCCATTTTGGGGGGGTCAGAGGCTTTTTTTGGCTTTTTTTTTACGAAATTGGGGCCTACGGCCCCAATTTAGTCTATGGGTCCCCCTTTGGCTAAATTTAGGGCCCCATCCAAAAACAAAATAGGGGCCAGGTTTTGGCCCCACCACCTCCTCCCCCACCTGGTAAATCTGAGCGTGGGGGGTTTCCTGTCAAATCGCCTTGTGCCTACCTAGAATACAAAGTTTTGTGCTCAGGTGCCAAGGATGACGTATTGCACAATTTTTGTATAATACATTGATATTACAAAAATTGAACAATACACTGATATTATCATTGTAGGCTTCTTACAAGGATGACGGAGCCACGGGCGGTGTGCTAGAGGACATTGGAGCAGGACACCACGCCTAGACACTCCTTGATTGCTTTCTTGGGGGAATCTGGCGTTTCGACGATGAGAGAAAATATGTGACAATGTTTGAATGTTTTTTTGTACCTTACCTGACAATGTGTGACAATGTTTGAATTTTTTTGACTTGGAATAGCATGCTATTTTTCACTAAAGATAGGAATTTTTTTTAACAGTATGGAAGGAAATAACATGATTTGCTAGTATTGTTAACCTCACATTCAATGGAGTGTCCTAGCAAACATTTATGGAGTTTCCCAATGTGCCCGCTCTCCCAAAGTTTTGTTTCAAGATGGCATAACTTTTGCATTGAATGTCCGATTTAGGAAACATTGTTTTGACAGAAAGCTTTTGGTAATGTCCATCTACAGTAAAAATTCCATAAAATAATAATCTAAACTGACATTGTAGGAACATGTCCAAACCTTCAAAGAGTCCCCCAAGGGGACTCTTGGAAATTTAGGGGATAACCAATTTCCAATACTTTATCTTTTAATCTAACTTTATCTAGAAAATTTACTTAGAATAACTGAAGCAACCTTCAACAACAAAAGTAGAGTACACAATGTAGGTAATCATGATTAATCTCAAATTTGGATTGGAACACTACTCAGTTATGTCTTAGTTGTATTGAGGCTACTTAACTTAAACGAGGAGTTAATATGAACTATTTCATTAGTAAAAGTTATTACTTTGACCCACCCTCTACCTTCAAAAGGAAAAAATAGTTTCATATTTCTAACCTATGTTTGTGGATCTATGCAGTGCACTTATAGATTCCACCCAATCGTACGCCTCCACGTACTGTAATAATAAGTGGGTCCCAGGTGAAGTGACATGTAAGCTGCCGCATAGGATTACATGTCAACAAAGGGAACGTGTCATCATCCACGTCAACTCCCACCTCAAATTCCACGTCATCATAAAATCCACGTCAATATCCACCTCAAATTCCACGTAACACTCAAATGTAGTTCATCAACCACCTCATCGTTCCCTCGTAATGACATTCCATGTTGGCAGATGGATGAAAAATCTACGTGGCAAAAAACAATAACTACAGAAATCAATAACTCACAACAATAACTATGCCCGTTTCCAAAATTTCTGTAGTTATTCATTGGTTTTGCCTCTTTCTTTAGTTATAGATTGCCCACCTATAACTAAACAATAGGCAAACCTCCAATTTTTAATTCCTGAATTTTTAGTAGTGGTAGGGCATCCACAACTTTTCCTTGCACGACTAGCTTGGTGAATTGCTTTCATGAGGCCGCAAACAAGATGAATCATCGGGCCAAGCTTTATGCCGTAGCCTAGCCAAGTCCCCCCTTGGCTCACTTTACAAGGACTTAAAGAATAAATTGTCAAACCGAGAGCCATCTCCCCCTGCCACCACACATCAAAGTCAAAATCTTCCTTTTTGTGTGCGCTACAAGGGACAAGGTAAACTTTAATTTTTGGCCGTGTTGAGAGGCTATCTTCTAGGCACATGGATGTTTTGGTGTTGGTCATGTGCCCAATGCAATGCATAATGGAGGTCTCTACGTTGTTTGACCCAACGGTCTGTTGGGCGGGCCAAACGGTGTAGATCCTCATGTGTTTTTTAATGGTGGAACAAACATACACTTTATATACACCAACCTCCTTCAGAGACCACAATCCTTCCTCTTTTTCTTCTTCTTCTCCTTTTCTTCTTCTAAAGTAAGGGCTGCTTCACACCACGTCAAGTCGAGAGGCAGACCGTCAAAATTTCAGCCCAAACAATCGCAAGAGGTCAAACTCTTCGGCTAAAAACACACATTAAAATAAATAAATCGAAGGAAGTTTGGGTCAGCTAAGAAGGCGACCCAAATTTGCACTTGAGAGGCCCTCGCTTTGGCGCCAAAACTCTCTAAAAGTGTTGCCATGTTGACACAATGAAGACCGAGAAGCCAAACTTTGGCCAATCTCGCTCTCTTATTTGTGGAAACCAAAGCCTCTCGACCTTGGTTTTGGTGTGAAGCTATATTTCGAAATACCATCATTTATCATCCGCCACAAGTGGATGACACACCGACCCATTTATTCATCCATCTATCAAAGATCGTCCCTCATCCAAAGTAGTCGATATCAATCCCTTCCCGTCTCACAGCGCTCCTTCCGCGGACCGCCACATCTTCCCCAAACCTAGACCCATCGACCCAAAATGTACTCCCTCAGTAGATAGAAAGAGTAAGCTCACGTAGAGTGCGCCTCGCAGAAAAATCTTACCTTTGCAGAGCTTGTGGCGATGGCGGAGCTTTGCATCTCCTCGCCTCGCCTCACCAACACTCCATGGCGTGGTCGCGTGCGTAGCTGAGCATGCTCTCTCTCCAAAGAAGACAGAGAGCCCTGCGGACTGGAGGTGTCGTAGGATTGCAGCAATTGGTGTAGAGTGTGGGCGCAAGCTTCGTTGCTCGCAAGTTTGCGTGAGCGAGCGCTTGATCTCTTTCAGCGCCTTCAGCTGGACCACAGAGTTTCTCGGTACGTACGTGGAAGGGATGCGTTGTCGATGAGGGCTTGTTCTCAGTGTTTCAAGAGTTTTTGGTGGATTTCTAGAGAAAAACTAAATTGATTTCTTCAGTTCTTTGTGGTTTCGGATTTCACCCTTGGTTGTGGAGGGGAATAGCGTTCCTTTTCTGGAGAAATTGGTGGAGTTTTGTGGGATTTTTTTTCGGAAGGATTAGGGTTTGTGTGTGAGAGGAAGAGATGAGGATTTGATTGCGCGTTGGAGATAAAAAAAATTCTGATGATATTTGGATTGATTGATTCTGTGTCGTAGGGCATTCGGGATGTGAGGAGGACTGTCGTCGTCTCTACGAGGAGATGGAGGGTGTTTTATTGGATGGGATTCCGATGGTTTGTTGAGACTTTACTCGCCGACAAAATGCTAGTTTATTTTCAAAAGAAATAGTCGCAGGTGGAAGGTTTTGTGAATGGATCCAGCGATGGCAGGGGACGGGGATGATTGCTACAGGAGCGGGAAAGAGGAGGCGCGGCGTGTGAGATTTCCTTCTTTCAAGTTCCCTAATCCTGCTGTGTTTTCTGGCTGGGTGCAAGCAGTGGCCTCGAACCTCGTGTGTGCAGTTCAGCCTTTTAAAAATGAGAATTGCTTGAGCTTGGTGGTGGAGCACAAGCCGATTGTTTCTCCTGTACTCGCTCTCAATAATCTTATCGTGCCAGTTCCGCCGTCGGTTCCAGCTCCTACTCAGAAATCTGTGTCGTCCAAGCCTCAGGATCCTGCCTCGGCCAAAGAGAATGAGAAGGGCGAGGTGGCAAGTACAGGCCCGGCCTTCATAGGCCAAGTGTATACTATGTGTGATGCTTCACGGCGAGGGTTGATTGCAGTGAGGCCGGCAGACGTGCTGAAGAAGATCAAGGTGCCGCCGTACATGGGATTCATGGAGCAAGCGTACGAGAAAGCGATGAACATGCTGTTTTCGGATGACATGAAGGGACCCGTGTTCAGATTCTATTTCAACAGAGACGACGCGGCGGAGTATGTGAAGCGGTTGAACATTTCGGGTTCCACAGTCGGCCCCTGCTCTCTGGACGCTGCCTACAAGTATTATAATAGCAAGCAGGATATGTTTAAGTTTATGGCGGATCAGAGGCAAGTGAGGATCGCAAGGGATTTGGTCCGCAGGGAGCGCGGGGACAAGGCAGCCAAGAGGCTCAAGGGCGTACCGGTGTTCACAGCTAGGAATCTCACCATAGCCATGAGCACTCCGCAAGGTGTACGGTGGTTCAGGCCCTATTTCTTCAATAAGAAGCAGCTCGACAACCTGATCGGGCACTCCGTGGATCACTACTATGAGATGCTCATCAGTGCACGCCGCGCGCAACGTCATAGTCAGATATCTGAGAGTGGTGGCGCGGGAGCCGACTCTTTCGCAGCAGGAGGGGATTCTCCGATGGAGGATGAGATGGATGGTCTCATGGATCCTCCCGAAGTGCAAGAGCTCATGGAGGAGCTGGGTCAGGGAGGTGGCGGGGTGGAGTTCGTTGGTTTGAAGGTGCTGGAGGCTCAAGCCATGGACCTTGCTGACAGGGTTTTGCTGGGACATCAGTGGAGCCGGAGAATGATACACTTGCAACCGCGGTTTCCTGTCATCGTGGATTCTTTTGAGCGTCTCGTTTCGGCATCGGAACTGGACCCCAAAGGGAGAGCCAGAGACGCGTCTTCATCCGCAGGGGATGGAACGAGGAACTCAGGTAACACTAACAGCAAGTCAGTTTCGAAGGACTTAGACATGGAAGGTGAATCTCTACCGAAGTCTCCTTTCAACCTCTTTGGAAAGAAGTGGGGCAGCAATCTGTTGTTCAAGCGGAAAGAATCAGGGAGTGCCGAAATCCTGGAGGAGGAAGACTCAGAAGACTACCTTGAAGAGACGACCCAGAAGGATCCTCCCGGAAAGGGCAACTTCCAACCGAAGCTGACGATGATGGGCATCGCTATGAATGTGAATAAGGTTGAGGGAGGGTTGCAGCAAGCCATGGCAGCTGCTGCCAAGGACGTTGAAGACCGTCTGCGGAAGGGCGAAGGCGCTGGGCCGGAGCACGGGCCTCTGTTCATTGCCAATCTTGGGGCCAGCCAAGAGTGGGGCCGAGCTGTCTCAAGCCCATCCGGCCCGCAAGTTGACGACTCCTGAAGAGTAACGTGATGCTTGTAAGATGAGCTCTGCCTGCATCTATCAGTGAAGGAAAATCTTGATGTACATAGATGGATAAAATATGAGTTTTCAGTTCCCCTACACTGGACTACACGCAACTTCGAGTGGAGAGAAATGATCGGACTTTCTCGAACAACTCAAGTTGCCCCAGAATCCTGATGATGTGTTTCTCAGTCACCCGAGCGCGGAGCTTGTTGTGTGTTTCTTTACTCGTGATACGCATCAATTCACATCTACAGTAGAGGTGAGCTGACCTTCACTTTGCTCCTGAGCAGATATTCAATAGGGTTTGGAGCCTGCTGTTTTGTACTGTATGCGACTAAGACTTCCGGGCCTTACAAACTTCACCTGAACCTTCCTCGCCTGTGGAGGATCAGAACTACATCTTTGAAGGTGAGTAATCCTCCATTGCTTTTCTACTTTGTATCAGCCAGATTTGCTATCCTCTGTTTCAGAGACCATGCTGTTTCATGTTTGCTTTTACCACTGCCTGTCCGTGCTCTCAGTTTGTTTTCCGAATCAATAATTGATAGATTTTTCTCAGAGGCAGGTCTGCTGAAGCTGGCACGCGAGGAGCACCTGAGGCTCTGGAAAGATCGGTGACAATGAAATCAAGAAAGATGAAGGAAAGAAACCTTCGGACAGAGATGTACCAGTACCATAGACGGCATAAACAGTGTGGTTATGGATTAGTTTGATATGTGATGTCAAAAGTTTGATCTCAATTGAATATTTTAGAAGCTAAAAATTCTTCCACATTCCCCTTTTCCAATCCTTACACACAATATGCTGCGGTTGTTTGCAATCCATGTGTCTTATTCAAGAATACATGCGGTATTCTTGAATGAACCAATGTGTCTTATTACATGGTAAAAGCCTGTCAAATCAGATGCATTTGGTTGGGTTCTCATAATCTTGCAAGTCCCATAGTCGACAATGTGGGAAGGGAGCCGACCATGAAACTCTACGGACCGGACTGCAACCTTCGCCTTTCAGAGACTACCAATGTGTATATCTGATGTTGCCCAATCTGCACTACTATCAGTATCTACAGTGAAAAACTCGTGCAAGCGTCGCATTTAATGGGCTCTTGGTGTGTGAGTTGAGTTTGGGAGCTCCCAAGCTCTCTCTCCCAAGCACCGCCTCGTCCCTAGTGCAAAACCCAACACAAACAGTTCGGCTCAACAGTTCAGGCCATTCATGTTTTCGGTTTCCGTATGCCTATAACCAGAGTGAACCATACATTTACTCCATATTCGTACGTCTCTCAATTGGCCTCATAGGTTTTAGAGTTAATTGCAATTAAGATGATTTATGTCTTTCAAGTGTTTTGAAATGTGACATAAATGGGGAAAATATGACATATCCACAAATAGAAGATAAACATATCAATATACAGTATTTGTTTTTATTTTATTTCAGTTGAAAAATATACTAGATTAGCATGTTAGATTAACATATTAGGGAAAAGTGGGATTCTAACCCATATACAATCAAGTACAAAAAAGAAAAAAAATCACCAATAATTGTGTATAAACATTTTCCTCGCATATGATATGTCAATGCAAAGCTATCAACCTAGTGCACATGTGAACTACTCTAATTCAAAGTAAAAAAATTCTTGCAAGAATCTACAGTTTTCACTACCAATATACGGTAATCTACAGTTTTCACTACCAATATACGGTAACTTGAAACACTATACCGTAATCTATTCCATCAACCGTTGGATGTTGTGCAAAATTTCCCCAAAGTTCAGTCATGGGTTAAGTTCAATTTTGTAAGGTTACATAATAATATTAGGCATTGTATTTCCATCAAATCCGGTTGCAAAGAAAAAAAATCAGCAGAAATCTTGGTTTTTCCAGAAACGTAAGAGGTAAAAAGTCGGAGCGAAAAGTGACCCGACTATTGGGAGCCGGAGAATCTCGACCCAGAGACTTCGCAGTTTCTAACACAATGCTCTCCGACCCATTTCCAACCTTACGGTTCCCTTACGGTTCCCCAGTGCCCCGGGCACCGATCTCCGTTGACTGGGAAACCTACTTATTGGAGAGGATTGGAGAGGATCCGTGCCGTTCACTGTTTGATGCTCGTTGGTCAGGTATTTAACTAGTGTGAAGCATGACAACATCCCCGACCCACCATCCCATGCAATCCTGCAACTTCACAAGAATACCACAAAATTGCAGAGTCATCAAATCCGGTGCAAAGAAAAAAAATCCGTGGTTTTTCCAGAAACGTAAAAGGTAAAGTCGGAGCAAAAAGTGCATAGACTGTTTGGTGCTGGAGAGTTTCGACCCGGGGACTCCGCAGCTTCTACCTTAATGCTCTCCGACCCATTCCCAACCTTCCGGTTCCCCAGTGCCCCGGGGCCTGATATCACTTCACTGGAAAACCTACTTATAGGAGAGGATTGGAGAGGATCCATGCCTTAAACCCTGATCCTGAAAACCCGCCCCTGTCTGCAAATCTACAGGTGGGTGTCGTGTTTTGAGGCTTTTCACTGCATGGTATTTGAATCGAGTGCCGCCTCCCATCTCGTATTCGTGGTTTCAGACTTGTTGCGAGAGCTCCATGGACACGGCTCTCTTCTCTGCAGGGAATCTGTTCGCGGGCGATGACTCAGGTAGAACTCTCTCTCACCATCCAATGTAGCATGGACATTTGCAGATAAATCATGTACAGGCTACACTAATTCTTCTTTCGTTTGCTTGGTTTGCAGATGATTCTGCAGGTTCAGTTGGTGAGGCGGCAACTTTTGTTGAAAGAGATCACGAGTTTCCTGGCATGGTAATCACATAATACTCTAAAAATTATAAGCATTCTGTCCTTTGAGTCGAGTTGATCTTAATTTGATTGAAACCCTAATTTGAGTGTTAACTGAATGAGAGACGTAAGTTGGTGAACAGTAGCACATGTAGAAGTTTGGTTCATGTGTGTATATGCTTATGTGCTGGTTTTTGAGATTCTCAGGCATTGAAGATCCGCGAGTTCGCTTTTCACCAAGTGAATGCCAATTTGTTGTGGCCCGGAACTTGTATTTTTGCTGAATGGCTGGTCAAGCATCCGACTCTACTTTCCGGACGCCGAATCTTGGAGCTCGGAAGGTGAATACTTTTAACGGTAACCGTGAGTTCAGTTGCGTTTTTTTGTGGTGTATTCTAAGTGCAAGTTGCTTTGCTGTTGTAGCGGAACAGGGGCGCTGACCATATTTTTAAGGAAGATATATGATCTGGATATCACCACCTCCGACTATGACGATGAGGACATCGAGAAGAACATCCACCACAATCACATTGTGAATGGCATTGCGCCCTCTCCTCATATTCGCCGTAAGAGTCAAAAGCTTATCACTCTTGAAATTATCAGCAACTCAGGTTCATATGCAATTATGGTAAAAGGTGCATAAAAAATTTTAGTCGCGTGATAATAAGCGTCAGTTGTGTCAACTGAGTGCCTAAGCCAAAAAATATAAATGACACTTCAAACCTTTACAGATATAAGTAGAAACGATCCAAATATCGCATTTCGTAAGAATTTTTTTCTTTTCTTGTCACAATGAAAGCTCTTTTAGTGTGAGTAGGAGGTTCTTTCTGCTTAATCAATTGATTTATGATGCTTGGCAGATACCTGGGGCGACAGGTTTCCAAGTGAATGCCCGGACTGGGATTTGATAATTGCAAGTGACATTCTGCTTTGTGAGTTCACTAAACTTTTGAAATTTCCCTTCCTTTTGAGCTCTTGTGGTCATTTAAGCACGAATTTCAGAAACATCAAGATGCAATCTTCCAGCTTCTATTGAGTCAGCATGTTTAACGTTCGGAGGTTTCAGGTTTAGGGGTTTAGAATACCATGCAACAGGCACTGCTTCACAATGGTGGTTTTGCTACTGTATCAGATGTAAAGCAGTACGCAAATCTAGTCAAGACCCTAGTATTTATACTACAAACATGGAAGCCGAAGGAAACCGAAGCGAAAGACTCGCAATCATCCGGTTCTTTACAAACAAGAGAAGAGACACAGATTCAAGGCAAAAGGAACAATGTGATCAATGTCCCAGAGTCTCTTCCAAAGCCATGCTTTTTGATGAGTTGGAGGCGCAGGATTCCCAAAGAAGACGAGGACCTGTTTTTCCAGGGATGCAGAGGAGCAGGTCTGCGTGTGGCTGACTATGGCGCACGAGTTTACTGCATTTATCCACATCGACAAATAATGTAGTTTTCAGAAAGATTTTATGTATGGTTAAACCTTTCTACACTCATTCTTGAGATCTTATGAAGGACCAGAGTACGTTGTGGCTATTAACGTGATTGATTTCTCTACCTTTTGAATTGACACATTATATAGCATGGTCGGATCTTCCTTTATGGAGTGTTCTGCAAGGGGATATTGAATTTATTGTGTGTTTCCTCTGAAGCGGTACAGCGGTAGAGAGGGCGCTGCAGCGCCGTGCTTTGGGTAGGTAGAACATGAGGAGGGCGTGATGCTTAAGACATGGAGACAGACAGGCTACCTTCCACGTCTGTACCTTGTACAAGTATAACGCTAAATCCCGCCCTAAAGTCCTGTATCAGTTAAACCTAACCCCTAAAACTCTGATCCTTAAACCCTAAACCCTAAGATCTGGTCGTTGGGAGAACGCATTGGGGATGACCCGTCCATTCTCCTTGGACTGTATGCAGATGTATTCCATTTTGGACGTGAGCATCTTGCAGGACTTTTGGTAACGGCTTCAAAATGGTACCAGGGCGTGAGTTAAGGGAGGCTTGTGGTGCGCATCCTTCTGTTAACAGCGTGGTACTGCAAATTCCAGTCGCACACCATGTCATTGGTGGAGCTAGCTCCATCTCTCTCTCCTCATTATGCACTACATAAATCGGAGGACTGTCCCACTTTCTCTGATTACATCCTTGGACCAGCTAGTATCTCCGGGCGTGTTTTTTGTTTTGTTTTAAGCGGAGCTAGAAATGGGCACTCCAGTGAAAATCTCGCGAAAGTATTCCCAACGAGCCATCAGCAGCCATTTGAGGTATGCTTGGCTCGGTAGCTGCATAGTTTTGTTACCTGGTCAACATTCTTCTTCCTGTGCTTCTTTCACCATGTTTTCTATTCCAAAACCTTGTCTTGGTTTGTGCAATGTGGGATTATGCAGTAGACGGGAGAAAGATGAGGACGTGCCATATGAAATGCAGACTCTACCTTCAAGTAATTCTCATGAAATCTACGCCAAAGAGTAAGCCTTATTTCGCATCTTGAGTCAGTTGCAGGAGACGCTTTGCACTTGCTAATATTATTTCAAGTGTGATTTTGCACTCATTTCTTGTGCGGATGTGCTAATTCTTCGTTCTCATGAAGGTTGTTGGCTTTTCCGGGAACTCAGCGTGAAGTGGAAGCCAAGTGTTGTGCTGAAGCGGAAGCGTGTTTGGACCGATCCATCTGGGGCAGGTTTAAAACCTCTCATGAGAAAAATGTGATGGTGATGTTGAGTTCTCATAAGGCCAAGGGGAAGAACATTCTGGCGGAGAAGGTGACCTCGCTTACCTTTTCAGTAGCAGATCTCTTGTTGCTCCTCTGTTTCTTCTCCTCATCCCTGAACTTGGATCATGGTTTCATTTCATGTAGGATGTCTTGTCAACCTACCATGACTCATACTTGTATGGAGAGGTACCCCTCACCATCAAAGTGCGTGCAGCCATTCGAGGATGGCCTTTGAAATACATTTTGCTATGGGTACGTAATCTTCCTTTTAAAAAAGAAAAACAGATCCCTACATAGATCTGCTTAAGACGAACCTTTCTTTTAAGAGTATTTTCACCTTGGAAAGGTTGT
Source organism: Bryoerythrophyllum caledonicum (assembly GCA_963971425.1). Lineage (NCBI taxonomy): Eukaryota > Viridiplantae > Streptophyta > Bryopsida > Pottiales > Pottiaceae > Bryoerythrophyllum > Bryoerythrophyllum caledonicum. The sequence goes on along the minus strand of OZ020522.1, from coordinate 10,992,187 downwards.
CTCCCTGTTTTAAATTGTGAATTTTTGCAGTTGGAGTTCATGGCGGCCATGCTTTCGGTGGTACTGTATATTGTCTCCACGTAAGTTCATGACTTCAAATCCAAATGAGTGAGAAGACTGAATCTGGGAACTCATTGATATTCTGTATTAATAGAACTCTAAAGATTCCACTGCTAGTGCAGAAAAAGGGAGCATAAGAATCTCTCATGCTCTAATATTTTCTGTTTTCAAATCTCGCCCTCTCTTTCCTCTTCTGGAAAGTCTATCACGGAAACTCTATTGTCATCAGCGTGTTTAGTCTGCTCAAATTTCAGCTGGTTTGAAACATTTCATGAGGTGTTTTTTAGGAAGGGACCGTCAGCAGATGCTAGTTCTTTGGAAATACCGTGACTAAAACCCCTTTGGAGCGCACAGGTACAGAGTGAATAGGATCTCAGAAGAGAAGCCGTGTATGAGGATGGTGGAGCTTGTTTGTGGCGGATTCTTTGTGGTGGATTACTTCATAAAGATATACAGGTGGGGTTCGATTGATGTGTCCTGTGTAGCCTGGGGTTCACAAGATGACTTGACCTGCACTCAGCTTGTTTTTGTCCTAAATATTACTCTGATAATCTTCAGAATGAACTTAGTTGCTTTGTATCATGTGCAGTGCTCCAGTGCGTCTTTATTACATATTCTCATCCCAAGGACTGGTCGATTTTATCAGCACTCTGCCGATCATCCTTTCTTTGTGGTAAGACACGGAACTTTTACACCGGACTTTGTGAAGATTCAGTTTTGCGTGTCTATTGTTCTAAGATCTAAACCAGTAGTTGCTTTCAGATCACTTCTAACCGCTTTTATTGGTTTTTGGAAATCAAGTGTTCAGGAGAGGTACAGCGGAGTTGAGATTCTTTTATTTCTTCGAGCGCTAAGGTACGCTTTTTCCAAAGAATTATTTCCTCTCATAAGTTTTATTCCTTCATAGCTTCAACATGCAAATGGTGGCATGAATCAGGGTCATGCCTGTCATTTCATCTGCTGGTGGCTTCACAGGCAGCATCAAAGAGCAGATTTTCATACTTGTCATGTACATACTTGGCGTCGGTAAATTCCTGTACCTTGCTTGTTTTGAACTGTAATTTATTAGCATTTTTATTTCTTTTAATTCTCCTTTGGACTGGCAGTATTTATCGCTGGTGGTCTCTTGCAATGGGTGGAGTACCGAGCCACTCCTGAAAGTGTGAGGCAAAGACTCAATTGTCCACCTGAAGGATGCATGAGCTTCTTCGAGGCCTTGTATTTCATGATTGTCACGGTAAATTGCAAATCTGGATAGCATTATAAAGCCTGCATTTGTAATTACGATGAATCTAGATGAATAATATGAAGACAGAATGGTTTACTATTAACAAATGACATCTGGGTATTGTTGCAGGTTTCAACCGTGGGCTATGGAGATGTTACATTGAAGTCCGATTGGGGCCGAGTTGTGATTCTCTGTGCCATAGTTTCAGCTCTGGTCATTCTGCCTTCTCAAATCAACGACATTCTGCATCTTGCTTCTCGCAGGTATGCATGTTCTACAACGAAAGAAACTGAGATTCTTCTATTGATTTCCTACACGAATACTTTCATGATGCAAAGGCCTTTTGTCTTCACCAGGTCTGAATCCAGTTTTCTTTACATTCACACAATTGTTGCAATTGTTTAGGCCGTATGGAGGACGTTTTGCTGTGAAGAAAGTAGTTGGTTCTCGGTTCATTATCGTAAGCGGCGATTTATCCTACAGAACTATCCAAGACTTCTTAGCCGAGTTTTATCATCCCAACCACAATAAAGGTGAGTCAATATCAGTGCTCATTGACTTAAAACTCTACCACATTTTGAGGTTAATTGGAAAAACGAGGTTCTTTTTATGATAGCTCTGGAGGATTTTTTGTTCATTGTGGATGATGATTCAGCACAGATATGCGAGCATTTCCTCTCCGAGTGGTCATCATGGCACCGTTCAAACCCTCGTAAGTATCAAGGCTTGAAAAAATGATCTCTAAACACAACCCTTGACATGTGTAGTTGAATGGAAGAGGTAACCTTATGAAACTCGAATTGCAGACACGTGAGATGTCAGGAGTTGAGAGAATTTTTTTCCATTTGAACATTGTCCTTTGTAGGATGAGACTTTGAGAGAGTTTTTGTGTTCTGCAGGTTTGCGTTGAAGAGCTTGTTGATGTACTACAAAGGGAAAGTGGAGTTCATCGAGGGCACTCCTGTCAAGAATTCCGACCTCAATCGTGTGAGCGCCAATGTTGCCTCTGCATTCTATTTACTGGGAAACCAGTTGGCTCAGGTGATTCAACAATAATCCACTTATTTGCAAAGTACGTCTTGTCTTTGAAGATCAGTGCCAAAAAGGTCGGTGTTGTTGTTGTTGTTGTTGCAGGATCCTGAAGCGGAAGATGCAGCACAAATAGTGCGCGCATTGTCCGTGCACCGTCATTGTGGCCCCACCGTGCGTGTGATTGTGGAGCTTCTGAAGCCGGAGAAGCAGGGAAATGCCGTCTGGGATGACATGAAAGAGGGCATTGAAATCATCTGCCCTGACGCAATCCGCTTCAAGCTCCTGGCGAGAAGGTAAGCTCCTGTTCTTTTTACATGAAAGATGATAACCAGTGCAGGAAATGAGGTTTGATTTGGTCCCTGTATATTGCAGCTGCCATGTCAAGGGATTGACCACATTGCTGGTGAACTTGTTCCGGACTGGCCTTACAATGACAAGGCCCAATGCGTGGATGGAGCAGTACTGTGAGGGACTGCGCCAAGAGGTCTTCCCCCTCATTCTGCCGGACTGCTTCCACAATGAGGGTCTGTCATTCGAGCAAGTAAGAGACCTGTATTGTTGATTATTCAAGGTGAACGTGTTCTGAGAGTCTTCATCCCTGGTTACTGGTGTTGTAGGTTGCGGAGCTTGCTTATTGCCAGTATGGCGTCATACTATTCGGCCTTGACATTGCTACCGAGAGCTGCGGCTCGGCGCTGCTGCGTGAGGTCCTCTTGTGCCCAATAGGCCGCGTCATTCGCGCAACCGACGTGGGCTTGGTCATCGCCAAGAACCTCGAAACGGCAGAGCTGCTTTCTAAGTTTGGGGCTGAGGTGGGAGACGGAAAGGCGAGTTGTTTTCCTGGACCCAAGTTGTCGAACAAAGCCTCGGAAGAAGCACGGCTGTTGTTGTTGCAGAACCTCAAGGCAGGACCTGGAGCGGCTCTCTCTCAGGATGTAGAGGCATCTCATGTAGCTAAGCCTGCAATGTCGAGGTTTCCTAATGACTTTTGCATGGGCAGTGAGAATCTCTCCAGTGCACATTGGGGGAGCCACTCTGACCACTCGTTGGAGGAAGCGGTGGACATCGCCATGAGCTGGCCGCCTGTTGTGAAAACCGTCAAGCCGCAGCAACCGGTGTTGGAGCGACAGACACAGAAGATACTGGCAAATCTTGCGGAGCGGACGCTTCATATGGTGAAGCTGCAAGACCCGCATATTCTCTTGTGCATCCAAGGCAACTGGCCTGTGAGCCTCTTCTACTTCATCGAGCAGCTGCGGAAGCCCATTGTGCCGAACCCGCCCATTGTCATCTTGCATCCCAATGAGCCCAAGGCGTATGACTGGGGATGCGTCGGCTTGTTTGAGCACGTCTACTTCGTGAAGGGGTCTCCAATCCATGAGCTTGACTTAGTACGCGCTGGAGTCTTGCAAGCAGGTGGGCTCCCATGTTCACAAAACCAAAAAACAATACCTGTGGTTCGCTGCATGTCCTAGTTGAGTTTGACTCTCTCACTTGTCTTTTTTCTTAAACGTTTGATGATCATGCAGAGAAGGTGGTGATTTTAAGCCAAGGAAAGCAACTGGAGCAGCCTTTCCTTGAAATTGCAAACGACCAGGACCGTCATACGCCAGCTCAAACCTTTAGCTTGGATGTCAACAACCTCATCATTGCTGCAACGGTAACGAGCTAATCTGCTCCGGAGATGTGCCTAAGCCTTCAAGGTTCAATGTCACCTACTTTATTCAGTTGAATGTTGTAATAAACTTCGCGTGTTGTGCTTAGGTGGAGCGTCTTTCAGTTCAGTCGTCACGGGTCATTGTGGAGCTGCAACAGGAGGCTGAAATTCAGTATCTGCGACCCAAGCTTCAGTTTGATGGACTCTGCTTCGAGCCTGGAATGTACCGTCGCAACCAAGCAGCCAAGTTTCAGTTCTCTCCTTCGTATATCGAGGGAAAAGCATTCTGCCCCGCTGCACTTGGCTTCCTCATGTAAGTACCACTGCTCTCAAACAACAGCCAAGACCTTTTTCTAACCTATCCCGTGTCACAGGAAATTCTTTTTTTCTTTCCATTGGGTCCTTCCTGAAGATTTTTAAAGTTTTTTGACCTAGGACAACAGCACACTTAAGGGTTGACTGGACTGTATCCATTCTTTTTCTGGTAGACATTCTACAATGTGGTTTCGATGCTTTGTGATCTTACAGGTACTCGACTTTCTACAACCGTCATACAGTGACAATAGTTGAGCAGCTCATCGCCGGGGGCGCCTTATCAGCCACACAAAGACGTTGTGAGGACGCCGCCACCAACACCACGATAGACATACGGAAACTAGACCAAATGCTTGTACCGAAGCGATACGTTGGCAAGACGTTTCTGGAGCTGTTTGTAGGCTTGCTTCGAGAAGAAGGCACTGTAGCATTGGGGCTGTATAGAGACAAAGGTACGCATGGATCCCTCATCTCGTTTGTGTATACCAACCCTCCACCCCACATCATCCTTTTCCATTGCGACCTTGTGTACATTCTGCATTAAGTGTTGGTAGATATATTGGACCCAAGTTTCAACAGTTTTTCCCAGTCAAGACTTCTCTTATTACCCGGATTTTGTAATCAATCGATTGTACTAAAGTAATTGAATGGGATGGCCACTATTGAAGCGTCGAAACTTTGGGGTTGCCATGGATAACTAGCTTCAACATTCTCCGCTTGTTACTCGTTCAGCTGGATAGTGGCTTTGCAGACTCCAATCTGCACCTTGCACGAAGTTTGTAGTGTTGTGTCGCCGCACTCTTTGGCTGCAGCTAAGGCGTCCTCATATTCGGCCTGCGCCGTTTTGTACCTACACGTGATGTCAAGAGCACAAGAGCGTCAGATTTTTTACAGTTTTTTCTCATTTTGAATAGCAAACACCAGCTCAAAATAGTTCTGAAATCAGCTAAATGGAGGAAAAGGCAGCTAATATTCTTGGTATCTCATGCAAATATAGCTCAATCTGCTTTGAGTTTAGAGGTCACCAAGTTTCTTTCATAAGTAATAATTAAAATAACAACTGAAATACCACCGAGCGCGTACTGTACCTCTTAAATTGTGTTTCAATGTCACCGAGATAAAAGTGTGCCTTCGCTATTCCAGGCATGTAATTGATAACCCTGCAAATTTGGAGGTACCTGTAGCAAACAAAAGAGGTACAAAAAATCACTCTCAACATACAAGAGAGAAGCTGAATTCGTGACCGATCATCTCAATCACCTGATCATGCACACTTTGGCAGCCTCGAACTTCTTCCGCTTGTAGAGAAGGAAGCCCAGATTCCCTACAGCTGCACATTGCCCCCTCGGATCCTCCAAAACCGTCGCGCACTTCAACGCTTTCTGCAAATTTTCACAACTAAATGTTTATAAATGAATCAAAATCTTCTCTTCTGTTGATAATATCCAACAATGAATTGTCTAGTAACAAAATCAACCTTTTAGGAGGATGAAAAAGAGCTAGGTGTTGGAGCGATACCTTGTGGTTCTTGGCAGCATTAGCCCACATAGAGAGAGTGGAGCAGAGTAGCCCCACATTTGTGTAGCAGATGAACAAGCCCTCAACGCCGCAATACTCTGCAGCTTTCATGTTGTGATACAACGCCCTCTCATACTGCACAAACACGCCAAGTCCTTGAATCAACCAATCTTCACAAACTCCAGAAGTCATCCGCTGTTTTCTTTACGCAGATGATCGATCTAACCAAACTTGGGGTGAGTTTACAAATGACTTAACTCCATTACTACCTCAGCAACTGAGGATTCAGGAACCGTGTTCTTCCCAGCCTCGCGTGATTGAGAATTTTGAGCTTGAGTCTTGATGAGCTCCAGTTTGAGATCCTCCTTCTCGTGGATAGCACACCCGATGAAGTTATGCGCTAGCGCTTGCCCTTCCTTGTCGTCCAGCCTCTCACAAATATCCAGGTATTTCGAATACATCGCCACAGACTCGCCGTATTCCTGGAAAAACAAAAACAAGTCTCCTCAGACCTGTATTTTACAGCTAAGTTTTGCATGTTACGTTGTATTGCCAATTGTGCTATCCCTTTCTAACCAATTTGTAACTTTCCTTCTTTTGTGCCTGTTAGAGATGCGAAAAGAATTTTGGAAAGCTTGGAATTGGACGTAGAGTTTACATCTGAAATGTTTCCACTAGGAAAATAATATCGGCATGTGTACCTGGGCGTTGTCATGCAAGACGCCCTTGCACAGGTACATTCTGCCTTCTTCCTTCCACTTCGCAGGGTCTAATTGCCGGCGCAATGACTCGGCTTTGGTTCCAAAATCCAGCATTTGAGTCGTTGCTCCTATCTAGGCAAGAAATAACTGATTGCTCATCAGACTGTTTCAATTGCAACGCAGTCGGTGTAGTAGTAATACTCAAAACGATATGTGTTCTTTCATCCTCTATGAACCAGTTGATGTAGTTCTCTCTTACCTATTCCCAACCCCTTTTGAAGGTTCAGCTTCTGCTGCTCTGGAGTGATCCTTTCCACAATCCGGAGCTCTCTGGGAGGTGTCATGCGCAGGAACTGGTTCATGGGCCACACCTTTTCTGCACGTTTGCTCTACTGATCCGGATCACAAATCAATAAGTCTAGACACAAAATAGACTGGTTCAAGCATTCAAAGAGCTGATTCATCAAACTTAGCATCATCTTGCGAGTCATTTGGCTGCTTTACCTGCTGGTGGCTTCAGCCCAGACACCAGCTCCGCGTGAACTTTGCGTTGCGCATCTGCCACCCCTCTCGCGGGAGCAGACTTCAGAGGTCCAGCTGCCTTGGGATTTACTGCATCACTCCTGCCAATCATGTCAACAAGTACTGTAACAATTGTTATATTGGTTATAGGTCGAGCAGTTACACAATTTGAATGCAAACACATGAGAATAAAGAACCAATTCTGTAACCAATGAGAATGATCACCATCTTCTGACTTTCTGAGCTCTTGTGTTGAGCCGCTTTTGAATAGGTGAAAACACGGAATCCGGTTCTGTTGGCAAAGCACTCAATCGTATTCAGAAGTTGCGTGAATTACTCGAAGAGCAAGATGGAGAAATAATTAATTTATGGAGAGCAGGTGCTGCTACCCGGCAGTTCTATGTCGTCTGTACTCTTGAGCCCAGCCTGCTTCACCAGGGAGAGATTATAAATGGGATCCTCGTCGAGGTCAGCCAACATCATGTACCATTTTCTCTGTCACGTCAATCGATGAGAAGAAGAAGGTTATGTGCCATAATCAGAGGCGGCAGCTTTGAAGTTATGATGCCTTGATTGATTGACCATCACCGAAGAGTTGACATGATGCAAGCAGCCCATTACTGTAAACAGGATCAACAGATATTAAGAACACGGCTATGGTGTTCTCAAGGGGTGCTTTGAAGATATGATGTCCTTTATCATGAGAGGAGTTTGACAAGATCCAACCATTGGCGTTATGTCGGACGGTAATGAACCATCTGATAAGGACAAGGTTATCGTTCTCGAAATCTAGAACTGCTTTGACACGTTATGAAGAGACTCGTGATTGATGAAGTCTGACGTTGCGCTAGCAGCCCCTGTGTTAAGAAATACAAAGGAATTGTTCTCATAACAGGGGCTGCTTGCACAACCACAGTCGTGACGTGCAAAGTTTGTTGGATTGTGGACCTGGTGTCTTGGCGAGTTGGCTCTGCCGGTGCCGATACCTTGCTCCACGGTGAAGAAGCCGCCCTGGGTGGAGGAGGAATCGAACTCCGGGTTGATGGAGATGGTGGACCCAGGCCGTCTGTCGGGTCTGTCAATGGTGTGGTCCTGCGTGGTCTTCACCATCTGCACGCTGTGGCGGGCCACCTTGAGGATCTGGCGCACGGAGAAGATGGGCACCTCGGATTTCGCCTCGGCCTCCAGCTCCTGCAGCACGCTGCCGCGCTTAGGCGGGTGGAAGTAGTCCTGGTGGTAGCGCTCGTTGATGTGCCCCATGTTGAGCAGCCGCAGCGCGTCCAGCTTCACCATCTTGGACCCCACGCCGCGCGGCTTGGTGGGGATCATGAAGTCCCGCCCTTCATCAGCATCATCATGCAGGATCTCATCCTCAAAGTTCTCCGGGATCTTCACCAAGCTGAAGCGCTCGTACATCGACGGCCGCTTCACCTTCGTCAGCGTGCTCGCTCTCCTCAACGACGGAAGCGTCTGCCTCCTTTCGCGCCACATGGTGAGAAATCTGGTGAGCTTTACTGTGATGCTTACTTGGATCCCCTAGATTGCCAAATGTTTCACGAGCAATCACTCACGATGGAGGAGCATAGATGAGTGACCCACAAGCACAGGACGAGAGGGCCTGAATCAGTTCCTACTCAAGCTGATCAGGCGATCATTCTGAACAATTTAGGGAGCCTCTTGATAGAGGGAGTTACAAGATAGCTCGCGATAGTCTAACTCTCGGCTCAGATGTGGAACAATCATGATACGTCCACAATCGCGGTATCAGTGTTCAGCGAATCAGCTGATTGCTTCCAGTAATGGAGAGCTTCCACTAACTCGCTTGTTGAAGACTGAAAGGACAAGTATCAGGAGCCTGTTCAAAGAATGCTGGCTCCAAAGAACACAACACGAGCCAGATCTCCTGAAAACTTGGAGCTCTCGTCACGACTCATGAGCTCCCTTCATGGAGTCTAACGGCATTCTTCCAGTGCACCATGTAAGGTCGGAATTCCTCTAATGTGAAGCTCTAGACTAATAACCTGTTGGAGGTGGTGGTCCTGTTCCTCGCATCCCCGGGGGACCTCTTCCTCGAACGATGGGGCCCCTTCCTCGGATGGGGCCACGGCCTGGTGGTGGCCCAGCTCGCCCAGCTCGCCCCGGCGGTCCCCCACGAGGCCCTGCACGTCCGCGACCACGACGTCCCGGCCCTCCAGCAGCAGCTCCAGGAGGTCCAGGAGCGTATCCATATCCACTGGGGGCGCCAGCGGCATCGTCATACACATCTCGTTCCTCGTAGCTTTCGACGTATGCACCATCTTCAACCGCGCCATAGCTGGCGGTTTCGACGTAGCCGAAGGATCCGTCCACACTGACGTCGTCGCCGCCTGAACCTGCGTCGCCGTCTGAGCCCAGCATCGACCCCACGGCTGCACCCAAGACCATGCCGCCCAGGTTTTCCATGACTGAGCCCATGAATGAGTTGTCCACAGGTTGAGGAGGAGGAGCGGGTGCTCTGTAAGCTGGCCCTTGAGGTCTGGGCCTGGGGCCCCCGCGGCCTGGAGGAGGTCCGCCACGGCCTGGAAGGGCCCCGGCGCGTCCCCTGGCGCGCGGGACGTACCTAGGTCCAGGAGGGCTGCCGCGCGGGACGTACGGAGGTCCAGGAGCGCTGCCGCGCGGGATGTACGTAGGTCCAGGAGGGCCGCCGTCGCCAGAACCGCTCCCAGAGCTTTCAGACTCCGACTCCGACTCCGACTCCGACTTTTCTTCCTCCACCAAGGGCCGCGGCTCTGCGAACTGGTGCACTGGATATGGACCTGGCGGTGGAATTGCCGCCTGGGGAGGTCGCGGTTGTCGATACGGCCCAACAGCAGGCGGTCCAGCTCGCGGTGGCACATACGATGGACCCGGCGGGCGTGGATGCCGGTACGGGGCCACCGGTGCTCTTGGTTGCGGTGGGGCGAAACCGCCCGGTCCTGGTGGTCTCTGCAACGAAGTGAGTAAGGTGAGTGAGGTGTGCAATTTGCGCTGTGCAATTCATCGTAGGTGTGAGATGCTTACCGGTTGCGCCGGATGGAAGGTGAGGGAGAGCCGGATGTGGCCTCCGGGTCGCCCCGAGGGGCGCGACAGAGCGTAGGCTGTCACGGGAACCATATGGCCATGGTAGAAGGCATCCTTGAAGTAAACTCTGCGCCAAGACATATTCATGGTGGACATCAGATCATGCGAGGAGTCGGCATTTGACCTAATTCACAGAGAGTTTGGGATTCTTACGTGCAATGGCCTAGAAGGTCATCATCTGTCAAGCTCTTTTTGCTGTAGATAGCCACCATGAGCTGATGGGCAGACGAGTCGACTTCGAACTCGAATTTCGTGTTGACATATGGATGCGTCCCTCCCTCTGCAGGCATCAAATCATCCTTCAACAACTAGCTACATCACATGATTAACATTGCCGCTAATCACCTCTGTAAAGAAAAAAGAGAGTTGGAGAGTCTAACCGTCAATAGGAGGGCTGCTGAACACTTGGGTGCCCACCGTCAAAGTGCAATACGGGCTTCCTTTACCTGCACACAACCACTAGTTTTATCAATCTAGTAGACCTTCAATGCTCACTAAGACTGAGAACTGGCAATGACCTCCACTACTTTACCCTAAGCACATGCTCAAATTCACCAAAGCATGACCATTGACGCTCACCTAACAACGCGGTGTCTTTGATTGCCACCGCGCCCTCCACATACACGTCCAACGTGCCTTGAGGCATCTTCACAACTCCCCAGAAACCAAAACTCCAAAAGCAAGCACTCGATCGCTAGAATCCAAGCAAATCTAAACACCTCCACCGACACAGATTCCTCGGTACAATATTACCCGTCTCCTATCTCCAAAAATCTGTATCTAGATGAACCGAGACAAAGCCGACTAAGGCTGCGAAACCTAATGATCGCAGAAAGATGGTGGTCCAGTTCACACCCGAGATGGAAGAATACCATGTAAGTTGGGCTCTCAGACACACGCGCATCAACTTCAGAATGCGTTGGACTCAACGCGGAAGAGTGAAGACAAGATTGGCCGGCTGAAGGTGTGCCAGACGAGTTCCGGAATAGCTGCGCAAGTGGGTACTCATCTAAGTTCCTAGCGTGGACAGGGATTACCACTAGCTGACAGACTGATGCTTCAATGGCGGCTACGTGAGAGCCTGTCCAGGTCCGGAAGCACATTAGGTCTCTGTAACGGAAGCAGCAGAGCTCGCGATGTAACAGTCGGTACAGCGCCGCGGCGCATATCGCCCGCCTCCGCGTCTTACGATCCGCGGCGTTCACTACCACCAGTTTCATCCGGCGCTTCTCGTCAACATCATCCACCTCTTCATCCATCTATTCATCCATGTTTCATCCACATTCTCAAAAAGGTTTTAACTCGGTAAACTACACATTTTTAAGGAATACTCTTGATGGATATTTTTACCAAACTATGTTGACGATGATCACCCTTTTTAGTAGTATGGATAGACGTGCTCTCAATTAAAAATCTTCATCAAAAGTAAAAATTTATAGTGCTTTCAAATTATTTGAAGAATGTTGTCACCAACAGATGGTTGTTGCAGTAATATGATGCCATAAAACTATACACCATACTCCAAATACATTTTGTGCAAGTTAACTCATGTGGTCAACACTGTTTCCACGATAAAATCTACACTAATCTCAAATCCATGACTTTGTGCACTCCAACTACATTGGGTTTGTGTTGCTTGCTTCGATGTACGGTACCTTGCAAATGAGTTACGTTTATTGTATCCATAGGGCAGTAAACAGACATGGAGTTGTAATTTCGAATTGGCATTACAGATTCAATTTTGGGCCAAATCATGTATGGAAAATTGCATTGGAAAGGTAATGAAGTGGACTTTACTGCAAGAAGAAAATTTTACAACAAACTTGCAACATCATACAACAATAAAATATCTTAGAATATACTACCTACCATCTTATTCTACCACCTTTAGCATCAATTACAACCTTTATACGTTTAGGCATGCTAGCAATGAGGATCTCAATTATTTCCTTAGAGATGCCTTCCCATGCCCGTTCAATGGATTCAATCATTTCTTCTTGGTTTTTTGGTATCGGCCCATTTTGTACACAGTCCTTCACAATCATCCATAGGTTTTCTATAGGGTTCAAGTCGGGCGAGTTTGCTGGCCACTTCAGCTTCTTAATGTGATGCGCCACTCTCCAACTTTCAGCGTATTTACTACGATGCACTGGGGTGCCGTCTTCCATGAGGATAAGATTCTTACACTCATCATGCATGAAATAAAAGCCACTAAGTGACCTTCATATACAATATTCACAAAATCTTCACTTGTGCGTTTGTGAAGTGGCATAACAATAATAGGGCACTTATCAAAGCCACTAAAGGCACCCCAAATCATGACGGAAGTGCGGCCCGACTTGAATGTGGGGGCTATGCAATCCATTGAGTAGCGTTCATACGCTCGACGCCAAACCTTGACTTGTCGGGACCTCTTTCCAATTTCAAAAGAAGACTCGTTTGTCCACATAATGTTGCGCCAATCTGATAGAGTCCATCTCTTGTGTGCCTTTGCAAATGCTAGCCTATCTGCTTTGTGTTTCTCGCTCAAATATGGCTTCCTCACTGCAATTCGATTCCCAAAACCCAATTTGTTGATATACGTTGACAATGTGCGCTTGCAGACCTTAACCCTCATCTGCTCAATGATATCTCCACGAGATAGGTGACGATTTTGGGGGAGAATGCGCGCAAGGTCCCTCTTATCACGAATTGAAAGCTTTTGAGCCCTTCCACAGGGCTTACGCGCTACCACTGTACCACGCTCATAGTAGTTCTTACAGATAGTGAAGATAGTTGACTGACTCATTTCCAATTCCTTCGCAATACTATAAGTTGACATTCCAGCACTCCGCATTCCCACGATGACCCCTCTTTCTTCCTCACTCAAAGTCCTTGTCTTCATCTCTCTCAAATGGAACCAATACACAACAAGCATGCAAAGACAACAACAACATGCACAACTTTGCACATACCATATACCCAACAATTTCGACTTCCACCAACACTCAGTTTTGCTACAAACACTCTAGCACTCAAATCCACTATGATTCTTAGAACCCAAGGATCCATTTTGTAGTTGCAAGTCAGAAAAAATCTTTGTTGTGATGGCATCTTCGCAGCTAACATTGTTGCAAGCATTCCAGTTGTAGTGACAGCAAGTTCAAGGTGTCTCTTAAAATTCCCGAATTTGTAGCTGTTGACATTTTGGTACGTCCTAAAGTTAGCAGCTGGTGAGTCACAACTGTGATTTTCATGTATCCACTAAGTTACGTAGCCAGGTGTTTGAAATTCTTGCCAAGATCTCATTCCGAAGTGACACCACTATAGAAGACGTGTTCTGACAGTTCAAGAAATAAAGGTAACTCATTTGCAAGATACTGTACAGTACAATAATCAAAGATTAGAGAAGAGGCACGAGTGCTTGCTTCCGACTTTGAGGTATTGAAATGGAAGATCAAAGAACAATTGATGACAAGGCTAGAGAACTCTAGGTTAATATTAGAAGAAGCCAAGGAATGCAAAACAAGGAGGCAAGAGGTTGAAAATACAAAAACCGCAAAGTCCAAAATGATTTAAGCCCCTTTGACCCTTTAAGGCCAATGAGCCTTTTTAGCCTGCATGAATATACAAGTGTTTTAGATTATGTAGAATAACATCTATGCACAAGGTACATTTCATCACAACCCCCATTCACGGAAGTCATTGTTGCTCGCCAATGCTTGCACCAATTTTCGTGGCAATTGTCTCAATAGATGCCCATCTTCCTCCACCTCCATTTCATAGTTTAAGTCTTTCATCGAGGTAGCCTTTAGCAGTTGCTATATCGATTATTGTGCCGAAACGACCCAAAACTGGTTGCTCGGCCTTCAAGGATCAAGATGAGATACTATGAAACCCATTCAAATATCTCTTAACAAATATCAACCATAGGATCATAAAATTAACTACTACAAGAAGACCCTCAAAAACATTCAGAAGCTTTGCCTATGCGGATAAACCCTTTAACGACTAAGTGGACGACAAGGTCCTGAGAGAATTACAAGTAATGGATTCGGCACAACATCACCTACACAACAGGTACATTTTCATTGCAACCCCACTTCACACAAATCACTATAGTTTGCCAATGCCTACATCAATTGGAGATCATGGAGATGCGATGGAAATCTATCACAGAGCTCCAAGTGCGTCATGAAGACCACAACGACAACGGCCAACCGTGGGAAAAGTTACAACACTTGGAGCACCAAAATTGACCCTCCCAGGGCCTCATAGGCTTTAAAGAGTTAAAAAAATTTATGCATTTGAAGTGAGCAATGTAATGTTTTTCTTCTGCACGGTCAGCTTTCACTTTGACTCAAGATAATGGCATATTTTTCCATTAGGACAATCTACCATAGTAAACTACAGACCAACTCTGAGGTGCATCACCATGAATTTCAATTCTTCACATCACCTGTCACCCAGCGTGAGCCACGGCGGTGAGTCCCTTCCAGACTGTAGATTTAAAAGTTTAAACAAGAAGTAAAATTGTCACCATCATGGTTCTCAGGGGACGTGAAATTGATGGCATGGGCAGTACAGATCTTTACCTGCATACACAACATTAAAGCCTCGGATTGAGACCACCTGCAAAGAGTTCTAAGAAGCTGTTAATGCCTCTCAAGTGTGCTAGCTGCAGCAGCACCCTTTCCTTGAATCACGAGCACCAGGCGGTGTCTCAGGGTCACGTCTTCCTTCACCGTCTCCCAGCTAATCGCCTTCACCTGGTAGACAAACACAAGTAGTTAGAAACATGGTCTAAACATGAGCTTGTCCCCTCAGCTGTGCACCAGATCAATGTTTTGTCACCCTTCTGTTTCTTTCCTTGAAGAGTCGGATTAGGTTCATTTTCTTTCAGCACATTGTTCTTCCTAGGTTACAGATTCATATTATTGGGTGTCGATAGCAGAGCTACTTCAAGATTCAGTTCCAGCATGTGAAGCTTACTTGGTGTTTGCCGTGACTGCTTTTGATCTTGTGTCTCAGCTGCAGCCATGGCGGATATGACCAGCTTCCACATGGGAACAGCCGCACTGGCGAGCGTTGCTGCGGCATCGCTCCTGCTGTGGCTATGGATGTACCGGAGGCAGCAGCGAGGTCGATTGGAACCGAAGCAGTGGCCCGTGGTGGGAGCAGGCGTGGAGATCGCCGCCCACTTCGACACCATGCACGACTGGCTCCTCTCCTACTTCCTCAAAGGCCTCAAGACGTTCCGTGTGGTCCTGCCCGGCATTGTGTACACCTACACTGTCGATCCAGCAAACGTGGAGTACATTCTCAAGACCAACTTCTCCAACTTCCCCAAGGTAAATCATATAACTGACGCATACCTCCTACCTCTCCACCCGTGTTAACATGTCGAAGCTCTGCAGGGCGAGGTGTACCAGAAAACCATGGAGACTCTCCTCGGCCATGGAATCTTCAACAGCGATGGCGAAGTCTGGCGCCAGCAGAGGAAAACTGCAAGCTTCGAGTTCACAAACCGAGTTCTGCGCGAGTACAGCACGGTGACTTTCCGTGAGAATTCTCTGGTGCTTGCTGATATTCTCGCACGCGCATGCCAATCCCATGAAGCTCTAGAGATGCAGGTATTCCCAACCCCATTGGTTTTTCTAGTTATCTGTAACTGCATATCCGGTCTAAACTCAGATTGGTTGCACGCAGGACCTTTTTATGCGGTTTACTCTAGACGGGATTTGCAAAGTGGGGTTCGGCGTAGAGATTGGGACATTGTCAACGTCTCTAGCAGTACCGTTTATGAAAGAGTTCGACAACGCCAGCGAAGCTGTGGTTTACAGGTTCGTTGACCCACTTTGGCAACTCAAGAAGCTGTTCAACGTTGGAAATGAGGCAACCTTGGCTCGCAGCGTGAAGGTGCTCGACGCCTTCTCGTACAAAGTCATCAAGACGCGGCGTGAGGAGCTGCAGTCCACCAATTCCAAGGGGAAAGAAATGGTGAGCATTGAAACTACTACCCAGAAGAGTTGAGGCAGGCTACCTTTTTTGGATGCTGGTAACGAAATGGATGCTGTGCAGAGAGCGGACCTGCTATCCCGTTTCATCTTACTGGGCGAGGATTCTGCACAAAACTTTACAGACAAGACCTTACGAGACATCATCCTCAATTTCATCATTGCTGGTGATCACCCATTCCTTGTAGCAAAAATTCGATGACATCCAGACAAACTCAAGTTCTCCTCCCATGCAATCGAAACTCTAGTGCTCATGGAAATGATCATGCAGGACGAGACACAACGGCCACCACATTGTCGTGGTTTGTCTACCTTTTGGGCAACAACCCGGACGTTTCTGATAAGATCTACGAAGAGCTTCATCGCCTTGAGGAAGATGGGCACGAGAATGAGAGCTTGCCTTTGACGGAGAAGATGGATCGATACGCGTCACTCCTCTCGTACGATGTCCTCTCCAAGCTGCAATACCTCCATGCCGCCATCACAGAGACCATCCGCCTCTACCCTGCTGTTCCCCAGGTATTCCGAACGCATTGCATAGACATGTTCAGAGAAGTGCCCTCAAATCTGGAGACACTCTAGTAAGCTTAGAATTAACGCCAGTGGAACCATGTGCCCAGAATCCGAAAGGTATATTGGCTGACGACATACTCCCAGACGGGACAGTGCTGAAGAAAGGAGGGCTCGTTACGTACGTCCCATACGCGCAAGCCCGAATGACAGACGTCTGGGGCGAAGATGCAAACGAGTTTCGACCTGAGCGATGGTTGAAGGACGGCGTGTTCGTCCCTGCGTCTCCGTTCAAATTCAACGCCTTCCAGGTATGCAAACTATCTGACCACTTGCTATAAAAATGAAAAAGAACCATGAAGAGACTGGACCATTATACTGGCACCTCGTAGACAAATAACGTGAGTAATAAGATATTCATTTACTGTCTGCTGTGTACGAACTTAACAATTATGGGCTCATGGAAAACCAGGCTGGCCCTCGGATCTGCCTTGGGAAGGACTCCGCGTACCTGCAGATGAAGATGGTCGCAGCAGTCCTGTGCCACTTTTTCAAGTTCCACTTAGTGCCGGGCCACCCCGTCACATACCGAACGACGGCCACCTTAGTCATGAACCAGGGAGTCCAAGTAATCGTCAGTAAGAGATGATTCACCAAAGATATTAGGTTTAAGCATCCTGCCAGATATAAAAATCAAATAGCAAATGTTGTTACCAACTCAATGTAAGCTGCCGATGACCTGTTCAGCTGCATATAAACGGGTGAACAGGTTGAAACATAATCAAAGAGCGTCTTTGATCAATATAGATAATCGGGCAACAGATAGCAGCAACATTTCTCAGGGTCACATCCTTCCTAATCCTGGTCCAAGTTGCAGAGTCTTCAGTAACTCTTCATGAAACTACGAGAAGTAACGGCTTGTCCAATTGTAAGCCGTTTATCAGAATGATATCTCTTCCCATTAATGCAATATGATATCTACAGGCATCTAAAGACGACGATCTTTGATTATGTTACAGGGTATTCCATGCCCCTACAATGCTGTTGCCCCGCCCAAGCAGCTCCCCACGTTGCAAGCTATTAAAGTATAATAGCACCGACGTTCCACCTGAAATACCGTAGCACCATAGTAGGGTCGTCCACCCATGAACGAAAAGTTTTTTCTTTTGGAAAAAACAAAGATTCGTCCATCTAAGAGTAACAGTTTCTGAAACATGCGTCCTGTCCCCGACCAGGAGAAAATCAAGGAGCTGAGATGTTGATGTGCCGCACTCCCTTCATCCTATCCCGAAAATCAATTCGTCCGACACGAAGATGAGCAAGCTATAATTTCCAGACGAGGTGGAAATTTATAAAGTCTGCGTAGAACATGAGCTCTGTCAGTCATCAAACTCTCCACGGCTTTCCACACAATGGAACACCTTAAGACTTTGGCTCGCTACTTGTGATAAGTGCACCGAATATGAAAGACTCCATTCCCGCGGCATCCCAAATGTGGCCCCAAAGCGTGTTCACTATTACTTTAGGACGCAATCTCTGCATAGCTATTCAAGGTTCGGTCACTCAGACGACTAAACAAGTTCAAAATTCTAAATGTAGGACTCCGACTCATTTAAGTGGTGGCTGAAGTACATAGATTCAGTTCGAACGCACAACCACGGTCACATGATGTACCATCTGATGCTATATGTTGAAATTTGGATATTCCCAATGAAGTTTGATTTACATGCTCACTTATACAAAACACGACTCAGTGGATTCCAAGAACGCAAGTTTGTGTTATAGGGCGACAGGTGCCATACTGTAAACTTACGCTCTATTATCTCCAGGACGTTGAGGAAGCGGCAGGAATTGCCACCCTTCTATTGCCTACAACACAACAAAAGGCACATTATATCAGTCTGCAAATGACCAAAGACTCTGAAAACACTAAATATCGAGTCAGTTCCAAACCGAAGAAAATTCTGGCCAAAAGTGAACTGTCAGATAATATACCACGTGTGAACACGGGTAGGCTTACTTCAAGGCCGATAAAGACCATAATTCATTACAACACCAATGATGCTTCAACACGACAAAACTGGCTACGTACCATTTGATTCAAAATCCGAATTCCCAACTGTACCCAGAGATGAATTCCGCTTGGATGAAAGCTTCTCAGACGAGATCCCAACATTCGTGTATCTGCGAAGTCGCGTTTGTAAGGGTGCCCCTGCAGACTTCCGATCCATCAGTGGTGAGTTGATCTTCCGTGTGCTGCTTATCGGAGGGCGGGGAACCTGAGTCTGCAATAAAGCTCTGCAGAAACAAGTCACACTATATCAAATCCTGGGACAGACAAAATTCGTGAACCCCATCAGTGTAACAATTCATGATGCGCCTGACATCGTGACCAAGCTGGCACGGCAACAGCAGGAGGGCTTAAATTACAAAATTACAGTTTGGAACTGGAAACAAGAAGCTTACCTCCTTTCGTTGCGAGCCTGAGCAATGCCCGAATGGACCTTCTTATTGTGGTCCAATTGGCTGGACAGGTCAGCCTCTACAGACAGACCACTCTCTGAGAACAAGCTTGCACTATCATCATACCCATCCCGAAGGTCGAAAATTCCATCACTTTCAAAATGCTCTTCCAAACCTACATCATTCACAAGACATTCAGAGCCTTTTTTACTGATCCCGGTCCGCTGAGGAGCTCTGTGACGAGGATCTGCAGCAACATGAACTGGCTTTTGTGTAACTGAAATGAACTCACGGAAGTTACCACTTGAAGAACGCAATTTAGTATCTGAGGCAACATGAAAGAGACTAGACTCATGCTTAGATATACCCTGCAAGGAACGTTGACTCGAGCCTGTCGAACGAATGGCTTCAAAGTCTCCATGTCCTTCATAAAGGGGACCACCATTAGCATAAGTTCGTTGCTTTTCCACTTCTTGAGAAAAGTTCCCAGCCTCTTCAGCCCCATGCAGGGATCTGTCTTGGAGCTCTTTCGCTGTGACTTCCTCTTTCATGTCTGATGGGCCGACTTCAACATGGTTTGCAACAACTGCTACCTGCTGCCTGCTTCCGTCTTTGGAACTTTTCAACTGCCCATTGTATGTTTCTAGTGTACTGTGAATCTGGGAGGTCCAACTGCCGACGCCAGAACCGGAGCCATTCTGTTGGCTTTTCAAGAATTTAAGCTTCTCATTGACGCTGTTCACCCCATCTTCTATGACATCAAACACACCCATTCGTTCTGTTGGTGAACTCGTTGGGGAGCATACTGAAGACGTCACTAATTGCTCCGCAATGTCTTCGGAGTCATGGATTAGACCTAAACCAAGACGAACAGGAGATTTCGGTTGACCAGGCAACTTGCGCGAATTGAGCCGGCTCTGCAAAAACCAGGTTCGCGCACATGCAACAGTTCAGAAATTTCTTAGAAAATAACAGCTCCAACTTGGAACATAGGCCTAACAAATAAGGACAGCGATATAAACTACAGTCAGTATTTCGAGAAATCTACAGGAGCACTTGAGAGAAAAATCGGGACTTAAGATGTAAACCAGCTCCATGTGCTTCTAGGATTGCCCCCTGAGTTCATAAATGCATGCATATAAATGAGAAAACCACAAGCTGGGTGAACATTCTCCACTCATAGACTCCCCCACAACGTATTGGGGCTTTTGACAAACTTAGACTCCCTTGAAGGCAGATTAGAACGTACCTCCACGGGGCCACTCCCAACTTCATTCTGCATCGTCCGAGATTTGTGAGTAACATCAGTACTTGCACGGAAACGAGCAGTCGGTTTTGTAGATCTGGACTTGAACTTCTCGACGCCCGCACCGCTCTCGTACTTTTCTTTGAAGACTTGAAGACTTGAAATTTCAGCATCTTTCTTAGCACCCGCTTCTTTAAGAAGCGCAACCTTAAAAAAATAGTGAAGAGAAACATAAAGAACTTATTAAGCATGGAGTAGTAATAGTTCAACTTGAATACACTATTCATTTCATTGAATCCAAAAATGCTACAAATACCTCAACACACTCATCATTGACAAAAACGATGTCACCCAAAATTAAGGACGCTGACAGTACCTGCTCTTTCAGATTTTGAATTTCTCCACTTTCCTTGTTACTACGAGCCGCTCCGAGTTCAACCGTTGACACTCTTTCAGCAAACTTCAATGTACTTACGGTTTCTCCAAAAGATTCCACGTCGGGACTTATGTGAACAAACATCAATGTCTTTGCTTGACCACCTGCACAATAAACATTAAATAAATATTAGCTTTGCAAAGTTGACAAAGTCAACCACCGTGTAAGATCTGCAAAAGTCAAAGCTGCTATTCATTGCAGTCACTAACTAGTAGCTGAAGTCAACGATAACAGCCCACAGGTTCGCAATTCCAGATTCCAAATTCCAATACCTAGTGAATCCTGCAGTAGCTGCGTAAGTTTACTGTTCCTGTAAGGAACATGTCCATTCTTTTGTGCTAATGCAGCTATAACATCGCCGAGGGCAGAAAGAGATTTGTTGATGTGCTGAGCTTCCTTCAATCTATCACCCGTAGCTTCAGAACGGTCAACTCGTTCACTACCAGCAAGATCGACGAGGTGAAGTGATCCCCTCAAAATGGCTCCAGATTCCAGATCAGTGCCTTGAACATGTACCGTTAGCACACTGCGAAGAAACGAACTCAAGTCTCAGTAATGTCCACTTTCAAAGTGGATCTTAATGAAACGAAGCCCGAACTGAAAATGGCCTACGATAATTGTCGAGTCATCACCGACAAATATCTGTCGATCGTTTTTCTCAAAGAACAAATTGGCATGGCATGTCAACGATGAGAAAAATTGGCTCTGTAATCCAAGTAAAGGATGAGCAGAAGAAATCATACCTATGAGATCTGCTACTGCGCTCATTAAGAGCAGTAGCACCAACTGCTCTATTCTTCATACCAACTTTCATCAGGTCGAGCACATCCTCCGTTGACGTCACTGACATCCTACTGGCATCAGGCACATTCAGACCATTCAACTGAGAGTTGTTTCGGATCTCAAGCGTGCGCAAGTCAAGGTGGAAACGACTGAAGCAATATTATGCAGTGTCAAACACAGAGGAGCGTATTGAGTTCATATTAAACAAAATAGCATATTTAGAAAAATAAAATTCAACGATGAATTCTGAACTCTACACATAGGAGAAACTAAGCGTTGAAAGGATATTTCTTCTGGACACCATCGGCAGCAAGGAGATCCCGGACTTGTTCGTTGTAGATCTCGAGCATCTGCACTCCGATCTCATAGCGGAAAACATCATGCCTGCTTTGAGTTGTATGGAACAAGTCGTGAAGTGCTCTGTAATTGACTCCCCAATCGGCTGGAGTCATGTTGTTTGGACCGCTCTGTTTCCCAATGAACCCGTCAGATTACAGGTGGATCATTTTGTTCTTGTAAATGGACAAAATGAGCACTCTAAACAAATTCCGAAGCTGCTAAACAATAGAGTATATACTTCAACGACAAACAAAGCGATCGTAACCAAGAAGTTACCATGGTGTAGGTCTTTCCAGATCCTGTTTGCCCATAAGCAAAGATACAGACGTTGAATCCATCGAGAACGGACCGAATCAATGGCTGGGTGTCGAGAAAAACTTCCTCTGCTCGAAGACAATCAAAGAATCGTCATCAGCCTAGCTATTGAAGTGGAATGAGAAGGGCCAAGAATGTAACTATTATCATCATCGCATTCATAACCGGCGATTCAGACAGGCAAGGAATGACAAATGCAAGCTTGGCCATCTTAGGTCAACCAGAAACTTGGCAATCCAGGATCTAATTCACCAGCAAACTAAGAGAATTTTCATGTGTATATTTTAGAACATATACACATAGGACCATCTCCTAAGTTTTTGCAAAAAAAACATACCTTGTGAAGCATTGGGGGCAAAACACTTGTTGAATGTGAATGACCTTCGTGAATCTTTGGCGCCAGGCTTCAGAGGGTTAAATAACATTAATTCTCCATTCTCCCCAATATAATCAAGCGTCGTTTGTCTCCCAGCTTCCTCAGTAAGGAAAGGTCTCACTCTGCAATAGACCCGGATGTTGCCTAGAAACAAAACAGAAAGAGATTGAAAATATTACGGTTCTTTGTCACTAAAATGATACTCTGCATATTTACAACCATGCGTGTTGACTCGGAGACTAATCAAAAACATTAAAATCGACGGATTTTTTAACCTGGTGGCTGCGGTCGGCAGCTTAGGAAACATGCAAATGTAGCTCTATTCGACCGTCTCAAAGAAGATCAAAGAAAGGAATACACTTTGTTACTAGTGACGCAGTAAACAAGACTCGATTATTCAACCACTACTTGAATGTGGCACGGAGAAGGAGTGCACCTTTCAAATCCTGTACTTCATTGTAGAGTAGTCGATTTTCAGCAAGCACCTTATGGTATCCCGATGCCGCTCGAGCCATACCTTGGAGCTGCTCTTCTGTAGCATTAAGAGTACAGAAATCATATGATTCAGGCGGGGTTCACCAAATACTGATATGAATATTGATTTCAATTGAAAAAATCATCTTAAGACTTACCAAGCAGACCGAATTGATTGTTCCATTCTGTCTGCATCCTCATGAACTCATCTTTGGTGTTAAGTTGGGTCGATCGGAGATCCTGCAACCAATAAGAGAGTTCAAGGTCACTCGAAATGAAAAACTCTATGTAACATCAAGCTCACTATACAGTCGAAATAAAACTCAGATGAGTTTCGAAATATAAATTCAATGTAGCCAGTTTCTTAAAAAAAAATTACAGGGAAACATACCCTGTATTCAAGTAGCTGATGCGCGAGGAATTTTTTGTACTGACTATCCTTAAGTCTTAGACTACTCATTTCTTTCGCTGCATTAAGCTCCAATTCCTTTAACTTCTCAGAAGAATCTTGAAGTTGTAACTCCAGGGACCGAATTGTTCGCTGACACTCTTGCTCGAATTCTCTTTTCTGACTTTCAAGTCGCAGCAGCTGCTCTCTGTCAGAGCGCTTCATGTGTTCAAGCTCACTCTTCAGCACTTGCACAGCGGACCGTTGCTCTATGTTCTCTTTCAGCAGTCTATCGACTTCCCCATCCTTCACCCTCTTACCCACTTCCAATTCCTTAATCTCCGCCTGTATATACAGGAAAGACCAACGTCAATTGAAGAAGAGGTGATGAGAACATACGCAATGGCGGATAGAGCTGCAATTTTGATCATGCACTCTAGAGAGATGTAGAGAGGTGTTTATCAAAAAAAACTCTGGAAGTCCAAATGGTTAAAGAGAAGGATAAGAAACTAACCTCAATCTTGTGCAGCATGCTAGCGTACAACTGCAATGAACATGTTCAGCAATCGGATGTGAGTCATCTTGTATCAGTTTTAATAAAAACAAGCATCCCAACAAAGAATTGGAACCGATCAAGGATCAGGAATTGATATTGTGCACAGAAAAAATTGACATTGCACCTGATATGATACATAAAATGTCAAGCCATCGATTGCGACCGTACAAACCTTCACAGGGATCTTTTTAAAGCAAGCGTAAAAAGTAAAACCACCTAGAGAATTGAATGAGATCATGAATCAATGCACCACAACTTACTTTTATCTCCTCTTGTGTACCAGCTGCCAAAGTTACGAGGACTGAGTTTTGCGAAGCAAGTTTGTCTTCTCGAGCCAATATCTCTTTCATGGAATTTCTCATCTGCAAAAAGATTGAAGATTAGTTCACATATATTATTGCTCTCATAAAAGTGCAAAAGCGCAGATGGACAACGAAGTAATAAGTGAAGCAGGAATCAGAACGAAACTATAAGAAACTAAGTGACAAAGGTTGCCAGAGAGGATCTTACTTTTGTGACTTGTTTTCTCTGTGTGAGAAGATGACGCTCAAATTCTTCCATTACCTTCCGCAACATAAATTCTACAACCTGCAAAGGCACTAGAAATTAATCAAGGCTAGTTCATATCCAGCACACGCACTTCAGCATAAATTCAGTGGTGGAGTCCAGTTTCCACTGTCCTAGCAAATGCAAATAAACAGATGCACTCAGAAAAAAAGGGTATGCTCATCAAAATTAGAGAACATTGTCTTACCATAGGCACTTCTTCGACAGATTTGTCACGTAAGATCGCATTTATGAGACTAAGGAGTGACTGAGACGGAGAATTCTGCACAATGCAAATGCATGCGGTAGTGAAAATCAAGTAGACAAAAGTGAGGACAATGACTAGAACGGAAGGGGAAAAGAATAACATGTTTTGCACGGAAACAGATGATTTCATTCAAGAATAGGGAGAGTGCAGCGTTTAGGTCTAGATATTTGATGATTCTTGAGCAAAGCACTCAGAGTACGTTCTGATCATATTTAACTGTAAGGACTAAAATACTACTTATGCGAGGACAATGAAAGGAAAGGGAAGAAAGTGGACCCCTCATTACAAGTGAAAGAAAGTACATACATCTAATACTGGAGTCGTTCCTTCACCATAACCGTTTACGGCAAATGGCATAGAATCAGGGACCCCTTGCATACTCTTCGCGTTCACCTGAAGAACTTCTTGAAATTTGTTCCCAAGATGTTGTAGCCAGGTAGATTTCGGCACTACACATTGCAAGCCAGATGGTGAGTACAGGGAAACAACCGAAACATGGACGATGCATTTCTGGTCAACTTCACAATCAGCATGCTCAAAAGCCAGCAGAATAGAACCGGTGTGTCAGTACCTGTGGAGCTATTCACGATCTCCTCCTGATCTTCGACAGAGGTATTGTTCACCCCAGATAGACCATTCGGTAAGGCTTCATGGCTTGAATCGGGGCTGGCAGAATCAAAACTAGAGGGCTGGTTGAGCGAACTTCCCAACGAAGTGTCACCAAGGGATTCTTGATCCGGAATTGCCCATTTTTTTCGCGAGTTGGAACTACTATTCATGCTTTTGGAGCGGCTCAACTTTGAGTTGGTGAAATTTCCAGTCGGATGAGTAGGCGACTTTAACCTCCAGAAACCCAAAGCACCTCCCTGCTTCCAATCATGATATGATTTCAATCCCAATATACAGTCCACGAGCTTTGTAGACGAGTTTGAAGACGTAGAACCCTGTCATAGCGGGAAACCAAACACACACAAAGAGAGTTAATTAAGTATTCCTCAATGGCAAGAGACACTCTAAGAAAGTGATCAAGAATTAAATACATTAAAACCGATTGCAATACACAAAAATTCACGAAAACAAGAAGGATGCGATTTCTCACTCTACGCACAGTGAAAAGCGGAGATCCATTTCTCTTCAACTGATCTTTTACCGTGCTCAGATAGAGAGGGCTAGTCTCAAACCATTAGATATTGCTTATCAAAATTAACAGTGATAAAGATAATCATTAGGTTCATTTTTTTTTTAAATACAAGACAATCCCGAGGCTGAACCATATAAATGTCACCACATTCCTCTAGAATTTTCAGTACCTGTTCCAAGTCAGAAATTTCAAATGAAGGCAGACCCATTCCCTCCACTGCTGCAAGAAAATTACGGACGTTCTCGAAAAACTGAAACGGAGACGGCGCTCCATCAAGATGACTCGAAACAGTCGGATTTGACACCACCTGGACATAAAAATCAGGATAATTAGACAAACCGAAATATAAAGATTATTGCAGAAGTGAAGGCATTTGCAGATCGTTTTCTTTAAGTTCGATAACGGAAATTAGAAAAGTTTAAAACAATATTACAGAAACGTGAGATCGCAAACTTTAAAGTTTTTTTTTAAAAGCTCTCTGAAGTCCACAACTCAATGAAATACTGAATGAAACACAATTTCAGGCGAGTGTCCATGAAACAAGAGACTTCAGAGACCTCATACACCCTAAAAGAACCAGTAACGACGCTGAAAGAGCGTCATGGAAACGTGGTTCTCGAGCCCATCATGATGTAAGTTACTACTACATTATAATCATGGATAAATACCGTCCTCTTCATCATTGAAACCAAGCTATAACCTCGCAAACTTGTCTGATTTCATTCAAGGCTAAGAAAACACTAAAGAGTGCTAACGTGGTTCCAATTCCTCCTATACAGGCGTGCTCAATAAAAGGAGGACTATTAACCCATCAAAGCTCACAAATACCATGGAAAAAGCACGCCAAGCCAGGGAACATAAGTAATCAAAAAGTACACGAGATTCACATTCTAAATTGTCTCTAAACTTGCAATAATTACAGTATTGTTGGCTGACGCCATCCTTGTGTTATCTACAACATTCATACCTCCTTGAACAAAAGAGCAAGCGGTCATCGTGAGAAAAACAAGTCTGAAGTTGCTGACCATTCTCGATTTATATGTAGGGTACAAGAATATGAATCAGCAATGATCTGTGCACGCAAATTGCATCCAACATTCGCGCAACAAAGAATTTCGAGTTACTAAGTACATATCGTACGAAAAGCTCTACATGTTTGATCTGTATCGTTTAAAGAGGCTTCTGGTATACAATGAGGATGGCCCAACAACGAAGAACGAAACCTAAGATCAAAACAACATACACATTGAGTAGATGTTCGCACCTTGACTACGGCACCAGGTTGTACTTTGTTAATAAGCTTGCAGAGAACAAGTCCGTTTCTCAAGCAAAGTCTCAGCTCGTCCTCCGTAGAATCGCGAGACAAACCCAGATCTCCAACCATCTCTTGCAACCACATGTTCGCATCCTGCCTCCTTGTTGCTGAATTTAAGAGGAAAAGGAAACCAACGTAATTAAATAATGCATGCTCATTCAAGAATAACGGACTAGCTGCCTGCCAACAAATACAGTGCACCACGATTTCTACGAGTGAGACCCAGACACAGCACTGCACTATTCGCGATACTTTCACTAGCATGCTCAGGTAAACTGGCAACTAGAATTACTCTGTAGAGGAATAGGATTTGATCGTTAATACTAGCTACACTCGGACTAGAGGATCGGGGCACAGCTCCAGTGCTCGTTACTGAAAGTACTCAGTAAACCCCAACGGTTTTAGCCCGAGATTTTTGAAGTGAGGAGAATGACCCCGCCAAGAGACTAGTAGGCCACCTCGAGTAGGCCAACATCTCTATGCAGAAACAGATGCGTCTCCTGATGATGGCATTACAGTCTCTAGTAGCAAAGACGTTATCCTCCACTACAGAATGCCTATGAATGGTTGACAATAGTCTTGACATATACTGCATTACCCAAACGCCCCAGCCCTGGAATGAAATAGCCTAAGACAGAACCTGCTTCCCCTGCTTTTCCTGGATGCCAAATGTATATCGCACAATCTTACTTCTCCCTTTGAGACTGCAGCATTACCTGTCTTGTGATTCACGTGTCCTTGATTCGTGTACTCATCTGCCTGTCCATTCCTGCCCTCGATGTCGTGAAACCTCCTCTCCGGCAGATAAAACGTCTCATCCGCATCGTACCCCGACGACTTGACGGACGCGCCCATGCCGTTCGACATTACTCCGTCCATCGAAGAGAAAACACCAGTCGAACGATTCTCGTACCCCATCCTTGCCACTTCCATCACTCGTTGAGCGTTCATGCGCACTTAACAGCAGCTCTTGCCAGCCAAAATCCTACGGCGCAACCGCAAAGCAAGCTCAACGCAACCGCGGATTCGAAAACGCATACCGCTCGATACCATGGCCATGCTTCACGATATGATATAAAACTAACATCGCCTGCAATCTAGGTCAAGCTCTTTCCATTCCTTCTTTCACGGCACGCAATTCTACTCCACCTCGTCGGCAATGTCACTCATTCAAGAAAACCACCCCGCACAGATCTCGCTCCGTCATCAGTGATCCGCTCCGCCACCCGCCACGTCGCAAACTGCACTTCCACATTCCCTCAACGAAGTCAATAACGCTTCCTCCACTCCCCTCTCCTGTCCTCGATCCAAACAAAGCCACTCCTCAAACCCGCATTGCCATTCCACTTCACCTCAAAAACATCTCTCCCAGAACTAAACCAAATCCTCAACCTCAGCACCAAGAACGAACCTCCCTCTCTCACGCACTCCTCCGCTCCTCAAAAACTCCTCAACCCCCACCAAACGAGCTCCGAAACTCCTCACAGATCAAACGATCCAAACAAACTCGCGGTCTCTCTCTTTTAACGCCACCAAGATCGACACCAAGCCCTCAAGAACACAATGCAGAGCACTTACCAGTCCCGATCTCCTCCGCGCTCCAAACCTAAAGGCTCGTCAATGCCGCCATGGGCCGAGTCGCGCGCGGTCGCCGAGCTCACCCTCCGTCTCCTCCGAAGCCTGTCAGTGAGAGCGCGAGAGAGTGTGTGTGTCTGCCTCAGATCTAGCTCAGGGTTTTGACGGACGGAATAAGTTAAGTTAGAGCGTCGGAGGCGATGGCTCCGTCGACGGATCATGACTGACTGCGTCTCACGGAGCGGTTGCGCGGTCGTAGGGGGTGCGCGGTCGTAGGGGGGTTCCGGTGGTGATGAAGGATGAACGTTGGAAGTTGAATGGCGCGAGGGCGGGAAGACTGAGGGTTACCGTGCAGGGTTTGAGGGGAAGCGGCGGGCAACGGTGTCAATTGTTTGTTCGTGCTTCGGGGACCGTGTCAACGGACATGTACTTCCCGTGTACATCTTCGTTGCTTGCTGCTTCGGGGGACGTGTCCACGGGCATGTACTTTCGGTGTACATGTTGGTTGCTGCTCAGTCGTGGGTGCAGTGTTTGTACACATTGGAGATACTACACTAAATATTGCATTTAGTGTACTAACATAAATAGTGTGCTTACCCTAGTACACTACACTAAACATTGAATATAGTGTAGAGGGATTATTGATGTAGATCACTCACACTAATTTCCATCAAAGCATGTGCATGCCAAGTTCTAAATGGGTATTTGTTCTCAAGCAAGTGTGTGTCAGTCAACAATTGCATGTAAATTTTCACTTAGTGTAGGAAATTTCAAATAGTCTGGTCTACACTATATTCAGGGAACGGTGTAGTTGCAAAGAAGGTGACAAATAGTGTTAGCTGTTCATGGCATTCATGATACTCCCAAGCTACTTTCTTGTGCCAATAAAAATCAAATGAATTACAAAGAAACCCCCATAGAATTGTTTCTAAATCGTTATTTATTTCAAAGTTGTTGAATAATCTATGTTGTTCTTCTCTCCAAGTTGTTGTTTTTCTCCAATTTTCTCTCTCCAAGACATGGGGGATGTTTTTACTAAGGGAGAACACCTTCATATCTGCTTTGACCACACCGTCACTTGAACTCTAGTGGAGACCCCGTCGTGCGGGGGGCAATCCCATGAAGGTTACGTATGCAGATGCCAAATTCAAATTCAAAGAGTTATCATCGTCACATGAACTCTACCTAAACTTCGTTCCGAAAATATGAAGCATGTGGACTTGCATAGAAGGGGAAACTCAAAAGGTGGAAATTTAAAAGCATTTCGGTGAACACGCACATCGTGTGTGTCAGAAACGGTGTTCGTGAACTGAGGCTAATCTGAGAATCCACACATGCCTCAGAGATGGTGTTCATGTAACGCCCAGTTTTCATGCTTTAGTTTAAACTTGTTCACTTTGAAAAACCATATACTCGGTTAATCTTTGAAGTCATCTTCATTGAACACACAAAGCAGCACCAGTGAGGAAAGCATTCCATCTTTTTCCATATTGAATTAGGAGCCTGGTGAGGTATATATGATAAGAATATCACTACCTTCTCCTTCCTCGCATCTGTTATGCCGTTGTGTGGAGTTTTTTAAATCCCCAAATTATGAACTTACATGATCCTGTGCGGATAATCATACTTCGAAACCCCGCCTCCACACCTCTCGGCGATTCAAACTGCTGCCATTACATTACTGCCAGATAGTGCCACTGTTCCGTGACGTTTCAAAATCGTCGCCAGTGAACATGAACTTTTACGAAAGAAAAACTTCTCAGTCCTACCACTTCAGCAGCTCGAAACCTCAACCCACTTCTTCCAGCATCTTGAAACCTCAATTCCGAACATGCTTCACGATCGAATTCTTTGTTGACGTGGTGCTGTCTCTGTTTGGTGAGTCGAGGTATATGGTGAGTGTTTTTTGGATGGTAATCTTGCGAAACTGTAGAGGGAGGCTTCCTTGAATTATTGTTGTTGTTGTTTTTCTTCGTTGGAGCGAGCAGGGAGATGAACGATTACATTTTCGATTAGCTCCGATTAGCTCCCTTTAGATTGTTAGCTTTCTCGAACTGATTTCTGGCTCTCATGAACATTCGGAAGCAAGAGCAGGCGAGAGGCAGTACCGCTTGCGTTGTGCTTCGGCCCGATGACCATAACCAGGTCGCGAATCTTGGTGACTCCGAAGCACTTTTGTGTCCTGCAAACCCTGAAGAGAAGAACAGGAAACCCTCGCTCGCGTTCGAGCCTCCCTACCACAGCTGTAGGGCTGCCTTTTGGTTGTTGGCACCCATCCCCGCGCCCAGGCTCTCTTTTCAGTCTCCGAGCTGACGTGTCGGCTCGGCGTCGCCGGTGTGGGCTGAGGTGGCATCACCTCCTCACCCCCATCTCCAATTATTATTAGAGATTCGTAAAGTCAACCAAAGTTTGAATATGATACATCTTCACTTTATTTATTGTTATTTATTGTTATACTAGTTCTTCCGTAGTATGCTGACCCATTCTCCCCAACGTGTATTCTAGTATATACACACTAGAGTGTTACCCGAGTCCTCCGGACACAATATTTTTTTGTGTTGAGTCCCCACCTCCCCATCCTCGTCCCCGTCCCCGTCCCCATCCCCATCCCCCATCCCCATCCCCCGTCCCCCATCCCCCGTCCCCATCCCCCGTCCCCCATCCCCCGTCCCCCATCCCCCGTCCCCCGTCCCCGTCCCCTGTCCCCCGTCCCCCATCCCCCGTCCCCGTCCCCGTCCCGTCCTTTTATCCGAAACCCTAACTTTTAGCTATTCATTTTATCCAAAACCCTAACTTTTAGCTTTTTATTTTATCCAAAACCCTAACTTTTAGCTTTTCATCCAAAAGCGTTTTTCATTGACGCGTTCATCCATTGACGAACCGTTTTCATTCGACGAATTTCTCATCCTGTATTCTATTATAATAAGAGACTAGAGTGTTACCCGTGTTCTCCGGACACAATATTTTTTTGTGTTGAGTCCCCACCTCCCCGTCCCCATCCCCGTCCCCGTCCCCCGTCCCCCGTCCCCGTCCCCCATCCCCCGTCCCCATCCCCCATCCCCCGTCCCCGTCCCGTCCCGTCTTTTTATCCAAAACCCTAACTTTTAGCTTTTCATTTTATCCAAAATCCTAATTTTTAGCTTTTCATTTTATTTAAAACCCCAACTTATATTTTTTCATCCAAAAGTGTTTTTCATCGACGCGTTCATCCACTTGACGGACCGTTTTCATCCAACGGATTTCTCATCCTGTATTCTATTATAATAAGAGATACACATTGTCTCCAATGGTTAATGTAAGTTTGGGTAAGTAAACTACAATTGAAAAAGTAAAAGTAAAAGTAGGAATGATAGAAGTAAATGCCACGTGGCACATCTTCCTATGGTGGATATCACCTAGGTATCACATGATACCTGTAGGTCTTTTATTATATAGAATATTATATATTTTATTATCATACTACTAAAATCATAATCTGTGCAATAAATCACGTAGCGATCAATCACGCAGTCAACCATGCAGTGAACTACAAGAACGGTGCAGTCGACTGTGCAGTCAATCACCCAGTCAACCCTGTAGTGAACTATCGAAACGTTGCAATCAACCACGTAGTCAACAGTGTAGTGAACCATGTTACCTTTCATTTTTTAATATTTGTAATATAAAAACTAGATAGAAATGGTTGGACAGATGCGCTGCAAAGCAAGCGCCAACTACTAGTCATACTACTAAAATCATAATCTACGCAGTGAACCACGCAGCAATCAACCTCGCAGTCAAGCGTGTAGTGAACAACGGAAAGGCTACAGTCAACCGCGCAGTGAATCATGTTACCTTTTTTTCTTAATAGTTTGTAATATGAAAACTACATTAAAATGGTTGGACTAATGTGTTGCAAAGCAAGTGCTAATTGCTAGTATAGAACAAAATAAAAATAGATTGGTAGACCTCTTGTTATCCCCAATGGGCCAAGGTCAATTTCCAATAATGTAAATGTATTGGATCTTGACTCGTTGATGCGTGGAGAGGATTTTTTCCTCAAGGTTAGCCCTGCGTGGAAGCGTGTGTACCTCCTCTACGGCCCGCCGGGCACGGGGAAGAGCAGCATAATTGCTGCCATCGCTATTTACCTCAAATATGACATGTACGACCTTGAGCTCGCACACGTAAATAGAGTTCCGCTCCCGCATCTCTTCTTCTCTCTGTGCGCTCAAACCCCAGCCCATGCATTCCAACGTCTTCCTCCTCCGGAGGTTTGTAGCATCAGTTCCCGGAAGGAACTCTTTGTGAACACGACGAGTACGTCGATCATTGTAATCGACGACATCGACTGGTTGTTGGACATTGTACAACAACGGGAAGCAGCGTAGTTGACTCTGTTGAGCTGGATCTGCGACATGAGGTGAGCATCTTGAAAAAGAAGGGTAAAGAAGAAGAAAAAAAACTTTGGTTCTCTAAGGGGCGGTTTACACTATGGACCACGAGGATTGACCAAGAGAAATCATTTATTTTCATGGTCACGGCTCTTGGTTTATAGTCTTGACCATGAAAAATCAAAAATCATTTTTTGAGCGTCTCGGTTATTTCTTACAGTGTAAGGTGGATTTGGACCGGGACAAGTATGGGCTAATTTTTTTTAATATATAGCTAAAACCTGAGAAAAAATCAATTAATAATAATAAATAAAACAAACTTCAATCAATCACTGATTTTCAGTCCAACGGCCCCCTTGATTTCCGTTGAGTCGATCTCTTTGCCTCAACCGGACGAAAAATTCAATGGACCAAGAAGCATTATTGACTCAATAGAAAATAGCATATTTAGGTAACCTCGAACTCCGTGATCAATCTCATTTTTTCAAGGTAGGATAAAGCAAACTCGAACTCGGACAACTACCTCCGCCAATCACAAATTTAAGAGAGTCGTGGTCAGTCTCCGTGGTCTATAGTGTGAACTGCACCTAAGGAGGTTGGCGCAAATTTAAATGAACTAATTAGATTACTAGTATTCAACTTGAACTCATTGTTTACTAGGCAACTACATAACCTAGCCTTTTAATGTTTCTTCTATTTACTTAAAGTTTTGGATTCAAATATTGTTGCCACAAAATCACTATATGAAAGGTTGAAGCTTTTGCACCTTCAAGCTGCTAAAACTAAACTGAATTACGAAATAAATTTTAGAGATTTTTGGGAACAAAATTTGATTTCAAAAAAAACATTTGACCTTTTGAGCTCCTTAAGTTGTGCCTTCAAAAAATTTGAATTTTTTTGAAGTATTCAAGTAAATACCTGATGGTGGAAACTTGCGACACTCGAGTAATATCCCTTCTCCAAGAAGTCGGCACATGGCATTTACCTTAACACTTTTACTCATTATACCTAGTCAATCCGGGTATTGTAGGTAAATAACGGGTCTCTAAGTAATTGACCGAGACTATCGTTAATCCATTGAGGACAAGGGGTAAGTATATTGGTATATATATAATAATGAAAACACGCTAATGGATATGACCAATATCCAAGTGATATCTAGAGACTTAAATAAGAGAAAACTAACAGATATTTTTGAGGAGGAAGACTAGCACTTTACTTTTGCTCTTACAATTTGATTAACTTACCTAAACTTACATTGGTCATTGGAGACAACGGGTCAACATACTACACAAAACGCTGCATATATTGTAGACCAGGCTGTTTCAAAATACCTACACAAATTCCACTCGAGGCAAATTAAAGAGGTCCCCTTGAATTCTCAATCCACATCAAATCATGTACCTCATAAAATAGTGTGGAATGTTTCAAATCATTGACACAAAATTAATGTAGAATGACAGAGAGGTGGCGGCGGGTGGTGGGGAGTGGAAGATACTTGGTAGTGAGTGGTGGTGAGGTGGCAATGAGAGGCATGACACATGTTGAAATGTGTCCACATTAATTTTGTTCCAAAACCAAAATTGATGTGGTCCACATCATTTTTCATCCACATTACCAATGCATCCACACTATATTCAATATTTAGTGTAGTATATAGTGTAGTATATATTGACTTGTTGTCTCTAACGGACGATGTAATGTTAGGTAAGTCAACTAAACTGTAAAAGTAAAAGTGAAAGTAAAGCCCTTGTAAGTTGTGCTCATCATTGGAAATATTTCTTAGTAATCTCTCACTTAAGTCCTCAGTTAAATCCTCATCTAGTATCTACCACATGTCATCACCGAGCTTACCTCCGCCTCTTTTATTATATAGATAGATAGTAGAAAAAAAATTATATTTGTATGTAAAGTATTTTTAAAAATTTGGTCAATTTCATTGAAAAATGAAGCAAACTAAGAAACTGAATGGAAATTGGAAAATGAAGCAAAACTGAACAAATAATGAATCAAATTTGATCTAAATTAAAGAATGAAAAATGAAAAAAAAAAATTGAAGCAAATGAGTAATATTGTCAAATCAAACAAAATGAAACGATTTACATTTAGATATGGTATATTTTTTAAAAATAAACAAATCGTGGAGGAAAATTAAACAAAAAATGAAGGAAAATCGATTGAAAACTCAAAAATTCAAAATTCAACAAAATTTAGCAAAATTCAACAGGGAATGAAACAAATTTTAACAAAAATGAAACAAGTTGAAATTTAAGTAAAGTAATGAACCGAAGAAAACCATATTACACAATTTTTTAAAAATAAAGCCAAATTAAATTAAATAAGATTAAAATTGATTGAATTGAATTATTATAATTTAGAACTAAAATCTTTATTTGAAAAAAGCACACCCTACAAAGGCTTCTGCTAGGACACTCTATTGAATGTGAGATTTTTAATAATAGAAAAAATATTATTTCCTTGCATTGTATTGCAACAAGCTAATTGTACTTCTAAATCGTCTTCACTTCTTATCAAATTTATGGACTATTCAAGGTCTATATTTTATACCGTCATGTTAAACATGCTACTAGTTTTGTGGACACCAATTTTTGGATGTCCAAAACACGTCTCATATATATTCAGAAATATAGTACAAACAATGGTGGTTCAAATATTGCCACTATCATTCTATTTATTTTGTGAATTTAGCATGTTTTAAAAATATTCCAAATAGTCAATAAAAACTTACACCACATCTTGTAGTATAAATTATATATTTTTTAATAATAACTTAGATCTCTACTTTCATGTGAAAAAGAATGAGTTTTTTTTGTACCTTACGCCACAATGTGTGCAAATATCTGACTTCAGTTATATGGGTTTTTAACCCTATAGACAAGTTAAAATCCATTGGTCTACTTTCGCCATAGTTATACAAGTGCCACTTGTATGCCATTTAAAAAAAATAGTGATAGAGTTCACATTAAGTAGCTAGATAATTGAAAATGACCTATCATACTACTAAAATCATAATCTGCGCAGTTCCGGCGCGGTTGACTGCGCGGTTAGTTACAGCGTGGTTTACTGCGCGGTTAGTTACAACGTGGTTTACTGCGCAGTTCTGAAATTTAGCTGTTAAGCTTGTGAGTGTGGAAAATTCAATTTGGGCATTGCAACTTGTGCTTATCCAAAACAAACTTAAAACTCTTGATTACAAATTTAATGTTCAAAACATTTTTTTGGCATGTGCACTTAAAGATTGAGTTTTAGATTATGAGTTACAAACTTGGAATGCAAAAGATGTGAAGTTGGAGTCGGAGTTAGTTGAAATTGTGATCTTGGAGGTTGGAATACAAAGTCGGAGTTGTAAAATCGCAAGTTCAAGTTGTGGAGATTGAAATTGCAAGTTTTGAGATGTAAATTTAAGATTGCAAGTTTTGTAAGTTTTGAAGATTGTTAAGGTTATGAAT
The DNA here is from genome assembly GCA_963971425.1 of Bryoerythrophyllum caledonicum. Classification (NCBI taxonomy): domain Eukaryota; kingdom Viridiplantae; phylum Streptophyta; class Bryopsida; order Pottiales; family Pottiaceae; genus Bryoerythrophyllum; species Bryoerythrophyllum caledonicum. The sequence goes on along the minus strand of OZ020522.1, from coordinate 10,955,485 downwards.
GTTGAAATTGTGATTTTGGAAGTTGGAACAGAAAGTTGGAGTCGCATAGTTGTAAGTTCAAGTTGTGGAGATTGAAATTGCAAGTTTTGAGATGCAAGTTTTGAGATTCCAATTTTTGCAAGTTTTGAAAGATTGTTGAAGTTATGAGTTTTAGGGCTTATCGTTAAGGAATTTGTATTCCTACCCTAATTTTTAATTTTTGATTTTTTTTTTCCATTTGTTATAACAAAGTTTGATCATTCTAAAGTTTAGGGTTTATGATTTTTGTTATACTAGCGTAAACTTAAAATTGCAAGTTTTATTGAGGTGTCAATTCGGTAAGTGAAATTTCAAACTAAGTTTTCAAACACAAAAGTTTCAAATGATTTGCTTGCTTGCGACATTCATTCCATGTTAGAATGCAAAACCTAATATATTTTTCTATTTGATGTAGATGTTAGCGTTGATAGTATTGGATTAATATGCATCCAATGTCCAAAATATTTGGCATTTCATTTCAAAAAAGAAAAAAATTACCATTTGTTGTCACCATTCTTCCTAAATGTTTTGTGATATAAAAACTACATTAAAATGGTTGGACTAATGCGTAGCAAAGCAAGCGCCAATTGCTAGTTCTCACTAAAGAATTAAAGATAGTGAGAAAAATGTAGAATTCACTCCCTTTGTTGGAGATATACCTTTTCATGAAGAGGTGTGGAAAGTAATTAAAAAGAATATCATTGGTTAGAAATTAAAGAAACCTTTTGCCAAAATGTACGGCTCTTAGAAAATAGGTAGAATAAATAGCTACTTATTTACCACAGGAAGACATAGCGTGTGCGTCATAGCTTAAGGAAAGCTAGTTGGAGCTCTTATTAGTTTTGTAAGAATATTCATTTAATATATGCTATTATTATTATTATTCTTGTACTGTGTATTTTATGCATAAGTCTATGAGCTAGTAGCTTATTGATGCATAATTAGGGTTGAAATTATAATATCTAGGTCTTTTAAGTAAGTAACAAAGAAAGACCCTGTTACAATCAAGAGTATTGATTTTTAGATAAGATTGAGAGTCTTATTGAAACTGAAAGAACCAACAGTGACACTTGTAACAACTTGACAATAAAATTCAACTAAAGCTAAGAGTAAAAAGAGTGAAGTACTCAACTTTAGTTGGTGTTAACGTAAGTGACAAGAGAGATTTGATGTGAGTAGATGTAACAATGTAATTAGTGAGCAAGCACTTGATAAATAAAATCAAAGTTAATTGAATTTCAAGATTACAATAAAAGTGAAATATTCTAAGATGAGGTTGAGTGATTAAGTAAGCCTATATTTATTACAAATGATTTATTTTAGGGCAGGGGAGTATTGACTGTGGAATTGTGAGACATGTTCCCCATTAGAGCATGTAGTGGCCCATGACTTTATTGATTTAGTATCCAATTTCTTCACACGTTAAAGGATTAATTGAGTTAATTTGACTTGTGTATCTTGGAAGTTCTAATATGTTTGGTAGAGGATAAAGACTTGATACTTGTACGTGATTGGCTGCATGTGTGTATGGTTTGGAACTTACTGCATTACGGTTGGGTGTGAATTTCTAAAGTGAGTTAATTAAAGAATCAAACAATGCTAACAAAAATGGATGGCATCCATTTGCCCATGAGGGCATAGGTCTAGAGGTCGTGGATAGAAATAGAGAAAAAATATGGTGCAAGACTCATATCTCTTACTTTTAAACTTGGGATTAAATCAAGTGTATATTGCATGCCCAAATTCCTCTAAAATAAAAGTCATGCCTAAGCATTGTTAATAGAAGACTACTTTTAAGCTGCAATTACACTCAAGGTACCTAATATTAGATGTAACGTCTATCATCTAAAATGAATCCTATTGTGTGTGGGTATCTAGGATGTTTTAAAAGTTGTAAAAATCCACTTTACAATCCGCTACATCCTCACCCCTAATGTGAGTAGTGCATTCCAAATGCATAAGAGAAGTCCAAGTATTTTCTCTAATTGCTTCATTTCTCTGAAGCCTATGGTTGGAAAAGGTATGTATAAAAATACAAGGATTGGTTCCAGTTGAATATATAATAAATGCACCAATTTTTTGTCCTTTACAAATGGATGCCATTTGACAAAAATTATGTATTCTTCATTTCATATCTCCTAGAGGTCTTGTGTTGAATGCTTTGATATTCTTCAATTTTGTTGGTAAAACAATACAATTTGAATGTGTTGCCCCGGTGGCATAAATCCCCAAAAACAAAAAGTCTTTGAACAATCTAAAGCTACTAGAAAATTATCCATAACTGTAACGTGGTCTTTTCTCCACTATCTCTGGCCAAGTCTAAGACAATCTATTGTGCTATTTTTAGTTCACCCTGCAAATTGATTGTGATTTATTAGAATCTTGATCTTTTTTTAACCCCTAAAGGACCAAGGCAATTTTTCCTCAAAAACATTCCAAAACTGCCATGGTGAGAGTTATCCAACTCAAAATGATACAAAATCATTTTTTTGAAAATTTAACCGTAGGATCTTGTACTCGACTTGTATGAGAGTGTGTGGTGAAATTTTTGGTAAGTTTGACCGCACATATTGAAAGATATTAGCCTTTGAAGTGCGACATAATCTCTTTTTCAGGTCATACTATACACCTTCAACAAACTTTGACCACCTTCTATGGCAATTTTTTGCACTATGGGCCGTGATTTTATTGCTTAACTTGAAAAGGATCATGTTAGGCACATGTGCACCAAATTTTAGAAGTAGAAAAGGTGTAGAAGATGTCCTAAAAAATTCTGCAAAAGCACCTATGTGCCGAGAATCAACAATACACTTCATATTTTGCATATATCATATCCTTCTCAAATATTTGAAATTCACAAATCCGTACGGTAGATGCAAAGATCTCAATTTCCTTTCCAACAAGACATTTTACATGGACAAAAACTCGAATTTCTATTGAATTTAGAAGTTATTAGAGTTTGGTGACAGTATTTGTGATATGTCACACTAATCTGCTGCACTATTTGTATATGTAAGTGAAAATAAATTGTAACTTTTGAACCGTAAGTCGGAATTCTACGAAATTTGTGTCTACGCAAAGCTAATCAAAAGTTGGCCATTCAATAAAAAATCTCAGAAAATAATGCCTAGAATTGAGAACGTGGTACCTTACCCAAACTCAAAACGTCCCCCGAGGGGACATCGGTCCTTTAGGGGTTAATACACTCTAAAATTCCACACATATTTTACAATGGTGCAAATCAAAGACCATATTTTAATATCTCATTTTTGTGGCTATTTTGGCATGTATTAATGTATAGAACAATATGAATCCTTGTAATGCACCATCATTTCATCAATGGTACAAAATTGCCTAAATTTTAAACTTGTTTACAACAATTACTTATTTCACTTACTAGCCATTGCACTTGTCTCAATTTATCATAGTGCAACAAATCCCTTTCGCTCTAATAACTTGGGGGATTTATGTTTTCTAAATATTTAAGTATCAAACTAAATGTGGCGTGTCATAAAACTTGAAATAAGTGGACAATGCAAAAGAAAACACTTTATTTGCCAAAAGTTCAACATGTTTTGTTGTCATTTGAGTTTCCAGATTTAAGTAAATAGATATAAATGCTTTTAAAGTGGGTATACGGTAGTTAATTTCTAACAACCTTGTCTTTCTACAATTCTTACCATCATTTTGGATGATTGTAGCACATTGATTTGTTTCCTCCACTACTCTTATTAAAATATGTGTGGACCGTAACAATGAAAATAATTACAACAATAATAAAAAGAAATGCCAATGCATAGAAGATTTGGATGCATGTACAAATTCTTCTAGAGGGGATTGAAATGTAGCATGCTCTATTATTCTAATGATTTATTGTATCATAAAGCAACTCTTGTGGTCAAAGCAAATCCCCCAAAGTCCTCTCCTCGTCCTCACTATGTACACCTTTATCAAAACCATCATCTTCAATATCTTTACAACTCAATTCTCTACCTTGCAACTCTTGCTCATTGTGTGAATGACCAAATGTTAGCATTTCTTGTTACACTTCTTCCAATATGCCTTCAAATGTATTTGATGGAAATAAAAGATAATAGAGGAGGTGTAGAAGAAAGTGTAGGCGTAGATAAAGTGAAGGTGAAGAGGGGACATAAATAGAAGCATATAGAGCTTGCAAGCGCAAACTCCGTTGTGGAGATAAACCATGCATTGCAATCTAGGGTTAGATATTGGTAGAGCTTGCAAGCGCAAACTCCGTTGTGGAGATAAACCATGCATTGCAATCTAGGGTTAGATATGGGTAGATTACAAAAAATAGAATTTTTGATACATCCCAATAAAAAATCAAATGTGCTTATGGAAATAATGCATGTCAAATTTACTTCCTACTTCTTGAACTCATACGCAAGTATGTGTGTGTATACCCCAAAATACGACTCGCAACACTCTTCAGCTCCCATATTTTCTCTCAAATGTAAGGTGGACTTTATACTTGCAATGGTAATTAGACTTTAAATTTGTTGATAGAGGTGCATTATTGTGTAGTAGATGAAGTAGTCAAAAATATGAGCCAAGTTGTTGGCTTGACTTTGTACTTGCAAATAATTCACCTTCTAAGTTTGTGATGTTTTAAATTTTCCTTCATAAAATTTCAAGTCAGTTCAGTGCATGCACCTTGCTTTTTGAATGGGAAAATTATGATTGTGAATTGACTTTGGCTGAATTGCTAATGTAATCTAATAATAATTGTGGACTAATAAAAAAAATTCAAAAAAAATTAATCCCAATTTTTTTTTTATAGAATGAGCAAATTTATCTAGAAAATATGTTTGATGATATAAATTCCATTGTATGCACATTTGTTGGAGGGTGCATGATTTGGCCTGGCCTAGACTCCATTGTCCCTAGACTCTTGCAGATAAAATCAATAAGGTTGTTTTTTTTATAAAAGGATTTAAAAAATACACCAAAGCCTTGGTTAAGCGGCCACCTTGACGTACCCAACCTAGCCGGCAACCTTGCTAAGCGGCCTGCCATGTGTTGGGCCTAACAATTGCCCTCGTGGGCTGCCACGGCCAAGCTACGGCTAGGTGTTATTCAATTCAACTTCAATGAAAACTTGTAAAAGTTTCAAAACGTAATCAATATGTTCATACAATCACAATTCGAAAATGAAATGTGGTTATCGTATTAGAATCTTCAAGAAATTAAAAATTAAACCACACTAACTAGTGGGATTATTCTTTCTCACATAACATATTCCAGAACGGTACACTCAAGTGGGACACACATTTGTCAATCTACCCTTGAGAGGGGGGAGTAGTTCCATACTACTAAACCTACATCTGGTGGACATATATCTAATGGTGGAACAAGTAGACACTTTATTCACTCCAGCCTCCTTCAAGGACCGGAGTACTTCTTCTTCTACATCTATAAATTGTATAAACTACAAGATGAATAAGGTGTGACGGTATTGGGTGGGCATGATGAATCAGGTGTGACGGGTTCAGGTACGTATAACGGGATTGTATACGAACGACGGAGTTGGGTGCATATGACGGGATTGGGTGCATATGACGGGGTTGGCTGTATGTGACGGGGTTGGGTGCATGTGACGGGGTTGGGTGCATGTGACGGGGTTGGGTGCATGTGACGGGGTTGGGTGCATGTGACGGGGTTGGGTGCATGTGACGGGGTTGGGTGCATGTGACGGGGTTGGGTGCATGTGACGGGGTTGGGTGCATGTGACGGGATTGGGTACGTATCACTAATCCTAACACCAGCAACACCAGCAAAATTCTGTCTGCACTTGTTTCCGCAATTTTGCGCAGCTCGCTTGCAATGTCAACCGCCGCGCTCTCGCACCGCTTGTCGGCCGTCGCCACGGTGCTCTCATGTGCGTCTCCTTCCTCTTGCGACAACTCAATTTGGTGGGTTTCGATTTGATTTGGTGGGTTTTTGGTGTAGCAGGTGGTAGAAGTGAGAAGTTGCGGGCTGCCGCTTCCCTGTTCTGCACGAGAGGAATCAGGGAATGCCGGATCGCAATTCGTCAACCTTCGAACCGGCGGAGGCTGAGCGTCCGTGCTCGCGCTGCAGCAGAGGATGTGGAGCTGGATCCGCGAGAGGGCGGCGACAAGCTCGTCAGAGTCATTTCGAAGGATGCCGAGGCAAGTCCACCTTTGTCTTCAGGGTTGAATTCTTCATCGTGAGGATGCATCGTGTTCACGAATTCTTCTCTTTGTTTGTTGTGGAACAGGTTTCAGTACTTAGCCTTGTCGCCACAGAAGTTGTGAGGGAGGCCCAGCAAAGACATAATACTTCTCCAATTGTACGTAACCTAAACCCTAAACCCCAAACCCTAATCCATTATCCCGTACCCCTTATCTCTTACATTGGACTCCCAATTGTGCTACTCAAAATTGGCAGTCAATTATCATGTGTTGAACCCTAAACCTTAAACCGTAAAATTCTAATCCCTTATCCCTTATCCCTTATCCTTTATCCCTTATATTGGACTGCCAGTAGTGCTACTCATGCCAGTTTTTTCTTCTCTACTCATGTGTTAAATCTATTGCTACATCTGTAACACAAGAGAGCATGTTTAGAATCCAACATAAATGGTATTAAAACACTGAAAACGCTTAAATTGCAGCACTTAGATTTAGCATTTTGCACATCATCGATTACATCAAATGTAGCCTTTGGTTTGAATCTGCTGTCATTTAGAGACTGATGAGACATGGTGGTTTTCTAAGCGAAGGCTATTGCAGCGTTAGGGCGTACGCTGATGGGTACTCTTCTCCTGGGGGCACTCAAAGGGGACGCCGAGACTGTTCAGGTATGAAACCCAAAACCCAAAACCCTAAACTTGGTCTACATCACTACTTTCAGGTATTAGAGTTACCAGAAGAGGAAAGAGAGGTATCAAATTTGCGAACCTGAGGTTAGAAGGCGGTTAAAACTACAACAAGCATCAGTTGTGTCAGGGTTTAGGGTTTAAATTCTCCCATAGCTAGTCTTATGAGGAAACTGCACTACAACATTAGGCCAAAGTGAGAGGTCGACTTTACAAATAACTTCATTTTGATTTTTATGATTCTTATGTCATTTTATCTGCCTTCAGGTGGTTTTTTTAGGAGACGGTCCACTGGGACAGATGACCGCAATCTCCGCTGATGGAGGTTATGCAAAAGGTTTTGTTGGCAATCCCTTGTGTGACCCTCTGTACAAGGAAAACGGCAAGGTGCGGTTTCCTGCCCTAGAAGAATAATTTTCGTGTCAATTACGTTGTGATTTGCCCATGTTTCTTAAAAGCGTATCAGGTTCTTGATATCCTGGCTTGTAACATCATTGTAGCCATACAGGATGCATTATACATGATACTAATCTGCATACATTAAACTAGTTTTCTTTTGTCTGGTGCTTTAGCGTTTACCGATTGAATTTTTATGGTTTTTGTGTGCAGCTGAGTGTGGGATTAGCCGTTGGATCTGGTGTACTCAGCGTCGTACGCAAAAACCGCAATTGGAAGCAACCTTACACGTAAAGTCCATATCAGGCATTTGCTTCAACCTGTAGTCATCCGAGATTTTCTCGATTCCTGTAACTTCTGAGTGGAATTGTGCGTCGTTGAAGAAACCGTGTTATTCAAAGAGTAGCATTGTTTCAGCTTTTGAACATGAAAGAAAATGTTGTGCTTGATTGCAGAGGGACAGTACCTATTTACTCTGGTGAAGTTGCAGAAGATATAGCACACTATCTTGCCGATAGTGAGCAGGTTAGTATCGATCGTTTAAGTTACATTTAAAGTTGTGACATGAAAGATTTTGCAGGAATTTTGCGATGTGATACCTTTGCTTAGTGCAGATGAACACTGCGTTGGGGTTAGGCGTTGGTTTCGACAAGGACATAGGAATTAAATTTGCCGGAGGCTTCTTAGTTCAGGTAAGCCTTCATTTACTTGGTGTTCATTTAATGTGGTTAACCAAGTAAATGTGCTGTTCACTTTCCAGGTCCGCTTTTTGGTTAAGTCCATGACCATCTTTGTATGTTTCTGGTTCAGATTTATATGCATCATCTTACTTGTACCTGCATATAACTCTGTTCCAGTACGCATATGCTGTATTTGCAAGCCGTAAGATTGATGTAGTAGTACCGAAGGGTTGGTTTGATTGTCTTCTCTGAGTTCTTGCCTGTAGCTTATGACTAGGACGGAGGTTTGCTATGTTTGGTGTTTGATTATGTTGAAATGGTAAATGATGCAGATTTTACCATTCTGCTCAGAAGAGACATTAGCTAAGCTTGAAGAAAACATCATGAAAATGAAGCCTATAGCGGAAGCTCCTAGCGATTGTAAGGCATCTGACATAGTGGAAGCGATACTGGACGGTATTGGTGTGGGTGACTATAATAATACAGTGAGTCTCTTTCTGCTATTTGAATGATTATCAGAGATGTTGCTGTCTTTATGAAGGCAGTGTCGTACTCGTGATATGTTTTTTCAATAAGGAGCTCATGATTATTGGGGTGGTCATAACAGATAATTCCCAAATATGGGCCATGTGGAGTAGAGCTGCTGAAACCTCGCATGATGCGTGCTGTGGCATCCTTGGGTCCCGTTGAAGTTCAGAAGATTCTGGATGAACAAGGTGGGAAATGTGCACCTCACCCTGAAATATTACATTATAGTTGTTCTTGGAAGCCGCTCCCTGTTCTAAAATTTCGTCATATTTGATTGCTTTCAGTACCAATCCATAACGTTAGCTTTATCTTAATTTGGTCTCACTTCCTACACTGGTTTAGGCCACAAACAGGACTCAACACAAGAACTTGCTTTTTAATAATGTCAGCTAGTCATTATATTTCCATCAGACGTTGCTCATGAATGTTGGACTCTGATATTTGCAGGCTCTGTAGAAGTAAGATGTGAATATTGTGGCGACGTGGCTCAATTCAGCGAGACTGACCTCGAGCAAGTTTTGCAGTCATCATCATAGGCGTAGGCCTTACCCTCGTTAAGAGGCTCTGGCATTATTTATCTGATCTCTGCCCACTTGAAGAAGTGATTGAGGCACTCCTTGTGCATTCTTTTCTTTTGTACGAAAAACGTCTTGTGAATGAAGGTGGCTCCGTGACTTACCCCTATATTGAGAGACTTGAAGATGTTCTTGTGATGGATTAACAATGGCGTTCACCAGGGTTAGTTTCCAGCTGGGGAAGTATTATGTACTGTACTCTACATTATGTGTCGTACTATACACAGGAAGGACTTTTTTACCTGCGTTAGATGGCCGAATCTTACGCAGGTATTCTACAGAACCTGGACCACTGTGGAGAGAGTACAGCGGAGATTATCCGAGACGGACTTCTCAAAACAAGTAAGCACAGGCTTGGCTCTGCAAGGATCTGAGACTATTGTAATGTGTACCGTGAAGACCAGACCGCTGACACTGTGCAGCTGTCCTCTCGCATCCGTCTCTATTGCTATTGAGGCCGTCGCCATCAGCAGCCACGTCTTTGGCCCCTTGAGTTTTTCAGGAGCCAATTACTCAGAGCGGACTCAGTACGTTGAGAACCTATGAAACAACATTATTGTCTGGTGAGCTTGCAGGACTTTTGTTTTCCTCTTTTTGTACCTGAGTTGCTTTGACAGTTTTTGCTGCCTGCTTTCTCGACAGGATTTCTCCCTCAGGTGTTGATAGTATTTTACTTCAGATTTCGTCCGTTTCCTTCTCTGGTGATGCAAAAGAAGCCATTGTTTTGCAATGCCGTGGACTCAGAAGCTGAACGTGAGACAAGCGGCGTTCGTCGCCAGGTTCGAGAAAGCGGACGTCAAGTTCTTCTTCAAAGTGATGAGAAAGGCCATGATCACGGAGATAGTCAAGGGGCCGTTTGCCTACCAGCTGGTAATTCTTAAATCCTGCAAACGTATCTCTTCGTGCTTACAGTGTGTATATTATCAGTGAACTCCTTCTGTGCTTATGGTGTGTATATTTGTGCAGGAGTTTCCTCTCCAGTTCTTGAAGGACCACGCTCACGAGTTTGATGAGCACCCCACCTTCGAATGCAAGACATTCGAGCCCAACTCTACCAAACGGTGGCCTGTCAAAGTCACACTGCGCTATTTTGCATCTGAGGACAAGAAAAGGGTGTTTGCTTATGGTCACGGCGGATGGAGGACCTTTTTCTTGGAAAACCACGTCAAGATTGATGATCTCCTGGTCTTCCAGCTGATTGGATTCTCCCGGTTCAGGGTGTACATTTACCCTGCCTACATGAGCCAGCGGCTCATCCGTGGCCAGGAGCCTCCTTGTTTCAGCAGCTCTCCTTGAACCATGCCTAGTGATTTTGCGCTATTTCTGGCTTAGAAAGTACCATTGGAGTCAGAAAATCTGTTTAGAGATGTATCAACACATTTCGGTGTGTCAATAATGTTTGAGTTTCTCTTGTGGTTTCAGTGGTGGTCCAAGTCTGTTTTGGTATGTGATGCACCTCAACATTGTCCGTCCTTGTGTGACAGACTATATAATCTTGCCGGATGGTCAATGTTAGATCAGTGTCTTCAGTGTGTCAATATTAGATCAATTTTCTTGTGGTTTTTGTGGAGTTTTAAGTACGTTGTGATTGGTGTACCACAACTGAGTTGATTGTTACCCAAGGGAACATTCTGAGCACCAGTTTTTCCGAAATCGAATCATATCAAATGAAAGCAGATTTTGTTACATGGCCTGTCAAATCTATTTTTAATTTTATCACCCCTCAACTTCATGTTCACAGAGATATTGGTCGGTTACTATTTGATATTCAGAAAGGTGACGCTTGGCCCTCACGCCTCGCAGATCACTCAGACACTGTATCTCAGATCTCTGGCCCTTGATTGCCTCCTCGCTTTGATAAGTTTCAACTGAGACTGCTATTCCAGGGAGGCGGCCAAGGAGTGTTTGCAGGGGCACCCTGACCATCCAATCAGAACTCCATTTCGGGAACACAAGTTTTAACTGCTAATAAATAATTTGTTCACGGAAATTGTATACACTCTGATAAGTTATATTCTACTATGTTATTGTAGAATATATATATACGCTAACTGAAACCTTTGCTAAGTTATATGTGAATGGAGGTGCTTGTTGGCCTGAAGTTACCAAGCCCTTTGTTAAGTTTTTACTAAGTTTTGACCTCTACTAAGTTGTTACTTGACCCATCTATGGGTACAATGTATATCATGACATGTTTTCCTCCAGAAACCAATCGCACAACTACTGCCAAGTGATGTAGCTAATCTGTGCTTGCTAGGCATGTTTGCTTGAGAAACAAAGACAATACCAATATTTATAAGAGTACAGAGCCGCATGATCAACAATAAATCCATGCAATCGATACATTTGCAAGCAAGATCAACGGTACCGATCAATGAAGGGTCATGGCAACTAACTGCTCTCATTAAAATCGTGACCAAAAGGGTCATGTGTAATACATTGCAATTAGCAAAAAATGGGCAACCTGATAATCTCTAACAGAGCTTGATCAGATCGAAATACTGCAATCAAAGATTCTGCGGCTGGTAGTCTCATAACGGTTGCTGCGGCATGTTTGCACGTCTGAGCGACAGCTTCTAAAGAATGCATCATGTACTTGATGGAGCTCTTCCAATTCAGCGATGGCCCTGATGAGTTGGAGATGCTGCGGCCCCGGCCTGATCACCGCCTCGACCGGGTGTAGGGTGGATGGAAGTCTTGACTGGAGCTGGAAATCTGAAGACAGAAACTTGGCTGTTGTCTTCGCCGGAGTCGCTTTCGCAGTCACGGCCCATCACGTCGCTCTGCTGATCAACTAAGCAACTATTCAACTAAAGACGCCTGAAGTAGATAGGTACCTATGCAGATCACAATGTTGATGTAACACAGACCTTGATCAATCTGAGACTTTCGAGACTCAATACTGGTCACAATACTCAGATGGTCACGAGCTCCTCGGATCAGACCCTTAAAGTAGATAGGTACCTATGCAAATCACTAAGTTCAAGTTTAGTGATCAGACTTGATCAATACTGTAAAAGAGACTTGCGAAACTGGTGAGAACTCTGAGATGAATATGAACTGGGGCAATCAGAGAGTGCTAGCTGAGAGCAACAGATACTGAGATTGAACGCGGAGTACCTCGGTTTATATAGGTCACGTTTGAGGCGGCGGTTGTACAGACTTTGTACAGACTCGCTTAGATCTGCGTGCAGACATTTCACTTTGCATCTCACCTTCCTCGAACCGGAATTTACAGGAACTCACTTGCCATGCAGTAGCTGTAACGTAGCTCTTAGGCTACGTCCATAGCGCAGCTTCCAAGAATGGGGTAACAGGAGCCAAATATTAGTGTAAACTTGCAGCGCAAGATTTACTGATAACTTTAATCAGAGCAGGTTGTGGTCAATGTAGAATGGGCTTGCACCCTCCCCCAATGCCTGGAGGCGTTGATGCCATTCTTTATGCTCTGATTCGTGACCCTTCGGTTCATCCTCTGGGTGCTTCACAGGAAGCTTGCCTGTTGTACTTGTAAGCTAACAGTTATTTACTTCTCTCTGACCAGTCTACTAATAAAAGGCGGTCGGCCGTCGTAAAAGTACTAATCCAGCTTAAATCTTGTACCTGAATCCTAAATTTGGGCATGTAAATACTATTACAAAATGTCGGCAAAAGGAGTGATTGGAGGAACTTCCAACCGTCCAGCTGACGCTGCAACTGAAATGATCCATAAATAGAATGTGTTTTTATTGAAAAAATGCAAAAATGAGCATGATTCTTCAACGGTCCGGGGATTCATGCCGAAACCTGGAATACCATTGCTTCGAAGTTGCTGTACAGACAGCGAAGCTACGTCCGAAGGCCGAACAAAGAGTACGATGGGCTAGTATACCGTCATTCTGGGGAATATGGCGGCTTGAAGCTAAATACATGAATTGAAATTATTTTACAACAGGAAAGAAGAATGACAAATTGCGCTTGCTAGTAGAACTATACAAAGAAAACACAAGAAATTTGGATAATCGACGCTAGAAATGTGGCTTCTCCTCCAGACGTTGTTCTAGCTAGATAACGTGGTTTTCTTAAAGCAATTCTAGTATGCAGAAATATGGATGTAATCAACCTTCATTAATAGTTTGTTCTGCCTTGGTATGGTCTTTTCCTACCTACATTAGTCTTGTCTTGATAATATAGCCTTGTCCAGGGGCTGTACCAAGTCCGTTTGGATTGCGTGTTGTGGAGTTTCCTGAGGCTTGCAACACCAAAATCTGCCTGGAATAGTGCCTGCCTTTGCACGTTGGCATGGACATTATTGAAGAGACACATGAATGAAAGCTTATCTCCTGGCTCATGCATGGCAATAACAACTACTGCACCTAAATTACGTGTTCAGAGGAAATTAGATGGCCGACTATTCCTCTTTTTGTGCCGCAAAAGGTCACCGCCCAACTACCATAAATGCATGCTCAATCTGGCATATCGTTGCTGTAATCGTTCCTGGCTCATGCATGGCAATAACAACTACTGCACCTAAAATACGCGTTCAGAGGAAATTTGATGGCCGACTTTTCCTCTTTTTGTGCCGCAAAAAAGTCACCGCCCAATCTACCATAAATGCATGCTCAATCTGGAATCTCGTTGCTGTAATCGTTCAAGTGATTTATTTACTGTATCATAAAAAGGTAACATGCTTCACTGCAAGGTTAACTGTGCGGTTGACTGCATTGTTTCTATAGTTCACTGCACGGTTCACTGCGTGGTTGATCGCTGCGTAGAATATGATTTGCATGTGAAGATACCTCCAGCCTCTAGATCTTTTCAGCCACATTCAACCGGGTAATAGACTACTTCACCCGAGTATGATCATGGTATTATACTAGTACCACCTGAGTAATGCATAGGAAAGGCCCAATGTCCTCTCGGGGGACATTTTGAGTTTTGGTAGGGTACTACATTCTCAAATTTAGGCTTGATTTTTTGAATTTGTTTTATTGGATTGGCAACTTTTTATTAGCTTCCCATAGACATAATATTCATAGAAATCTGACTTATGGTTACAGTTTTTTTTCAATAACATGTACAAATAGTGCAGCAGTTTAGTGTGGCATATAACAAATAGTGTAGCGATACTTTAATTAACTCTAAATTGAATAGAAATTGAGTTTCTGTCCATTTTTTTAAAATAAAAAATTCCTCTTGGAAAGAAAATTGAAATCTTTGCATTGACCATAAGGATTTTTGAATTTCAAAAATATGAGAAGGGTATGATATATGCAAAACTTGAAGTGTATTGTTGATTCTTAGCACATAGTTGCAGTGCGGGATTTTTAAGGACAGCTTCTACCGCTCTTCTACTTCTAAATTTGGTGCACATGTGTCTAGCATGATCCTTTCCAAGTTAAAATAAAAAAATCACGGACTGTAGTGCAAATAAATGCCATAGAAGGTGGTCGAAGCTTGTAGAAGGTGTTTAGAGCCTGTTCCCATGTGATATCCAACCCGGCCAATTTCCTGTAGCTTCCCTGAAAAAAAATTTAGAGAGTACCAAATTTTAGCCCTCCCATGTCACCATCTGGCATACTATTCGAGAAGTATCAGAATTTGCACCTGTCAAATCCTTTATGAGACTAGAAAGTGAAAAGGTGTCCAACCATGATCTCGTGCATCTCTGACACAATATCTTTTGTCAAACCCTTTATGAGACTAGAAAGTGAAAATGTGTCCAATCATGATTTGGCGCATCTCTGACACAAAATCTTTTGGTTTCGAATTACTAAGATGGGAGCTCTTTTTATTTTGCGGGCCTGCTAGGTTGACTTGTCAAGCCTGTCCAATTCTTGGATACCCGTCAGAGTATAAAGCGGGTTGGGGAATTATTTTGGACATGGGAGTGACCCGCCCTCGTAAGAGATGATGGGACGGGGCACACATGGGCACTCGCCCTTAGTATGACCTCAAGAAGAGTACGTCTCACTTCAAAGGCTGATTTCTTTCAATCCGTGTGGTCAAGCTGAACAAAATTTTTACCACATCTACTTGTACAATCCTAGTACAAGATCCTACAATTAGATATGTAAAAATTGGGTTTGCTTGCATTTTGTGTTGAATGCATTGGAACTGGTAGTTTTCAGTGAATTTGGGTGCTAAAATGCCTTGGGCCTTACGCACCTTTTCTCTGTAAACATGAAAATACAGCTTTCATCCAGCAACTGAAATAAATTGAGATTGAGGAATTTACAGAGTGATAACTGAGAAATCTAAGCTGATTTGCTGGTCATTGTACAGATGCCTTGTACGTATCCACAATCTCTTGGTCAACCGAGTGATAGAACGGCATTTTCTTCAGTCGCTTGGTATCCAAGTCCAGCAAGGCAACCTGAAAAATAACGAAGTACTTTCTAAAGTGAGGCAAAGATCCCACGAGTTTTCACCTCGTCCCTCATAATTAAATGCATATAACCAGCTCAAAGAGAAAATCAAGCGGCTGAAATTCATGACCTCTCTTTCCTTCTCAAACGTGGCAAAAACTAGTTCCAACTTGAGTTTGAAGACCACCAAGCTCTTCTACTGATCTAATAGCATTAGAGGGGCATCTTGTTCAAAACTGAGAGTGACTTTACATGAGTTGAATGACAGTTTAAAATATGTAAGATTTCTTACCTTGCAAATGTACTGCTGGCCCGTTGTAGGACATGTCGCAATGGAAGCATTAGGAACAGGAAACGGTGTCTTATGAATGTTGTGCAATGGCCGTAAAGTAACCATGAGGCCACAATCTTTGGCAGTCCCCGAAATCAAAAAGTTGCGAACCACACGGCGGCTCTCATCCCAGGACAGGGACTCAATCCAGGCCATGTCCCTCTTCTTCTGCTCACCCTCTGGCTCTAAAGCCAGGTTCTCAACTGTGGTTTCACTTCTAGAAAGCGGGGTCGCTTCACCTAATCAAAACACAAAAGAAGAAAGATTAGCAACAGCTACCACTACAAATAATTAGTGTCATCTACTGATCTTAAGGTATTTCTTCCCAATAGAGCTAAATATAAAGTGAGTCGAACATACCATGAGTTTTGACCTCCTCTCTCATCTTTAATTCTTCATTCTCAAAGGCAGCTAAAACTACTTCAAACTTAAATTTAGAGACCAAGCTCTCCCATCCTTAGAAGTGAGGAAAGAGAAGTGTTATAAATCAAAAGAGAGAGTATCTTATTGAGTGACTTTAGAATTATCTTCACAGAGATCTTTCTACATCTTTACAAAAGAATCATGGGCCTGAGGAAAGAGTCGGTGTGAGTGACACTTGTTTTCAGAGACTGACCTGTATCTTGAGGCATCTCCAAGAACTTTTTGTAGGCCAAGATGGCGCCCTCGACGTCGTATGCGTCCAGCTTCTGCACTCTGAGCAACTGATCCAGGACGTGACTGTTGTTGAGTGCGCTTGCAACCAAGCGCTGAAACACGAGGACGCGCTCCCCCTCCGGCGCTTCCGAGACGCCTGCAAGCTTCTCCTCCAGAGAGGCCACCAGTTTGTCGGTGGAGCCTCCGTCTGCGGGGTCTCCGAACACCTCGTCTCCCTCCAAGAAGATCCGGATGTTGTTCTGTGGCGTCTCAAACAGATCCACCAGCGCCTTGAGAATGTAAAACTCAGTGCTCGAGAACAGGTCCAAAGGTGAGTAATTGCTCACTCTCTTAATCTGTGAACCAAAGCAGACAGGGAAAGAGAAAAAAAAAGGAAAAAAAGTCAGTTTATGAACTATCCACCATGGCTTTGTTACAGCAATGGTCTCAGAATGAGAAATGGCATTGGATGTAAGTGGGAAGTGATGTTTGTCAAACCTTGCCCTGTTGATACTTCAGTTTTTGGAACAGTGTGAAACGTGAGACTTGGAGTTTCACGTTGTTTTCCTCAGATATTGTTGCTGCGTCTGGCAAGCAACCCCATTTCGGCTGCAAAATCCAGAATCGGCACCTATTGATCAGTCACCTATGTGAAAAAGAAGCATTCTTCGCATCCAAAATTGGCAGATGTATAGAAATACAACCATATTTATAAAACTTGCACTAAGACCCTCAGATCTGAAGATAAACCTTACAAAAAATGATGGTGATGGGATCATTACCTTGAGTTCAACGGTGATGGTCGGTGGCAGATCATGTGCCGCCCCTGTCAAAGGAAAAAAATTGGCTACATTCAGAGAAATCATAATAAAATGAAAACAAATTAACGGCTACCGACAATAGGTGGAGATCACAGTGTTAAGAACACTCAAAAGTAACTAAACTTATGACAAATAAACAACCCAGGAAATTAGGTTTCAGCGAGTTTCACTCACCTGGCAAAGTAGGGAAAGAGGCATGGTCAGCAATCATCAGAGCAACACCAGCTGCCATGTCCATCACGGCATCCTTGCTCCTCCATTCCGGTTGCTTAGCAACCACATCTTCGTTCACAGCCTCCAAGAATTCAGTTGTCAGGAAGACCAGGAGCTGCAATAGCAACCATTAGAGGTTGGAAATCTGTAAGGTTCAAAGGTGACTAAAAGTAGTTATATGTTCCCTTCGAAGACAAGCTAAGACTAGGACATTAATCTCAATGCACCAGAAAGCTCTCCTATAGTTACTCTTCTTTTTTATGGCACACTACATAAGAAGAGAGGTTAGAGAACACGACATAGAGTTTGAATCTACAAAGAATTCGGAGGTGTACAGGAGATGAATTTACCCCCGCATCGACGCAATGTTCTCCCAGTAGAGGCCGCATAATGTCAGCGGCATACACATGTGCCAAAGCTGCAGATGTCGTTGCCGTGCCCATGCTTGGCCATTCTCTCCACAACGTCCTTTCATCCACAGACAGAACCGGCTGGGAGTCCTTCTTCGCCTGCTCCAGATTGACATTCTTGCTGTTCCTGGGAGTTTTGCGAATGCGTAGAACTCTTCCAATCTGCCACAATCAGTAAAGGACTCTCAGCAGGCACGTGATGAAACCCTAGGAATGACAAATTACCACTTCATGGACTTGGGAATCTTACAAACGAGGGCCTTTCGCCATCATAAGCCAGCACAATGTTGGCCGCTCCTTCGCCTCTGTAGAACCAACCTTCCGCATCCTCCTTATGAAGCTCCATTCCTTCAACCTCTCTGCCACGGTAGAGCCACTTCACTTCTTCAAAAAACCAGATTCACAACGGCAAAATCTTCATCTGATGGACCCAAAAATCCAACACTCTCTTCTAAGAAAACTACCGACACGCACACAAACACCCAAAAAAAAAAAAAAAAACACACACCCATAGAGCATAAAACTACTGTTCCTTGAGATACTGAAAACATAGAAGAGAGTTGTATTAAAAAAAAAACCACTACCCCTTGCAAGAGTAGTCAGCCAAAAAGTGAGTCAAAGCAGGATACCGACATAGAATCACTACCCTCCTTTTGTCCTCTTCTGCCAGAGAACACTCCAACCAACAACAAGTATAGTAACATACCTGAAAGCAAACGCGGCGAGGAAGGAACCCTGATGAGATTGAAGAAGGTGAGTGAGAGAGAGAGAGAGAAAGGGGTGATGAAAAGAGTCGAGTTTTTGCTTCGAAGCACCAGGTTACATAGTGTTAGCAACTTGGGATGGAATATGGGGTCAACGAGCTGCTAGGAATGCTGCAAATAGTGTAGCAGCCGCGCCATGACTCGAGGCGCGTGGTCTTGCTACAGGAGAAGAGAATGTGTGTGTGTGTGTGTGTTGGAATGTGGATGTTTGTTGTTTTGAGCGGCGCTTGGTCCAACGCAGTGGCTGGGATTCCCCGCGTGCTGCTGCTTGGATTCACTGGAGTGGAATCTGACGCCGTGAATGGGTCAACTCCTGTGTACGTCAACGCTGTGTGCGAGAATCTACACCACACTCTAACCTCGTTTATGTCACCTCCTAAGGGCGAGTTTCCATGTGTGGCCCGGGCGGGTCACTCCCATGACCAAAATAATTCCCCAACCCGCTTTACACTCTGACGGGTATTCAAGAATTGGAGAGGCTTGAAAAGTCAACTTGGCAGGCCCGCAAAATATAAAAAGCTCCCATCTTACTAATTCGAAACCAGAAGATATTGTGTCAGAGATGCCACTAACTGTAAAGTGAAAAGTGATCCAACCATGACTGGCGCTCCGCTAGAAGGGAACTTGTTCTCATCAACTATTTCTTCTTCTTCCATCTTTTTCTAATGGATAGTAAAGCATGAGAAAATCCTTTGTTTGTTTCTTTTGTTGCAGCTAATTTCTCTCTCTCAATCTCATGCATTTTTACATTGCTTGCAAGTTACATATTTAGTGACTGTTGTTGTAAAAACATAACATCTTCATGGTTTTTGGCTACAAATGCCATAACTTCCTTGTGTCGTTTGTCTACTCTTTCTTCGCCATCCGCCATAGCTTCGATAGTACGTTTTCTTGAAGTTTCCATGGCAGTTGCCAATGCATCAGTTACTCTAGGCATGGATCGGTGACGCTTACCTATACTAGAGGGATCAAATGCTTGGGTTGATTCATCCCCTAAGTCTAATATACCAAATAACTATTTTGACCACTTGTTCACCTAATATACCAAATAAAAAAATATAACTACTTCAATATTTTCTTTTATGTAGACATATTCAAATTCTAAATGTTATCAACATATACACCATTTATAAAAACAAAAATTTGAATCATACCGTCGAATGATGTGTCTATAATCTCCAATGGATAAGTAGATCGTGATGAAGAAGGCAACCATGAAGCAACGTTGTCATAAATCTTTTTGTGTACATTGACTTTTGTCTTTACAACCTTCTTTTCTCCCAAATACATCTCCCAATAACTATTTTGACCACTTGGAATGTTGTTTCCATCATCCCATACTTTTTGCCAATTGGAACCCAAAGCCTCCCATTTGTCCAGACACTGCTAACTTGACCGATGAACACCCTAAATCCAACACTTCTTCGCAATGGCAGCCCACCGTTGATTGTGGGCAGATGTAGAGCTTTAGATCCTACAATTTCCGAACCATATGCAACCCAATCATGTTTCCTTGCATCAAGTAATATAAGTACCTCTGACATGCTCCACACGCTCTTCTTGAAAACCCGGGCTTGTTCCAGAGTCTCTCGAATTTCATGCACGGCTTTTGCCTCAGATTTCACTTGTGCATGTAAATCGTTGACCTCATTGCCGCTATGATCATCCGGTTCATCTTCCATTTGAGAATCAAAATTCAAGTCACAAAAAGGCTGAGATGTAGAAGCTGGATAATTTGAACTTCCGAGGATTTGCTCCATTTCTTCGCTTCCAATATTCTAAAAAGTGCTACCGTCGTGCCACCATCCTTGGTTGAATGAAGACATAGCAAAAATAACCTCCAAATACCTTCATACATGGATAGATAGATTAAATTTACCCTAAGTCCATGAACTTAAAAAAAAATTAAGTTGATTGAAAATAAACAAAATTTAAGATACAAAACAATGTCCTTTATGTTTTACCTTTCAAGTTTAGCCTTGAAATAGGGCCTGAATAAATATGCTCCCAAATAGGTTTGCTCTTATAATCCCTGTATTTACACAAAACCTAAATATGTGTCAACTCATATGTCAAAACATAATCAATTCATGTGAATGGCATGTCTAACAGAGCAGGTCCAATAGTACATATTTTTGGCTCTTTTGCTTTTTTTTACTTAGTTACTTGTGGTGCAACATAGGATTCAAACTCATGTGATATGACAAATGTATCTATGTCATGTAATATGACATGGGTGTCTATCTCATGTGATATGGCATTATAAAGAATGAGTGAGTCACTGATTTACAAAAATACTACCCTCATGCTCCACCAGAACTTTCCTCCTCAAAAAGAAATAACAGAACAAGAAAGAACCAAAAATCAAGTACTAACTTACTCATGTGGTATGGCATGTGTGTCCATCCACATTGACTGACAAAGTCTCAGAAATATTAAACAACCGACTAAGGCTTTCTACTTGCTCCGCCAAATACTTTTATTCAGAAAGAACCAAACCAAAAATCATCACTAACTTACTAAAAGACTTAATGGTTCATGACCCATACTATGACTGGTGCTCAATCTCATCCCTTTAAATCTATTCTAGTACAACATTATGAGGCAAACAATTAAAAAAAACCAAATTAAAAAAAAATCACTTCCTGTAGCCAAAAATGATTGAGAATAGAGACTGAGAGGGAATGAAGAACCTTGGAGGATGGTGTGCAAAGAGAAGCCCACCAGACTCTGACAAGCCTTAATACGTGAGACCCCAAAAGAAAAAGATGGAAAAAGAAGAAATAGTTGATGAGAACAGGTTCCCTTCCAAGTGAGCGCCAGATCATGGTTGGACACCTTTTCAATTTCTAGTCTCATAAAGGGTTTGACACGGGCAAATTGATTCTAATATTTCTCGAATAGTATGGCGGGTGGTGACATGGGAGGGCTAAAATTTGGTACTCTCTAAATTTATATTCAGGGAAGCTACACAAATTTGGCCGGGTTGGGTATCACATGAAAACAGGTTCTAAGCTCTAGATCCTAAATTCATCCTTAGAGCCTGGTTCCATGGGATTGACCTTGGTCGAGCGTGGATCAGGCGTGAAGTGCAGTCGAGTGGTTGCCTCGTCCCCCGAGCCTCGCGCTGTAGCCCGCTATCCGTGCCTGTCGTGCCACGGTGGTGCCCCGCAACGTTGTTGCACTACACGTCCATGTGCGCCACGGTGGCGGATCCCGCCACGGTGCCGCCCGCCCGCCAGGCTCCCCCACCTATTTGCCTGACGTCATTCAGCCCCCATTTACATCCGCCAGATTAACCGTCTCTCTCATCAACCCTACTTCAATCTTCTTGGACATCACTTCCACCTACGTTCTTAGGTGTCCAGGTCACTTGAATGCGCCCCTGTCATAGCGCATCAAGCGCGCTATCAATGCAGCCGTCGAAGATGGCAAATCCTCCACCTTGGAGGGATTGCTCTCATCAACGGCTGCAGGCAAGGTTTTTTTCAACGTGTTTTTGTGAGCAATCATGTTGTAAGCTTTAGGGGTTTGGAGGGCAGTTTTAGGATTCTGTGACGCCAGATTGGGGAGCAACAGTGTGGCATTTTGAGATACCGCCCTCAAATTTTCAACCGGCAGTGTTTGCAAGGGGAATTGGAGGTTCTCGGCCGCGTTTAGATCGCATCAAGAGCGTGCTGGAAGACTAGGAGCCTGTCATCACATGTTGTGGAGGAGAGGAAGAGCGGGCCACCCTTCAAGTATGGTGGGGAGTACCCTAGCGTGACTAGCGACCTCGCTGTAGGAGCACAAAAAAATTTCTTCAGGGTGTCCACATTCGCAACGTGAGCGGAGGCTGTTGGAATGTAGGCGGGTATTGTCGCAAAGTGGATAGGGGCTGTGGCGAGGGCTGTCGCACCGTGGTTGGGGACAATAGCGATGTTGGTAGGGGTTGTCACGAATTGGGGGAGTTTTGTTGCATCGGCGTGGCATGTACTTCAACATTTTTCACGACAAGCAAGGCCGACACTTATTGCATCTGGTGAGAGACTTTGGGGCCTCTGGTTTTTCAACTTCTTGATTTATGAAAAAAGAAAAGTTTTGTTTTTCCTTCCACCGTTATGAAAAATTAGTGTTTGATTTTTCCGTCTATCCTCATCTCTAGGTGGAGTCCCAAGTTTTGTCGGACCTAGGAAAATTATTGTATGTGGAAGTAGTATCCGTGCTGCCCGACAGGACCATATACTTGATGTCAATTCTCTCTCCAACGAGGATCAACTTAGTATACAGATGAGTGTTGTAGGGTTTATTGATGGAGTTCGTGTTCTTTCTTTACCTTCCTTATGCAAATTAATATTGATTTTTTTAATGTTTGTTCTTCCATTCGCCATGCAATTGCGTTTGTAGGGCAAGATTAGACTGGAAGATGCCATTGTGTGCGAGAGCCGCTCCATGCAGCGTCGATAGCACCTACGCGCCGCTTACATGATTAGCGAGTATGAGTGGATGCTCGTGGACGTGAACTACCTCTTGCGGCGTGAGGAGAGGAGGGGTGGGCCACTCGGCAAGCGAGCAAAGGTCCCATTCTTCTGTTTGTATTGCAATGTGGACTTCCACGACAAGGCGGAACCTGGCTTTCATCGGCAAGAGCAAAAGTGTCCAGCATACGATTATGTGGCACGGGAGGACTTGAAAATTTTCCCGTCGCTCGGCACGAAGGGAAACAATGAGGTGAGGGTTGTGTTTGCAAAGTATAATATGAACCTCCCAGATGCATTGCGTGGAACACCGGGACGGAAGGGCGGTGCAAGTGAGAGCTCGAAGCTGGAATCCATCCGTGTTTCCAGTCCCATCATGTAGGTCACTAATAGGGAAGAAGACGTTCCACAGCTTGTTCGGCGCAAGAAGTTGGTTGTGAGACCTCCAACTCTTGGCATGACAGTGGCGTCGGCCTTACATGCGGCGGCTATTGTTGTAGGTTCGGAGATCTTCGGGGACGGGCGGTAGACATTTGTCGGGAGTAGAAGTGGCGGGGGCGTGTGCAAGCGTTGATGATCCATTAGCATGGCGGAGACGGGCGACAAGACGGGGTTTGCGCGGAAGCGCACATGCATTCCTACCACTGCTCTTACAATAGGTGGATGTGCTCTTCTACAATCTTCTACTATGGAAGCTTCGCCGCTTGGGCCCCTCCGAGAATTTCCACGAGGACTTTGATGGCTTCACAGTCGACTGCTATGGCTGCTGCAACCTCTTCATGTGTTCCACAGTCCTCCCGGACCGCGCTTGAGTCTTCTCCATCCCCTGTGACATAGCTGGCGCCTCCTTCACGATGTAAAGAAGCACCTCCTCTTATGCAAATCATGGCCCCTCCCGCAGCTAGAAGCGTATGTGGGAAGTTGCCACAATAGGGTCTCTAACTTCCCGTGTCAGAGTCACGCCGTATGTATGCCCCTCAGTGCCGGTACGTCCTAGTTCCATATCCAAGAAGGTCAAAGTGACTTCAGTGGCAGCCGCGGCCTTGGAGTACTTAAATTCAATGGAGCTGGTGTGTGCGAGGGCCATGACAGAGGCTTCTTAGATGTTTCGTGACGTTGATATGGCGTTGCCCTCGACGTTCCCCTGGTTGCCCTTGGGCTCTACTTGTTGGTGACGTCATACAAGAATGTAAAAAAGGACTCTCTTTTGCACCGCGACAAGGCAGTTGTAGAGTCCTCCATCTTGGATGTGACGGCAAGACGAGTGATCTTATGAGTTTGTGAAGTAAAGAACTCAGGAGTGTTACTGTTGGAGGGTCGTGATGGTAAGGTATAGAAGGATCACACGCGCAATTGCGCGCCTTGCCAATTGCCTCACATTGGTGGCACAGTACACCCTGGTCGTTCTCACCTCTCAGCCGGATTACGATGTCGTTTGTGTGATAGTGCCAAAACTTGACTTATTGTTGTTTGTGAGTGTTTCGCATTTATTTGTTAGTAAAGGGGTCCCTATAGACCAATTACTAAATGTTGTGGTCTAGATATTTATTTCTTTTTCCTAGCCTAGGTTGCTGAGTGGTTGATAGTTTTTTTTGTGAACTATTATTTTCGTTGTTTACGAAGATAACGGCGATGGTTTAGTCACCGTTGCTCCGGGTTTGTTGCTAATTGTGCGCTCTCACCTATTGGCACGATGTTATCTTTGTACGATGTGTTTGTGCACGACACACCACGATCAATTTAAACTTAGATCACTTTCCATTTCCACTAAACATTCCACATAATACCCTTATTAGGAGACCTCCCACTACCACAAATCCGAATGGTATAAAAATACTCAACCCCATCCCCAAAGAAAACCTACAAAACTTTAAGGAAACATTTTTGAAGAAAATTCCATACAACTCGACAACCTAAAAAAAACCCTCTCCAACTATGAACACTTCACACAAACACAATGGCAAGAAGCTTACACTACCTTGAATAACCTAATTAACACAATCTCTAATACCTTAGAAAAGACTTGTGAAGCGTCTTCCATACCACAATTGACATTTTGAACCTCACAAGAAGGAGGTAATCTCCCACGTAAACTCGCAAAGAACTGGAAACGATACCTTATTACATACCACACCATACGGAAAACAATATAGATAGTCAAAACTAACCTCAACTGACATTACCACCCTATACTCTTGAAATTACAAAACACACGCCATATTTAAATACCAAACATTCCACTAACAAACACCCTTACAAACAATGGATAAATGCAATCGCAACTATTGCAAGAAATGCCAATAAACAAGCCTGGGAAATCAATACAAAATACACCAAAGAATGTATCCAAAAAACCATCTCTAAATACCATCAACTTTATGAAACAAGTCCCAAATAGAAGAGTCTTCAAAAATACTGTGAATCTTCCGCTAGATTGCACAATGGATAAAAATAACAACATTCTGACTAGCCCGGATGACATCGCCAATTAAATCCATTTTCAACAATCCAAAAGTAATAGATCAACCACCCCACCATGTCATTTTCAACCACAACATACACCTACACGTATGGTGTGAAACAATATCCATGGCATGACCTCAACGGATTTACCATCAACAAAAGGGGTGAACTTGCAATCCCTCTTCACACATAATACAATAAACATATGTACGATTTGTGCCTAAAAAATTTGGGAAACAATAAAGTCCCTGGCCCTGACCACATACCCAATTCAATCATTAAAATCATGACTCAACGCCGTATTCATCAAATTGAGACATTTTAGAGTCTCAAATGAGTGACTTTGAACTCGACAGTACACTAAACATTGCATAAGTGTAGTCACATAAATAGTGTAATTATCCTACTACACTATCTGCAAACAAGTTCACAATTAGTGTTAGCGGCCAACATCATTAATGATGCCTCAATCAACCGCCTACTAGTCGTCATGTATTTATTCTATATGTTGACTTTTCTTATTTCCCACCTCTCTCTATCCCCAATCAATCGCCTACTGGCCGTCATGCCTTAATTCTCTTCATTGAAATCCTACCTATAATTCCATCCCTTTCTTGCATTCTTTCACCTTGTTTGTTTACGGAAGGTATAGTGAAGTTGGGTCATATTTGTTTAGCGAGGCAAAATTTAGAGCTTACTGGAATTTCTGGTTTCGGGTTTCTGGAGTTTGGAATTTGGGATACGAATTTGTGGGGTTTCTGGAATTTGGGGTTTCTGGAGTTTAAGGTGGCGAGGACTTTCGGTTTGGGATTTGGGGGTAATTTGTTTGGGACCACGAATTTGGAAATCTGTTTACGACTTTTGGTTTCGGGTTCAAGGGGAACTGTTTGGGGTACAGTCAAAAATTTGTGATCGACCAACCCTACACGGGGGAGAGGGGGGGCTTAAACCCTCCACCTGTGGGGGAACTGGCCGGTGGTGTCGCAAACCTTATGGGATGCTGCACCGAATCCACGCGACACGACATCCACGGAATCCCGTCCACGACCACAATTCATAGTCCACACCAGCACCACCAATCACCATGGACCACCGTGACAAACCACCCCCAGGTATGAAATTCATCCACGAAGTTCATTCATTTGCACAAGTCGAGTAGAAATCACAGATGTAACTCCCGTTTTTCGTCTGCGTAGGGGCGGAATCATCCACTCCCACCCCGCGTCGACGAGTGGTTCACAGGTTGCCACCATCCAAACACGACGGACAGTGGTGGCGTAGATGGTGGAGGACCACGCGCTCCATGGCACTTCTGGACTCACCAGCCGCGCCATCAGAGCATTTCCAGAGCATTTCCGTGGCCAACATCAAATGAACCTCGTCCGCTCACCGTTGGTGGAGCCTATGCGATAGCATCCTCCCTGTAGAAAACAACTTGCACCTCCACCCCGCCCAAATCACACGTAGCACCATGGGCACCCGAAAGCGGATTCTCACCAAAGCTGCCGCAAGACGGGGGCCCCGCCGTTTGCTTTGGGTGCAATGGCTATATTCAAAGCTGTTGCAATCATTTGAACTTTACCGCACTTCCGGGGTAAAATTCTCTTCCACCATCCTTATAGAATTAGCCCTTTCTATTCTTTTATCGATGGATTCACCTTACAACTCCCAATCAACCGACCCTAAAGATAATGTTCTTTTAACACAGAAAATAACAAACGTATGGATTTCCCATTTTAAAGATTCCTATAGTATAGTTTTATTGTCACAAAGAGGCCGTCTAACTTGTAGTCCAGAAAAAGAAGCACACATTGAAATGAATACGGCTTTCCATTTAGGCATTTTACACCGTGGATTTCTTTCGGGCAAAATTGATGAAAATTTGATGGAAAATTTGGACAAAACTCACTTTTCCAATAGTGTTGACAAAGGTAAAACCCTTGGCTTTTGTAGAGATACTTCCGTGAAGTACGTGGATGTTGTTGCCGGCGGAGAGGCAATGACCATGGTGGTTAGGATTTCCGGGGGCCGTAGAGCAATAATAGAGGCACCAATGTTGATATTCTCTAACCCAAACAGTAATTACCCAATTAGAGGTTTGGACGACTCTATTCAAGGTGTTAGTTACCGCACGGGGCCCAAATGATGAATGGACCAATCCTTGTTTCCACAATTTTTTGAGGAAGCTAGGGCTTACCAACCGGATATCCACAATCATATAAATTACGTGTGGGTGGACAATTGTACGGCCCACAATGTAACCCCTCTGTTGGTGGCTGTTTTAGCTATCAAAAGAACCGTTTTAAGATACTTACCTCCTTGTGCAACTCACCTTTGCCAACCCGCCGACACTTTTATTATTTCAAAAATTAAAGACGCTTGGACGAAGCGTTGGGAGGCGAAAATAACCGACCTTATCCAAGCAAATGCATGGCAAAATACTCCATGTGGTGACGGTCAATGGTCTGGGAAGCTTCAAAATCTGGGTAAGCAATTTTTTCTTCAATTAGCAGCAAATGCCATAGATGATGTAAACGGCATGGTTGATTCTCAACATATTTCATATGCCCGAAAAGCCATGATTAGATGTGGTTTATCATTAGGTTTAGATGGCACTTGGACTATTGAGCAACTATTTCCCCATCTTCGGGAAATTAATGCAAAATATCGTCCTTACTTTGAAGGACAACAAGTCCCAAATTTGCCTATGGCAACTTAATGTATGACTTTATTTTTATATGAATTTGAAATTCTACTTTTATTTTCCTTACATATTTTTTTTACCCCTATTTTATTAAATATACTGCATGTCTTCTAACTTATGATTTAGTCTCTTTTATACAAATTTTCCTTCATTTTTGCCACTTTGTTTAATTTACATCACCAACATCTTACTTATATTTTCTTCAAATTAAACATATGAGATATTTTTTGATATCTACAAAAAATTTAGATGTCAAAAAACATCTCATGACTGTATTTCCGATCCTTTTTGAGTGACTTATGCTCCTTTGAATAGTGCTGATTATATTCACTGCGGCAAGCTTTTTCATACACTAATTGTGCACAAGTAAAAAAAAAACACCCATTTTTACTGCCATTCACATATAGTGTAATGTTTCAAATTTAGTGTAATGTTGTGTCATTACACTAATTGTAATTATTACATTTAGTGTGAGGGTTCGTATTTAGTGTAGACGACACTAAATGCGATGTTTAGTGTAGTAGGGATGGAAGTATCAAACTTCGTGAAA
Source organism: Bryoerythrophyllum caledonicum (assembly GCA_963971425.1). Classification (NCBI taxonomy): domain Eukaryota; kingdom Viridiplantae; phylum Streptophyta; class Bryopsida; order Pottiales; family Pottiaceae; genus Bryoerythrophyllum; species Bryoerythrophyllum caledonicum. The sequence continues at coordinate 10,926,733 of OZ020522.1, read as the reverse complement.
TGTCCCAATTTAACGAATATGACCATACTCCAAGATTCCACGACCTATTATCACTATTCTTCTTCCATTCTTACAAACAAAAATCAATACTAGCGTCTTGGAAAACAAGTCTCACCATTCTACTATACAAAAAGGTAACCCATCTGTATTATCCAACCACCAACCTATAGCCCTTGCTAACACCATCTACAAATTGTACACTAGCACATTAACATCAAAATTGTCGACATATGGGAAAAGACATCAAATACTACATAGTAGCCAAGAAGGGTTTAGAGCGGAGAGAAGCACCACACAGCAACTCCAAACCCTCATCTCTACCCTTGAAGATGCAAAATTTACCAACCAAGACATCTACATATTTTACATTGACTTTTAAAATGCCTTTGGATCCATTGACCACCCCCGGCTTCTAGTTATCATGAGTGATCTAGGATATCCGGAAGACGCCGTTTCTTTGGTCGGCAACATCTATTCACAATCTACCACTACATATGCCACAAAATACTTTGGTAAAACCCGACCTATCCCCATACAATGTGGCACCATACAAGGCAACACATTGAGCCCCTATCTTTTCATGATTTTTCTTGAACCTCTACTCCATTGGCTTCAAAAGGGTAATAACAGTTACACCTTTGGCACCTCAAAAATCACCATAAACTCAGCCGCATACGCCGATGACCTAGCCGCCATCCCTTATTGTCTTAAATCTTTCCAGATACAATTGGACAAACTAGATAAGTTCTGTCTATGGATTGGTATGGAACTCGGAGTTCAAGAATGTGTCGTGACCAAGTGCCCTAGCAAATCCAAAACAAATCCAGCTGCCTTCAAAGCTCTTATCCAAGGTACAAATATTAACTACCGAACCCAACCAATCCCAGTTCTACACCAAAATCAACCTTACATCTACCTCAGAGTAAACCTCGTCCCATCACTCAAATGGAAAATACAAATCCATGTCACTACTTCCAAACTTATTAAACAATGCAAAGAACTAACGCTATGCCCGACCACAATGCAACAAAAATTTAAAATAAGTTGATAACGTTATACGACTAGGAATTTCTTACAGTTTGTACGCAGTCCCCTATTCGTTGCCCGCCATCAAAAAAATTGACAAGAAAATCATAGCTATACAAAAGAAAGTATGTGGCCTTCCCAATTGTATATCCAATGTCATAACACAACTCCCCCAAAATCTATTTGAACTAGAAGCATTCTCTAAAAAAATGCCTATCTCCGTTGCATAGGGGAACAACTCCAAAACGCCCTTAACAACAAAGGACAACTCGGTAAAATATACAAAGGACTTATTTGCCATATTCTCTCCATATATGGAGGTGCCAAAAAACTCCAAAGGCTAAAAAAATCCGTTTGCATGCGGTCTCCTATCACCCATACACTCTTCCTACTCAAGATACAAGGCCAAACATATCTTAAAAGCACACTAGCAAATTTTCTACTCGGCCCCGTGCCACTAGAACAAATCTGGTCAAACAAAATCCATAACCTCCCTAGACTCGATAGACAACTATCCCTCCAAACTTCTACAAAAATTGTTCTCCTTAAACATCATTGACTTAAAACAAATAACACTACCAAGCGGTACACACTTTATGGACGCAAAAAAGTATAAAACTTTTCATAGTATTCCACACAAACTTCTTAAAAGTGCGCTCAATGTCGCTAAACAATTGTTTTGCCACGCCCCATGCCTTCCTACATGCTTCACCCCATGCCCCACTCACGCCCTACCTTGCACACAAAAAAACCATACATCATCAATAACAATGACATCCAACTCGACACCAACTTCCGACCTAACCCACCACACCTACTACACCCACTCCCTCCCCCGCCACCACGGCCACACATTTTCAAAAATCCTACTACACATCCTATCAACAACATTACTGACCACAAATATAGAAAATATGTAGACTAACAAAATAAGCAAAAAAGACACATCATATCTACGCCATTGGCAACACAATAACACAACCTAGTGTAAATGGCTCCTCCAAAGAAATCTTTTTTCTTGGTACAATCAAAACACCTCTTTCCACAACGGCAAAATGCTTAAACAATACTACCACAAAGTCAAAAACAACTTCTACCTAGGAATCATAAAACTACATCACCCCCAAGTACAACTTAAAGATACAAGATTTGTTATACTGCCCATCATCATTCTCCTCCTTAGCATCTTCAAGTCGCACGACCGAATGTAACTCCAAAACCGATATTCTTACACAAATAAGTACAATAAAAAAACAACAAGATAATGCCTCCATATATGAAGGAAATGGAAGACACTTAATCACTATACCGGCCACTAGACTACAATGGCTCTAGAATCAATACCATGACGCAATAAAAACCCCCATGAACATTGAACCGACACCTCAACCTTTGAAACCAAAATTGTTTGGCTACCAAAGATACATATATCGCATACCAAAAAATGACCCCCTCAAACATGCACATTACACACTCCCCGCTCCTATACTAGACTCTCTTATCACATCTTTTAAGATAACACAATCATACTTCTCATCCTCCGTCACATGTTCCACAAATTTTTTGAAGTTCTACTCTCCATTCGAACGGGATGAAATATTTGGCTCACTTGGAAAAGCATTTGACTACATGTGGAAAGGAATAGGCCTTGCACACCCCCACAGTAACGAAGAAACACAACAAGCAATACATTGGATGCGCCTAGCGGCAAACAACGACCCCAACCATACCACCACTATCGTCATCACACCCGACACTAACTGGTACCAAAACTTCAATCCACACTTCAGCCCATTTTTTGACTATCACATCATAGCACAATTTAAAGCAGATTCAATGTTGTATATTAAACCCGCCTACATAAAATACCTAGCTCAACTTACACTAATTGTATAAAATCTCAACATCAACAATGTATACACCGCAATTGCTCCACCCACATCCACACTATCCCGTGTAAATCACAATAAAAAAAAATAGTCAAAGACCTCCTCTATATACAATCCTACACCTCTAATCCCTCCAGCCCCCTTACTTTCCATATATCAAACCCACACCCCCCTAAAATTGAACTCCAACTTCAGTTACCACACCCACGGTTCCTTCTAAGAACCAACCAAAGTAAGTCCGCGACAGTGGCATAGGAAATAAGCCAGCTATGGAACACATACAACCCCACCAAACAAATTAAACTTGCCAAAAGACAACATGGACTCCAAAATATCCTCACAGCCGAAATGATGGCTATCTACAAAACCCTTAAAATAACCACCATGCAATATTCCAACAAAATTGGCCCACATTTTCACGGATTGCATTAATGTATTATACCTCCTAAACACACACATAAAACACCTCATTCAACAAAATAGTCATCCGGACCAAACTATCCTATCATCCATGGTCAAAATGCTCCAAAATCGCACACAATTTACCACACTACAAAAAGTTTGAGCCCATGCTAACATAGGCAGCAACGAACAAGCCAAAAATTAGAAAAAGAAGATCGAGAGAAAGCCTACCGAGATGCCAAACACCCATAAGAACACGCCTATGCCACCCCATACTACTTTCATAGTTATGAATGGCCCTCTATGGGCGAGACCCCCAACAAAAGCCCCATGAGATTCTTGGATAAATACCTGAGAAAACACGACCAAATTTTTTTTGGAAATAGTCACGGAAAAATTCCCTAATATTTATAAATGGACTGGTAATACAAATACTGACAAAGAATTCTCCACCAGTTTTTGGAAAAACGCCATCATCACGGATTCACAAAAGCATGCCTAATCAAATTTTGCACCGGAGAGTGTATGGAAATCGCCCGTAAACAACTCTTCTTTGGCATAGAAAGATTCCCCTCCGTAACATGTTCAATATGCCACACAACGGAAATGAACACATGGCTACACGTTTAACTCAAATGCCATAACCCACATCTACATGCCGTAATTGTTAAACGCCACAACAAAGCGGTGTGGGCAATCCGTAAATTAATTGTGTCATCAAATAAATCCTGTTGTTTCATCGTCATGAATGCCGGAACCTTTAATGACAACCCACAAGAAAATACGGTTCCCCAATGGTTGTTAACATGCTCATGTGGTACACAAAGATGTCGTTGGAATGCCAGATTTAAACCCGACCTTTTATGTGTTAGAGGGCTCCCATACAAAAATCCCCACCAACCCACATTGATCCAAATCTCACCATTCAATTTATTGAATTCAAATATTGTAATGATAGATTCTTATTGGAAGCTATGTAAACAAAACAAATAAATACCAACCCTACCTCAATGATATTTAAGCAATCGGATGGAAAGTAGACCCCCTCACTGTCATCACCGCGGGTGCTAGAGCCACCACCTTTACCCCCTCTATGACAACCCTCCAAGAAACATTAAAAATTCCCATGTCCTCAAGATCACCTTCACAAATATTAACACTATTGCAATCCAACATGCTATGTCTATACTCCTATACAAAAGGAAACTCAAAAACAACCAACCCATCCTGAACACCCTAGACCCCCTATGAAAACCTACTTGATGCTTCACCACATCAGCCCCTCGGCGTCATTGGCTCTTTGTGCTTGGTTACTTACTACGTGGTACATAGTGTCTACTTTCAAAGGGGGGAGTAGTTCCATATTGTTAATCCATGTCCAGTGGACATGGAATTAGTGGTGGAATGAATAGACACTTTTTCACGTTGGCCCTCCCTTTGCGACCGAAGTTGTTCTTCTTGCACATCTGGAGTTTGAGGCACAAATTGTGCATGAAATTCATGAGACCGTGGAACAAACCCGGGTCTATAGAAGAGCGTATGGTACATGTGAGAGGTACTCATAATATTTGATGCAAGAAAATATGATTGGATTGCATATGGCCCACGGATTGTAGGATCTAGAGCCCTACATTTGCTCCACAATCAACCATTCAACGTTGAGTTGCGATTGCAAAAAAATGTTGGATTTAGGATGTTGAGCGGTCAAGCCAACAGTGTTTGGATAAACGGAAGGCATTGTGGTTAGATTGGCAGAGAGTGTGGTATTACGAAAAAAACATTCTAAGTGGTCAAAAAAGTTATTGGGAAATGAACTTGAACAAAAAGAAGGCTTTGAAAACCAAAGTTGCCGTGCACTAAGAAGCTTATGACAACATTGCTTCATGGTTTCTTTTTTCATCACGTTCTAGTGATATAGTGGAAATTATAAATACATCAAACAACGTTATGATTCAATTTTTTTTTTCATGTATCAATAGTGTTTATGTTGATTACGTTTTGAGTATAAATATGAGTATGTATTATTAATGGTTGACGTAGTAGTATATTTTAGATGAACAATCTCTAGACCAAAAGGATGATTCAACTAGGTGGGCATCAGATCCCTCTAGTATGGGCAAGCGTTGCTAATCTTTACCTATATCCAATGATGTATTGGCCACTGCAATAGAGACAAGTAGAAATTAGACTATTACAGCTATGGCTGATGGCAAAGAACAAGCGGACAAATGCCACAAGAAAATCATGGCGTTTGAAGCTAAAAAGCATGAAAATGCAACTTGCAAGCAATGTAAAATGCATGAGATTGAGAGGAAAATTTTGCAGCAACCAAAGAAGCAAGCAAAGGCTTTGTCCATGCTTTTGAATCCATTAGTAATGCAATGTCGAGAATTCGTGAGAATTTGTAGAAAGTATAGGTGTTGTTTTCATTGGTTCACCAATAGAAAACAAAACATTGTATGTGTGGTTTTTACATGATATTAACCCCTAAAGATCCTTGAAAGCCAAAATGGCTTTTTGCTATTTCGGGCAGCCTAGTTCAAGGGGTTAAATTTAATATTTTTGCAAAAGATTTTTACGGGGTGTTCCCTATACTACAAGGTGTATGTGCAACAATTTGCAAAGTCGAATTCCAATTTTTGAGCTTATTTACTCAAATTTTAGTTTTCAACCTCTGGGCGGGCAGAAAAAAACTTTTTATTTTCAACATTTTTTTGAAATGTTTTTTTGCTAATATGTTCATAACTAAGTTTCTATTCAAATTTCCAAGTGACCCATGTTGAACCTTTTACCAATTCTGCAAGGGCAGCCTTTAAAAATTACAACAACAAGTTTCAAAGTTTTCCACAATATTACATTTTTTTCTTTCAAAATTTGTCAAAATTTGAGATTTAATAATTTTTCAAAAATATGTTTTCCCAAAATTCACAAACTTAAAGAGGTACCTACTCACCGTTCATTTTTTTCCTAAATTAAATACAATAAACGTGATGCATGTTTTTCCAAATCACCGTTTTTATACCTTCTGTTGGAAAATAATTTGCATGAAGGTCCAAAAAGCCAAATGAGTCTCTAAAATTTTGCATAGGCATTCAGAACATGATTTTCCACATGGAAAAAAATATGAGCAAAATGATTGGTGTAGCAATCATCAAGTTTTCCTTTGCACAAAGTAGACTATGTCTTTTAAACAATGCCCAAAAAAAGTTTTGCATCAACTTTGAACATTATAATCTCACAAATGGTGCACATCCAACGGCTAAAATTTAACATAGTCTATTCCATAGTAGCTAGGTTCAAGATCCTACGGTTGAAAGTACTAAAAAACAGTAAATAAATTGACCATACCTCAATTCCAACAAGGTGGTAGAAATTCGCAATTTTTGGTTTTCGAGCTCCTAAGAACACAAGGATTTTTAGGGGTTAAAGTTCTCAAATTGTATTTTTGCCAGTAGTTACAACAATTTGCTACTTGTTATTTTTTATACTATTATTTATAATAAAATAAGTTATTTAATTTTTCACTTTCTATGTCGTTAAATTTATTATGATTTATGATGAGTACTTTTAGTGTAGTTGGCGATGATTTCAAATTTTTAGAATCTTTGTTTGAAGTTACAAATACATGTAATGGTGTAGGCACAAAGAAATGAGGAGGTTGATTACTTGCATGAAGAATTTGGTGTCGTGAAGTTTCTAAGAACTAAAATGAAAACCAATTGCAATCAATAAACAATACAATACCTATTTCCCTGCAAAGGCCATTGTTTGTCGCAAAAGGGGATGGTCATTAATCTATGTGATTATGTCCCAAATATAATGGTTTTATCAACTACATCAATACAAATAAATTAATGGTAAATGATTTTCTCATTTACTTGTACCTGAACTTGTACTTGAATGCTCACCAACTTTCTGATTGTTTTGCAACATTTAACAAGTATATGGATCATGGAAGTATAACCTAGATGCAACTATAAAGTGTAATGTTCGGCGGTTAATTGATTGTGATAATAGAATTTGGTATCTGCCATTATGCCATCTAAACTCATATTCTCACTACAGATTATGCTCCATTAAAAAGGAACATTGTGATGTAAAAATATCTAGTATTACATTCTTAGTTGTACTTTACATTTTTATATTCGATAGAATTCTAAATCTAAATATTTGTGTTTTGGTACATTATGGTTAGAAGTATTTTTGTGGTTTTAATCATCTTTCATATTGTCTAAATAAATGTCTAGTATGTATTGGAATATAGAATATTAACCAAAGTCAAACATTTTCACACATTATCAACATTGTTGGGCTATGTACCAAAACAAGAAAAACAATTTTTTCTTTTTCACATTCAACTTAGTGATCTTCCTATTAGTTTTTTGTTATTTTCTCCCACAAAAATCTTAGTTTTTCCACAACATTTTTATTTTCTACATTTCAATTTTCTCAAACAATATGTGGTGTAAACATTCTTAGTGACCATTCCAATCATCCTTCTAATACATATTAAGGTCACAAAAGAATTAACGTGAGGTGACAATTTTTGAACCACCACTCCTTGCACAATGTTTGAAATATGTGAAACCTCTTTTCTACCTCTAGAAATTGGTGTGCAAGGATCTAATAATATGCTTAACAAGATGGTATAAAAGTTTGATTGCAGGTAGTGCAAAACTTTGACACCATGTGAAGTCAAACTGTAGTGATCCACTGAACGCAACAAAGAAAATGAATGGTTTCTCTACTTCAAACAATATAATTTTTTCACTCTATGTCATAAAAGTTTTTATGAATTTTTGTGAATTTTTTGTTCAATTAGTCTTGATTAATAAGCTACGGTAAAGCCAAAAATAAAACATTTTGTTTCTTCCCTTACTCATTGCACTAGAACAAGCAATTTTGAAGTGTTTTTGTTGTGAAAATGCATTGGGAATTTAGAGGTTAAGATTGCCAGTATAACTTATTAGAAAAAATATATGTAAACACAATATTGGAGACGCATAAACATCTATAATACATGTTTGCTTATGTATAAAAATTACAAAATTCTAGTACCCTACGCTATGGTCAGTTTCGTACATAATTAATTCAAAATGGGGACTTGTCCAAAATTTTGGAAATTTCAAGAGATTTAGCTAGGCGATACCCATGTAATACCAAGGTGACACCCGTGCAAGATCTAGGTGATACTTGTGTAATACCTATGTCATATCCATTGTGTCGAACCATGTCTGACAAAAATAAATAAATGCTTCGGCACTTGCCTGCCGAAACTGACCGTAGCGTACGGTAATTACATTTATTCACTAGTTGTTGAATGCCCTTCTTATAGCCAAGGCGTCATCCATAATAACTCTCCAACTCCTAAACTAACGAAATCCTTCATCATGATGGCCTACAAGTGGAAGTTCCTCATGAACAACATCTTGCCTATTAAAGATGATGTTATGCAAAATACAACAACAATAAGTAATCCTTGGCACCATTGTAACATCTATTGTGTGCATAGTTCTTTTTAATATGCGCCACACTCCCTTCAAGATGCCAAAACATTCAACACACATTCTTGTGCTAGGATGTTTGAAATTGAATTGATGATACATTAAGGCCAAATTATAGCTTGGTATTGGAATTAGCATCCATGTGCTCTCAGTATAAGTTGCATCTATAATCAAGAATTCAACAATAAAGACACCGCCAATGACTTGAGGTCTTTCATTCAGGCAATCACTACGATCTAAGGGGCTGTGAAGCCAAAATTTGGAAAGACTTGTACGTCATGGACCACCTGAGGAAAACCAACAAAAATATCTAGGAACCTTGTACCAGAATCCACAATTACTTGTAGAGTATAACTATCATTTTTATCCTTGTCAAAAAAATGAGTGGCCGCCTCATTGCTAGGTAAGTCAACCTCAATATGAATGCAATCAATGGCTCCACATACTTGTGGAATTCCATTTGCCTCAAAGTTTGCCTTCAATCTTTCTAATCTTTCAACATTTGGCCATGTTAAATGATGACGACCACAATTGATAATCGATCGTACAAAATTAGATACAATCTTTGATGTTGTAGAATTTGCAATACCAAAAATTTCTTCCAATTGTAAGAAGAGAGTCTCAAGTGGCCAATTTACAAATGGCTAAAGCAACTTGTCTAGTGACCTCCAATTTTTTGTTTAATATATTTTGAAGATCAAGTGGTGGATTCTTTTCAAGATCCACCGGAACTAATTCGGTGATGTAGTGAACAATAGAAACACACACCCAAAAGAACTCCTTGAATCTCTTTGGATCATCTCTCAAAACAAACCCAAAAAATTGGTCCCACCAATGTGTACTTCTTAATTTGATATACCAATGTCCCCAATTTTTTCCATTGAGCTCATGAATGGTCAACTTTGTAGGAGCCAATAAACAACACATGCCTTTTTTGTCAAATAAGATAGAGGCACCCAATTCCGATCGGCCACCCAATTCTGATTAGTAGAGTATGCATGGCATGGTGCATGAAAATGGCAAATGCATGAAATGGTGCATGGAGTGACCCAAAACCGATAACTCAAAATCTGAAAACACCAGTCATTCTCGGCATAGGGTCATGAAGTGTGCAATTTTGGGTTGCTCCACCTCAATTGAGCTCTCATTAGTGGCATTGCCTCAAAAGTCAAACAAGGCCGATCGGCATTGGGTACCCTCCATGACTTGGTTATCCATGGTATGTCTTCTCTCTATTGCTTACTCTCACTTGTTGGCATTGGGCAAAGGAGGGCACTAAATCTCACCTACTCTATAGTTTGATTATGGGCTCCGGTGGTTTTTGGGCTTTAAATTGTATATGAATTCCAAATCTTTGTGATTAAATTTGAAATATTTGTTGAGTTTCATTCCTAATTCCGCATCTTTCTACATAAATGTTTTTGACATACAATGTCATTTGAGTCCCCAACTGGCTTAAGTGATCGAAATTGGGTGCCTCTACCTTAATACTTGAGTTGAATATTCTTTAACTACACTTTCTTGAAGCAATGGAGGAATTGAAGATGAATCAATATAGCTACAAGTAGTGGAGAGATGAGGAATACAATTTCTAGAATAACTTGAAGCTTGTGAGTTTAGCTTCAATGCCCATCCAATAGAGATTGCAGCACTAACCATATGGCTAAATTCTGCGCAATTGTCCATAGCCATCTACATATCCAATGGTCCCATTAATTTAAGTTTCCATTTCAATTAAACTTAAAATCACTTTGAAGTTGTATGTAGATAAAATTAAGCAAACTACAAAGCGTCAATTGTTTTTTACCTAACAAGGCTTGAAGTAGAGTCTAAAGAAAACGCTCCTGTATAGGTTTGCTCCAATAATTCTTGCATTCATACAAAAACTAAGGGGCGGTTTACATTACGGACCAAGAACTCGTCCCATGACCCTCTAAAATCTGTGATTGGCTCCATCAACTCGTCCCGGGATGACTTGGGTTTACACTACGAGGAAAAAAGAAAAGTGACCAAAGGAGTTGAGGTCCTCAAAAGGCCTAGAAATAGGCCTAATGGATAATGTTGGAGGGTCCCCCGGATTTTGCGGTGAGAGAGGCTAAAAGGGTTCTCTCATTGCTGAAACGAGGAGACCCTGGGCATGAAATGTTGTTTTATTATTTTTAAATTGATTTTTTTTTTTGGTTGGGAGGGGGCCCAACGTTAATGTAGATACAATGGCGGCCACCCTTTTTGTCTTTTCGGCTTGTTTTATTTTCTGTTATTTTAGGCAATTCTGCCCTCTTTAGGCATTCATTAAAAAAACCAGCACGCCTACTTTTTAGTACATGGTCATTCCTCCTGGTCCAAGTTTGGTTTACACTTAGTGAGAGGCCCAAGGGCTTTAAAAATGACATTTTTATAAAGTGTGACCATGGAAGTGTGACCATGAAGTGTGACCATGGAATTAATCCATTTTCCTTGGTCACGGCTCTTGGTCTATAGTGTAAACCGCCCCTAAATGATCATTTGTATTGATTATGTGTCTGTGGATTTCACTCCAAAAAGATTGAGTCATTTTACTCCAAAAAGATTGAGTCATTTTACTCCAAAAAGATTGAGTCATTTTACTCCAAAAAGATTGAGTCATTTTACTCCAAAAAGATTGAGTCATTTTACTCCAAAAAGATTGAGTCATTTTACTCCAAAAAGATTGAGTCATTTTAGGGGGGAAAAAAAACATGCACAATCAGGGTCCACTAGAATCATCCGTACTGATCATTTCTATGCTACTTCTGAAAAATAAATCATGTCAAGGGAATAGAAAGTAAACATGCACAATTAGGGGCCACTCAATATCATTCCTAATGATGATGTCTATATTCACTAAAAATAAAAAATAAAAAAAGTGAGTTCTCCCAAGGGATAAAAAAACAAACATGCACAATTAGTCGCCACTAAATAGAGTTTTCCTGAAAGTCGAAATTTCCCAAGGTGGCTGCCTTGAGTCAGGCAAAAAGAGAGGGTGCAACACAATGTGCGGGCCTTGTGTCTTTTTCTAAATACAAACTCGGGATGCCATCTATATACTGCAATTTTTGCAAGGTGAAAACTTTCACCTTGCATATTTCCCGGACCATTGGCTGGCATTCCTTGAATAGTTCTACAGTCTCTTCAAGCTCCACCTTGCTCCTTCAATAGTACTACACCTATCCTCAAGCCTAGGCCCCACATGCACATGTGCATGATTTGCTATTCACTATCACCATTCACCATTCACTATTGCACTCTAAATTCAACCGGACATCCCCTGATCCACTCAATCTTTTTGGTTCCTCAATTTCGGCACTCCACTTTCAGGACAACTAGTAAAATTCAGGATACGTGATCTAACTGTGGGTCTCCATGCCTAGTACTTTCAAGAAAACTTCAATATCACTAAATGTCAATCACGAGCTACTAACCACCATGTCTCTACTAATTTGCCAAAACAAAATTAAACCATGTGAAGGGCATGTCTATCTACAGGAACTGATTCACAAACTAATTCACTCTCATACTACAACATATGCCTCTCCATAACCAACAAAAACCCATAGCCAACGCCTATAAAATTGGGGTATATCCAACCCTCTTTCATCCCATTACCACCAACACAACTCCAAATGTAGGTTTGCTATTAGTCAAGACCATTACATTTGGTCGTTGGTTATGGGGGGTACCTAGTGTTGACCACCCACTAAACATGGCTGTACAATTTGAAAATTCATAACTACTTCAGTTTTCATTGAAAAAAATATGAAATCACTTGGGTAGGAATTGTAATTCTATTGGTTGTCACTGAAAAATAATAGTATAAGTATCTCCTCTCTCCATATATGCACATTCCTTAACTTGTCGGTTTTAGGGGGGCTTACCCTACATGTCTATCTAGAGTGGCTGAAGCACTCTCATACTACCCTCATGCTAAGTCTTTCTACTTATTATCTTCCATTCCACTAAAAAGGAAAAAGGAAATAAAATCAAAATCCAAAAACATACACTCTGGGGGGCCAAAAACCGAAATGAGTGAAGAATAAAAAATTGAGCTTGAGCAATCAAGAACATGGCAATTCACATGCAAAGAGAAGTCTACCATCTATGGCAAGCATTTAATAATGAGTTGCATATAGAAAAAGAAGAGAGAACAAGAAATGGATGATTGAGAGCTTGTTCCCATGGAAGTGACTTATCCATATCCCGAGATCATGCTAGGTCACCTTTTCACATTAGAAAATTTTTGGACTCATCAAGAGGCCGTTTGGAGTTCCTTTGGAGGCAGCTGTATTAACCCCTAAGGTACCAAGGCAGTTTTACACCAAAAACACTTCAAAATTAATGGATTCTAGTGCAATGAATAAAGAAGGTAACAAAAACTTTTATTTTTAGTTCTGACCGTAGGATCTCAATAAAGGCTTGTTAAGTAATACATGTTCAAAATTTCATAAACTTTGACCGCACGGATTGAAAGATTATAGTGTTTGAAGTCAAGCAAATGGTTCATTTTCTTCCCTGCGTTTAGTGGATCAGCAGACTTTGACTTCAGTTCGTGTCAAAAAAAATTCACTACACAAGGTCTAAATCTATTACCATCTTGTTAAGCATGATGTTAGCTCCTTACACACCAATTTTTAGAGGTAGAGACATGGTGTAGCATATTCAAAACAAGTGTGCAAGGAGTGGAGGCTCGAAATTTGTTAACTCACACTTTAATTTTTTTTGAACTTAATATGTTTTTGATTGATAATCCGAATGGTTAATAAGAAGGTTTACATTACATATTATTGTGGAAAAAATAAAAAGTGAAAAATATGAAGATCTCTAGGTTTTATGTGGAAAAGAAGAAGTTTTTTTGGTACCTTGCCCAACAATGAGTGACAATGTGTGAAAATGTTTGACTTGGGTTGGTATGCTATTTTTCACTAAAGACAAGAACTTTTTTTTGACAACATGAAGGGAAATAATAATACTTTCGAGTACTGAAAATCTCACTTTCAATAGAGTGTCCTATCAAAAGTTTTTGGAGGTGCCCGAGGTGCCCGCCGTCCCCATTTGAAATTAAAAACCCTATAAGTTTTTCATCAAATGTCCAATTTAGGAAAAAATTGTTTTCCCACTAAGGTCTTGGTAATGCCCTTCTATGGCAAGAATTTCAAAGATGAATGTTTGAAATTGACAGCATAGGAACCCTGACCGAATTTTTAAATAGCCCGTTTTGGACACTTGGTCCTTTAGGGGTTAAGAGCCAATTCCAATGTGATACCCAACCCGGCCAAATTCATGTAGCTTCCTGAATATAAATTTTAAGAGTACCAAATTTCAGTCCTCCCATGTCACCACCCAACATACTATTCAAGACATATCATAATTTTGCACCTGCCAAATCCTTCATGAGACTAGAAAGTGAAAATGTGTCCAACCATGATCTGGCGCATCTCTGACACAATATCTTCTAGTTTCAAATTAGTAAGATGGGAACTATTTTTATTTTGCAGGCCTGCCAAGTTGACTTGTCAAGCCTGTCCAATTCTTGAATACCTGTGAGAGTGTAAAGCGGGTTGGGGAATTATTTTGGTCATCGGAGTGACATGCCCCCGTAAGAGATGACGGGACGGGCCACATATGGGAACTCGCCCTAACAAGTAGAATACGCTACACATAAACAAAATGCGTTGGCATGCAATGTGCCATATCTTGACTAGTACCCCGCCATCCCAATTTCCGCCAATCATAACTGGACTTGTACCCCATCATTTCCGCCAATCATAAGTGGACTTGTACCCCCATCATTTCCGCCAATCAGACATAAGTAAGGTCAACAATTTAGGTACCATGTGATTTAAAAATATTATAAGTACGCCACGTCTTTTTATTTGGTTACTCAAAATATTTTACTAGCCTTTTACCATTATTTAAACATGCCACATCGGCATGCAGCATGCCACATCACAGCCCGTTGGTCGTGAATGATGAGTTCTCGCTTACATGGTCGTCCTTCACTGTGACAATGGTGACGTTGCCCAAGCTAAGACCACCTGCCCAGGCACGGTTATGAATGAAAGTACCATGCCCGAAAGTGGCTCAAAGGGCTTCTTGATGAGTCTAAAATTTCTCTAATGCATTAGAGGCCTACAAAGGTGTGACAAGTGCAATGCTACTTATTATATCAGTGAAATAGAATGTCGGGTGGTTACATGGAAGCACTTAAATTTGGTTATTCCCTAAATTTGGGTGTTGGGAAGCTACAGTGCGTTGGACGAGTTGGCTGTTGTATGGGAACTCGCCTTTAGAGTTCCAACAATAGAGTTTTCCTCAAAGTACCCAGTATGGCGACCTTGGAGTAGATCATGCATCTTTAGTTTTATTAGTTGGCCTAAATGGGGCCTCCAAAAATTTAGGACGCAAAAATGTTGGATGACTAGGTGATGGTCCGGCTAGATCTAGGATGTAGTCATGAATGGAGGAGGCTATATGAGGATGTAGAATCATGCATTTGTGCATGTGGAACCTAGGTTTAGGAGCGTAGATGGAGCTATGTAACACTATATTACTATTAAAGGAATGCCAACCTATGGTCCATGAAATATGCAGGGTGAGATTTCTCAACCTAAATAATTTCATTTTGAAATCTCACCCTACTTTTGTGATTAGTAAAGGACACATGGTCCTCAAAAGGTGCTCCATCAGGTCTTTTTGTCTGACGCAAGGTGGCCATCCTCTGAAAATCAAACTTTCAGGAAAAATCTATTAACCCTAAAGGACCAAGTGTCTGCTCAGGGGACAAGATTAGCATGTGATTAGCTTATGTAGCAGTTAGGCAGAAAGGCCTTCCCAATTGAACCATGCGTCCCCAAGTTCATGTAACATATACGGTACACACTGATACCATATCCAGCAACCAAAAATCACCCTCTTGTGTAGCATTTAAGTTTTACCTCTTCACCAACTTTACATAAAAAATGTTCTACAAGAAACATT
The DNA here is from genome assembly GCA_963971425.1 of Bryoerythrophyllum caledonicum. Classification (NCBI taxonomy): domain Eukaryota; kingdom Viridiplantae; phylum Streptophyta; class Bryopsida; order Pottiales; family Pottiaceae; genus Bryoerythrophyllum; species Bryoerythrophyllum caledonicum. The sequence goes on along the minus strand of OZ020522.1, from coordinate 10,910,919 downwards.
CATTGGAGTGGTACCCTCTAATTTCTATATATGTTACCTCTATAAGTGTTATAATCTCATGTATGTTATGAAAATCTTGCTCCCAACCAAATTAACACTAGTTAGTGTTATAGGTTAACCCCTAAAGTTTTTGGCCATAAAATCCCAAATTCTGCCTCAATTCTGCCCTGTTTTAGTTCAAGGTAGAATTATGCAAATTCGAACGTATTTTAAAGAATCTAACCGTAGGATCTAGTACCTAACTTGTACATGTATGTGTACACAAAATTTTAGATTGTAACTCCTCACCGTTTGGAAGATCATAAGGTTTGAACTTGAGAGAAAAGTTTTTTTTGGTACTGCCCGGCAGGGACAGCCACCCTTCGGAGAGTGAAACAACCAATTTTTTGAGATCGTGTGGTTGGAGGCTCTTCAGTTTTGGATTCTAAAGTGAGTTGGGAGTATGCTCCCAAAAAATTGAAGACAATACAACACACAGAAGCATTGGAAAACCACATTTCCAGTGACGGGAGTCAAATGAAATGCATATACACTGGCTCTTTTTCCACACTACAAATGCCTAAGAAGATCATCTATTTTTTGAAATCCGAACGGTGTATACATGCATTTGTATGGAAAAGAAATTGTAGAGGAAATAAATCCAAAAAATAAATAAATCCAAAATAGATATGAATTTTACAGCATATACTGTGGTTTAGGAGGAGAAAATGGTGAAGGAAAAATGGGTGACGAAGGTGACCCAATCACTGTTGATCTGCCTGAAAGTTTTTATAAAACTTGGAACTTTGACTGAATATATCTCAAGATCCGTACGGTCAAAATTTACAAAACTTGGTAAGTATACTAATTGGATGGCTCTAAACAAGATCCTACGGTTGGATTTTTCAAAATCAAGTTTTAAAAAAAATTGTGAAACGATTTCAGAAAGGATCATTTGGAAGTCACTGTAGACTGTCACAGATTTGGTACACCACTCCCATTGGCCACAAACCTGCCCCAGCTGCCCTGAATTGAATTTTGATCTTTAAACACGAATTATTTCTTAACTACGGGCCCGATGAAAGTAAAATTTGGTCTTGTTAGGAAGATATGACAATTTCCCATACTGTGCCAAAGTTACAGCCGCATCCAGTAAAATTTGACTCATAGGGAGCCTGACCGGACCCTAAATCATACCAAAACTGTTGAGTTGATGCTTTAGGGGTTAAGTGTTATGACATGCTTCACTTCTTCCTTTGTTAATTCCACTTCTATAAGCGTTAAATTTGGGGAAAACGACATAATAATGCACGAGAGCCATAGTTTTTTTATACTTCTTCATGTATTAAAACATATCTTTTGGGCATAACTCAAAGATTCTTCCTTATGTGTTGAATCTTGCCTATGCACTTCAAGGCAAGATCTATGCAATTTGGAAGAAGAAACAAGAGCAGTTCGGGGAGAGGGCAAGAGTTATTTGAGGGAGGGGGCAAGAGAGATTTGGAGGGAGTTATTTGAGTGTTAGTCTACAGTACAATTGTAATCCGCCTACAATTCACGACATCATCATTATGGCACCGGGGCTTCAGGGTTTACGACTTCAGGGTTTACGGCTTTAGGGAAGCAGATTCATGGTTTTAGGGTTTGAGAGAGTTGAGGTGAAGTTTGGGGGACCAAGCACTAGGCATCGGGAATCGTAATATGGCTGACTCCGAAATTGGGGCCATTCCTCATTTAACAGACTCTAGAATTGGGGGCCATTCATCATTTGACTGACTCCAAAATCGGGTTTTGGGCATCAGTCACCAGACACCAATCATTTGCAATTTTTTATTGGCATGCACGAGACATTGGGCACCACCGGGCACTTGAAGTTATTGTGGCACGAGATTTATATGCTCTAGATACTTGAAGTATTTTGGCAAGAGATTTATTTACGCCTGACACCATTCACCAAGGCCATATACCATTTAGGTGCTTATTTTTTAATATTTCATATTGGGTTGAGGTTTGCAATGGGTAGGAGTCGTGAGTTCACCTTCAAGGAGAAGCAAAAGATTATTTCTCATCATGAGAACTTGTTGGCATCAAGGCCAAAGATTAGCAACAAGGCTTTAATTGAGTGGTCAAATGCCAAATTTGATGCTTCAATCTCTCATATGAGTATTGATAGACTGTTGAAACAAAAGGAATTGCTCACTAATTTTGATGTGGGCCATTTGGGTGATTTGAAATGTATTAGAAAAGTACAATGTCCGGAAGTCGAGCAAGCCACTTTCACTTGGATTTAACTAAAACGTAGGAGAAAGATACAACTATGTATGATGACCTGGTGATAGCTGCAGCAAAGAGATTCTATGCATTGCTACCAAGTTTAGATCCAAGAAAGGAAGAGCTCCAATTTCCACATGGGTGGATGGATAAGTTTAAAAAGAGGTTTACTAAAAGGGCATTTTTGCATCTTGGTGAAGATGCATCTCCTAACACTTCAGCAAAGGTTCTAAAGAGGATGGAGGACACGAAACTATGGTATCTCAATACAGTAGAAATAATGTTTTTAACATAGACAAAATTGGTATATTTTAGAAGTTAGAACCAAATCGTACTTTAGCTACAAAAAGACTATATGGGGAGAAAAAATAGAAAGAGCAAATTACTCTGGCGCTCACTGCAAACGGGAGGGGAACCATTTGCCTTTTACCACTAATTATTAGTCAGTATCTAAAGCCTTGAGCTTTTACCTCTAGGCACATTCAAAATCCAGAGAACTTGGATACTAAGTGGGCTGCTAATAAGAAGACATGAATGACTATAAAGATTTTTGAGCAGTTCATATTAGAATATGAGAGGAGGATGGAGTTGGCACAAAAAGAGGTGATATTGCTCCTTGATAACTTCTCTGGACATCAAGTGCGAAATATAGGTTCACAGTTAGTTGAGACACAATTATTATCCTCATCTCCAACGGCCACCAGCAGCTTTCAGCCTATAGATGTAGACATCACTGCGTCATTCATTACCAAAAATTAATGACTTAGTATCAAATAGATTGTCTCACTGCAAACAACGTATTTGCAATTGACGTTTATCAGGTTGTGATTATGGTTGAGAGGGCTGGTGTATTGAAGTGACTACATCAACAATTCAAAATTGTTGGAAGCATACATGTATTCTTTTGGGTCTTGTTGAGAGGGAGAAAGAAGAACTATGTGTGAGAAAGAAGTGGATGAAGTTGCTTCTTTGCTTTTATCAACTCACTTTGTTAACATTTGGCACTAAGGAAAGCGACGCTACGGATGCTCATAAATGTATTACCTATGAGTTGGAGTTGATCTAAACCCTTATGAACCAACTGATGAGGATATTCTCGACATGCTTCCCTTTGAACATCAAGAAATTGATGCATATGAGGTTATGGTTGATGTGGTAGAAGAGGTTGTGAGATTCAGAGCTGCTAAGAGTGCACTGGAGACTTTGAAGAAGTTCTTGGAGCCAAGACCAAATGATGTTCTATTACACATCAAGAACATTCCAACACTTCAAAAGGAAGTTTTACCTTTGTGTTTGGAATATTCACGTCAAACTACTATTGATTCTTTCTTTCAATTTGATTAATTGAAAGAATCTCGTCAAAATACTATGTTCTAGATTATTTCTTTGAATTAGCTTAGTTGAATTATGTTTTACACCTTTTGTATTTTCATCCTTAGTTTTACAAATGTTATATTTTTCAATTTGAAGTCTAATTAAATGTGATTAATTATCAATATTGAATTCTATGAGTGTTATATGTTATAACTCTCTATCAGTGATAATTTTTTTGCTCCCGATTTGTAACATAAATAGAGTTTAGGCTGTAACTCCAATACCGAGGAAATTGGAGTTACTCGTTGAGAATAGGAATGAAGTGTCAAACATTTGGAAAACTGAGCCTACAAGGTTTGAAGATGACGATCAATTCTGTCAAGGAACACTATGCTCATGGCAATTCTATGTGAGAAAAAATTTAATTGTGTGAGTCGCGTCACAGGACATTAAAAAGTACCATAGACATTGGCATTGCAAAGAGAACAAATGGACGCTGTATTCTTGCCAATCCCTACTGGAGAACGGATTTCATCTTTCTTTCACCTCAATCTATGGTCTTAGTGGCAGACACTTTATCCACACTAGCCTCCTTAATAAAGGAAACCAGAGTTCTTCTTCACCTTACCTCCCATGCTCCAGATGTTGTTCTCCAATTAGAGATTTCCTGAAAGTCTGTGTTTTAGAGGGTGGTCACCTTGTAATAGCCAAAAAACCCTGCTACCATATCCTACAAGGACCTTGTGTCCTTTTCTAATAGAAAAAAACAGGGTAAGATTTAAAAACGGAAATATTTGCAAGGTGAAAAATCTCACCCTGCATATTTCTTGGGCCACTAGGTGCATGCATGATGATATGCTATTGTAAGGAAGATGCTCTGCCCATTATCTATACTTAACACATTCCAATATGAAAAGGAACATCATGGCTAGGCATCCCCTTTGCGGAGCAGACTAGCGAATCACACATGTCATATGACACACAGTATAGTCTGACATCTCACATCCAGATGACTCTCAAATTTGACCCCAACCTGTAATTTCGCTTTGGTATTTTTCTAACCCTTGCCCTTTCAGTTCAAGCACAAAATCACAGGGGCCAGGAAATGACTCACCAAGTCTCCTGCTTGCCTTTGCAACGAGAACCTTTACTGCTGGACAGCTTACATCAAAGTAAAAGGAGGTAAGAGATTTGTTCTTCCCTCCAGATTTTGCAGATGATCTTCCCATTGCAATTCAGGTGGGTTCTTTTGTGTGGTGTCACTTGAAATAAATTCTGTGTCATGGATGTTGTCTTGCTAGACTTTTGCTGCATCCCGTTTGTTATGTTTTCTTTGTTTCATGATGCCCCTCATCAGTTCAGAACTTGAACATATTTTCAACCAGGATGACCATGGGTTTCATCGAAATACAATCTCACAATTTACATCATCACGCCGCGATGTTAACGATGAGCATGTTGCCTTCACTGATGAGAATTCTCTGTTCAACCTTCAGTCCAGGTGCGGCTCCTTCCTGCTTCTTTGCCACCGGAAAAGATATCATTAGACTCGATGCATTTAAAATCTCAGGTTCCTCGGTCAAATATATTTCTCTGGATATGTCTACACTTTTCTCCACTTTTATGGTTCTGAAAGTTGGCTCTCCTTTTGAACTCTTTTGCTATGATCAGGTCTGTGATGGAAACCAGACGCGGCCTACGAGTGGTACAAGGACGCCTGAGGACGCGAGACGGCGCGCAGGACGAGCGGCTGGATGGGGCGGCAGTTGAGCCCGCCCGCGGCTTCTTCGACAGAGAGCTCGTACCCAGGGATGGCCTCCCACTCGAAGGCGTGGACGAGAGCTGCCAGTGACAACGAGGTCCCGCGCACGGAGATTTGCCGGCCAGGGCAAATGCGCCGGCCTGCCGAGAAGGGCAAGTAGCTCAAGTCAGCAGACCCCATCACGTTCACGTCGCGCTCCTGGAACCGCTCCGGGTTGAACTCCAACGCGTCCTCGCCCCAGTCCTCCGGGTTCCGCTGGATCGCATACAAGTCCGTCACAATGCTCGTCCCCGCAGGAATCGCGTACCCCGCTATCACTGTCTCCTCCGTGTTGTAGTGCGGCAGCGACAGCGGCGCCGGGTGGTGCAGCCGCAGCGTCTCCTTCACCACTGCCTGCAGATCGTCAACTCCAAAATGTGTCATTCATTTTCTAGAAGTTGGAACATGATCATACACTTGAAAAACGGCTTGAGTGAGGTACCTGGAGATAAGGCAATTGCAGCAGAGACTCCTCTTCCACGGGCGAAGAATCGCCGAACTTGGCGTCGATCTCGGCGCGGAGCTTGTGCATCTTGTCCGGGTGGCGCACCAGCTCCAGCAACGCCCATTCCAGAGTCACAGCGTTCGTGTCCGCGCCCGCCACCATCACCCCCTGCGAACAACGGATGTGAGCACTAGAAATCAACGTCTGTACAAGTGTTCGATGTTTTGTGCAAGCTTACAATGGTATCTCCGTTGACGGCGTCGTCGGAGATGGCGCCTTCTTTACACTTGCGCATGAGGAGTTCCAGGTAGTCGAGGTCAAGCTCGTCCTGGTCGTCTGTGTGCGGGGCGTTGTCGCGGTACCAGGTCTGGATTCTGGAGGAGGCTTGCAGGTAGGGGCCGAAGATCTGGCGCCATTTCTTGTTGACGCCGAAGACGTCGCCGAGGGGTTTGAGCAACGGGATGACGTCGGAGGGGTTCTGCTCCACGAGGAGCTTGGAGTGTTCGCGGCTGAGGGCCCAGAAAGCCTCCGGCGACAAGGTGCTGCTGCCGACGAAGGCCTTGTCGAACGCGGAGCGGCAGCTGATGCGGAACGCGAGCTCCTCGCCGAGGTGGCGCAGATCGATATCCCCGGCCTGCTGCGCTTCGATCTTCCCGACCGTCCGCCACACCTCCTCGCGCCGGCTACCCTTAGTCGCCTCCACGCGCCGCGGCAGCATGAAGTGGCGGTCGCACATCTGCCGCATCTCCCGAGACTTAGCGTTCCAGAGCCCGCACGAGAACGACGACTCGCCGTCTGGGTTGAGGTGCTTTGTGCACGTGTACATGAGGTCGTGCACGGGCCGGTGCGCGAACTTGGCGTCTTGCACCTGCAGAACCTCCTTCGCCAGGGCCGCGTTCGTCACCACCACCACGCGCGCGCTGCCGATGTAGAGCGTGAAGACGTTGCCGTACTGCTTCGCCAGCTCCACGTACGACTGGTGCGGGTACGCCCCAATCGACGGAATGTTGCCGATGATCGGCCACGGAAACGGCCCCGGCGGCAGCTTCCGCCGCTTCGCGATCGTTGTCACCACGTACAGCACCACCGTCACCACCCAGCACACCAGCGCCGCCGCCAACGCCTTCGCGAGAAGCGAATACGACCCCATCACGTCCTCCATCATCCCGCAAATCAAACCTCGTCACAACCACTGCAAGCACAACCAACCATCATCAAACTTCCTACACACAACACAACCACCTCACGCAATCGACACACGACTCACTGAAACCAGCATCATCAAACCTAGAACTGCACTCAACTAGAATCTTCACTCGCTTGATCGAAATCTAGCAGTGGATACCTCAACTCTATCACCGCAAACACAATACCAACCATGATCAACTCCCTAGACACAACTTCCTACAAGTATAACCAAACCTGGGATTGCGATTTCTGACCTGTCTGTGCTCTCAAACCTAGAAACCGCAATCACAGATTCTAGTAACCGCAACGACAAGCACCAACAATAACTAGATTCCTTGAACTGCGAGAACAAATACCTCACCTGTGCAAATCTCAACAGTGCTAGTTCACGAGTGAAGTTATCAAATCCAACAAGCTGGACGCAACAGCAGCCCCCGCCACGGAGCGAGAAATTGGGACTGACAAGTATTCTTTTCGTAGTGTCTACAGTAGCTGGCCGAAAGATCGATATTCGAACCCAGCGTCCGGGGGAAGAAATGGGTGGCGTCGTCCGTGCCATTTTCGGCGTGTTCTAAGCAGGAAGGCGACAAGGATGCACTGTTGCGCTCCGGCGTCTTCGTCAACTGGGCGTGAACGGGCCGCTAGTTGACGGGGTGTCGTACTGTGCTCGCAGGATTCGTGCCTTTTATTTAAGAAAACGTCGGATCATGCGTGAGCCTCGGATTCGATCCCCGAAGCCTGGAGCACCGATGAGACGAAGGGTCACTCCTTATGTCATTATCCGCAACTCGGTGTGGATATCGGCGATGACTATTTGGATGATTTTGAATGCACGATACAAGACGAAGAATTCCGTTTGTTCATCCGAATCTGTTCAGGAGAGTTGATAGAGTAGAGTTTTCCTGAAATGTTACCGCGATTCTTAAGAATTGTGCAGAAAAAGGGAGTATGAGATTTTTGGAAGTCTATTCTCGTGCATAAAGAAATTACGTCGTGTCTGGTACCATACTCCTACTAGCTTTACCCTTCGGAAATACCTAATAACAACTTCAAGGAGAGAAAGGTAGCTTCTGTTCATGGTATTACCTGCATACATTGCTGTGAAAGTCACCTCAACTTGAATTAGAGAACACCAACGGTTCGATCAGAGTTCAAAAAGTATAAATGAAAGACCATCAAGCACTTCCACATCTAGAGATAATAAACACTACTGTAACAAATATGAAGAAGGGATATATTGTTCAGGCCTTGGACGGCTGTGTAAATAACTCTGATGTTAATTTTAGAGAAATATAAAAATCACGTAAGAATAACAAGACGTTTCGTCTAGTGTAGTGCTGGAGACTCTTTTCGTATACCACATGAATAAGACTAAAATATGACCTTAATTATAAACACTTGTTCTAGTTGCAGTCCAGTGCCAGTGTCATCATAAGATGACAAAAGTGATTCTAATTACAAATACTACTTCCTCACTTGCTCCATCATAGGTTAACTTCGAACTACCCACGAGGACAAAAGTGTCCATTGCCATAGGCTCATTATAACCACTACAAACTTAGCCAATAAAAAGAAAAGAGTGGGTAGTTTCCATTCATGTAAGATGGGCTACCTTGGGCACTTACAGGTTAAAAGCAGTAGAATTTAACACCGGCATGAACCCCTCGTAGCTCCAGACCTGACATGCATGGAGAAAAAAAAGTGCACACCTATGAAGGGCTATCTCAGGTGAAGACACTGAGCTCATTCACAGCAGACCTGGCATGCATGAAGAGAATATAACGTAGTTTACATACCTAGGAGGAGTGGTTTGAAGGGCAATCTCAGGGGTTAAAACCAGTGGAATTGACGCTGTTGTGTGGCAAGAAATCAAGCTCATTCACACCAGCCTGAGCCCCTCTCTTAGCTCCAGACCTGACATGCATGAAGAAAATATGGAGTCAATTCCACACCTAAGAAAACACTTGTATGAAGGGCTATCTCAGGTGAAGACACTAAGCTCATTCACAGAAACCTTAGATCCAGACCTGACATGCATGAAGAAGATGAAGAGCACCCAGCTGTGCAGGAGGAAGATGTAGAATGCGGAGAGGGCGCGGGCGGAGCCACTGGTGCGTAGAACTCTGGCGCCCATCAGGAACACGGAGTCGACCTGGCGCGCCAGTTTGGACCCTGCGGTTTGGCTCAGGATGGCGTCCGGGTCTGTTCCTGTGAGGAAGTTCTTGTCCTTGGAGCTGTAGGGCTTGCTCAGCCCGTACTCCAAGTCGTCGTCGTAGGCGGACCACTCTGTTGAAGCTTTAGTGGCGCGCTTTGAGGCCCGTGATTGCGCTGCTGCGTTGGTCTTCTCCGTCCTCAACGCGTTTGAGATTGTCTGCATTTCATCACACAACTTCGTTACCGCAGCCAAGCAGCAGGTTCAACAGAATATTTATTCAAAGTGCAACAATTGCAACTGATTCTTTGCAAAAGATTCATTCTCTTTGGAAAAAAGCTCCTCTGTTGGAAAATTATTTCTCAATGTTTTAATACTTATGATTGAAAGACCGCTAAGCTCAACTATTGATCTAAAATCCTTTTAGAGAGAGGAAAAAGTAGTGCAATATATCAAAAGAGGGGGTGCATTATTGAAACTTCGGTGACTTTACAAAATATAATTTGTTGAATTACAAACTAGAAACTTTGAGTAAACATCACAACAATATATTTATTTACCTCTAGCCGGAAATGAAGGGTGGCTTTCTCAGTTGAAAGAGATTCAACCTGTATCCAAGTACACGCTGGTTAGAGACGGAACATGCCAAAAGCAGGGAGACACAAGGGGTTTGCGATGTGATAATGAAACCTGAAATTTAGATACAACATTACCTGAGACTGCTTCTGGATGAGGTGATCTGTGAGCTGGTTTAATCGTGACTCCAGTTCAAGTTCCATGACAGACGGTGTATAATGTGCGTCCCTTGCTAAGAAGATCTTTTCTTCAAGCTGCTTCGCCTGTAGAAAATCAAATATCACTACTTGAGGCTCTGTGCTTGATACCGCTAACAAAAATACCTTAAATCATATTCCCATACCTTATTCTGGTACTGCTCAAGCCTAGCCGTCAGCTCTGCAAAATGCTCCTCAGCTGTCTCACGCTCAATTTTAGAATCTTGCACTTCCTGTCCCAAAGTCATAGCAGACTATAAGTCTTCAAATATTCCATGATTTTTCGAAAAGCTTCAAGGTTGCTACCAGGATTGAACAATTTGAGATGAACATGATCTGAATATAGGTTTAGATAATCACAATTCAAGATCTCGAGGAATGATAGCAGCAAAAGTATCGTCAGCTCCCAATAACGAGATCTAAGGTTTCATATGCAAGAAATCCAGAATCTGAAATAATTTCAATTTGCAGTATTGTGCTAGAGACATCTCACATAAAAGTGAAAATACAGCGGAGTTCATACCTGGGGCTGGGTTGGTCTAAGACGATATTGGAAGTGCAAGATCTTCCGCTGTAGATCTGCAGAAAAATCAGGAGTCAATGTACATGTATCATCTCGTAACAAGGTTTACGGACAACATTTCAGACAGACCAGTACCGTTCTCAAAATCTCTCTAGCAGATAAACAACTTCTATGTTACAATGTAGGATAAATCCGAGGATGCACCAAGTTGTGGTACAAGAAGCACAGGAGTCTCATAACATGAATCCAAATAATTGGTGGCAGGTTACCTGATTGGACAATCTCCCTAGCTTCCACCTTGCTACGTGCCAAAGCTACTCTTGCACTCTGTTCATACAAACATTCAACTATAAAACCTGGAAGTCTCATGGCAACTTGATTTGATGAAGTTATAACACAATCATTTCATAAGGTTCAGCATGACTTGTAAGGTGCAATACTTGGAGGAATATCTGTGGAGATGAAAATATTGGCGCGAAGAGCATACCTCGTCTTCCAAATTTCTTTCGGCAGCAGCAAGGGCTTTTGCTAGCTCATGATTCTTCGCCTGAAAACCACAACTGGGCAGATTAATTGACACAATCTCAAAATCCATGGTTTCAATCCATCAATAAAATCAGGTACTGTACAACAAATACCTTAGAACATACTTCATAGTGTGAAGTGAAATGATTTAGCAAGCAGAAGAGAGCAGATATAATTCAGTCCATTATGCAGGATTGTCAAAATCAACCTCAAGTTGAGCTTCTTGTGCAAGCCCTTCACGGCGCGTAATTGCATGACGTTGTCTCTCAACTTCAACTTCCTCGGAGACCTCCTTCATATTGAGGTTGAGCTCCTCTGCCTGCAAACACACGATCACATCAGCACTGAAGACGAAGAGACCTTTTCGATATTACATCCTGTGAGAACCTGAGGGAACTTGTAAAGTCACCCTAAGTTTCGATAAAATATCCCCTCTTTTCTCATTTGGATCACCTCTAAATAGTTCTCAATAAATCTAAAATCAGCCGAGGAGAAAGGCGGCTAAAATTCATGATTGGTCTCTTTCTTCACTCTCAAAGATGGCCAGAGCTACTTTAAATTGAGCTCAGAACCACCAAGCTCTTCCATTGACTCAATTAAAGGATGAGACCACCAAGCTTGTCTATTGATCTAATAGCTATTTGAAGTGAGGAAAGAGGCGTCAAAAGAGAGCATATCGTTCGAAAGAACTCTAATTTCTTCTCTAGCTTTACCTCTTTGACTTGACGCTCCTCCCATTCAGTTAGAAGTTTCTCTAGGTTCTCATTTTCCTCCTCCAACTTGGCAACTAACTCCTCGCGGTCTCGTATGGCTGCCCTTGCAGCCTCCAGAGCAGCCTCCTTTGCAGCATGTTGCTCTGCTAAATCTTTTCTTCTCTCTCCCCGGCGTCTCTCTCGTTCTTCGTATTCTGCAAACATCAAATTATACAGCTTGTGAGATAAATACACATGGACGTAGAATGTCAGTCATGGCAAACCATGACGCGAATCAGAGTCTCTAACAATAAAGTTTCTCTTCAGCACTGGAATGTTTTACATCGAAGAGAACTCTTCTATCATATTTGCAAGGAAATAACCCTGTCTGCAGCAAATCTATGGTTTCAAGACTCAAGTGATTTGTGGTATTTGTGGAAGTAGCAACACAAGACAGGTCTCATACTCCTCAACTTAAGGTGACGTTGGAGGTGAAAAAATTGGAAGAGAAGATGATAAGTACCTGAATCTGAGTCACTTCCACTCCCACTTTGACTCTGGTCTTCACTTCCAGATAGATTAGAACCTTCTGAGTCTTCACCACTTCCTTCATCATCGCTATGTCTGTCCGAACCTGAATAAATCCATGACAAATGCCAACAATGAGAAGACTTATATTCCGACGTTACAAAATATGGAGTGGACCATAAAATCACAGGGAAGGGGATATGTAACAGTTTGAGATATCCATTGATCAATGACAAACCAAAAACCTGGAGTTAATTAAGCTATTTGTGAAGTCACCCCCTCTTTCGATTTTAATACATGAGTTCTTCACCCTTTATAGTTAATGGAAGAGCTTGGTAGTCTCTGAACTAAAACTCTTATTAAGGATGAAAGAGTTGTTGGTCTCTAAAATAGTTCTTGATTTTAGCCGTCTTTGAGAATGAGGAAGGAGAGGTCATGTTGTATCATAAATCTTAGCCGCCTTTTTCATCTTTGAGCTGATTATAGAAATTTAGAGCTGATTAAGAGTGAGAACAGATGTCAAAACTCATGGCATCTTTGCCTCAATTTACAAATAAGTCTAATATCTGACCTTGAACCGTCTGAACAGCAGACCTTGGAGCCTCTGTGTCTTCAGCAATATCAGGGGCAGCACCACCTTCTTGGAGAGCGCCATCTCCTGTGACTTGAAGCGCTTCTTTCTGATCAACATCACTGCTTGCTAAGGTTGGAGCATCTCCACCCTCAACAGTTGTTCCATGCATTGAATCAGGGGCATCCTCAACAACTGCAGTCACTCCCACATCTGCATCCTTCACATGCTCGATGTCTTCAGGCACAGAGAGCTCCAATTCAGTAAACTCTCCATCCTGAGTTCCTGGTTGCAAGAATGAATCAGCGGTCACGTCTGTGACATTAGAATCATCCATCTGATGCTGCTCGTTAGGATGATGATCCGCAGTGCCTTCTCCATATTCAAGTTTCCTCGAAACATTTTCGTCCTGGGCAGTCAGAGCAGAAGCCGAATGAAATCAACCAAGCCAGCACAAAATATGATCCAAATTCAGATAAAAACCTGATGCACGCTTGTTAAGTGGGACTACCAAAGGTTATAGATAACTTACCTCCTCTATTTTCTCTGATGCCTTGACTTCCGCCATGTGTTTACTATGTCCTTTCGTGCGAGAAGCTTGCACAGAAGATTGCCCTCCTCCACCGAGGCTCAGTTTGGAGGCAGGAGTCATTTCATTCGCCTCATACGAGCTCGCATATCCCTTCCCACCTGAAATGCAACGACTGTTATCAATCACAAAACCTGCGACCCATGCAGCGATCACTGAAAACTAGTAACACCCACAGTAACTACTCACTCAAGCCTGTAAGATGGATTGTTCCACCGAGAAAAAGATGTCGTTAACATGCTTGAAATAATTATCATTTTTAGTACAGCTTTTCCACTCATCAGACAAAACACGGTTTATACACATGTAAACTAGACAGGAAACGATAACCAGAGTGGCCCACACTCAAGCCTAAAAGATGGATTGTTCTATGATGTTGTACAATGATTCAGGTGAAGGTTTGAAACAACTATCATTTTCAGTGTAGTTATTGCTATCATACATATTAATTTCATGTCTTATGCACCTGTGTGGAAACCACGCTGAGATGCGCTGAAAAAGTCGGTGCTGCCAACGCTGCTTGAGGACCGAGTGGCGGATTGAGGCGGGTTACTGAGGTCATTTGATCCCAGAAGCTCAGTCCAATCCCTATCCTCCTTATTACTGGGAGGTGCTGTACCAGCCTCGTTGTTTCTCGATCCCACAGGCGCATGGCTTCGTTTCGAATGCCGCCCTTTCCCAGTTCCTGTGCAATCCAGAATCAGAAATAGTAGAGTTGGTTGTAGATTCATCTCAAGTTTGAAAAAGACACCCCCTCTTTCTAGGTAGTTCTCAAAGGAGCATCATGGTTGATCTCTGCAAAAAAAATTCTTCACTAGAAATGTTTGTTAAGTCGCCTGAAATTTGAATAAGATACCCCTCTTCTCTTCATCAACATCAGCGCTATGTAGTTATCGATTAATCTCAATTGATGATAGAAAGCTGGCTGATATTCATCAGGGTTGATCTCATTCTTCACTCTCAAAGGCGACCAAAACAGCTTTGACTTGTGTTTAGAGAGCTCTCCCTGAAGGATTCTGATTGAAAAACCACCAGTAACCAATCTATTCTGTTGGTCTAATAACTATTCAGAGTAAGGAAAGAGTAATATGATCAGATCTATTGTAAGAACTCTAATATAACAGGAGAGTGCTATTACAAGGCCTTCGAGATTTATTTCCTAAAAAGAGTGATGAAATAGTAGTGAAAAGAGAGGGTATCTTATTGAAACTTGGGGTGATTTTACAAACAAGAGAGAATAGTCCACCTGATTGGGAAGGTAAGTTGAAAGTCTCTGATCTGGAAGACGCCTGCTGCTCCTTTCGCCCCCCTCTGAGCACCTCCGGGGTGAGCAGGCTGCTGAGATCCGCATCCGGCTTCTCCAACTGCTCCTTCGTGATCGCAGCTTGTTGATCAATCTGCCACACACCCAAAAAATGCAACAAACCCTCCGCAAGCAATCAATAAAAAAAACGAGAAAAATCGCACCAACTAAACCTCACACAAAAGGGAACGCCACAAATGCATACCAGAAAAACAAGATCAAAAGCGATGAACATCCGCAATCACAAATCAAACCTCGTAGCCACAACAAACCACACCAGATGGCGAAGACACACCAGAAAACACCTCACATCTCAAAACGCTGAATGCTACCCTAATCAAAACTCTGTTCCTCCAGAATTCTCGAAGCAAGCCTAGTTATCAACGAAACCCACAAACCCTAGAAACTCCAACAAGACAAAAAAAAAACGCTGATCTCCCTCGCAGACGCTACAAACCCTAAACAGTGCGACCTCTCCAAAACAAACCCAGAAAAACTCCTCCTCAAATCCGAACACCAGTGACACATCAAGCGAGAATCTGCCACAATCCAAATTGAAGGAGCTCTTACCTGTTGAAGAAGCTGCTCCGCGGCTTTCAAACGCGACGTGAGCCAACTCGCCATGGCAACACAATCAGATCAACTCTCACAAACACTCACATCTGGTTTCCGAACAACAACATATCTCCCTAACCCAAGCGAAAACACCGAGTTCCTCAAACTCGGGAAGCTTTCATGTTACGATGATGGGGTCCACAATGTCCATGAGCGTCATCAGGGTATAGATTTCTATTATCAACCTTCACATCCTGAGGCCTTTATAAGCACTGCTTCGTGGCCCATGTTTGTAGTCTCTCAAGCTCAACCCCTTCTTCTGCTTCGTACTGTTGTTCGTCCGCCATGGCCAACGCAGAGTGCACCTTCATCATGATCAAGCCTGATGGCGTCCAACGCGGCCTCGTATGTGTTTCGAACCTGCGTTTTTGCTCTCTTGTTGGTGGTCTCATGTTCTCACGTTCCTGGCTTTCCTGATGTGCAGATCGGCGACATCATCTGCCGGTTTGAGAAGAAGGGCTTCTTCCTCAAAGGTGGAGCGTGGTTGATGAGAGAGCTTTGCCAATGTTTTTGCGTGATTTTATGATGATACAACTCTGTTTTTTTTTTCCTTCACTGCCATTGCTTTTTTTGGGATGACACGGCTTCGGTTTTAGTTTCTTTTTGTCTTCTACCCCTTGATTTTCTTTCCTTGTTTCTTGCTCCAGCCATGAAGCTGGTGCAGGTGGAGCGTCCGTTTGCTGAGAAGCACTACGCCGACCTGTCCACGAAGCCCTTCTTCCCCTCGTTGGTGGAGTACATCATCTCCGGCCCTGTAGTGGCCATGGTGTGGCAAGGCAAGGGCGTGGTGGCCACCGGGAGAAAGATCATCGGCGTCACCGACCCTGCTGCGTCGGAGCCCGGCAGCATCCGCGGCGACTTCAGCATCGAAGTCAGCAGGTATGACATGAGTTTCTATGCTTGCAGACACATGATTTTACATCGTCAAAACTCTCCCAAACCTTGAATAAGATCGACAATACTGCTCTTTCCTCAGCGCTTGGTCCTCCAATCAAGCATGGAAGAGCTTGGTGGTCTCTAAACTCTAGAAGGAGAGGTCATGAATCTCAGCCATTTTTTTCTCTTTGATCTGATTTCAGGGACAAATATCTTCAGTGTTGTTTTCTGAGGTTTGTCATCTTTTTATGATTTTGTAGGAACATCATTCACGGAAGTGACGCTGTGGGGAGCGCTCAGAAGGAGATTGCGCTGTGGTTCCCTAATGGTATCATCGACTGGCGCAGCGCCAACCATTCATGGATCTACGAGCACTAGAGCATCTGATTACAGATCTGTAGCTAATAGTTTTCACATCCTGTTGAGTTTTTGCTCTTCTAATACTACTTTGGTTTTATCATCTTTGAGTCTCCAACGTGTATTTCATGCCTGGATTGGATCATCGTTTTATATATATTCTTCATATGAAAAGAATCATATACAGCTTGCATATGATGATCATACACAACCTGTAAAAAATCTAAGTGCAAACGATATCATCTTCACACCTCTCGAATTCATATCATAAAATTGCAATATGAAATTTATATGTTTTGACTTCTGATACAAATTTAGATTGATATATTTAAAAACTTATATGTAGAAAAAACTTTATACTGTAAATATATATACTAAAATATAATACAGTGTACATAAAAATGTTATATAGTATTTGTATAAATTTAACTTGATATGATATGCATTTGAAGTATTTCATATACAGAAATGATATAAATACTAAATAAGGTATTTTGTATACAAAAACAATATGGGAAATATATAGATTTCATATACAAGTACAATATTTACATAAGAATGGAACCATAATATGTTACAATGTATTTTGAAGCCTTCAACGTCTTTGTCCTACCAATAACATCATTTCTTTTTATGTGTGAAAAAGAAAATTATGTGGATCATAATCAATTGTGAGTAACTAATTTTTTCCTCACCATTTTACAAATTCTCAATCAACTTTTTTATCAGTTTTTTTGACCAAATTTTACTGTCAAGAGTCCAAAACATCAAGAAAATCCTTAATGGTTAAATTGATGTAAAAACCATCTGGAGTGTACTTTTTGGTGGTGGGTAGCAATGAAGGAAAGTTCTTGGCAACCTTCATCGTTTTTACTTGAAAACGCATAGATATTAAGGAATATTTATTAAAACGCATAGATATATTAAAGTATGCAAATATCTTGAGTCAAAGTATGTTGACCCTGTTCCAACCGGGAAGAGAAAACTACACTGCACTTTTCACAGTGGAGGGACCGTATACAGGCATTTGTTGTACGAAATCTTTTGCAATTTCATTGGTTTTAATCGTGCCTTCAAAAATTTCATATCAGATTTTTATAAAGTTATTTTCATATGGATTTGAGATATCATTTGTTTAAATCTTGTATTGAAACTTTGTGATACAAATTTTATATAGCAACGATATAAATTTTTTCAAAAGATTCAAACGATATCGTTTCTACATAAGAAAAATCGTATACCCAAGAGCCCCTTGGAAGGATATGATTTTCATATGCGAAAGATATGGTTCATAGGCCCTTGGATTTTTGTGATGTACTTTGGTTTGAAAATCTTTTAGTGTCCAACATGCCTTTCATGCCTGGATTGGATCATTGTTTTTGGAGTTGCATCATCTGTACTGGAGAGGTTCCTGGACATCCCATGTTGAGAATCTGACATCTCACCTTTTCACAAGAAAAGGATAACTATTTTATTGTTCTCGGTTGTCCTTTAGACTTGAAAGAGGTGGAGTGTACGAGAGGAAGGATGAATTCAGGATATAATGGAATATGGCCTATGAGTACAATGAGTATGTCGTCTGAATAATTGACAATTCTTTTCTGAAGTACAAATCAAATTCATCATTTAATATTATTCTTATTCTAGATACCCAGGCAAGGACATCCCGGTGACTTGTAGAAAATTTGGAGAGTTCTTAGGGAATCAAATTGGAAAGTAAGCATTTCATTGTGAACCAAGGTATAATAATTAATATATATTGTAATAAAATATACTAATTAAATTATAATATTTAATATATTATGACCTTATATATTGTATTTTATATATTTTATTAAAATCATACCTTACATAGGATAGAGTTCAAGTTGTACTTGGTTACTTAGAACACCATATTCATGAAAAGTCCACATACACACGTGCACTTTTTTGGGTTAAAAAAAAATCTCTAGTATTGGATTGATATCCACATAAAGAAAGAAAGATAAATAAAGAAAAATAAAATTAAACATAGAAACAACATATATTTAACTAAATGTGGAAAAAAGAAAGTCCAAAAATAATGGTTGGTGGTCAAAATATGTAATCAACAATTTTTTGAAGAGCATAACTCACTCATAGAGTATCTGAATTGGGCATACGAGGTGTGTTTTGACATCTACGGAAAATACAGATGTCAATAAAACCTCACATGTTTGATTTGGACAAAATTCAAGAGAGTTAAGGCCAATTGAAAGTTCTGATTTCTCAATGTGTACTTTTTATATGCCATGTGCACTTTTTACGAATATGGTGTTTTAGACGTATAAATTGCAGAAAAATGTGTGTGTAAGTTGTATGAAGGACCTCTCCAATTCTTGGTTGTTGAGTTGAGGCATAATCTTTACTTTGCATATTAAGGTAGAGTATCCCATAATTGCACCCCCACCCAAAATCAATGTGTTGAGTACGCATGAAATGGTGAAGAATGACAGAATCAATCTCAAAACGTTAGTAACTAGGAATCGCAAGTTAACTATGGCTAGATAAGGGCAAATCACAACTGAACAAGCCTTTCTTCATCTTCTTTCATTACACTAACAATGGTATTTGGTGATAGGGGACCAATAGTGTAGTTAGCCCTATCGCTTGATTCTCATCAAATGTCACTATGTTAACAATTAGTGTTTAGACTAATAATTAAAGCGTTTTAAAATGATTCCGAATTTGAATATTCTAAATAGAAAGCAACATTTACTAATATAAAATATTGATGATCTCAAATTAATATACATATTGATTTAATAAAATAAAATATATTTAACTTTGAAATTAAATTGAGACTTGCAGCCACAAAACACTTACTTGAAATAAAGGGTGCAGATTCAGAAGTCAGATTTATCGATTTTCGTATGTCTTGCTTTTCCAACCAAATAAAGTATTGATCAAACTTGGGGCTCTTGAGTATGTTGCATCTGAAGTTTTAAATCCTCAATATGGACCGGAAGCAGAGAAATGAAGTTCAACTGAGCTCCTAAAGGTGCCAAAATATGCAATATACACTAGAAATTTGAGGACACCACATATCCCCTGGCACCATGAGGGGTTAAAGGCTATGTAATGTGCGTATTACTACAGTCATCTCTCTTTATACAAGCATCTTATACAACAACAATTTCGTTATAACAGCACCCTAAAATCAGAACCAATCTTCTCTCATTATAACAGCAGGCTCGGGAGAAACTACACCCATGCTTGTACCTCTCGTGGATGAGCATGTGATGAATGGTGGGTAACCCAAGTTCGCGAAGCCGGGTTAAGAAACCCAATGCAATACGTACCAAGACGTATTGCAATAGTGCGAAGTCAACAACTCTTGACCGACGCCGCCTTCAGCATCCAATGTTGTGGCGATTTAGGGTGAGAGCCGTTCGACTGTGGGTTTGGAGCACTTTTTATATCAATCGTGGCCATTCAAAGTAAACTCAATCAACGATCCACATCACTCTCATGATTAAAAAATTCCATTTTGAATGCACATCACTAATCCATGATTGTCTTCAAATGAATACAAGATGCCATTTGAAATTCTTTGTTTCAAGAAGGTGGCAAGCTCAATAGAAGAGAAGGTACTTACTTTTAAACACTTTGCTTGATGTCGTGTGTGTCCAAATGTAAAATCATTGTTGAATCCATATCTTACATAGTTAGAGGAGATCGTACTTTTGAAGGTTTTAGGGTTTTTCTCTTTTTTGCTTGAATGGAAGGTATGCTGCAATATGTGCCTGTACGTATTGCTGCAGAAACAGAGCCATATTATGATACAGTCCGACGTTTTGATACGTATTGCACTTTTTGCTTTACGCAGCAACACGTGTTGCTAGCTTAAAAATCTAAGGCAATGTTGTTAATTTCTATGATGTATATTATTTTTGTTTACTTATTCCAAATCATTCATGTCAATTTCCGTTTGGTCATTTTTTCATTGATTATTTGTTAAATGCTTTTTGTATAAATGGCGATTCATTTATTTGGACATAATTTGGCTACTACTTAAACCAAGTTAAATGTACACTTTTTTTTAATTAGGGCAAATGGGGAGGGTAAAGCGTAAGTTGAATGTCCAAGATCCACCTCTTGGGCCTATTCGATTTGGTGACTTACAATGGACTATGGGTAGTCGAGGTTTTGGCAACAACGCACCAGTAGCGGTTGTCATAGCGTACATCTTTTTGGAGAGAATGGAGGATTTTAAAAATGGGCAAACAATGGAAGATGGACAATCAGTGGAGTGGTCTATTTCCAAAAAAAGAACAAAGTCTGCTGATACAAGAGGATCACAATATCATCTTGCAAGAGTCATATATGGTATGTTCCATCTCAATGTGTTTCATTATTACATTGTTTGATTCTTTCAAGCATAGACTTTAAAATTGCTTTAATTATGTTCATACTTCTTATTTAAGGAGATATCTTTAGTCCTTTTGGTTGCAAATTTGTGTATTTGATTTTTTCTACTACGGTAGGTATTGTTGTCCATATGGGCCTGAAGATCGAAGGAATGACCCCAAGTATCCAAAGGTCGCAAGCGGGGTTGTTTGGCTAAGTTCTCTATGAAAGAATTATTGATAGAACCAGGTGTGGTAGAAGTTTGCTATTATCAAAGTGAACATCGTAGGGAAGATGGCTCTCATGCTCATGGTTGTGAAGATTCGGCATCCGTTGCAAGAAAAGAAGAATTTGGAGCCAAGTTTTCCCCGCTTTTATTGATGTGGTTGGAGGCACGTTTAGCTCAAGGATTAACAGCACGACAAATTTATGATGAACATAAGGCTGCTTGGATGCAAGATTGGAAGAGTGGAAAGACATACATTAAAGATGGTTTTCTCACATTACGTGATATACGTTATTATGAGCAGAAGTCCAAGAAGGGTTTATGGAAGAGGGACAATAATCCTTTGTTGAGTATCAACTTATGGAAGCTGGCACATCCGGACCATGTTTTCTTTTATCAGAATGAAGGGATCGATAAACCATTTACAATGGGTATTCAAACACCTTGGCAACTAGACATGATGGTCAAGTATGGTCACAATGGAGCCATTTCCATGGACTCTACATTTGGAACTAATGACCAAAAATTTCATCTATTTACATTGGTTGTATATGATGACTGGCACAATGGAATTCCTATTGCGTGGATGCTTACTAGCCGTCAAAAGGGAGATGATATATTTGATTGGCTTTGGGCCTTAAGGGTTCACATACTATAGAAGGATTTATCATGGACTCCCTCATGTTTTGTAGTTGACGATGCCATTCAAGAACGGGGGGCTATTTTGTAAGTCATTATCTACAAATTGTTTTATTCATTTTTTACAATTTTGCATGATACTTATATGATTATATGTTTTCACTTTACTTCAATGACTTTGTTGGTATTCTAGGCGAGTTTGGCCCATGGGAGTGAAGTTGTACCTTTGTACTTTTCATGTTTTGAAAAATTGGAAAAAAAATGGAGACAAGAAATTGAGAGGTCAAGATGCGGTGAAGGACAAACTCTTCATTGCGATGAGAGATATTCTTTACATGAGCATCCACTACCAAGAGAGTGAAGAAGGTTTCATTGCACGTGCAAAGGCGGCTATGGATAAGATATTTGAAGAACTTGATGCCCCAAAAATGAAAAAATATTACAACAAGCACTATGCAAACAAGTGTGGTGAGTTTTTTACTTCATGTTCTAATGCATCATGAAATTTTCATAAGTATATTTCTTCTACAAATCAAAAACTCAAAGAAATGCATACATTAATTTTTTTTCTTATAATGTGCAGAATTATGGCTCGTAGGATTACGAAGGGTCCCCCATAGCAATATGGACACTAATGGAAGCATTGAAGCTTACCATGGTGTGCTTAAACTTTGGTTGAAGGAACACACTCGTGGACTAAGAGGCCGACGTATGGATTGGTTGGTGTGGAGACTTACCATGCCAATATTTAGCCACTATATCTATATGAGGAGCGCAAATTCAATGGATTTGTGAAGAATGTAGCAATCCATGACATTGTGTGGAAGGGAATTAAGAAGGGACGTCGCATTCCTTTGGAAGATGTACATAAGCCTATTTCTGAAGATGATACTTGGAAGGTAAAGTCTCAAGATATCAATCTCAACAATACCATTGAGGTAGAAGACACATGGTATGTTGTTAAAAGCCCTTTCTGGGAGTATGCTAGTTGTTCGTGTGAACATTCTATTCGGGGTAATTTGTGCAAACATCAAATTTGCATCGTATTGTTTTACACCGATGTCACGGAAGAACATCTATTGGAATATTGTGGAACATATTATGGTTCAAGGAGAGGAGGTTTGGAGGCATGCGTCAGAGATGCATGTCCTGTGGATACTCTTTCAGAGACGGATGCTGACGAGGATGGCAAGAGTTATGAGACCAATACCTGAACTTCAAGTTGAAGATGATTTTGCATCTCTCATTGGTTCTATAAACCATGGCCCAAAAATTGATCGTTTGTTAATGCAAATCAAAGATGTGTGTAATGGAGGGGGAGAAAAGTTTAAGGGGTATGCGGTTAGTGCACTGGAGATTCTGCATGCTGATCTTCGACGCATTCAAGTACAAGACGGCACAAGCGTGTTACATCCTAATTTGAGTTTTGGGAAGAATACACAAGAAGAAGACAACTCTGTGAAGCGAAAGAAGTGTTTTATGGAGAAGGCATGCAAGAAGAAGAGGAAAGTATGTTTTCCAAAAAAATGATCACTAGAGTTAGGTAATTATGGATTTAGAGTATTTTCAAGATTTTATGATGTACATGTTTCAAATGACTTACGCTTTCGTTTCTTTGCAATTTGGATATACTTACATATTTATATGAAATTTAGAGACTATGAAGTTTAGGTAAGGTCAATAAAAAAATGGAGTAATTGAAAATATATATGCTTTGTGTATATTGTACTCAAATCATGTACAATCAAATGTAGTATACAAAAATGTATTCCAAAATAAAGTTTAAATGTCCTTCAATGCAATAATGGAAAAAAATCTTTGCAAAAACACTTATGCAATATGTACTATCACTTATTGCGAATGATTAAAAGTTCAAAATTGAAAGTTTTCAGATGCAATACGTATTAAAGAATGGCACTGTTATAAAAGTCGTTGCTATTTTTTTTGCAATACGTACTAAAATGCGTAACAGCCATTAAAACCATTGCCGTGATTTTGCAATACGTAGCAAGACGTATTGCAATTTCATTCGAATGACATATGCCGGTATGTGGTTTCCTGTGAAGTTGATGGAATTTTTTTTGGGGAAATTTGTCTTGCAAAACTCGTTATTGCTACGGAAATAAATATTTACAAACGATTTCTTGTATTGAAGACTTAATTGATCATCATATAATAATTAACATGCAGTCATATAGTATAAACCTTATAAATGAATACCTTAAGATTATTCGCATTTAATCATGTACAATATTATTTATGGAGTTTATGAAAGAGAGAAGTTGTATTAAAAAATCATTTATAATATATACCATACATTAGAAAATCCATAAAATGAATATCCAATAGTAAGCATACTCTATGAGTTAAAATTCAATTTCAAAAATATATTAAAAAGATATATGATTATGAACCATAATAATCATTATTGAACTACAAGCAATAGTAGGGAATTATCATTGAGAAGCCCGTCGTACACGATATGCCATTGCACTAATCTCTATTCGTGTCATCTTTGAAGCTTTCTTCATATTCCATTCCTCACTCTTCTTCTCAACAAATTCCTTAATGAAATCTTTTTTGCCCTTTGCCACCCTAAGAAAGTAACATAATCATGTTAAAAATTCATTGAACAATAATGCAATATAAAACATTCTTAAAAGTACATGAATATAAATTTGCAATGAACATAAAAAATACATACTTTGCAGCTATAGTAGAGGCTTCGTGATAACATAACATTTCATCAATATAACTTTGCCGTTGGTTTTGCAATGTCCACTTATTCACCTCTTCGAAAGAATCACGCACAAACTTGATGTTCTTGAACCAGCATTTCTGAAGATGAAGGAGAAATATCTCATGGCTTTGAAACTCAATAAGCTTTTTGGTAGAAATATGTCCATCACCCCAATTCGAAATGCCTATAACCTCTTGCAAACAAAGTTGCAATACCTTGCACAACACTGGAGGATTCTCCGGCAAAGGATGAAGGCAAGCACGATCTTCTATTGCACTCCATTTGTTTTGAGCAACCTTCTTCCAATGAGATTCAGCTTGTGTGAATTCCTTGTAGGCACGTTTAGTAGCAGAGTTCAAAACTCTCGCATTCAATTTGTCGTGGTCTTGGACTCGTGGGCCTCCTTATCGAATTGAAGGATGTCCAATACGAGGCCAAGGCACGAAAAGCCCATGCAAGGCAACATGTGCACGAAGATTGGTCCTTGTTGTGAATCTTTTCTCAGAACAAGCGCCTTGAATGGAACAAGGGCTTGTACTGGAATAGATGCACAACCATGGATTTGTAGAATGACCATCAGTCTTCTAGTGCAACCCTTCAATTGCAAGTGGTAAACCATGTGCTGTAGATCAAAGCAAAATTAGAGAAATACAATGTAAATATGTAGAAAAAAAAACCATGAAAAATGAAGGGGTATAAAGGAAAGAATGCATACGATTTTGAATGAGATGTTTGGCCTTTGGAGGTAGGTAATTGGTAGGAGTAGCTGCTGTTGATTGCACTTGAGACTCAAGTACTGTGGTTTCATACTCTCTTGATCCAACTATGGATTCTGCCATGGCTGGAAACAAAAAACAATAGCACACGGTATTATGATAACAGAAAAATATAATGTAAATACGCAATACATATTAGCACGTATTGCAAATTCGTGGCATTATGATGATATAAGTATGCCTTGGAGGGCCGAATTCATCAAATTTGCAAGATGCAGTACATATCACGCAATATGTTGACATAAAAATTGAACACATTCATGGTTAAAGTACACAATGCAAGACTCAAATGAATTATACAAGAGAAGGGACATTGCAATGATATTAATTGAATAAAATGATGGAATACTTTCATGCAACACAAATTTCTTTAATAATGAAAATAAAACTTGAGGAATAAACCTACTTCCAAAAGTGCCTTTCTTTGAAGGAGAAATTATTGAAGGTCATGAAAATACTTCTTAAACTTGAAAACCTATACATTGTCCACCAACACAAATAAGATCAGTAATGTTTAAGAAGTCTTTGCAAATACAAAAACCCTAAAGCCCAAGAACTTTTACACTGTCCTATCCTCCTCATAATCCCTCCTAGACATCCCACTTCTTTCATCACCACGTCCCTACCTTAGCCCTGATCAAGACTCAACAAAACAGAGAGGGAGAGACTAGATAAAAAAGACTAGACAAGGAGAGTTCAAGGTCGCTGGGGAGATCTAGAGGGCCGGGGTTCCAATGGGGATGTGATGGGGAGCCTGTTGAGAGGCATCGACAAGCTAGGAGGTGGCAAGGTCGAGAGGCACCGATAAGCTGGGAGGCGACGAGCATCTAGTTGGGAGGCGGCGGGGGGTGCTGTCGGTCTTGGTGCTCCTCGGCACGCGCTTGCTCTGCCTGCTCCTCTGCTGCGCAAGCTAGATTACCAATTGCACACATTCCAGCACATCGCTCTGAAACAGAAAAATCTTCAAAACCTCACCAAGACTCCAATCCTACCTCATCTGCATCCACAATAGCAAACGCAAATAAAAAGAACAGAACCAGGATCGATCTCCTCCACAGCAAGAAAGCGGTAGAGCACGTACCGTCTATCGCCATGGCAACGGGATTGGGAGGAAGACGAGGCCACGAGGAGAAGCTCCAGCAACCAATTCACGACGAGCAGTGCGGAAGGCGCTGCTGCTGCTGCAAGGGCGGCGTGCGAACTGTGAAGTGCGGTCAGCACCTGCACCACCTGCCGCATGGACGGGCGGCGTGCGAACTATGAAGTGCGGTCAGCACCTGCACCACCTCAGATGATCGACTTATCACAACACCAGATCCACGAGTGTCCAGATCCGAGTGCACCAGTTCCAGTTTTGGAGCTCACTAGATTGGAGGCGTCATGATGGCGAGGTTCGGGGTGCTAGTAGTGCTCGTGATTGCAGCGATGGTTGCAGCAGCGGTGGATGCAGAAGTACTTGTCACCTGACCCTAAAACTCGGCCGCTGCGCCGGGTCGACAGCCTTGAACGCCTTCCCCGGGGGCTGGTGCCCGAGCCAGTGCTGGAGGTAGGGCGCGGTGAGGCCGTCGTCCTCCATGCTGCATTCGTCTTCGTACGGCGTCTAGTCGTCCATCCGGATCTGCTTCGACGGATTTCGATGGCAGCTCCAACCGGCAGCTCGTTTCCTACCAGGTGCTCTGCAAGGCCTTGCAGCCATTAGAGTTCTACACCTTAAAAAATAAATAAAAAATAAACTCTAGTCAAGTCTTGCATTGAAGTGCACGGAAAGACATAACGCCATGCAGCATCAGGTGCCTAATGTTCAAGTGCGCGCAAACAAAAAAATTCCAGTCAAATCACCCATTGAAGTGCACCACAAAAACTCATGCATCAATCAACTCTCCACTCGGAAACAAATATCATCGTCCATGGAAACAGTGCAACCAACCTCGCAGTACTACATCTAGAGAGTAAACCGACACCGCCCCGACAAGATCAGTACTGAAACAACAAAAAAAATTTCCGGCACCCAAAAATCAGCACGATATCCAGATCTCACCGCAACATTCAATCCGAATACCGGCGTCTCAAAAACTTAACCCCAGAGTTGCTGAAGGCAAAGAATGTGCAAACTGGCACGACCTTAAGTACTCAGTTCCAAAACGATTACCGCAAAATGCAGAACGAAATTAAGAAAATCGAGAAATTCAAAGTACAAAAATAAGAAATCACACAAGGATTCCTACAGAGAGATGCCAGTCTGCGGACATACCGAGCTCCAAGGCACTGGTCTCCATCGCCCAGCTCCGCCCTCCGCAATCCACAAAGCTGCTGAGTCGGCAGGCTTCCCTCAAATGCTTCGAAGAAGTGGTAGCTTTACGACATGAAACCCTACTACTCCTCAGCTCCTGTTTCTGTCTAGAGGAGAGGCGGTAATGATCGCGGTGAGCTCCCGCTGTGTGTTGCCCGGAGACAAAAAGATCAGTGGAGCTTGCATGGATTGAGAGGGGCACGCGACCTCCAGACACACTGCGCCGAACGCGAACACGTCCGTCTTGTCCGTGAACTTTTCACCGGTGGCTTCTGGCACGATGTACCCGAACGTGCCGGCTGCTCGCCTCCTCGCTCCGCTGCACCTCCCTCCGTTGCACCTCCGCGCGCCTCTCGCCCCTCGTTATCTCATTTCTTAAACCTGGCTCGGGTGATAAGTTAGTAATTGTTTTCAGTGTAGGACAGAATCTATTCTCCATAAGGAGAGAAGTGTACCTTTACCAACCTACCCTGCATTTTGACAATATAGGAAAAAAGGGAACAGGACGAGACGCTACAGGTATAATGGTTCCTACCATATTGGCATTCAGCCAAGGGTGATGAGTTTCCATTGGGGATTGGCTTCAATCCAAGTCTCCTCTTTGAAAAGTCCGAAATAGGGCAGTTGTACTCGATAGGCAACACCATTTTGCCATTCTATAAGCATAACATTGAAGGCATCCTTATAGCCTGAACCCGGTTCGAACACAGCCCTAGAAATGACAATAAATTCTAAGGTGTCTGCTCGGTTGTCCATCCACTCCTTGTTCAAATGAATGGTGCCAATGTAAGTTCCTTTCAAGGTGGTGACCAAGTAATGTTCACACTTACCAGCCTCAGCATACCAATCAATGGCCCTTGTGAAGGGGCAGATAGGACCTACTCGCAGATTTGCAGAACTCGTCCAGAAACGTAGGAGGTGGGAAACAGGAGGCATCAGAGCCTTATCATATTGCAGCTCGCCCATTTCAGCGTCTTCACTCAGCTTCCACGCATTGTCACTGTGCTCTTCCCGACTCCCAGAATCGAATGACTTGATGATGATATGACCACCATGGTCATCAGGTCTATACCATTTGATTACAGGCTTAATGTCATACTTCGGAGGCATTTCATCCCTGTGAGATAGGGCTGCAAAATCGCCTCCTTTCCACCCAGCCCACGACCAGCTAGGAAAGCCAAGGTTTCTACGGTCTGGGAAATGGTTAAAGGTTCCCCAGAGCATTGCCTTGTCGAACACGGACGTGGGTAAACCCCAAATATGGGAAGCCCCTAACTCTGCACTCATTGACTTCAGAAGTCCAGCAAATGCATTCAGCGCATCACCTTCATATTTTAGATTTCGAGAAAAGTATCCATTGACTAGTTCAAGATATCTTCTGAATGCTGACAGTTCGAGAGAAGGCTTGCGGCATCGTATCTCATCCGGACTTTCTTCCAAAACAATATCAATGGTGGAGTCATTATTTTCTAGTATGGTATCCTCAAACCATGTGGCTCCGTTGCAATGGTAGAAGATCTGATGCCTGGTGAAAATCAGAAGCCGCTTTGACAATATCTTCTCCTGGAATGTCCAACCACGTGTTTCCCAGCTACAGTCATTGAGAGCCCATGAAAAGGGGCACTGAGATGTTATCATATTTACCCCATTAAAGCTCTCAGTGACTTGAGTAACAGACCTTGAGCCAGGAAGTGCTCCGGGTAAGCCTGCATTTGCATCAGGCCCAGCAGCGCTAACAATTGTTAGCATAGCGCAGCTGTAGATGACATCCATTTTGCCAATCTGCCGCTGCTTATCTCCCAAGTCATCCTGCATTATGCACAAGGCGTCAACCCAGAGGTATTCTTCTCCAAGCATTTCAACAAGGGCAACGGCGTCCATGATAGACTTTGGAATATCTTGACTTCCATTCGAAATGCCGCCATCTGTTGTCAGTCTCGCAAATGTTTCACTTTCCAATTGTAACTGCTCCACACCACCCCATACATAGCTCAATGCCATATATCTGCAGTTTGGCGGTGCCTTCACCACGCAGCGTCGCTTTACATCAATTAGCCTCAAGGTTAGGTCAGGTTCATCGGCCCAACAACCTGGCCTGCAATTATGATGATCCGCTTCACAACGGCAGAGCCAATCCAAAATGAGAGTTTTCTCCATCTGTGCCTGGCCAATGGGTCGACCAAGAAGCATCAAATCTCTGCTCCTCTCCAATGTATTGGGAGCTAAAAGCTGGATACGATGTCTGTACTCTGAATCCAATGGTTGGATACTGTCGATGTGTGAAGAATCCTGATCTTTATCCTTGAGATCAAACCGAAGGCGAGAAACACGTTTCACCGTGTTAGGATCATAAGGTCCAGACTGAGTAAAACCAAAATCTTCAACAGTCATAAAGCACACTGTCGATTCAGGATTCAGGTCCTTGACTGAATAGTCTATGCTTACAACTTTTAGCACCAAAGAACAGAATCGGCACTCTCTTGCAGCTGTCATGAGGTCAGGTAATATCCACTCTCTCTCCGGCTTATATGAAGCCTTTTCTCTGAACAATGATACAAAGTTGTCTCTCATCGCACACTCCCCACACATGCTGTTTTCGGGTAACTCGCTTCCAAACTCGGTCTCCATGTTATCCATCCTCGGACTGGATTGAAGGGCTTTCACGGTTCAAACTGCAGGATTGGCCAACACATAAGCAGTGAGCAGTCCAGAGACATTACTCGCCCCCGTACAAAAGAGTAAGGTTGGAATTTTCATTCATGACGAGATAGCACTTTCACAAGCTGACAGACCATAATGAAGATGTGGATGTTTCTATATTCAATGTGTGCAAGCCCTCGGCAAGACAAGCTGAATTAGGAAACAAGAAAGTATGATGTAAGGTGGCTTGTAGTGAAAGAGGAAGTAATTACTCACTCTTACATTTCTGCGTTGAGTGAGAGGGTACAAGACCACTTGTTACTAACTTACAAACAGGGTTGAGGGGGCACTCGACAGCTTATTCAATTCCAGATCACATGTACTTGCCAAATGGAATGCGTCGATTGAATGTGAGGTTCACATCGATCAAGCATTTCATCCCACAAACATTGTTGAACAATCTGATAAAGAGGTAGCAGCTCATAATGGTACTGAAAGTTCCAGATGACAAAAAGTGCAATATCTATATTTATACCTGTTTTACTACAAGCTTGATTTTCACCCGTGTGATCCAACTTCTTTCCGGACAAGGGAAAATTTCAGACCTGAAACAAAATCGAAGTGACAACAAAGACATGGCGCATCAACCTCTGCAGCAAATGCTTCCTCTAGTTACAAAGACAACTCCTAGCAGACTGCTGAATACTTCTGACATGTGAAATACACACTGGAATTCAATCAGACAATAAGGAATCAAAAATTAAAAAAACTTCCGGAACTTGACTAGCTTTCCTTTTAATTCCAAAACATCAATGCTTGTGTGCACGAGAAAGAGATTTCACCGGCGACATTATCTCGCATGAGGAAAAGTGGGATCAAAAGAGTCTATTCTCCTTTAAACATTTGCCTGCTTACGAGAACAAGTATCAACACAGTCGATGCAGCTGGTGTAGTGGCCCAATGATCAATGCAATTAAATAGTTCTGAGGAGAAAAGCACAGAATTCCAACGATCCGATGACTGGGACATAAAGCGATATATATCCACATGAATATCGATATCCACATGCTGACAAGTATGGGTAATCCCACAATGTTAAGCATCACTTTAGGAAAATCCAGAAACAGCAAGACTGTAGTCTTAACTTGTGAATGCTAGTCACAAAATACTGGGCCCCCACCTACATCATGTAAGTAGCGACTAGCTACCACTTATCTCTTATGGCTGAATCACTCTCGACAATGCCAGAATCATTTTTGCAAAAAGAAATCGTCTATAGAATATGATCTATGCGATGCTGTAAAGAAATCCAGACACTTCTCTATAACGAGACTTCTAAGACATTAACATCTGCAACCTGGAAGATATAAGGCTTTGAAGAAGTAAATATCATTTTCAAGTAATGACTAGAATGAGAAGACCTGGATGTTCAACAATGCCCAAACAATCAAGGAATGCTCTGTTCCTAATGACTCAGTACAATCCACCTAGAGTTTATTTGCGTAAGAACATGACCTCAAGTGCATAAAATGGCTTCGAGGCAGACCCCATCTTGGCAACAGTAATGCTGCCGCAACGTACTCTGGCTACGATCTTCAGGATTGAGAAGACTAACTTGTGCCATCAAGTGGTGCGAGGCATGTCCAGCACCTCCACTGCCAACCTGCCTCCGAGCAGCAGCACCAGCAAGACGGAAATACAGAAGGCCGACTGCAAGAGCAGATCATACGAGGGGGCGAGGAGGCCAGGCGCGGGGACATACGAAGCGCTCCCCTGGAGGGCCGACCTCCAGAGTCCATACAGATAAATAGGGGGAGACGTAGCTCGGCGGGTCTTTGCGGAAGCCCATTAAAATGTCATGTCTGCTTCCTCCTCATCGAGTGTTTCCGTTCAATGGAGCAAAGTCCGCCACGTCAAAAGGAAACTCTGAATATCAGCGCATGATTTATGCGTTCCCGTCGCGCTGCCGTAAGTGCATCTCTTCTGAATCTCCGACATAGCGGAACTATTCAGTTTGAAAATGGGTGCAGAGTGCAAGGCATGATGTAAGATCCAAGCAGGAAGGTAGGACTGGAAACCATGTATTCTTAACCCCTGGAGGTGGGCTTTTGCAAATCTCGGGCACGTATCTATGGTCAATTTATATTTGTAGTCCTCCAAATTTTGTACAATGATGCAAGAAGACAAGAGGTACATGGGAATATTATTTTTATCCTCATCGGACATATGGATAAAAATTTACGGCATCTTAAAGAAAAACTTCTTGAGTGCAAACACACTCGGCATCTACAAAAACTTTATTTAGACACTCTATTAAATGTGAGATTTGCATACTAGCAAGAAATATTATTTCCTTTCTTTTTGTCAAAAAACATCTCTTGTCCTTAGTGAAAAATAGCAATTCATCCCAAGTCAAACATTTCAACAAATTGTCACACATTGTTGGACAAAGTACCCAAAAAAAACTTCTTCTTTTCTACATAAAACTTAGAGATCTTCATTTTTGAACTTTATCCTTTTCCTTACTAGAGGATGTGTTGTAAACCGCTTTATAGACCATTTGGATTCTCATTGTCAAACATATTACGTTCAAAAAAAAAAAAAAAAACGAGAATTGGAAATAAAGATCACATTGTATGAAAAAAAAACGAGAATTTCCATACAATGTGATCTGTGAAAGTACTTGTCATACTGGATTCAGTTCCGTTAGGAAATTGCCTAACTGATATTACAAATTATTACTCTAAAATTATAAATTACATGCAAAGTGGGCTTTTGCAAGTGGCAAGGGATTTCGTCCTCAATATGACGACAACACTACGGCCCCGTCGATGAGAGCACAACGCTTCGAGGTTTTGCCACCTTGTTTGAAGGGAGATACAAAGCATCACGTGATTGGGACGCTGGCTGCGCTTCCTGCTGTGCATCTGCCACTGATCTTCATGGTTTTGTGAGTGGCGGATGTTTTGGAGCTCCAGAGCGTTGATCTGCGTTGTTGTGAGGCGCATTCGGAATGGTGCCCATACATAGCCGATATCTTTCGTCGACACATAATCGTAGGTATTCCGTCTGGCCTCATGCAAAATGTTTTCGCCCGATGTGTGACAGCTTGATTCCGGGGAGAGGGTTGAGCTTCGAGAAAAGCGACTAGGAGGAGAGTTTAGAAGCAGATGTGTTCGTTTCATCACCTGCTCACCTTCTGTAACTCCTTAGCTGCTTTGCAGCAAGAGGAGCAGGGAGAGACCCAACACGAGGACCGGTGTTGCAGTTCGTAGAGACAGTATCCCTCCGGAATGCACCCAATCGTCACTAAGTGCTTTCCAAAGTAATCGCTCCGGTTTCGTTCCCACAGAGACCTAATGTTCTTTTTCCAATACTCTAAATTACCAAGCTTTATCCCAGCAATCCGTTCATAAGTTAGCTAAACTCTTTACTTACGTAGGGTAGATCCGGATCCTTCCGGAATCCGGATTATGTACAATGATTTCCGGAAAGTAATTTCCGGAGGTCGGGAGGGTGGTTTGATTTGTCTCTATTCCTCCTCAGAGGGGCTCCTGGAGTTTTTAAACGAGTGGCCGGAGTCCACTGATCATGTTTTGTGTAAGTGGCTGGATTTCCCACTGCCCTGTGACTTTAAGTGGCTAGGCACCCACTGTCCGGAACTTATAGTGACCGGACACCACTCTCCCTACTCTTCTAACTGGTGATTTGAATTGCTGCTGCCAGACGTAGACTCTCACAACATCCGGAAGGCCTTCTGGATGCGGTCACATAGCGACACGTCCGGATTACAACGACATTCTGGTGGGTACGGTTGCATTTCCCCAGAACAGACCTCACCATTCACTATGGTTGTTCCGTCTAGATATTGTTTATTTGGCTTTTTTCCTATCTTGGGAGAGGACTCCGGAATTGACCGAAATCCAATTTAACACAGACTCTGCAGTGAATTAGAGATTACCAGGAACACCTCTGCAGTTTGTCTCTTCCCCTCCTGGCTACTTCCGGACCCTGGAAACTACCAGGAACACCTCTGCAATAGCTCTCTCCAACTCTCCTAGGCGATCTCCTAATAATGACCTAGATAGCTTCCCCCTCCGGCAAACAACTGAGTAACTCTAATTCCGGAAGAAATACTCACACAACCATACCCACAAGAACGGATCAGACACTTACAAAGTTCCACACACCACCCATAAGTACGAGATAGCAAGGCTGGTACACAAAGGGTGTCGTATATTACTAAGTGAGAAGACAAGATAAGAGGTTTTTTCCAAAACCTCACTACTAAGTACTCTCTGAATTCTCTAAAGTCAGATTTCCTTCTACCTACTCCTACGGCTCATTCGTTAGATCTTGTCTAAAAGATCCGAGAAATCCGGAAAAGTCCCAGATCGGATCTCAGATCCTAAAATCTCTGTATAGTTCCGGCCTCCGGAATTCCTACTCTAACTACAAAACTGGCTATTGATTCCGGCAGCAGCCGGGTGCACTTGGGGCCCCATCGTTAGTCGCTGCTCATCCGGCCTCTAACCCTGAAAAAAAAAAAAAAAAAACATAAAATCTAACTAATCCTAAGTGGGAGCACCGGGCCCCGATTTCTCCCACTCCGGCGGGAGGGGGAGATCTCCGGCGGGAGGGGGAGATCTCCACCGGAACGCGCGCCTTGCCCTTCCCTTTCTTTGAAGTTGCCAGTGAAAGGTTGGTCTTCCTGGTCGATGGTCCGGCTGTGGAGGAACAGCCACCACCGGAGTACTGGCGTCCGGCGATGGAGGGGGCTATTGCGGTGATCCTTCCGGAATTGGGGGTGCCGGTGTCCCCGCCCCAGAAGCTCACCTGGTCTCTTGGACCAAGTCCCTGTAACTTCCGGACGGACTCCTTAGCACGGGCGCCAACCTCCGGGAGACAGACCTTGATGGGACAGGGAGACCGCCTTCCGCCGGAGGATCTGGCAGACGCATGTTGGGTGGCGTCAGGATATCCGGAAGGGTCTTCAGGATCTCACTCGTACTTGGATTGGGAAGTACGATGCCCTCCGCTGACGTCTGGGGTGACGGAGTGTCCAGAGACTCCGGATTTGCTGAAGTGCCCGGAGTTGGGGTGGTCTTGGTCGGTGGTTCCGGAGGGCCTACGGTTCGTATTGTAGTCGGGGTGTCTTCCGGTCCAGATGCTGCAGGTTCTTCCGGAAACTCCACGACGATGTTGTCGACTAGCAGCTTCATCTGCTCCAAGGTCCGTCCCATCTTATCCGTCTGATCGAGGAGGAATCTGATGATGTTGGCCCGGGTGACCTTCTCCTTCTTCTCCACCAGTTCGGTGAAGAGTCGGCTCCGGTTGACCACGTCAACCGGAATATCTAGGGCGGCCCGGACCTCCAGTAAGGTTGCTACGGAAGCGTTGGCCTTTTCTTCAGCCAATTTCCGGGCCCTCACCGCTAGCGCTACCTCGTAGAGGTACCGCTTCATCTTCTTTTCCATATCATTACTTGCCTTGTACAGAGAAGCGATCTGGGTGTGCAACGCCTTCGTGCCCACCTCCCGGCTCCGGAGTTCCTCCACCCTGTTGATGGCGTCCTCCAACCGTTCGACGCCCAGACTCCGGAAGATTTGTTCCACGCTGCTGGTGATGATGTAGTTGGTCTCCTTAAGGAGCCCAACCCTCCAGCCAATGTCGCGGGTGAGCTCATCCATGAGCTTGAGCTGACCCTTGGAATTGTCCCGGTCCACCTTCCTCTTCTTCCTGCTGGTCCCTTCTGAGGGTCTAGACTCGTCTTCTCTGGACGACGCAGATGAGCTGCGGATACCCGGACTCTTCGTCTCGGGCTCCTTCCCCCGAGGTCTCTTCGTGGCCTTCCGGCCTTCCGGAGTGCTGGTGGTGGCGGCCGCCGGCTTCCGGAGCTGGCTCCTCCTCTCCAGATTCTTCCTCTTCAGACTCGTCCCCTCCGTACTTCTGGAAGTTGAGGACCTCATCATACTTCCGGATTTCCGCTGGGGTGAGCTGCTGGTGGTGCGCATAGAGGTGCACCACATAGGATGCCAGGGGTGTTGCCCTCTTTTTCATCCTCTGGAGGTTGGCTACAAGACGGTTGATCATGTCCGTCATGAGCGTCCCCCAGTCTACGACTATCTTCTCCCGGAGTGCCCCGAGGAAGGTGCAGGCCCATATCGCCACCACCCGCTTCGGCTTTTCCGGATGGAAGATTGGGTTTAAAAACCCTAGCACAAGCTGGGCGTCGAGGTGCTTCAGGGCTGCAGGTTGTAGCCGTCCTTCGGGTCCGCCGGTCCGGCAAACTCGTCCGTCAGGAACTCATCCCGCCATTCTACTACCTTGGTGCGGCCGCCCCGGAAGTCATACGCTTGAGACCACTCTAGGACTCCCCAATTTTCCGGATGGGCTCTCATCAGCCCCTTGTACTTTTCGTCCGGGGTGCCTATGAGTTCCCGGACGTAAACCTCCTCCCTCATGCCCCATGGGACTTCGAGCAAACCCCCGCAGCCCATCATCTTCAGGCTCGACTTCAGGAGGTTGAACTCGTCCAGGGATGAGGGATGTCCGGTAGGACGCGGGCCAAGGGTGGAAGCACTGCTGCCGGCTCCTTGTCTCTCCGGCCGCACCCATCTCTATCCGTCCTCTTCTTCTTTGCCATCGGTGCAGACTTCATTCGAGCTTCTTATAACCTCACAGTCCCTCAAGGTAGTCCCTGCACGCACCGACCTCACAAAAGCACTCCCTAACGGACACACGTCCGTTCTAACCGTCTAAGCTTCAAACCCTAACGGCCAGTGGTTAGAAAACCGTGAGAGAGGAAGAGAGAGAGAGAAGGAGAAAGCCTTAATGCAAAACCCTGCACGCGAGGAAGAAATGGAGAAGAAAGAGTTTCCCCCCCGAACCCCATCCTTAAGTAGTCCGGCCGTTAGTACGGAGTCATGATGACAGTTGATGGCGACGGTTCCGGAAAACTGACTGCCTCGGAATTCCGATAACTGCTCCGGCTCCGATTTTAACAGCTTTTGGCTTAATTAGGGTTTGCAATCCGGCCCATCCGCCTTTATTCTTACCTGACAACTATAGGTTGTATCCTAGCCTGAACTATCATAACTAATTAACTAATTTTTTTGTTTTAGCCGGATTTAAAGTTAACTTCCGGCACCATGTGGAAACGGAGTCCCACAACCGGCACCTTCAATTGTGCACATCCCGGAGATCTGGCCAGTTCCGGTGATCCCCGGAGGTTCTAGACCAAGAACCCAAACACTTCCGGTGACCCTCGGAGGCCCGGCATTCTATCTGCTGCACATAATCCCAGAGGTCTGAGTCCGACTCTCGGTCAATTCAAGTGATTCTAGGAAGTTTCCGACGACCGACACACTGTCAGCTGCAACCACTTCACCGATTAACCCGAGTACCACCCGGACTAGGGGACTGTTTCACCGTAGAAGGGGGATGGTAGGTACGGACTAGGTAAGTTTCCGGAGACATATTTTTAAATTAAAAACTAAAAATTAAAAAGAAAAGAAAAATGGGAGAATGTTGTGTTAATAGGTAAGAATTGGACAAAGGAAAAATTCCAACTACAGTATGTGGACACTACTCACTTGGCAGCACCTAGACTAGACGAATGCACCGCTAACCGGAAAGGTGGAAAGATAGTAGGTGGTCGGCGGGATTGTAGGACCAGATAGTATATCGGCACCCGGAAGGGGAGGACCAGCGGAGAGACGGAGGACAAACGAGATCCCTGCTCTCTACCCGGGCACCGAGGGAAGATCGGATACTAAAGCAGCTGGCAAGACAACTCGACTAGGCCAACACCGGAAGTCAGTCACCGGAAGTAGAAGACAGTTCCCTCAGTATGGATGGTGACCAAGGAGGGGGAGGTCCATGTGATGTAGGGAGTCTTTTCCAGCAACAACGAAGAACCCGGCTAGGAATGGGGCAGGACAAATTGGAAGTTAATACGGTCATGGGCGGACCACATATGAGCTCCAAGGCAAGCGTACAGAAGGCCTCACATTCACCACACAAAAGAGAGATGGAGTTGGAGAGACCGGAATTATCCTAATATCTATCTTGGAGACCGGACTACCCAGGAAGGCAACTCGAAGGATAACCCGGCGAACAACCCGGCGGTCAACAACCTCCAGGCTGGGCGAGTGGCAGCCAATTGGCGAGGACAAAGGACAACCGATGGTACAAAGATGGGATGTTTACATGGAGAAACTTCCATCAGTTTATCATTGGCACCCGGATCCTGGAGAAGTCAACATGAAGGTATATTTTGATGTTGTACCCAATCTAGCCCTAACCCCGAAAGGTGACCGCACACCAGCAAACCTGCCGGATAGTCTAGAGAGGATGAGGAGGAAGCTGGAACAAGACGATCCGTAGCGGTATGGACCGCATATGGGGTACCCAACCCCGGGACTCCGGACTGTTGACCTGATTAATTTGTCGCCGACAGCACCCCATTCGAGAAGGAGTTCTTCTCGAAACCGGTAGAAGAGACCCCGGAGGGCTATCGGAGGTATGAAGCTTGGAGAATCCAAGCACAAGCCAAACAAGATGCACGACACCGGAGGGCCATAGAGGACCTCTATCGGACCCAGATGAGAGACCTCCGCGACCCGGTTGAACGTGGCGGAGGAGAGCAGCCTCCGTTCAAACCACCTGGCAGATGTTATAGGCTCCCTGAAGGATCAGGAGCAAGCGGCTTGTCGGCAAGAAGCTGAGAGAGAGCGGCTCGAAGACCAGCGACTATATGTCCACTACCAGGAGCAAGAAAAGAAGAAAGAGCAAGCAATGGCTATACAACAAGAGGCTTACCGGTTATGGCAAGAATCAAAAACTATGATGGAGCCGCCTAAGCAGCCGGTTCACACCGAACTACCACCACCGGATCCTTTGGCTCGATGGCGTAATGTGTCCGGAAAAGAGGTCTATGGAGCACCCCGACTACCACCTAGGATACTCGGCCCCAGTGAGTGGCAACCCATCGGCTCGGGCAGACGACCAGTTCCGGGTCCAGCCCTTCTATATGGAGCACCGGATCCGGGTACATACCCAAGACCAACTATCAACCGGGGGGGTACCATTCCTCCATACGAAGCAAGCCGAAAACCAGCAATGCTGCTGGACTATACGAACCACCTCACGGGGGGAGTTTATCCACCAGTGGATACTCGGAGAGCTGCTCTGCCGGAAGTCGGTCACCCGGCTATCCGAGTAGACGGCCCAGGTGGCCGGAGTTACTGGCCGCCCGGTGACCCTCCAAGACCACTAACCCCGACAATAGTACCCGTGATGCCAGCAGAACCGGCAGTCCGGACTTTTCCAGCCACCGAGACATTAGTTCAACGGAAACCCCTACCTCATGTATGGTTGTTTCAGCGTCCGTCCGTCCGATAGTGTCCATCCAATAGAGGTTGTTGTCCGTCCGGTAGCGAATATTCTAGAATATACCGATATATTCCGGTATATTTGAGAGTATTCCTATAGATTTATGGAATATTATCTCGAATATTCTAGGCATCTGTCTGGTAAGGGTGTTGTCTATCATGTCTGATTGTCCGACTGTCCGCTGTCTTTGGGCCCCTGTCCATCTATGTAGACAACCCTGGCCTTATGTCCAGTATAAAGAAGGAGGTAATCCGGATGCGCACATCCGGCAGTTTGAGCGCATATTGTGGCACAATGGTCAGTAAGATGAGCTGGTCATTATCAATTTGTTTGGCACTACCCTGGTAGATAAGGTGGGAGTCTGGTATGAAACATACCAAGAGGACCACTTGGACTGTACGTGGGAGGAGGCCAAAGCCACATTCCGGAGTCGGTACTGGGAGCAGACTACGGATGAGGCGGTTTATCGGGAGCTGAAGTCCTTTAAGCAGCAAGACCGGGAGAAGATCCAGGATTACTATGACCGGTTTATGACTTAAATTAAATGTTTGCAGTTGGACCCGGGCGAGGGCTTCCGGCTCACCAATTTCCGGGCTGGACTAGTGGACTACATCAAAGTTCCTACTAGTGTGGTGGCAGTCAGAAACTTGACTGAGCTAGTCGATAATAGCCCTGAGATGTGAAGAAAATTCTACCGACTCTATGGGGAAGGCAACCCAGGTTGAAGTCCGGAGAAGTGATGGAGGCAGCAAAGGTTCCAGTACAGCAAACAAGACCCCAGCCCCGGAGGCACCCCGGCGATATTGCAACCGGTGCAAGCGGTCAGTCATACGGATGCGGAATGATGGTTTAACCCGGAGAATGGACAAGGTCCAGCTCAGCGACCCCCTGACAGTAACGCAGTGGAGGTGAACGAGGTCATCATCAAGCCGGCCACTGGACACTCCCAGCCCGAACCCAGTTAGGGAAGTTACTCCCGGACTCAATATGTACGACCTGGAGGGATTTCACATATGAGGAACATGTAGCCGGAGATATTTTTTTTGTGTAAGCAACCTGGTCATCGCCACTACAAGTGCCCTCATCGGGATGAATGGGAGGCATTTATGGCATATTCAGCCAAGGCACAAGGGAAACCGGAGCACCACGTGAGCAGCATCACCATCTAACTACTGGAAGAAGAGGCGGAAGTGGAGGTGGCTAGCCTCACTTGGTGGCTAGCCCATCGGTAGAAGGCCGGCTTGCTACCACCTGAATAGGAAGATAAGGTTTCGGAAGCCCGGAGTTCCTAGAGACCGAAGCAGTGAAAGGCCGAAGAGCGCCTGGGAGACGACATGATTAAGATAATCCAGGATATCCAACAGGAAGAGGCCAATGACCAGGCATGACCATCGGGAGAACTTTCAGCAATCCCAGAGGACGGTGAAGCACACATGGCAGCTGACTGGGCGGAATTTCCAGACACGGGCGTGTTCCAGCCAGGACAAGGTGTCACAGTCAGTCCCAAATACCAGCCAGGACAAGGTGCTGAATAATGTAAGCCGGAAGATACTGGAGAGTCTAGTCACGGTGACGGTCGGGCAACTCTTGCATATAGCGCCCAACCTCACTGATTACATGAAAGCCCACCTCTTCCTAGCAATGACCTCTCCGACAGAACGAGCACCAGCTACGCCCAAACTGACTAAGGACTTGCCGGGTCCAGCCCCGGACATCAATCTAGTGTTGACATCATCAGTTGATGTCGACCGGATTTTACCGGTTATGACAATCAAAATCGGGAATGGAACACTAGCCAATGTTCTAATTGATGGCGGGTCCGGAGTTAATCTGATCACTGAAGACGAACGGAAGAGAGTGGGTCTCGGGAAAATCGAGCGGCACCATACCGGCTGAAGATGGTTGATCAGACTACGGTGGAACCGGTCGGACTGATCAAGAATGTAAAAATTTACATTCATTACATCCCCTACTTGATCACCCTAACGGTCATCAACAACAAGGAGGTGAACGAGGCATATAGTATGAATCTCAAGCAACCTTGGCTCATTGATGCAAAGGCTAGACACAACTGGGGCAACTACCTAGTGACCATCCGAGGTGCCGTCACAGTGAGGACTATCGGGGTGAACCCAAAGACCGGACGTCGGATGAAGCTTCCGACAATCTTAGTGGGTTATAATTTTGCGCAAGGGCTGACGGAGGAAGAAGAAACCCGGTGGTTGGAGACCAAACTGGAGGTTCTGGTTGTCGATACGGTGACTTTACCGTACTTCAGCCGGGTACCCGACACCGACCCACCTCCCGTACAGTCTAGAGAGCCGGCCATACCTGGTCTAGTTTTGTAGGACCAGTCTGACTCCGAGGACCACCAACAGAAGCCCAAAAGAAGGGACCCAAGTTCCAGCCCGACGAGCGGTGAACAACACCACTAGGAGGAAGAAGCTTAATTAGAGGTCAGCGCTTTCATTTTCCTAAGATTTTGCTAAGCCTAGAGGGAAGTTTCAGGGGATTCACGGGCCTAAGAAATGAGGGGACGGAATTTTCAATTCCAAATCAGATTAGGGTTTCCAGTTATAGTTGGGATGAACAACCGGTTAAGGAACTCCAGGACCCTAGACTGCTTGAGTTGCAAGAACCCAGTATTACATATAAAGGTATTCGGGACCGGTTAGAAGGAGAACCAATAACTTGCCTTGAGGAGGGAGATCAGTTATATCACTCAGCTGGACTGGATACATGGGAACACTGGCCAAGTAAGCCGGCAATAACTCTCCAAGAGTGGATGGAAGATTCTAACTTGGAAAATGCAGCGTTACAGACCTAGACAGCACGGGACGAGCGAAGCTATTTTGTGAGCGGAAAGCGGTGAGCGGTGAGCGGTGAGCAGATAAATATTGGATTTAGGTAGTAATTTCTTGAGAACTTGATAATATTGATAGGTTTTTTTTAAAAATGGCTATAAGTAAAAGATATGTACTATTTGCAAACTTGTTTTATCTTTTAATGTGAAAAATGTATTACCCTATAACCGTGGAAATGGAATTTTTTGTAACTACATTTTTACATTCAGAAGGAAAGGAGGATCATGGGATGATTTGAAAATCCATTTTTAGTCACATGCTGAATTGAAAATTTTCAAAGTATGCATTTATTCAATCATTAAAGACTATCCCTAACATCCTGATATCTTGACAAGAATTGTTTCTAAGTGTTATCTTCTTCACTTTTCATACTCATTACTTTCACTTTGTACTGAAATGCAAGGAATAATAATTCACAAAGGTTTTTATTAGGGTTTGAGGTGAGCCTCATATTAAGATTTATGGACTATTTTTGGAGTCAAGTATAGTAATCAAAGAGCCATAATAGAAATTTATAGTGTACAAAGAAGGCCTAGCATCCTAGATAATCCGTTATAGGATTCCATATAATGGTAAGATGAAAGTGTGGAAGAAGTAACCATGGTAAGATGAAACTGTAGAAGAAGTATCAATCGCAATATGTATTGGTGGCCATTTTAGTCACACTAGTGTTTCAATTGAATATGCAATGACAAATACAATATATTCAAATGTCAAACCATTACAAAAGTTTGGCACTTGGGTAGAAGAACTTCCAATACGCGCTTGATTTCATTGTAGGTAAAACTCGGTGCGTAGATAAATTGATCTACCTCAGGAAGAAGATGACATAACTGTTGAGTAAAAATATAGTACATATGTTTGCAATTTATCCATTGACCATGCTTCCCTAGAGACTTCATTTCCATATCTTTGGAAAACGGACAATCGCAGCTTGGAAATTGCTCAATTGTGATTAGATATGACGATGCCTTGGATCCCTGGATAGATTCAAATGTAATAATTGAACCCAACCCTGGAGAAGGAAGCATGGTGACCTTTTGAACTTTACGGTTAACTGAAAGGGCGGACGCATAGCTGTTTGAGTGTTTCATAGATGAGGCCTTAAAGTTGCGTCGAATGTTCTTCCCGAACTTGCACTTTGGATAATCATTAGGGAAAATTGGTGTTGGGTACTCCTCAAAATTGATAAGTCCGATAAAATCACTGAACAATTCTTGTGGTGCTAGTATAGGGCGTTCTGCCAATCAAAATCCGGCATGCTCTAGAGCATAGACTTCTTGTTGAGTAAGGTTGGTACCAAGCTTGATGGGCCAAACCTCGGGCACATGTGGTTTAGCCACAACCCACTTGCGCCTTGTGCCCTTCACACAACATTCAATATCGTCGTTGCAAAAGAAAAACTGCATCTGCTCCACCTTGTTCTTCTTGTAATGGGTCATCATTCCCATGTAAGTAGGAGCTGTTGTAGACTTGTTATATTGGACAATCTTGGCAACGCATTTTTTCTTTGTTATCGCTTGTTGTGCAAAGCAAGCTTTTGTTGAAGTCCTTGGAAGCCGCTCTATGTGCCACTCCTTCTCATTACAAGTCGTCTCAAGGACCACCTTCGTATGTTGCGGAATTGGTGTGGCCGTTGTCATCTCTTTAGCTCGGGGAATCTCTGCTACAGGTTCGGACTCGCAGTCACGTAAATGACCAACAGAATTGCCTCCATCGCAGCGTGCTTTCTTTGCCGGCCGAGACATGCTCATCTTGTCTGGGCGATGAGACTCATACTTTGATCCAACGGGGATGTCTGTCCTTTGTTTCAAAGATATGAAGACCTCTTCACCTTCAAAATGGGGCTCTCTCGTGCAAAATTCTGAAGCACCTGACATTACCTCTAAGGCCGCATGGAGTTTCTTTGGATCTCATGTAGTCTTGGCATTGCGTTGGGCAAGGCGCACACAAAGATCGTCTCTACTTGGGCCCGTGCCTGCTCTGTCGCCTCAAGAGAACTGATAGTATGCAAGCACTTGCGTGAATGCTCTAACGTAGTCGTCTACTGTCGCTACATGTAAATCATTCACCTCTTTCCCAATTGTTGGAGCCATTTGTTGTGCACTGTCTTTGCTAGGTTACAAGAGGACATTTCCACGAGTTCTTCTTCACTGAGATTCTGCCACATGTAACAAGTTATTAGAGAATAGATGACATATCAAATTATAAGTAAGATAGTACATCAAATCATAAGCAAGAAGATAAATTAATCTGTAAGTAAGATGAAATTTGCATAGATAAGAAATATACACTTACAAGCTCCATAAATCCACCCCATTGGTGGTATCGAAAGTGCCAAAAAGCAAGCCATAGGTCTAGACAAACAAGGCCATCCTCGGTTGTAGCGCCTGATGATAACCACCAAGCTCTGATGGCAAGGTATTTAGACTGCGCGTCTTC
This sequence comes from Bryoerythrophyllum caledonicum, assembly GCA_963971425.1. Lineage (NCBI taxonomy): Eukaryota > Viridiplantae > Streptophyta > Bryopsida > Pottiales > Pottiaceae > Bryoerythrophyllum > Bryoerythrophyllum caledonicum. Next base: position 10,866,036 of record OZ020522.1, on the reverse strand, counting down.
CAGAGAATTTGCATTCTTGTATTGCTTACATAGACGACAATGTTGTTCTTGCAGATCCAGTCAAATATCTGCCTTTGTATGCTTTTTAAGAGATTGCGTCCAATAGAATAAGCATGTACGTTCCTGGTCATCCATTCGAATCTTTGCATCACCAGAATTGTAAATGATCCTCACCACATTTCAATTAGCTTGGGCACTGTCCGCCATAAATCCCTGGAAACTGGGCTCGGAAATGCCATGTCGTCCTGCAATGGCATTCAAGTTCATCCAAAATATAACTTGGGCCTGAACGTCCTTAGATTGCATGTCACAAACTGCTATTGTCATGACACGACAATAGGAAGCATCGTAGACATGACAAGCCATTGTGGTCCAACCCTTCACACGTTTGACATGGTCAAACATCATCCAAGCATCGAGTAAATCTCCGCTAGTTTGCATCCACCTGACAAGATCGACACCACTGCCGGGTCCAACTTCAGACATTTTAAAAACAAATACCTTGTCAGACGCTTCTCCCACTCTGTCTCATTGGTTGGAGTAGGTCTATGAACTCTATCAAGGTAGTTACATTGGTCATTGATGCACTTCAAATGACCTAGGCATGAGGACATTCTAAAAGAGAGACGGAAGTCATTTATAATGTGGGTTGTGACTGTACGAGTCCATGCATGACCATCATGACGCTTGTCCTTGCCCTGCAGTAGCTTGGCTTGTGACTGCGAAGACAACAGTGAAGGTGGAGGCAAAAAATTTCGAAATGGGTTTACTGTAGGTTTACTGAAGATCAAGTACCTTAGGTCCGCAATTAAACTTGTCTTGATATCAGCCGGTTTTTCTTAAGCAGCCGTGTGAGCATTGCCTATTTCGGTGTTTGACTTATTGATTTTAGTGTAAGTGAACCGATAGTTAAAGGTACAGGAGATAGTTCCGTGTGAGATTACGAAGAATATAAGAGAACTCTGTTCAATTTTTTCACGTGTGAGAGAACCAAGAGTATAAGTCATTCGAAGACCTCGTTTACGAGGCCTTCCTCGCCAGCTGTCATAAGCATGTACCTGAATATAGAATAGATAGCACTGTTGGATCATATTCCACTAATATGTATTTGAGTCGTCGACTTAAAGATTTCGTGAAGTTCCTTGTCGACATTGCATCAACTAAGGACCGCTTTTGACTTTTTAAAATAGCCCTCGTATGTGAGGCCACCCTCCTCAATTCCCTTTAGCATATATCTCGGTTAAGAGGGCAGAGATGGCAGTGCAGTTAATGTTGGTGTTGATGAATTATTTAGTGGTCTTGTCGTAGGTGGATTCGCGCTAAGCTTCATATTGTTATGGATCTGCTCGTGACGACTTGAGTGTGACAATGGGCATTTAGACGTTGCATTAGTGTAGGATCAGAAACAATAAAAATCTAGAGGCCTCGTATGCGAGGCTTGCCTTACCAGCTTTTGAGTTCATGTACATTCTAGTTCATGCATTCGTCCATATAGGGATCCCGTTTAGGTCGCTAATGACTTTAGTGGGACGGCGAGCATGAACTTGTCATGGCAGTGTAGGAGCGAAGAAATAATAAAACTGCAAGCCTCGTATGCGAGGTCTACCACAGGGGTGAGCTCGCCGGTGACATTCACAGCCTTTAGCTCACCTTTACCAGCCTTTACCAGCCTTTAGCTCGCCTTTAGCTAGCCTATACCACAGCCTTTAGCAGTGAAGGACCGAAATAAAAATATAACCTCAAGCCTCATATGCGGGGCCTACCACAACGGTGAGCTCGCTGGTGACTACCACTTCTTTAAGCTCGATGTTGACTTTAGTGCGACGGCGAGCATTAACACGTCAATGCAGTTTAGGACCGTAAATAAAATGAAAATGCAAGCCTTGTATGCGAGGCCTACCACAGCGGTAAGCTCGCTGGTGACTACCACAGCCTTTAGCTCGCCTTTACCAGCCTTTATCAGCCATTTGCTCGTAATTAGCTAACCTTTACTACAGCCTTCAGGAGTGAAGGACCAAAATAAAAATATAATTGCAAGCCTCGTATGCAAGGCCTACCTCGCCAACTTTCAAGTTCATGTGCGTCCCTTTGATTTATTGCGAATTGCGATGTCATGATTTTCTGAAGCTGATTCTTTCAACGAGAATCATGCATGCAAGTCAACGAAGAGAAAATCATTTCGACAGCTTCAGAGAATCATGACTTCTGAAGCTGTCAAATGTCGAATGTCGAATGTCGATGATGATTTCTGAAGCTATCGATGTCATGATTTTCTGAAGCTGATTCCATAGCCACGAAAAGCGAGAAACCAATTCCTAAGCGACGAAAAGCGAGACCAAACCCTAATCCACTTACATCGCATTCATGCAAGTGGCTTAGTGTGAGCTTCAGAGAATCATGACATCGCATGCATGCAAGGACCAGAATTAAATAATACCTGATGGCCTCGTATGCGAAGCCTCCCTCGCATACCTTCAAGTTCATGTGACACCTGCGAATTGAAGTTCAGTGTGGATAGAAGTTCATGTTCGTGGAAATGGAATGTAATATTGACTCGTCGTCAGTGGGATCCCGATATGCTCCTTCGTGACATGGCCTACCTCATCACGCGGTATTGTTTACAGCATGGCGGCACCTCATGTCGATAAGTAGTATCAGTTTACAGAATGTACCAAGAGACCTCGTACACGAGGCCTTCCTTGCCGAGTCTCCTTGGCCTGTGAAGGTAATCTAGGACAAGGACCTCCGCCAGCTTATTAGCTGATCTTGTGTTAGGATGACGACGGTGATCATGATAAATTATGCGACTGAGGAGCCAAAGTCAATGGTCCTTGAAAGACCTCGTTTACGAGGCCTGATATTTTGTTTTTCATGACTTTCATGACTTCGGACCAAATAATTCGTCGCTCCTCAGTTATTCAAATTTGTGACTGAAATTATGTGCATCTGGAAGTTCTTGTTCATGTGCAGTTACTTGTGAAATTCTCTAATACAGTCGTACGTGGCAATAAATAATTTAATGTTCATTTTGCTTAACCCCTAAAGGACCACGACTACTTTCGCTCTAAAACCAATCCAAAACTGCCACTGCCAAAAAGAGACATGAAAATCACATTTTAAAGTGAATTTCGGATTTTCAATTGTAAGATCTTAAAATAGACTTCTATATCAACATGCCTCAAAATTTTGGTTGCAATCCACCGCACGGATTGATAGATTTCAGTGTATAAAGTCAAAACAATGGTTCATTTTCTTCCCTGCGTTGAGTAGATCAACGGACTTTGACTTCACTTTATATCAAATTTTTGCATTGTACAAGGTCTAAATCTCTCACCATTGTCTTAAGCATGATGTTGGTACCCAACACACCAATTTTTAGAGGTAAAAAAGGGGAGTAGCATATTCAAAACAAGTGTGCAAGGAGTGGAGGTTCAAAAATTGTCATTTCACGTTTTATTTTTTTGTGAACTACGTATGTATTCAAATGATAATCCAAACGGTCAATTAGAAGTTTTTCACCACATATTGTTGTTGAAAAAATAAAAAGTGAAAAATATGAAGATCTCTAGATTCTATGTAGAAAAGATGAATTTTTTTCCCCCGTTGCCCAAAAATGTGTGAAAATGTTTGACTTGGAATAAAATGCCTTTTTACACTAAAGACAAGATTTTTTTTTGAAAATTTCCAAAAAAAGAAATATCCTTTATATGTGTGAAAAATCTCAATGTCAATAGAAACTTTTGTCAAAAATTTTGGAGGTCCCCGGAGTCCCCACTTTTGGCTTAAGTGGTACTAACTTTCAAACCTCAAATCCAAAATATATATATATATATATATATATATATATATATATATATATATATATATATATATATATATATCTCCACAAAGCTCTTATCAGATCCTATCTTGAAAAAAAAATTCAAAGAAAAAGGATTTTTTTTCGAATTGTAGGTACACGCCCAAAATCCAAAATGACCCGGGGGGGACGTTTGGTCCCTTAGGGGTTAATCACTAATTGTTTTTCTTCATTTATATTTGGTTTTAACTCAACCCTTTTCCTCGTGTAGAAAAATACAGAGGACCAAATGGTGGAAAGTTCACCACCAATACCTTCACCACCAAGTGATGAGGTATTGATTTGAAAGCCCTCAATTATGCACTTTTCTAATAGTCGCCACATGATAGTGGCACTGCCAAGTTTATTAATTCAATAATAACGCAATGTTGTATAGTTGTTTCAACTTTCATCTTACATAGAAAATGCGTTGTTTGTGAGGATGATGACATAAGAGAACAAGCTGATGTTAGTGTAGGTTGTAAATCCCATCAATTTCTTGACTAATAGTGTTCGAAGGTTTAAAACATTATTTAGTGAGTGCTACATAGTATTATGGGATGCATGCTATTACTTGATGTAGAAGGTTCAATTTTGAAAAGAGTTTTCTTACTTGAAGGAAAATTTTCTCTAAATTCTATAGTATTTGCTTCAACTAGAAAGATCCAGATTTCAATCGGGATGGCGAGGTTCCTAATGACAACGTCAATATTCAGGTTTGCCTTGTTTATATTCTCATGCCATCATATTTTCTCCCATTGTTATATATCTCATCAATATTTTGATTTATTTTCTCCCATTGTTATATATCTCATGAATATATTGTTTTACGTTTTGTAGAACGTTCCAACGACAGACTCTGAGGATTCGTCATCAAAGTGCCCGGGTGGATTGATGAATTCGCTTGAGGGCGAAAGAGCTAGACGACTTCATCAGAAGTCCAATTTTGTGATAGTCCTAGAGAGGGTCCCTTTGTGATAGTCCTAGAGAGAAGTCCAATTTTGTGATAGTCCGTTACGAAGGGTCCCTTTCACGTGCCTCTTTGCAGGATGATTGCTCTTCCTCGAGTGAGGCTAATTCAAGATATTGACGCATGTGCTTTGCAGAAACAATTTGAGGGAGGCTATATTGATGGAGATCGTGCGTTCTACATCTCCATCTATAATGACCGAGAGCTGACACGTGATGTTACCGTTAGGCCCTCACATCATGTCAACGTGGGATGCACATTGGATTGCAGCAAATGAGAAGTTCGAGGAGATGTTGAAATCTAATCTAGAGTTTGTTGCATTCAGTGGAAAAATGTTTTTTGTCTGGGATGGAAATCAGAGGTACAATGCGTGGTGACGTTTTATTTCAGAACAGCATAGCGACGATCCTAATTGGCATTTTGTTGTTCAATGCATTGTACTGAATCCAATCGGCCGGATATCGGTGTAACTCAACTGTATGCACGATGTGAATTGGTAAATTCTCTAACATTTACCCTCTAATCCATGCTCAATTTGACATCTTCTATGACATCTATGTCTTTATATCTCTTATTCAATACGTATAATTGTACAGGTCAACCCAGAACGATTTTGTGAAGATCAGCCTTCCAGCAAAACTTCAGCGCATTCGATATTATGGTGGGCTCAGGTTGGAAGATTTCAAGGATCTTTTGACGGCGGAGGAATTTAAGACGTGCTTGAAAGTGCGGCAGTCCCGTGCAGCATGGTTTTCGTTAACAATTGATGTTTTTATATCGTTCTTGTACCGGGTAATGTTTGGAACTTCATGCACATTTATACTTACGGGCATTGTAACCAATTTTTAGTTTTTTTCTTAAACAAACTAATTTTGATATTATTGTAGCAAGATATAGCTCGTGCATCTGATGAGGCAGCAATTGATTATGAGAAGAAGACCACGCCAGAGGATAGAAGTGCAGAAGGAGTGTGGAAGGTCATGAGCGATGCTGCAGCGAATACCGTGAAGTCAATCAAAAGCAAGGACTTTCAAAAATACCTTGCAGTCGCCAATCCTAAGAACGGCGAAGACTTCTTTGATGAGGTAGAGTTTCTATAATAATGTATGCTCTAATTTTGTGTGTTCTATATTTTTGAGGTATGGAGATGGTGACACCTCCTTCTACCTCCTTCTTTACCTATCTGGGCAAAGAGAACTACGGAGATACAATCAACTATGAAACCTCCTCCATCAACACGTCAGCGGCAGAGGTATCACAAAGATGTACTCCGCTATGTGGAGGTAGAGATAGAGGTTGGTAATGGAAGCGAGGGTAGTTCAGATGACACGGAGTAGTTGTTTTGTGTACTCATTGTCAATTTCTCATTCAGTAAGATCTTATTTGTCATTCCAACTAAAGCCAACCCAAAATGGATACTTTTCTTGTAAACATTCTAATTGTACCCATTTGAGTTTAAATTGAAACATGCCTTTCATTTTGCTACCATCTTCTAAGCTATCTAGACATGGAATAATGTACCACATGAATCACAACTTTAAACTTATTCCAATTTGTAACTTCGTACAAAACTGTCAGATAGATTAGTCAACTAGTTTGTCATTGAGTAATACATCAGAATTTAGTAGCATATACAAGGCAAGGTTGGATTATAAAATGTACACTAAACGACGTACACTATATTGTTTGTACCGTAATCCATACATACAAAAATACATTCGATGCAAATAAATGAGTTGTTTTATAATGAGCAAATGGATACATGACTTTTTCAATACTAAAAATCTATTGAAAATCTCATTATAAATATGTATAGAGAACCATGAAGACGTAGTTTTTGTAGGGCTAAGTAAAACTGGAACAATATAGACACAATCTTCATTTCGTAAACCGTAAACTCTAAATCCAAAATTCCAATTCTTTAAATCAACGTTCAAGTACACTATACATCATGGGAACACAACAAATCGGTGATTTCTCTAATAATGAGAATGCGAAGCCTTTCATCCACGGCCATAGGGTATTTTATGAAACTACAACAAGTCATCCTTTTATTTTTATCCATCATACTCATTATAGTGTAAAATAATCCACGGCCATAGACCCTCTTGTGAGTTAAAAAAATGTCTTCAGCACACAAACTTGTTTTAAAACTCACTTTTTTTTGGCTCAAAACCCGTATATTTCTGCTCACTGCTCACCGCTCACCGCTCAGTGCTCACAAAATAGCATTCCCCAGCACGGGACCAGACTAGAATTTAGGTTGATGGCGACGGCAGAAGCTATGAGGGAGACACCTCCACTGCCGGACAACTATCTCCGGGAGCTAGCGATTCAATCACTCTAGGGGAGCCCAGCCACACCCTGGCCGGAGTCTCTGCATGTTGTTGCACCCGGAGTAGCGCACCACCAGAACTGGTCACCCAATCGAGTAGACCGTCGGCTTCTCAACCCAGAGACATTATTCTCCTTTCCCAAACTGATGGCAACACCCCAGATAGCGAGGCCCGAGGGTTTCAGTTGATGCGCCACCGGCGGGTGACTAGGCACACTCTAGTTCGGGTCATTCAGTTGTCTTCACCGGAGGCCGCAACACCTAGTGGACCCGGACGCCAGGCCAGGGTGGCAACTCCTGGCACATTGGAGGACCCTACACCAACACGAAGGCGGTTTGCCAAGAAGTATACCCGGGATCACACCCGGTGTCGTAGCACGGAGTTTGTGTCCCAAGAAAACACGGGATTTCTAGCTGCAACTTTTACTCAATCAAGTTCTTTGAGGTGTAAACCCAAATTTATTTATAGATTCTCCCTTTTAAAAGACAATCACCTCAATACACAAGTCTTTGTAAGACAAAAGTGTCCAACTACTTAAGAAAACGATGTAAAACATACAAACCTTAGAAAGGGAAACAATCCCAAATCCTAAGGGCATGTATCTCTAAATCCAACCGTTGAAATGACCTTTGTTTTTAGAAGAAGCACACATGTGCTATAAAAAAGTACAACATTAAATCTCAACCGCAAATTCACTACGGATCTTGAGATATTGTCAAAATACTTACTGCCTCTTTAATCCCTTGTTTACAAACACCCGCATACAATAATCTTCATAAATCTCGAGGAGAATCTCCAAACGCCACAAAATTAAAGTTGTAGGTTGTCAACTTTATAAACCATCTTTCCTAAAAATCTTAGCCAAAAACTCGTTCGAAAGCAAAAGATATGGCCAAAACCATCACCAACATCAAAGTGATATATTAACGGTCTTATAAAATATATGCACTCTGCTCAACTCCAAATATCTCCTTTATTAAAACTTTAAATCCTTCAATTCTTCCATGCAATAGATAGAACTTGCAAAGACCTTTCTAACCGCTCCTTTGGATCTCCAAAAGCTATCGCACAACTCCTTTCAACTTCAAAAGAGTGACAGTAGGTCGTAAATCTTCACCTTAACTTCAAACGGCTATATCTCATTCATTTGAGCTCCAAAACTCATGTTCTTCATACCAAAATTATAGCCCACAATCCCATCTATCCAATTCTGAACTTTCCTTTGTTCAAGTCGGCCTTATAGTTGCTCAAAACCCCCTAGCCGCCTCGGGCAGCCCCTTGAATCCTCATTGGTCATGGAAATTGGCGAATGGGATGAGGACTTTCATCCAAAGCCATCCTCCCTCCATCCCTTGCCACCTCCTTCTATCCCTTGCCACCTCCTCTTATCCTTTGATCCCTTGCCATGTCATTTTATTCTTTAGACTATCTTTATCTTCTCAATTTAAACATTTACATCTAAACTCTAAACTTTAAGCCCAAATTTTTTTTAAAGGCTTAACATCAAACATTTAAGTCTTAAATAATCTAGAGACCACAACTAATTTAAAAACGTACAAAGTGAGCTTTTTATATCAACTTCCAATTTCATTTATCAACTATTCTAACATACTTCAAACTTATAAAGGTATTACCAACCGTGATTGGTTTTTTACATATTTTAGGTAACCATAGTGCTACAAACGCTTTATATACTACCGGATAATATCTATATACATCGATCACAACTGAGTGGGCTGGCTGAGCGTTCCGCCATATTAAACTGATTCAAAGTTCGAATCCTGCAGATTGTGTGAACAGTTGATGTGGCGCGTGGTTCGGGGACTGTTGATACTTTAGTAGTGTGACAGCCAGTTGACACTCTTGAACCCTGAGCTAGTGACAAGATGCAGGAATAAATTCCAAAATAAGGCTCGCCCCGATAAAGTATGACCGTGTGGTTGAGGATGAATCCACTAGGGTGAAAGCAAACTACACCCACCCCATTTTGGGCAAAGACCATGGTGTGTTTAGTATATTTCCAACAAGGGCCTTTGTTGGATCGTCGTTGAATTACAGCCCTTCATTTAAAAGTGCCTCTTAATCTGGGCCGTTGAGATTGTAGGGACGTTAACAGGGGGAAACGACTGCAACTTAATTTCATGGGATTGTTTGTTGGCACTCATGGAGACGGTCATTAATGTCCGCGACGGCGCTGTATTCAAGCGTGACTGGGGTCGGTAACGATCCAAGCTCATTCGCGCTGTGTGAGCTGCGTGCGGACTGGGGGCGATGTCGAACAATCGTTGACACGTTGTTCGGATTGTACGCCAGGAGGAAACGCTACGCATAGTGAACGTGAATTACAAATCGCCGTGCGAAGAAGAGCGCGGAGGTCAGCAGCTCGTGGTCGGCACCTGCTGATTGAGAGGCGCAATCTTCGGTTCCTAGTGATGTTTCAGAGAGCGCAATGTAGAGCAACGTAGGTAATTCAGAGAAGAAGCTGCGATTGGACTAACCTCGGAGATTTCAGCAAGCGCGCTGAGGCAGGTGCGCGCAAAAACATGGAATAGTAGGTTCATAGTTGGTCGTTGTATTTTCGGGATTACGTGTACGCATAACGTGGATGGTGTCTAGGATTTTCTCACATTGCTGCTTTTGACTTGAGGGTCTTGCATGTTCGGTTTAGTGATCAGTTGATGCTGCAGTTGACCACGATTGATGTCTGGCTGTGAAGGCACGACATGGCAGGTGAACTAAGGTGGCCTAGAGGTCGTTCGGCGTTACCGAACATACTGCCATCAAGCACTCAGTTCGGGTAAGGTTTCCACCGTATGCGTTGAATTGTGATGCGCGTATGTCACAGAATTGCCAGGTTTAGATTCTGCGTGGTTCTATTACAGCGCGGAAGCGCTGTCGACTTTGCCCCAGCTCTGGTGTCGACTTTGCCCCAGCTCTGGTGTCGACTTTGCCCTAGCTCTGGTGTCGACTTTGCCCCAGCTCTGGTGTCGACTTTGCCCCAGCTCAGGTGTTTACGACTTTGCCCCTAATGGGCACTACTCCTGGAAAAATTAGGGACTTCAGTTATATGTATTACTTAACCTTGGGCCATGGCTATTGCTACTCGTGATTATCTTAGTGGAAACACGTCCAGTTTTGGTTTTTTGTGATGATTCTCTCTTGCATTTGTTACAAACTAGTAGAATTCTTGTACTACTTCATTACCTACTGCGATGCTTGTTTCATATCAGGTTCTACACAAACTGAGGAGAGAGGGAAAGGATCAGCGTTAGCATCCATGCGATCAAGCAGCTGGTTCGGGTACAAATTCCTCAACCTTCTGAGTTGGTTGTGATGCGCGTATGATGTAGGCTTTAGAGGTTTAGGTTCAGCGTGGTTCTGGTACAGTGCGGAAGCGCTGCCCAATTTAATCCACCTATGTAGTTCATGAGCACCATAGACTAGTCTAGAATAAATAAGGGACTTAATGCACATGTATTCATTTACCTAAGGCCATGGCTATTGTTACTCGTAATTACAGAATCAAATAAACACCTACAGTTTAAGGTCTAAATGATTTTGACATGTATTTGTTACAAACTAGTGGGATTCATTTGCGAGTTCACTAATTACTGCACTTCTTATTTCATATCAGGTTCTACACAAAGTGAGGAGAGAGGGAAGCGATCAGCAGCCAGTTTGGGTACAAATTCCACCTTCCACGTTGGTTGTGATGCGCGTATGATGTATGTAGGATTGAGAGGTATAGGTTCTGTGTGGTTCTCGACCTCTGGTACAGCGCGGTCACGCTGCCCAATTTAAACCACCTATGGTGTTCACAAACACCGGGCACTACTCTAGAATAAATAGGGGACCCGATGCACATGTATTCGTTAACCGAGGGCCATGGTGTTTGCTACTCGTAATTACAGAACCTGGAAGCACCTTCTTGTTCTTTTTTTTAATGATTTTATCTTGCATTTGTTACAATTTTGCAATCCACGATTTGTTCTTGAATTTGCTAAGCATGGGGTCACCTAATTAAACTCGACCCTGAAGAAGTTGAGGGTGTGGTCCTGATACTACAGAATACTATACCCTAAATGATTATAGCAGTATGTTACTATACTATTAGACACTCTAGAATGGTGCAATGTAATATATTGGAGTGTATTTAACTATCTATTAGTTCAAATGATTTGTATGGCTGCGTTTCTGATTACATAGATTGCTATGTTGCACATTCTAAGCTAAGCTTGCAGGTGTGTTCAAGAGCCCTAGTAATTATGGGAAAGCAAGAAAGGAAGGCCCTGAAGGGGTCCAATAAGAGTGATGTATCACAAAGGAGATATGAAGTGGTCGCGGCAAGGGAAGAAAGCGAAACCGACGAGGAGGCACCAGAAAAGAAGGAGGCTACACTGGAGGACATAGATTTGAAGATGGGGGTAGCGCTAAGAGGACTGCCGCCCGATGCCTATACATACGAGGCGTTCAGGGACATATTCAGGTTGAATGCGAATGGCCTGAATCCTCATAGACATGGAGAAAAGCACGACGTTACGGAGGTAGACCTTGTGGAGATGTTTGGTCAAAAGCGCCAAGGGAAGTCCGGGTATTCCTTCAAGTATGTAAAGGACCCTAGGATTAGGGCGGCCATTGAGAAGTACTACTGTGTATGTTATCAGAAGCCATGTAGTCCTACCACTAAACTCATAGGTAGGGATTTTGCTATCGCCGTGGTAGCGGACGTGGTTAAAGGCGTTCAAGTTGACTGGGCCGGGTTTGGTGCTACCACCAACTACAACCAGCGTAGTGCCTGGCGGAAGAAAATGGTGAAGTTGGTAAATGCAAAGGTAAGGGCTTCTACACAGTGTGCCAATTTTGTGCCATTCCGTAGTTTTGCACTTCATGTTCATTTAGCATAAGTTATTAACAATGTGTTCTTGCCGGCAGGCTCGCATTACTGGCAAGTCATTCGCTGAGGTGGTGCGCGAAGAGGAGATTGGGAGATATCTTGAAGGACCATTTCCGGGCAAATTGGAGCAAGGTGAGTCCACACGCACGATCTTTGATGTGAAGTCGTCCCATAGTTCTTCTTGGATAACGCAGAAGAGGTGTGAGGTACAACACGTTAGCGAACTAGTAACAGTGGAGATCAAGGCCACCAAGAGGGAGCTCGAAAGCGTCAAGGAGGAACAGGCCGACAACATGCAGCACATGTTTACCCAGGGTCAACTTGTGGACACCATGGAGGTGACATGGGACAACTTGAAGAAGCGGCTCGAGGTATGCAAGGACGAAGTTGAGGTTCAAGACCTACGTATGAAGAGTGTGTTTTACGGTGATATGCTCAAGGAGGCATCTTCGAAGCATGGTTCTCTGAAGGTTTATTACGAGATGAAGAGAGACTTGCTTGCGAGGTTGGTATGGAGGAGCGATATCTTAGAAAAACAAGCAGCAGATCTTGTCATGCAAGTTCAGATGCTGGATTCTGGATCGGCTGGCTTTGTTGTGTTTCCTCATCCCATGGTGTATGGAGAGGATACTGAGGGAAATGGATATAGGACGGTTTCGTACAAGACTTGTGTCGTATGTGAACTCCCGTTTCCGCACTCTGATGTGTTGCTCTGCAGTTGCCACCATGTGTATCATCCGTGGTGTGCGAGGATGTGGTTTAAGGATAATTTCAAGTGTGCTACCAATGACTGCGGAGTGGTCCATCCTTCTTGGTATACAAGTCACGGGTTCGGAGAGCTGCCGGTTGAGCTCCAGGAGCGGGCTCAATATCTAGACCTTGACGCCAGTAGAGCGTTGGCAATATCCGCCAGGACAATGGCCGCAAAGACAACACAACCTGAAATTGGTTAGTGCCTACTCCATGTAATTGTGCTCTCTATGATCTACTAGGACAGTTGTATTTAATAGTGCACCTCATTGTTTATGGTATATTAGAATGTCTTATTTGTAAACTTCAACCATTGTCAAAATGTCAAAATGGATGGGATAGTCTTAGGTTTTACCACGTTTGTAGTTCAGTGGGGAGTAAATTAGTTGTTCATGCTACGTAGTATATGTGTCTCTAAGTTCTAGTACAATATTGTGTTTAGGTATACAGTTCTCGATAGTGATACATGTATTATTTATAGTATGTTATGGTGTACATAAAACATAGTGTGAGTCATATGTGCTCGTATATTTGGTTGAAGGATACTCTGAAGTACTAGAGAAAATGCCCTAGGAGTCCTACATATGTGCACCAATATAGTGCGGGCTGTGTGACAGTACAGTGAATACTGTGTGACAGTATAGTGCCTATTGTCTGAGATGTTGTGCATTGTGTCCAAGTAGTAGTGCATAGTGTCTTGGTACAAGTTTCATTCTCTGAGCTGTTGAGGCTTAATGTGTATGTAGTAGTAAATACTACTGAGATGTTGTGCACTGTGTTTGAGTAGCAGTGCGTACTATCCAAGTAGTACTACATAGTGTCTGAGTAGTATTGCACACTGTCTTAGTAGTACTACATAGTGTCCGAATAGTAGTGCATGGTATTTAAGTAGAACTATATACTATTTGAGTATGACTGTAGAGTCTTTGATGTTGTGCATCGCGTCTCAGTAGTAGTTCTTGTACATACTCTGACTTGTTGTGTTTAATGTGCAAGTAGTAGTAAATACTTCTGAGATGTTGTGTACAGTGTTTGAGTAGCAATGCATACTTTCTGAGTAGTAGTACATAGTGTCTGAGTAGTAGTGCACAATGTCCGAGTAGTAGTGCATAGTGTCCGAGCAGTAGTTTTATATATTGTTTGAGTATACCTGTAGAGTCTTGGATGAGTTGATTATAGCCTCTCAGTAGTAGTTTGTAGTGCTTGAGATGTCTGTGATTTTTATGTACAGTGTACAGTCTATTTGTATTGTGGTATGATGTGTTAGATTAATGGTACATTGTAATACTTTGTAGTGAATCTAGTGTTTGAGTAGGACTGCCGAGTCTTAGATGTGAATGTGCATAGTGTTTCTGGCTCTCAGTAGTAGTGCGTAGTGCTTGAGATGTTTGCCATTTTCAAATGTACTTTATAGTCGACTTTGATTTTAGTATGATGTGTTATATAAAATGCAACTTTGTAGTACTGTCTATGTTATCTAGTTTACCTTGTGTAGGCTGCTATTTTGCGTCTTCACGTGTCACAATCAGATATGGAAACGACATATATTATGATACTATGTAGCACTGCGCAGAATAGTAGAATGAACACAATTAATCTTAGTTGATTTTGATCTTGCAGGTCCTTCACAGCGATTCTTTAGTCCAAAGTCTACTACTACGGACATGTCTAGCATGGGGCAGACTAGCGCGGCAAAGGTCTCTTCTGCCCCCATTGTTTCGTCGCCCTCCCTCCGTGGTAAAGGTAGGGTGGATGGTGGGCCGTACGACTTCCATAAATTGGGGAGGTACGTTGAACAGTGTAAGGGGAAGGGTGAAAATGACTGTGTAGTCATAAGTCCCAGAAAGCAATCCATAGAGGCAGGCATGGTCACTTCGTATGGACCAAATGCGGAAGACTTGGCAACTCTTGCTGTTTTAAGCACACCAAGTCGAGCGGTGCTTGGATCAAGAAAGGGGGATGGTACAGGAATTCCAAGGAGAGCGTCGCATGCAACCACATCACCAAGTGCGTCACCGAAAGTGCTAAACAGACTTTTGCCGGAGGATCAAGTTCAGAATACAAAGAAGGTGAGCATATTACAAGGCCAGAATGAGCCCTTTGCAAGGAAGGATAAGGCGCCCCGTTTTGCCGATTCACCAGTGTTGGATAAGATGCAGCTATCTTTGGAGAATCCGAATCCCAGCTTTGTGGATCATGCTTCACCGTCGAAGAACACGGTGGATTCTTTGCCGAAGTCCAGCAACGTCGAAGATTCTTCGCCAAAGTCCACCAAGGCTGTGGGACCTACACCAAAGTCCACCACCGGCGTCAAATCCTCAGAGAAGTGTAGCAAGGGTGAGCAACTTGTGCCAAACTCCAGTAAACGTGGGTCATTGCCTCTTGATAAGACATTGCCAGATTAGACAAGTGCACTTAATGTTGATTTCTTCCATGATTAGAATTAAACACTCTAAAGTTCGGGTCTACATATGTACATAAGAATATTACCCTATGTTATTGTTTGTGAGAAGTTAGGAGTCATTCTTATGGATTTTCCAGAAGCACATGGTATTCGGAGGCGCCGATTTTTAATATTTGCCTATCTTGCAGCAATTAATGAATCTGAAGGTGAATCCAATGAGCGAGATGGGGAGGACTTTGTGATGACGGAGGCGGCATTACGGGCGGAGTGTAATCAAAGGATCGCTGAGCTGAGGACGAAAAAAGCTCATAAGGCCGTCAGAGGCAAGAATTTCTCTTCCAATGTGGCGGAGGCTAATATTGTTGCACCGGATGCTAGCGTTGTTGCGAAGACAAACGTTGTTGCTGATGCTACGGTCGTTGCTGACAAAGACTGTAGAGCCCTAACGAGGGCTAAAGGAAAGGAGAAGCTGAAGACTCGCCATGATAGAGGTATCGAGGACATCGTTTTGGCTACTTCTGTAAAAAAGAGCTCGGGTAAGAGGAGGAAAGCCGACCCTCCAGATACTGAGGATGCCGGAGCCTGTGAAGGTGGCGAGCCAAGGGCTGCAAAGGTAAAGAGAACCTGTAGAAAGTAGCTTTATTCTTCACGTTTTTAATCTGAGATTGGTACTTACTACGGCTCGTGCGCATTTTCCCTAGCGTAGCTTGCTTGTTGAGGTTGTACCGTCGGTGATAGTAGTGTATGTACATGAGGGAAAGAAGGGTGTGTGTCAATTTTCTGTTCTGGATAGATAACTTATGAAGACCAATTCACCGGAAAAGATGTTTGTATATTTTGCTCAGGTATTGCTAATATTGGACTTGTTATTCTCCTCGCATTTCAAGTCCTTCTGAGTATTGCTACCAACCATTTTGAGATTAATCAAGACTCATTTGTACAACCCTATTTTCATTACTGCGTCAAATATATTGGAGGTTAGTGCATCATACTATTGTTATACAAACAATAGTATACCGCGGCGACCTCAGGTATACTGCGGTACATGCAGTATACTACAGTACATATCTTTGTTCCAGGAATATAGAGAAGTACACATCGGTTTTTGGAAGTATATTTTGTACACCAAAGTATATTTAGTATAGGAAAGTATACTTCATAGTGAATTGTAGTATACAACAGTGTATTGTATCGTAAATGCGTATACCATAGTATACTATGAGCTATACTAGTAGAGTGTTTCCTATACAAGATGTTACTGTAGAACTGACATGGGAATCGGATGGCCATATAATATGTTGGTCTAGAGTACTACGGGACACAAGAGTATACTTTTCACCTTGTTTCCTAAGTACCTACATATGTGTCTTGTATCATTGTTGTTGATAACCAACACTTCCAGTACAAGGGATATTATATATGAGTGGTTGTATAATACCCGACATTTTCTTTCTCATGCAGGGTGTTGAACTCTTTCGAAAGTCTTACGACTTATCGAATGGTGCTGAACGGATCCCCATAGACGTGGTTGTCAAAGAAGACCCATATCAGGGACCGGATGAGTTTCAATACATCGTAGAGAACTCACTTGATGGACTTGTTTGTGTAGAGCATGACGCGATTGCATCACGATGGAATGGTTGCAAGAACTGCAGTACTGCATGCGGGGTGGGGAGGCGCAACACATGCAAGTGTGCTAATTTTGCTGCTGACTGTGCATTGTACGGTAGGGACGGCCTCCTTCATGAGCACTACATTGAAATGGTAAGTTGGTAAAGGGATTTAATATTTGCCTCCCCTTCCATCAGTTCCTTATTCATGATGCATCCCGAT
Source organism: Bryoerythrophyllum caledonicum (assembly GCA_963971425.1). Classification (NCBI taxonomy): domain Eukaryota; kingdom Viridiplantae; phylum Streptophyta; class Bryopsida; order Pottiales; family Pottiaceae; genus Bryoerythrophyllum; species Bryoerythrophyllum caledonicum. Next base: position 10,849,011 of record OZ020522.1, on the reverse strand, counting down.
GTTATATTTTGATTAATAAATCAGTGATAATTTCTTGCAGGCCTTGAGGGAGACTATCCCACTTGATGAGGATATGTATGAATTCTGTGATAGTGACAATTGTTCTAATCGTATGCGAAGCCGATGTATTGGCCACGTATCGCGAACCTTCATAAAAGAATGTGGGCCTTCATGTTATTGCGATTCCGATTGTCCTAATCGTGTGGTGCAGAAGGGAATCACCAGGAAACTCCAGGTGTGTTAAAAGTTACTTGGTTCATCTATGGACATCCTTCTCCCCTTTGCTCTCCTTTGCCCAATACAAATACTATTTAAGGGAGGGCTAAATACAAGGTCGGGCATGTCGTGACAATCTGGTTGCAGGTATTCTGGGCCGGCACTAATAAAGAGTGGGGCATTAGAACCTTGGAAGATTTACCGATAGGTGCCTTTATCTTTGAATTTGTGGGAGAGGTGTTATCTAGGCACGAGTTGGATAACCGTAGAGGCGCGGATGGCAAGTATGAATTGAACTTGGATGCAGATTGGAAGTTGGAAGATGGGTTATGCAATGAGGAGTGTCTATCAATTGATGCCACCAATGAAGGAAATGTCTCCAGGTTTCTTAATCACAGGTTAGGCTAACATGAAATTAGCATTGCGCATGATGTTCGTCCAAAGTTTATTTCTATAGAAGCGAGTGTATTGTTCATTTATTTGCATTCGGTTGTTTCTGTGCCCATGTGTTACGATGCAAACCTGTTGCAGATTCCAGTAATAATTGAAACGCATTTCAGAGGCTATTATCATGTACTACTCTATGTTTACTCATTGAGATGTTTATCCTTTTAAAGCAACGAAATTTGTTATGGAAGTTAAATACAACCACTGATCCAGTCGTTCTTTCGAAGCAGGTGGCATTCTTTACTAACCAGCACATAGCGGCGGGTGAAGAACTCACATGGGACTATGGGATTGATTTTGAAGACACAACAAACCAAGTTCCCAGTTTTGTGTGCAAGTGTGGAAGCAGGCTATGCCGTGATCCTAGGAGTCGTCAACATTAGAGAAATTACGATATTTACTAGAACTCATGTCAATTTTAAAATTGGGCAAATGTTCACTTCAGAAAACGTGGCATTCAAACGCACAATCATGCATAACTTCGATTTGAGGTGTCCTCCACATGTTCAACTATAGACATTCAACTAACCATGCCGTCCATACCATATGTTCTACCATACTAGTATACACATTATACTTTCCAACACGTTCCATAAGATGGTACACCCAAAACATAATATGTTGGAACATACCATCCAATAGACCGGGGAGCTTCTATATTATTCCATTCTGCACACCAAACGTTCCTAAAACACACCTCTTCATATATACCATAAGATTATAAATCCTTCTGTTTATATACCATGAGGTGCTCAAATCCATTGAAAGCTTACAAACTCTCCATTGATGTCCTAATAACATCGATGGTCTCATCAGGAAGTTGGTACACAGGGTCACCACCTTTGACCCTGTGTAACGCCGGAACCATTTGAAATTTACAAGCAATAACTAAAGTTGCATCTGCATGCGCAGGTCTAGAATTTTTCAAAAATACGTAGGAGTTTGGACTGTTACCCCACTTTTGATAGTAAGTGCCTACAATGATGTGTTGACCGACTTCAAACTCACCTCCCCAAATGCACACAAATTTCTCCCTGACAAGCTGTTTTTGTCGTTGGCACTGTAGTATGTAGAACTCCGCGCCTTCCTGGTTATCCTCGCCCGCAGGAATGGCAAAATTGTCACCAACATCCACCAAGTCCCCAAGACTCTCGTCTAGAGCGTAGTCCCAGGTGTCTTCTTCTTCTTGAATCCGTTGCCCCTGCTGCGCCATTTCCCTCGCGAAGGTCATGTCCAGAGGCGAAAGCCTGACTACCCTCCACGGTTTCACATGTGCCACCTTCTCGCAGGCCGTCCATGTGCCATCCAAGCAATGGCAACAGTAACACGACAAATCGCGTACCATTAGTGATGCAGGATCAGCCACAGACACAGCTCGAACGGAATGAAACTTCCTCGATCCGGAAATGGTGTGACAATGGTGCGGATGTCGCCGATCCACAGCTGATACGGCAATGTAATGAAAGAACCGATGTGAAACAATTTTCCCTTCCAGAACTGAGCTCTCCACCAATCCACCCAGCTTCTCATCAAGGAAGTCCACTGCATCCCTGGCGTCCTGAAGCTTGCGCCAAGGGTTGTGGAGTTGCTCTGTTTGCAACGCTCGCTTCACTACAGCGCCCGCTCCATCCCACTCTCCTTTCCCATGGCCCGTTCTGAAGAAACTCCACTCCATTTCACATCCGCCCATTAGTCCTGGATATCTATTGACAAAATACATGGAGCGGGCCCCCTTGAACTGTCCTGCATACCATCACTCCACATGGAAAGAGTAAATACACCATACAAATATTGTTGTAGAAGCATAGCAGTATGTAATAGCCTTATCGAAGTATCTAACTATACATCTGCCATGTTTAGGACAAACTTATATACTGAACGGGAGTATGAAAGGAGTAGAGTAGTATACTTAAATCTTGAGAGAGTACATATAACTATGCATGTACTATGTAAAAGCCTATACATAGTATATACTAGTGTGTGAGTTGTGTTTAAATAACTTTGATACTGCTGTACACGTGCAAAGGAATATACAAGACTATGTCATACTCTTAAAAGAGTATATATCAATACCAATTTAGTATGTCAAAGCCTTCACTTTCTATCTATATACACACTTGGTTTAGTATGTGTATAATTTAGCACTTCGGAGGTGTTATTAAAATCTAAGCACAGATTGTAATGGTACCAGCTTAGTATGATATGCGTCTTTAGCAGTACGTGTCATCCTACACATACTACATGTATAGCTTCCAATTTGATATGTATGAACAACAGTTGGTTAGCAAAGGACCTCACAAGCGTAGATAGTATGAAGGTGAGTATATTAACTAGAGAAGTGGTACGATAATTGTATACAGTAAGGTACAGTACCTGCGCAGCCGTCACTCCACACCCAGTGCCTGTTGATCAAGACACCACGCTCGCGTAGCCACTCCCAATGCTTCAGGAAGCAGTGTTGAACAAATATAGTGTCGTGCGTCCTATCATCAAAAACGTAGAAGTGAGATTCCTTCACGACACTCTCAGAGCCAGGCACGTACCGGTACGTAATGTGCACCAATATGGTGATCTGGGATGAGTGCCAATGCATGCTTTGTATTTCATTTTGAATCTCAAACGTGTAGTTCTCTGCAAAATCCACGTGTGAAAGAATGACGTCTTCCGAAAGCTCCTCCATGCTTCTACGGCACTGCACATCCTGCCATCTCGCCACGAAGTTGTGAGTAATAAATCTGTGGAGGTTAGGCAACAAGTACTCAAAGAATTGTATAGGGGAAGTGTCCATATACACTTCCCCTATACGCTTCTTCGGCCTTCCATCATCACCAACGCCCACGACATGCATGTCGAAACGCCTCCACTTGAATCGAAACCCTGATCCCGCATTCTCGAGGGGGCAAATGGGTAAGGTATGACCCCCACAACTTGGACAATCACCCATCAAACACTCCAGACGGTGGAATTCCTCCTCATCTCCCTTCGGACAAACAACTGACTCCCACATCTTAGTAAGTCCGTCTACGCTTGTCAAATGCGTTGCACATGAGACATCAAGCTCTGGACTACAAACAACACATCTACAATGGCATGAAATACTCGTGTGGAAACCTTTGGTTGTGTCTCTAAGGAACTGTAGACCTTGACGCAACAAGTCAAGTTCCACATGGTACCTACAACAACAAACATTTCTCTCCTTGCATTTCTTTACGAAATATGGTCGTAGTGTTTCAAATGCATGCATACTCAAAGAGGCCTCCCGATGTGCTTGAGTATATCGCTCATACAACGAGGCCTGCCAGAGATACCAGAATGGTATATCAGTATCTCCATAGACAAGACCAAGGTATTTTTGAACGCATGTGAGAACTATATAATACCTTTCATTGTTTAGCAATATAGCACACTACATGTCATGAACAGTAACGTACATCCCTTTTAGTGTCTCCAATGCGGTCAGATCCTATAGAAGTGGTTTTAAGTGAACCTGAGTAGTATATCGAGGCCATCTCCAAGTATATACAGACATACCTGAATGGTAACGACGAACTGTCCACATGATGATACACTAGAGACAGAAAAAAACACAGTGCATGTGTATATTCTAGGACCTGAAAAGCGTGTCAAAGAGCTAAACAAAGTGCGTTCATACACTAGAGTGCCTTGCATTTTGTTTAAATTTTAGTGTGCACGGATGACAAGATACATGCACTAAACTTGTATTCTACACATTACCCTGATATGTATGTTAGGAGACTACATAGAGGACGCTAGCAGCATACAACTTTGCCTTGATATGCATGTTAGGAGACTACACAGGGGACGCTAGCACCATACAACTTTGCTAATAAAACATTAGGCATCAGCATCTCATGGACTACCATGTCATATTAACATACTAAGTACGTGTATATCATGACAATCACAGTGCTCTAAATCCTCTCAGAACGTATGGAAACACAATGGAGTTATGCGAATGTTTACCTGACTCTCAAGGAGTAAGTGTGTGGCATGTTCTTCGTAAACCTTGGGTCCCAACCGCTTTCTTCGGACATCCTTCTTGTTCGGACTCACGCGCGTCTCTGAAGACCACCAAAAAATGACAAGCTCTCTTGTACTGTTGGGCAAGCCCAACCTCTTTCTACGCTCAGCCAAGCTGAAAATAGAGGAACCAGTAGATTCCAGGCTTAGACGCCGTTGTTTTTTTGCGGTAATGTTCTTAGGATTAGTGCCAAGAACCCTTGATAAGGCTCGTAGTCCTGTCGCTTCAATATTGACCGCTGCCTCCAAAAGTGCGGTCTTCCTCACTAGTTTTTCTTTTGAGTGGGGAAGTTTTAGTAGCTGCAATTCATTTTTGTAAGACTGTACAAAAGCATGGCTAGCTTTCACGTCCCGATATTGCTCCGGTAGATGTGGAACAATCGACCTGTCAGTTAGAACATTTTCTAACACAGCTTCCCGAAAGGATGCACTTTCACCAACTGCCTCTAGCTCTCTTATAATGAGTTCCGAAATTTTTGAAGACACTCTGAAGATGTCCCTACGCCGTACTGGTTCCAAACTGGGATCCTCTGTGGCCAACAAACGCTGTAGCGACGTCTCTAGAGCTATATTTTTTCTTGCCTGATGCAGTCTTTGACGTACTGCAGCCCTCTCCCTTCGAAGGGTGATGTCATCAATGGTCATGGCTGACCTTTCTCCGGCAACATGCCTTGTCCCATCCCTCCTACTCCCACGGGCCCTAGTGGTAACCATGCTGCCACACTTTGATGAGAGTCAGAAATATAAAGTATAGCATGTCCTGAAATTAGAGGCGTCACTACTAGTACCCTAAGCACACCATACTCAAGAAAGGAATTGATTTATTTCAGCAAGAACATGTGGAAATTCCAAAAAGAAACTTACAATGCGTGTGCTTTTCTTTAAACTCGTAGCCAACTCAGCCGCACTCTTCAAACCTTAAACCCCGGGTTTGGAATCCGAGTTGAATGCATCGATTATCGTAGCGACAAACTCTGGTAGTGTGAGAAGCACTCTATTTTTTGCCCTTGGATCTCTTCTGGTATGCCACAACTTAATGAAGTAGTCGGAGTACTGAACAATTGCTCGAGTATATAGTCCGAGCTCTGTAAGAGACCATTTCTCATCACTTAGGAACCTCTGGAAGAAGACCAACCACTTCAGTTAATTTCAAAGTAGCCTTTTCTTCAAGGCCAAGCAAAATAGGCGCACAATTGAGAAACCCTACCGACAATCCCCCAGAAATGAGTAACGAACGACATACATGGCACACGTTCGCTGGACACCATAAGTGGGATAACGATTGAATTTTAGCAACGTCTTTTAACAACATGCTCAATAATCCCGAAATGGTTAATAGTACGACCTCAGCAGAACTAACCTCAACACTTGGCATTAACGTATCCTCATCAACCTTGAAGATGCCCTCTAAATCCGAAGATGACTCTTCCCACGTTGATGATGGATCCTCTGGAATTGAAAGAATGTTGACAAATTTATTCATAACGTCTGAATTCCAAGAAGGTTCTCCAACTACTTTACAGTAGTTTTATGAGAATTTTAATACATGTTCTCTGTAACGGTGTACTTCCGCACGGATCTAAAGAAGTACCCGTAGCATTCGAGGTGGCCTCTGAATCCTCGGACTCGAATTGCAATAGTAAAAACTCAGTCTCTGAAAACTCACAGTATGTTTAATGTCATCTTCGAGAATACATAACAATTTTTTGAAAAGAAGATGCCTAGAATTACATCATAAGATGAGTACCTGCTGTTTGAAATGGTGCAGATGGACAAGATTCAATGGAAGTAGATCTCACGTCAATCCCGAAGTCCTCTTCGTTAGAATACGATTCTCCTAGTGCTAGCTCATAATCATCCATTGTCTACATAACATAAATGTAGAATAACAGTAATGTTGCATGTTAAAAATAGAGAGGGCAAAACCTTTGGATTTCATGTCTAAATGTATTCTTCATCTCTTAACTTAGTTGAAACCACATCAAGATCGTTAAAAATACATCACCCGGCCAACCACGGCCACATCACCAGCTCAAATCCCTTCACAGAAATCCTAACAATACACGGCAAACTTCAACACCACAGAACACGGCGGCACAACACAAAAAATATAACACCGTGGGAGTACATATTTCAACATCATAACATGTCATCCACTTCAAGGAAGCACATATTTTAATGCAATCATCTTCATTCACTCAAGCCAAAACAAACCCAATACAAGATCTCTTCAGAAACTCTAGAGTCTAATGTAACAAAAGTTGTTCCAGACCACCAACTTTCCCATTAAAATGCGATAGACCTAAGTTGAGCTACACAATAGGCTAGCGTACAACCAATGGCTTAAGGATTTGAGACCAATAAATCCAATGCTATGAGCTTCCTTCAAAGACCTTTAGGTACATGCAGATTTTCAATTCTTTTGAGAAAAGGCTATTCCTCAAGTGAGAATCAAAGAGGATGATATTGATCAATTCCAAATGAACACAAGACGGACATTTATACATTGTCAACGACAATTGATGACAGATTTGTATGATTATATACTTTGATTTTATCTACTACCAGGTGATTATCGAAATACAAGGAAAAAGAAACCGTACATCGTGGAACTCGAAAACATGGTACGATGTGAATTTATATACTACATCGTGGTATGAACCGTGTTTTAGACCGTTCAAATTCTCATACTGTTTCAAATTGAGTTCACGAAATATTAGGATATACGATGGTTTTTGTAACAAAACCGAAAGGAATCTAAATTCTATCCATACAAGGCGATCCAAACACACTCACAAACTTCTTTAACCTGACAAACCCTGCCCTACCTCAATGAGTAACAAATGGTAATAAAAGCGCACAACAAAACTTGCCTTCTCGTTACAGTCTACGTAAAATGAACGTATCTATATCCATTAACCCTCGGAGGTCGCATTCTCCACTGAAGCTCCAACTCGGGCTTTCACCTGTAGAACATCATAATGAGGGTACCTTCATAACCATCTGAAGTGAAACGCCAGCCCTCAGGTTAGCAACCATTTTAAATACAGATAGAGTCAATTCAATACCAGCCACAGAAAATAAGATGGGAAGACTGTGCAAAACCGCCTTAAAACAAATCATACCAGGTCTTCAATCAAGAAGTCGTGTCTGTCCATAGGAGACATCACATCAGATATTCACATCTAAAGTGAAAGCCATACTGTGCAAATTCCCCCACCGGCGTCATGAACTGCAATCGTAGAACCAAACACCATGAAATCCAAGCACGCACCTTCCACAGTCCATCGTTCAGGTAATGCACGTTGTCCACTCCGATCCCTGTCAGCATCAAAATATCCCTGTTGCTGAGTACGCTACCTCCCACGCACCTCGGCACTGAAAACAACGTCATAATGTAATTCTGGTGCTTGGTTACCACTTTGCCGAAGTTAGGTACAATTTTCTCAGGTGGACCCGAGTGACTTCACATAGTATACGCACCTGGTAATGCAGGTTGTGGTAGTGGCCGTGGACAAGTCAGTGCCTGAGATAGCCTAGGTCAGAAGCATGTTCAGCGCCAGGACGCCAATATCTTCAAACAACCGTTGCTTTCAAACCGTCCCTCTAGCGCACATTCTTCCCACACTCCTTTTGCCTGAAACGCAACAATCACAACAATCATGAAGAAAAAAGTGATCGTTCTGCTCTTGAGTAGTAGGATTTCACGTATGCCTTAGGTTCATATTCCGCCCTGTGTGCGTTCCTACTCACCTGGAGGCATCGTCATTCTCTAGATTCGTGGCTTCAAAACCCACGGCGTTCAGCCCACATGAAGCATTCACACAAAAAAAACGCACTACAAAATGCGGATCGCGACACGATGGCCCTCAATTCTCCATGAATTTTGGAACGTTCATCTGGATGGTGCTTTGGTGGTTGAACTCTGTGGTTGCCCACAGTCGGACTGTTGAACCTGTGGCATGCAGAATTAAGGGGAGTACGGCTAGTTAAACTAGTAGGTAAACTACAGATTTAGTGACTGGCATTGTCAGAATCTCTATGAGCCGGATCACTTACACGTGGAGTGTTCTAGCGACTTTAGAGGGATATACCAGAAACCATATTCACATACTCATCCGGTCACAGAACATACTAGATCGTCCATTAGGTATATAATTCGGCCAGGGCTCCCAAAACTTGATTTTTGAAGACATTGCAATAAAAATTCTGGATTAGCATAAAAGACCATAAGCCTACTTAGAGTTCTGTATGGCACACAAGTATTCCAAAAACTCCAATGAAGAAACGACCAAAATCATGGTCTTTTCTAAACTTACAAAGACGGTTTGTTTTCTATCATTAGAAGTTCGTTGGAATATCGGATTTGCATTTTTTTATAATATAGGCCATCCACAGCACCCTTTCAATGTGCACCAAAAGTTTCACGATCATATGTGCCGATATTCATTTACAGAGCGGTATATTTGTACAAAAAACGCCGTTTGTGACAAGTATAAACTGGACTACAAATATACCTCCATTGATCAAACAATCCAGCACCCTTGGACGTTTTTAGCATTCATGAAATGGAAAGCAAGTAGGGATCAACATTCCGAAAAAAAAAACCGAAATGAAATGTACATTGCACTTCGTGTACCAAAGAATGTTCGTGAGTCCTTCGAAATCAGTTTGTGACATGTTTTTTATACCGGTGTAGCTTGCTTTCACCCACTAGTCATATCTTCACTACTGGCCTAGACCATTCAATACCCTCTCTTTTTCTATAATAATATATGTTTTCACATCGTGTATTCAATTACTTCACGACACCGGGTAGCACGGAGACTGACTACGGAGGAGCCGGCAATTACCTGGACCTTCACACCGTAGGCTCAATGGGAGCCTTAGAGGCAGACCAGGGATGACAAGTCGGCTGGAGATGTTGGGCAGGGGGTCTTGTATGAGTACACTTGGCCAAAACTCCGCCTGGACTTGGTGCAAGAGTTTATTGCTATGATACTCCCGCCAGAGAACAAGTTAGGAGGAGCTTTAGTTCTTATTTGGGCTAGGGCCAAAGGACAGGAGGTGGTGTTGTCATTGGAGGTTATTCAGGAGGTGGTGTTGTCTTCGGAGGTTATTCATGAGGTGTTTGGGTTGACTGGTTCCCAGCGGCTGAAGGCCTACAAGGAGGATGAGGAGCAAAAGTCCAACATCGCGCGGAGATTTTCCCTGGTGGATGAGGATTTTCAGATGGATGGAGTCCGGGTTCCGGGAGCAATACCAGCCACGGGTCAAGGCACTCCTGGAGGTCTTCTGCTTGAAGAAGTCCACTACGAACGCGAGCCTGAACTTGGTCCACTACTTGTATGAGGCAGTCCGAGCCAAGCAGCAGACCTTAGACTGGACACCATTGCTGCTCAGTGGCCTACATCGGGTGTTGGGCTAGGCACGCAAAGGCATGAAAGAGATTCCAGGTGCCCCATTGATTGAGGCTATTCTCCGGCGGTGGTTTCCGACAGATGGAGAGCCTTCTTTCACTGGAGTCGGGCCTTCTGGGCAGTTTCAGAGTCCAGTGACGACCAGGAGGAGGTGGATGGGAGTCAGGAGACTCATACGGAGACTCCGACACCTATAGAGCGACTGATCACGAGTACTTTCCAGAGTCACGGTGACTCCAAGGATCGAAGTGTGACCGAGATGGAGACATGACCAAGGACAGTGGGATCCATGCCAATCCCTTCAGTTACCCGGGAGCGCCTGAGGCCCGATCAAGAACAACATTGCGCATTAATTTTTCATCTCACCCTTCAAATGCACCAAAATATTTTTGGGAGTCGTTGCATCCAAAAATGAAATATACAATTGTCCATGTGAGAAATTGTGCTTGGTCAAATAGATACCAACTCTCGGAAGCGTGTATCTTTGTGACTTGTTGATGGTTATGGCATATGCAATGCAAATTGGAAACTGAATGCGGCGTATTTGAAAAGGAAGCCCGGAGTTTTCAGTAACAAATAGAATCCGTATTATGGATACAAAGTTTTCTGCAGGATCATATGCAAGGACTTCCGCCTCAATCATATGGGTTGAGCAACGGTGGACAATGAGTTTGTTGCCATTGCGTAGCCCGTTTGATGTAGTTAAGTCACGCACAAAGCGTAAGCTTATGCGGTGGCCACCCGTTGACTTCAAACGTATTCAAATACTCGGATGGAATCACATTGGCACCAACCTCGTCATCCACTTTGTCATCGCTTAAAAGAATTTTACTTGCCCTACGCACCATTCAAGCAAAGCATCGTTGATTTTTGCCACGTCGTTGTTGTTGAGTGCCGCAAGAATAACGCCATTGTTGGGTATCACAAGAATATTGCGGCTGTTGAAAAAATCCCTTCCACCACGGCTAGTCGCAATTTTAGGGTCACTGCAATCGCATTAATCGGACCTTTCATAGTCTGTTGAGGCAATACCGTATTGGGTAGACAACAAACATAATCTTCCTGAATAATGTCCAGCTTGCCACCTACAAGCGCTAAAATCCAATCTCCAAACATCCAATTTTATAAGTCAACAAGCATTGAAGAAGTTGTTGCGGAACACATATTTGAAAGTAAAACATAGGACTCCTTGGTTGATACCACAACAATGTCTAGTCGTAAGCCCTTTGAAACAACAAGCAAAACTTGTTCGAAATCACTATAAATATATGTACCACAAGTATGTCAACAACTCCAAATCACTTGCCAAAAGGTCAACCTAAAAACAACAACCTAAATATCACAAAGATCTCAACCAAAACAAATCCTTTGTCAATGAGCGCCCCTAAATTTGCACCTTTGTAAGATCATTACTGAGCATGAGCTACAAATCCAACGTTCCAATGCAATTTCCCTAATTACCCTAAACCCAATATCTCTAAAACTTAGCCGTTACAAAAATGAACCCTTAAATGTCACTCAGTAAGCGTATGTACAGGCATGTAATTTATTCTATAGAATACAAAAGATGTATTAAAGTTCAGCAAGACTTACAACTTTGGATTGAAAATTCATCAACTAACACCTTTCATTTGGAGGTCATTTTAACATTTGAACCTTATCATGTTCAAATATCACACCATAAAATATTTCTTTACACTTCGGTCACCAGTGGCACCTCCTGTTGTTTAAGGGTTAAAACAAAATATATTTATATTTTTAACAAGCACTCTATGCATTTATATGCTAGTTCAAAACTACTAAAAGTAAACATATCTTATGTTGTGTAAAAGTAAATATGACACACTTCATGATATACCTTAACTTAAACCAAAACTTTAACTTCACTGAACTAAATTGTAAGTATACACTTAACCCCCGTTGTCCAGCCTCAACGCTACCGTAGAGAGAGAGAAACTTCGGTCTCCGGAGAAGACCGACGTGAATTAAGTGTCTGTTCGATCCACCTCCAGTCCAATGCCCACAGGACAAAGGTATGGAAGTAAAGATCTACTCCCCCCTTTCGAGAGTAGACACTTTAGTCACAAGTAACCAGTAACAAGTAACCAGTAACAAGTAACCAGTAACAAGAAACAGTAATGATTAGCTTTTTAAGATTCATTTAAATGTGAGTTTGGACACCAAGCCACGAGTTCATTGTTGGTTGGTGGTGAGCGTTTGTCTCATTTACCTGGTCCGGGTTCGAACCCTGATGGACTCGTTTGAGCAGATGTGGGGGGATGAAGTGGCTTGGTACTGTTGAGTGAGCGATCGCACGCAGGAAATGAGTTGTGCCAACCAACAGCCCACTGTGCGAGACAAGAGACTTTACACCCATTTGCTAACATTAAATAAAGTAGCTCTAGCTACTAAAATTTTTATTTGATATTGTTTTAGAGTTTAGACTATGGGGGGTCTAATGTTTCGGGTAATGGTTGGTGGTTTTTCTATTCTTCTTTTATGGAGGAGGATAGACATGGCATATTGTATGGCAATAGTGTTTATGTTTTTAAAGGTATTTTTGATGGTAGGCATAGGTATTTTGAATTTGTCTGCAAGTAGTTTCATTGATGGAATGTGTGTGGTGGCTCTGGCGCCTGCTGTGATGACAATAAGGGGGTCAACTTTCCATCCTCTAGCAATAATACTGGCTATTAATGGATTGTATTTGTTGGTTTTAGCTTCAAGTGTTTCTGGAGAGAATCTGTCATTGCAGTATGTGAATTCAATGAATTGTATGGTAAGATTGGGGTCTATTTCTGTAGGGGGGTTGCTTTGGTATGGTAAACCTTTGACGCAGAGAATGTCTGGTCTAAATCTAGAGTTACAATGGCATCTTTGTGAGCCACATGTGCAAGGAAGTAGCCAATTAGGAACGGTATTTTCTGAAGGTTTATCATTGAAGGTGCCAACATTCATGAGAATAAAACAACGAGGTTTTTCGGATGAGACTAGTAATTTTCTAATTTCCCAGACTGCTTTGTTGTGTCTTTTGACACGGAGTGAATGTATATGTTGTTGTTGGCATGTGAGTAATACATGTAACCATGTATCCGGTTCGCGTGAATTACAAATGGGGCATGTGATAGATGGGAATCTTTCTCTTCCAAAAAACATTTGTTTTCTAGCATGGCCCATGTAAGTTCCCGTACGGAATTTGATGAGGCATAATTTTTGTTTGTCTGTGATAGCTGGGTTTTCCCAGAATTTGTTAGAAAGTTCATTGTCTATACCTGCATTTCCCGTCCATTTGCAAATGTTGGGAGTTTGTATGGCCATGATTTCTAAATTATTTTCTCTGTCATATTTCTTGATTTGTTTTTCTAGGATTCTAACTGGTCCTTTGTCTGGAACATCCATCATGGATGGCCAATCGTCTTTTTGGTAGTAGTACAGGGTGGCATGGGCATGTTCGTATGAGTGTTCAGCATTTCTATGCGCTAGGAGTAGCCCTTGTTTTGCTAATGTATCTGCCTCTTCGTTGCCGTCTATGTTAATGTGGGCTCTGACTTTGTATAGCAAAATTGGTTGTGTCCTTTGTTGGAGTAGTTCTACCATGGATGCAAGTGTGACTTGATCAGGGTGACTATTATGTAGTGTGGGATGTTTTATTTGTGTATTAAGTAAGTATAATACATTTAGACAATCAATAAATATATATGCTGGTTCGTTAGGGAATTGTGTATTGATAATTCTTAGTATTTTATGTATTGCCATCATTTCTGCACGTAGTATATTTTGGTGTCCATGGAGTCTTTTGGGGATGTTAAGGCCTTTGGGGCTGTAAATACCGTATCTAGCTCTTTCTCTCAGCCATTCACCAGGGCCAATTTCTTTGGGGGGTTTAAATGAGCCATCAGTGTAGTAGCTGAATTGAGGGTGGAATTTTAGTGGTAGATTTGTTTGGTAATTTGGGAGTTGTGGGATAGGTGTTTGGTTATTTGCGGGGACGTTTGGATAATCTAATTTAGACCGTTTTTTGCTAGGATTAATTGGGGTATTTAAAGGGGTAGGAGGTGCAATTTGTGTGTGAATTTGTAATATTTTAAGGTTGTTTGCTATGTGTGTGAGTTGATTCATCAGTTCGTAGGAACCTATGTTGTTGTTCTGGTGATGGATACAAAGTATTTGGAGTGTAGATAGTTCTTTCCTTTCGAGTTTAAGTTCAGGGGAAATTGTTGGTTCGCCGTATGTAATGGTGTCTGCGGCGAAATGGGCAATAATATTTGTGTTCGGGAATGGGTTGGTGTATGGGTTAAAGTTTTGGTACCAATTAGTATCCGGAGAGATGAGTATAGTGATAGTATTTGGATCATTTTTTGCCGCAAGGCGGGCCCAATGAATGGCTTGTTGTAAGTCGGTTTCATTGTGGGGGTGAGCGTAGCCAATTCCTTTCCATTTATGATCAAATGCTTTCCCTAGGGATCCAAATATTATATCTCGTGAGAATGGTCAATAAAATTGGGTGAATTGTGTAGGGCATGTAACCGGGGATGAAAAGTATGATTGGTAGATGTTAAAAGTTGCTATTAGGAAGTCTAGTATTTTAGTTGGTATTGTATATTGAGCACATTTAAGTGGATCATTTTTTGGGATACGATACTACTATCTTTGATATAGCCACACAATTTCAGTTTTGAATGATTGGGTAGGTGGCTCAAGGCCGTGTGGGGTATTTTTCGCATGTTTATATTGTTTCCATAACCATAGTAATCTGGTTTTTGGGATGGTAATGAGGTGCCTGCCATTGTCTTCGTATATATGTGCGACGTCGTGTTGTGTTTGGATAGTGTTCGAGTTTGTTTCGATGTCACTTTGTGGATTGCATTCATTAATAGAGACATGTGCTAGTGGGATAATTGTGGCCGGAGTAACGTATCTTGTATCTCTATGTTGTTCTGTAGAGAAGTGTGTTTTGATGATATTTGAAAAGTGTTTATGTTGTTGTTTCGTATAGTATTGGGTAAGTAATTCAATATTGTGGAGACAAGTGTTGGCATCGCTCCAAGGGAATAATTCTCTTTGAATTCGCCATTTGTTGAATGTGTTATTATTTAGCGTGATCCATTGGCATAGATATATTGTATCTTTATATTTTATCCCGTTTGGATCGTTGATTTTTCGTTGTTTGTGATCTAGTATTGTGTGTATGGGAAATTGTCGGGGATATTTAAGCATGTTGTTAGGAGGGGGGGGAGTTGGGGGATAGGGGGGTCTGGAGGGTGTATGGGGGGGAATGGTTGTTGTGGTAGGATGTTGTGGTTTATTATTGTGTAGTCATTTTTTAGAGTCCGTGGGGGGAAGTGGAATCCGCATGGTAGTTGGCATCTTTGGTGGCAAGGAGGGTGACAAAATAGTTGATTAGCAATGTTTAACGCACTTTTGATGAGTTTTGTAGGGTTGTAGTGGTATATTTTAAATTCATCTGGGTTCATTAATGAGAAACCATTAGGCATGGTTATTTGTTCTAAGTTTATTATATTATATGATAGTAGTTTTTGTAGTAATTTAAAGGAGGTGTTGGGATTTAGGCCATGTAAATTTTGTGCTTCTCTCATCCATGCCATTTCTAGTTGAGATGGATCCAATAGGAAACAATCTATTGTACTTTTGAGATGCACTCCAGCTTCATGTTTAAGTAGAAATAATGTTCTGGTAATAGGTGATCTCACACAATGTTGATATTTAATGCGGCTTATTTCTTCGGAGCCTCCAAATTTTGCAAGTATAAATTGTATCAAGCCAAAGTATATTTTACCAAGCCTACCTTTGTCATTGAGGGCATTTTGTAATTGTTCTCCGATACAACGTAGATAGGCATTTTTTAACGAAAAGGCTTCGATGCCGAATAGATCATGTGGAAGTTGTGTAGGGATATTGGATGTACATTTTGGTAGTCCGCATATTGTTTTATGGAGTGCTATGATCTTTTTGTCAAGTTTTCTAATAGCCGGCATAGAGTATGGTACTGTGTAGAAGCTGTATGCAATACCAGCACGTATGACTGTATCGGCCATATTGATTTTTTGTTTCATAGTGGTTGGGCAAGCCACTAGGGCTTGGCATTGTTTAATAACTTTAGCCGTGGTGGTGTTTATTTGTGTTTTCCATTTAAGCGATGGTGCAAGATTTATTCCGAGATATGTGTATGGATCGTGTTGGTCCAAAACTGGTAATGGTTGGTTTCTGTAGTTTATATTGGTGGCTTGAATCTGTGCTTTGAATGCTATGGGGTTCATTTTTTATTTATTTGGGCATCCGGTCACTGCACATTTGGGTATTCCAAGGTCCATTCCAGCACATTCGCAGAATTTGTCTAATTTATTTAGTTGTATTTGTAATGATGCTAATTTGTTAGCAATTGCTGCTAGATCGTCAGCATATGCTGCAGATGAGATTGTAACTTTGGATGTACCAAAGGTATATCCATTATCACCTTGTTGTAACCATCTAAGAAGGGGTTTCAAGAATATTATAAATAGATATGGACTAAGAGTATCTCCTTGTATTGTTCCTCTTTGAATGGGGATAGGTAGAGTTTTACCAAAGTGTTCTCCAGAGAATATAGTAGAGGATTGCGAGTATATGTTTCCTATGAGGTTTATGGCATCGGTTGGATATCTAAGATCTTTCATTATGGCTAAGAGTCTTGCATGGTCAATGGAGCCAAAAGCATTTTTGAAGTCAATGTAGAGAATATATATATCTTGATTTGAAAATTTGGCATCTTCTAACGCTGCAATGAGTAGTTGAAGTTGTCTGGACGTTCCTCTTTCTGCTCGGAATCCTTCTTGGCTATCGTGCAGAATTTGATGTCTTTCACCGTATGCGGAAAGGATGGAGGTTAATGTGCTAGTATAGAGTTTGTATATGGTGTTAGCTAATGCGATAGGCCTATGGTTCGTAAGTTGTGATGGGTCGCCTTTTTTATATAATAAGACAGTTAGACTGGTTTTCCATGATGCAGGTATTTGTTTTTGTTTGTAGCAGTGTTTGAAAAATAGAAATAGTAGTTTGTGGAATCGTGGGGGCATATTTTTCAGGATAGAGTTAAGTATTTTGTCTGGACCTGGGGCTTTGTTATTTCCTAGGTTTTTGAGGCATAAATCGTAAGTTTCTTGGTCAAAATATGTGTGTAGGGGGATTTGTGGTTCTCCGCGTTGATCAATTGTGAATCCATCTAAGTCATGCCATGGGTATTGTCTAACGCTGCATGTGCATTGTGGAGGGTGCGTAGTTTGATGGTGACATGTGGGAATTGTTGGCCAGTTACTAATAGATTGTTGAATGTATATTTTTTGAGCAATATCTTCACGGCTAGTTAAGATCTTATTTTGTCTATCTATTATAGAGTCAAGAGGTGAGGTTTCAGAGTTTTTGAAGACTTTTCTGTTTACTTTTTGGGGCTTTTTTCATGAAGTTGTCGGTATTTTGATACGGCTTTACGGATACAATCTTTAGTGTATTTTGTGGTTATTTTCCTGGCTTCTTTGTTGGCAGTTTTTGCAATAGCAGCTATGACATCAATCCATTCGTTTGGTATAGTGTCCATTACTGGTGGATGTGGGATTTGTACATATTGGTGGCTACGTATTTCGTTTAAGATGGGGTGTGTTTGCCATTGTGGATTGTTTTTTGCGATGTATATAGTTTTTCTGATAAGATGATATGTGGCAAGATGTTTTTTCCATTCTTTGGCTAGTTTTTGATGTAGAAAGCCGCCTTGTTGTGTTGTTCTATTTGTGAGATGTGGCAGTGGGGCTGCGTTACAGGTTTTTTCAATGGTTTCTGAGATTTTTTCGACGATTTTGTCTACAACGCTACCGTAGTGTAGATATGCGTGGTATAGGACAATATCCTACAGAATAGTGTGGATATATAATTCTCAATCTCCTAAATACCCCGGTCGAGCGTTGCACCAAGCCTTAGCCTTGTGTGGATCCATTTTTCTAGCCTTCTCAATTTTGGGGTTCCAAAGACTTTTTCTGGAACTATTTATCAAATTTAAGGCCTTCTACTCCAATTAACCTTTACTGATTTCCCATTTGATCAAGTACGGCCCACCTCCAACAGGAAAATAGGGGCCCGTTTTGTCCCTACCCTCCCCCACCCTCCCGAGGCTAAGGCTTGGTGCAATGCTCGATCGGGGTATTTAGGGAGATCCCGTAATTCTCTTCTCTCCTGACAATCTCCTTTCACACTGAATCTTCGAGGTCACATCAGGAAAATCCTTGACCCTCAATTCCATGTAAAAATTATACATTCTTCATATTAAAAAAATTGTATACAACATGCATGCAATGGTTATCAACAAACTGTATGATATCTGTCTGCAAACGATATCATCTCGATACCCCTCAAATTCATATCATAAAAATGCCATACAAAATTCATATATTCTAGCTTTAAATAAAAACTTTGTATAAAATTTGTAAACTTTTGATGTAATCCATGACTGATAGATCTTTGATATGGCAAAAATTTAATATTAAAAATATATCTTTAAAGATAAAATATAGTATGCATACCAATTTTGTATTGCATTTGTACAAGTAAAAATTTATATGTTGTGCATATAAGATATTTTTAATACAAAATTGATATGAAATTTATATCAAATATTATGTATATGCTGTCAATATGCGAATTATTTAGAAATCATATAGAAGTAAACTATTTGCATAAGTATGTAACTATAACATGTTATTATGTATTTTGGAGCCTTTGATATATTTGTACTACTAATAACATTCTTTCTTTTTAAGTGTGAAAACAATGCAAAGAATAAAAGATTGTGTAACAAGTTTTTTTTCTCATCATTTCACAAATTTCCAAACAACTATTTAATTAGTTTCTTGACCAAATTCAGAGATAAGAGTCCAAAACAACATTTGAGCAATCCTCAATTTTTGGACTTATATAAAAAATCAAATGAAGCTTATATGGTCCTTATTTTATTTGATATAATTTGCAAACATAGTTTTTGTCTTTGGTCAAAATGATTTTTTACTTAGTGAAATATGTTTTCCTTTTAAGTAAAATTCTTGTTATCTTTAGTGCAAAATATCATATCAACCCAAGTCAAACATTTTCACACATTGGCACACATTGTGATGCAAGGTACAAGTAAACTTCTTATTTTTCACAAGAACTTAGAAATCTTCTTATTCTTTTACTTTTACTTTCACTTTTCCACTATAGTATGTGTTGTAACCATTTGAATTATCATTGTAATACATATTAAGCTCACAAAAAATAATAATACAAGAAGTGAAAAATTTTGAACCTCTACACTAAAGATGGCATTTAGTGTAATGGTACGAATAGTGTAATGGTACGAATAGTGTAATTACCCTAGTACACTATTCGTGAACAAGTTGGCAATTAGTGTTAACCGCCATTGTCATTTAAAATAACCCCCAATCATCCACCTACCTTCCTACCCTATTCCTAAAACAATTAACAATTAGTTTTAGTCCCCAATCATCCACCTACCTTAGTACACTATTTCTAAAACAACTGATTATTAGTTTTGATTCCCAATCAACCACGTACCGTAGCACATAAATTTGTTAAGAAGTTTATAAAATAATATAAACCCTCAATCAACCGCCTACCGGCCGTCATGCATTTATTCCCCTCGTCTCATCCTCAACCTCATCCCTTTATCTTCGCATTTCTAACTCTTCTCATTTTCATTATCTTCCCGACCCTCGTGAATGGCTCTACATTGCAAGTGGTTGTTTGTGCGAGGTTAGAACCCTGGAGCGTAGTTGGCTGGAGAAGGTCTGTGAACTACATTTTTTTTTGGTGGAATTTGCATTCCCATTTTTTCTGTACCATATATATTTTCGTAACCACCCAACCGCGAATCCAGCATAGTGTCTGAAATTTTCCAAGAATCCTGACTCAAGGCGTTTGAGCCAGCAAGTCAGTGAATAGGACTGAACAAATTGAGTAAAATTAGTTGGCGTCACAGTTAGAGTCACCAGCCAGCGTCAGTCTAGTTTTACTCAATTCTTAGCCATCGTCAGTGAGAGAATCAGAATCATCGCGTCAGCCAGTGCGTCATCAGCGAGCCAGACAAGGAATCAATGCGTATCAGCGTCACCAAATTAGCGCATGTCACCACCAGCAACTCAACATCAGCAAAGGAGTGAATCAGGCTTCAACGAATCTAAGCCAGAGAATCAGCAAAGCCAACCAATCGGAGCAGTCTGCACGTCCGAGCAGTGAGCCCACCATGTCATCCAACGACCATCAGCCAATCATGTCATCCGCGCCATCAGCCGACCAATCTTTTTCAAGCCAGGCAGCTACGCCTCCTCACCCAGCCGGGCCCCTACCCACAGGTACGTATTACAGGCATGAATAGAGAGCATAATCTGATAGAATAAAAAATACTAAGAGAAGTTGTTGTTGCTTACATGA
The DNA here is from genome assembly GCA_963971425.1 of Bryoerythrophyllum caledonicum. Lineage (NCBI taxonomy): Eukaryota > Viridiplantae > Streptophyta > Bryopsida > Pottiales > Pottiaceae > Bryoerythrophyllum > Bryoerythrophyllum caledonicum. Next base: position 10,828,417 of record OZ020522.1, on the reverse strand, counting down.
ATGGAGACCGTCCCAATTGAACGCCGATTCCGCTCCTTACAGCAAGTCTCCACCATCCAGACCCGTCAAAGCGTGGTTGCCTGGATGGTGGAAGACGAGTCTCTCCATGGCCATAAGGGCTTGTATGCCAGGACTCTCAACGCCTTTCCAAAACACTTTAGAGCGCAACGTGCCACCAACATTGTCAGGGCAGCACGCTGGTGGGCTCTTCAGGAGACATTATTACCTCCAGCAAATTCCAATTCCACAATGCCAATTTCTTTATGCGGAGTAATTTTGGCAAGAGAAAACGAGTTCTCATCAAAGCCAAGAGTGGACGGGGGCCAAAGCCATCGGAATGGGTCCAATGGTTGCATCCAAGACTTCTCCAATCATTCGAAGTGTACAAGAATGCCGGGGTAAAATTTTCTTCCGCTATCCTCATTGAATTAGCACTTTCCGTGCTTTAATCACATGATTCGCCATATGCCGCTCAATCTAGAGACCCTAGAGATGATAGGCTTTTAATCCAAAAAATCAATCACTCATGGATATGCCATTTTATGGATATCAACAACATAGTTTTATTATCACAAAGAGGTCGTTTAACTTGTAGCCCGGAAAAAGAAACTCAAATTGAGATTAATACGGCTTATCATTTGGGACTTTTGCAACAAGGGTTTCAATCGGGTATGTTCGATGAGAATCTCATTGAAAACCTCGATGAAACACATTTTACCATTAATATGGATAATGGTAAAACTCTAGGTTTCCGTGGAGATACCACGGTAAAGTACGCGGACGTAGTTGCCGGAGGAGAGGCAATAACAATGGTTGTGAGAATCTCCGGGGGACGTAGAGCAATAATAGAAACGCCTATGCTAATATTTAGTAATGACAATAGTAATTACCCTATTCGTGGTTTAGAAGACTCCATTCCCAGAGTTTGTTACCATACGGGTCCGAAAGGATGGATGGATCAAGCCATTTTTTCGCAATATTTTGAAGAACCTAGGGCATATCAACCGGACATACATAATCGTACAAAATACATTTTTGTAGATAATTGTTCGGGCCACAACATGAACCCTAGATTATCGGCCATTTTAGCTCAAAAAAGAACCGTATTAAAATACCTACCTCCATGTGCCATTCACCTTTGCCAACCGGCGGATACTTTCGTGATTTCAAAAATCAAGGACGCGTGGACAAGGCGGTGGGAATTAAAAAAATCGGAGCTCATTGGACAAAACGCTTGGCAAAATAATCCTCGTGGCGATGGTCAATTTTCCGGTAGACTTTCTAACCCAGGGAAAAGATTTTTTCTTCAATTAGCTGCCGATGCAATTGAAGACGTTAATTGTTTAGTAGATAACGAGAATATGACTTATGGTAGAAAATCCATGATTAGATGTGGATTAGCTTTAGGTTTAGATGGTACGTGGTGTACTAACCAATTATTTCCACATCTTCAAGACATTATAGCAAAACACCATCAATTCTTTGAAGGTTTAGAGGTGCCAAATTAGCAATAGGCATATTAATGTATTATTATGTATTTTCTTATAATGAAATTGCAATTTGCTATTTTTGAATAATTGTATATATTTTGTGTATATTTGATGTATATGTAATATATAACTCATGTGTATTTGATGTATATTTGATGTATATTTGATGTGTACTTGATGTATATTAAATAATTTATCTATTTAATTTATATATTTGTATTTGATGAATGTTTACTAAATATCTATCGAACATTTAACTCCTATTTTACTAAATATTTAAACAATTTTTGTATGAATATTTCATGAGTATTTTAAGATTACAATGAATATGTAGTTAAAAATAATATTAGAATAATATTAGAATAACATTAAAATAACATTAAAATAACATTAAAATTCCATTTAAATAACATTAAAATAACATTAAAATAGTATTAAAATAGTATTAAAATAGTATTAAAATAATGTTAAAATAATGTTAAAATAATATTCATTATGTTCAATTAATGAATACTTGATATTTAAATAATATGTAATGTATGCTTATTTAATACTTCATTAGTATGTAAATAATATTTAAATATGTTAATGATAATTTATGAATATTCAATGAGTATACAATGAATATTTATTTAATATTTAATGAATGTTTCATGACTATTTATGAATATTTTTAAATTTTCCAATATATCTTTCTTCCCTCACTTTCCTTTGAATTCCAATTTTTCATTTTTCCAATCTTATATTTGTAAATTCATTTCCTTCCATATGCACATTCTATTTTTTTCTACTTTTTGGGATTTCTTTTTTGTTCCATATCCACGTTATATTTTTTCCAATCTTTCTTTTGCAAATTTGTTTTTTTTTTCAATGCACTCATAACCTTCTTTATTTTGATGCTCGAAATGTGCACGTAATCATTTTCTATGTTTCATACACTAAATGTCCACATGTAAAAAAACCTAACTTCCACTATTTACTAGATCGACATTTAGTGTAGTAGTTGACATTTAGTGTATAGTTTTGTCACTACACTAATTGTCAAGTTGAGTAGTAGTGTACGGGTTCGTATTTAGTGTCCACTACACTAAATGCCATCTTTAGTGTAGTCCTTGCACAATTGTTTAGAATACGCAACAGCCCTTCTGGACCTTTAAACATTGGTGTACAAGGAACTAAGATCATGCTTGGCATGATGGTGATGCATTTAGACCTTGTGTGGTGCAATAATTTTACACCAAGTAAAGTCAAAGTCCATGTAAATTTATGTAACGTGGAAAAAAAAGTGAACTATTTTCATTACTTTAATTATTATAGTCTTGTAATCCCTGCGGTCAAAACTTATAAAATTTTGGGAGTATTTTAATAATTCCATAAGTCTTAATTGAGATGCTACAATAAAAAATGGAAGTAAAGATTTTTGTTTCCTTCCATACTTATAGTTTTGAAGTGTATTTGGTGTGAAATTGTGATAGTGCTTTTCAGGGATTAAGTACAAAATTACCAATTATAGATGCATCAAATTTTTGCTTTAAGATATCATCCTAACCAAACAACTAAATGACTATCCAATTATTTCTTAATGGACAACTCTATCAAGTGTGACATGGTGTCTATCACTTAATGAACATGTGATCCCAAGGAGCCAACATGTTTGGCCTTAGCCTCGATGTTTCCTCCTACGCATGGGTCTAGCTTTTGGTGGTCCCCTTCTTGTGATGTAACTTTCTTTTTCACTCACGCCGATGGGCATTTTAAGGGAACCCAAGCAATTGATCAACGGGAGTTGCAGATTGTATTCTTGGCAACGGGGCCAAATCGAGTTTGAATCCTCAGTGTTCAGATACCCGAATCTGGTCATCAACAAATATTGGAGTAGAGGAGGGAGTAGACTAGTAGTGGAGTTTGGCTGAGGTAGTTGTGGTTGGGTGAAGTGTTTGTAGGTTCACGGTTCTTTTACTTTTCTACTTTTATAGCTTTAGAGAATCTATATAGTATTTAAAAACTCTAGGTCATATATCATTTGTGTAAATGTTTCTTTACATAGATTTGAGATAATATATGCTAGAACTTTGCATTCAAAACTTAGTGATACAAATTTTATATGATAACCATATAAGAATTTTCATAAGATACGAACAATATTGCCTCTATATACAAAAGATACTACACCCTCTGGCCCCTTGGAACGATATGATATTTATATAAACAATATTATTCATAGGCCCTTGGATCTTTGTAATACAACTTAGCCTCAAGAAAGTCCGCGAGCCTCAATTCCACATAAAAAGCACATTGAGCTTATATAAAAAGATCATTTGCAACTTGCATACAGATGTGACACACACTATGTATAGATTTTTTATACAAAATGATATCATTCATAGACCACTCAAATTCATATCGTAATTTTGGGATTAAAAATTTACATCTCTTGATTTCTAATATAAATATTGTTCAAAGAACATATACTAAAGATATTTTAGAAAAACATTGTATTTTTTAGATGATAGTGTTTGGATATTAATAATAATAAAATACATACTACTTTATCATAATGTGTGTAAATCTAAATGTGTCACATAAAAATTGTTGTTCAAAAAAATATATGCATATATTGATTTTATAATGTTTCTGAAAATTCAAACATTGTATTATCATAATATCATATATTGATATTTTTATATTTTCTTTTGCAATCTTGATTCTTATACTTTCTTATTCTTACTTTCATATTCATTGAATACTTTCTAATTTATGAACTTGTCACATTTGACCAGATGTCACAAACCATGACCATTACATACTATTACATTGTTACATTTTCATTTTGGATAAATATTATACTTATTTTTCAATATAGGTTATGTATATGAAAAATATAATGTTAAATAAACTCATGAAGTGCCTTGGAATTTTGAGAAATCTTTACGCCATTGATTGTATATTTCCAAGATGAAATTTTTTGAGTTGAGCACTTTTTTACTTTATGTCCATAATAGATTACCATACAACAAGTGAATAACATAAGGTCATTGACTCTATTCTCTTCTGTAATCCAACAATTTGAAATTGTTGTGATAAACGTTTTAAGAATCACTATGCCATACTGAGGATTCTGGGCGTCGACCTAGGTGCTACGACCTCAGCACCTCGGAAGCCACTCCTCGGAACCCCGGTTCGCTCACTTTCGTCCCAATATTCTCTCGTGCAATTTTTTCCTGCGAATTTATTAAGATGAAGTGTTTTTCACCGGACTGTACCCCTTCTCTTCTCCGCGCTACAGGTGTTAGGATTAGTCAAATTTATAGTAGCGACTGACGTTGATCAATGAATGTCTCGATGTTGATAGGTGTCATTCGCTTCATGCTTTGCCTGATTCTCCGCTATCGTTTGGGTTGTTTCCATGTTGATACGTGTGTGCTACTGCGCCGTAGATGGTGGCAATCGTTGGCATTGTATTTTATCGTGGGAGCCACTATGGGCCGTCAATTAATTGTATGCCATTTTAAAAATTTGTAGGAAATGGTATATTCGGTGCTTCAGAGGCAAATCTAGATTATGATTTTTTTGTGCTTCACGGTCAGGGTTTAGGGTCTCAGTTACATCTCGGTGCATTGTTCACCATTGCAACGTCTACATCGTGCACGATGGAGAGGAATGGCATGTTCCCATACTACTCTTTATTAGAAAACATCCTCACAACACATAATATGAAAATAATGTTTTCATAATACTGTTCTTGCAATAAGCCCACGCTTCTCACCGCCACATGGTCACTGAAAACACACAATAGATTACCTTGGTATTGAGGTCTGGACAGAGTAGAAGAGACAACCAAAGTTATGAACTCCGCACTGCTCTTTGAAGTATCCAGCACATAGGAAACTCGGAGGTTTTCAGGCATTGGCCTCCTCTATGTACCAGATAACCACGTCTGCGAACTTCACAACAACACCTTTTTGGCATTGAGTTCACCGTATTCTTTCTTTTGAACGGCAAGAAGTGCATCATATCATTAGCAAGAAGTATACTAGCTTTGCAGTTACTTGTACCACTCTAGCTGAATAGGACTTAGGTCCAATGTTCCATAATTGTCCTTCTATTGTTAAACCTGTCGACTATTGCTTCTCCCTATGATGTAGTCGTTACATGTCACCACAACACTTGTTTAGCTTCCTTATATGTTTCCACACAGAGAGCATTCAACAATTAGTAATTAACATACCTAGGGGTAGAAAATAATTCACTTCCAAAAACAACATCCAAGTTCGTAGACATATTCCACGAGTTGATCCTAATTTTCCACATATCCTGTTAATTCATTCTTGGTTCACACTTCGTCAACAGCTAACTTTGACTCTTGTATGGGGCGCAAGATGTACATAAGTAAAAACCTAGCCAATTGTTCCACTCCTAGCGGCATCATGTGGACAAAACTCACCTCTATATGCTTCTAACAGTACTGCACTGAAACGAGGTCTGCTCAATATTAATTTACTCACATTACACTCAGTCAGGGCTTTTGAAAGAGAATGTATTTCTAACTATTCTGTCATGTAGACGTACCTAGTCATTTCTTCGTATTTTTCACTAAAGTTGAAATTAACTGTAGGTACTCGGAACCCCACATCACCATTGCTTCTTCTCCATAATCAACGTCGCCTACATTTGCAAGACTTCTCACTTGTTTGTTAGGCTAACTAGTAGGATGCATAACTTTTACGCCACCATTGTACACTTTTGTGATTTGTACGAGCTGCATCCCGATCTCAAATGCTATGGCAGGCCATGGAGACTTCAAAATCTTTGTTATTGGTGTTTTGTAACTATACCCTGTCTTCCCCATTGCCATTGCAGTCCCTAGCTTTGAAAGGTGCATAATCCATACGTCTTTGTTCAATGCTATAGGGGTCTTAATCTGCCAATTTCACAACCACAGTTATTGACAATGTGGAGAGTCGGCTATCACAGAAAAATCTCTACTCTTTATCCATATGTGAACAAACCTCTTTGTAGCATAGACAAATGGAGAAATCTTAGCTTACATCCACCACACACGTAAATCAGAATATCAATGATGTACATTAGGAATCAAAGCTATACACTTTGTATTAGAACACGCTCGTGCTATTAAATATCACGAATTCAATTTCCGCATAACTATTTACCTGGTTTTTGTTTGGAGTTAAAGAAGAAGGTGGTACAACATCGTCGAATTTGGTTGTCCTCTTCTTTCCCTTCCCCAGATCAATTGTTGCTCTGCCCTTCCTTTGTTGTCCGCATTCTTCTGCAATCTCAACCACTTTTCCTCCTCCTTGTCCATGATGAACAAACTTAGTACTCGTTGGATTGAACTCATGTCCTCCCACAAAGAGATTTTTTTCTCCAAAGTTCATTGGTGGGTTTGAAGCCTTTATTTCCACATCTGTCAGGGATAAATAAGCATAATAGTTAAAACATTTACATGCCAAAAGTAATGGTTGTAGAGCATGCAGATTGCATCGAGCACTCTACCCCTGTACTTCACATACCACATCTCAAATATGTCAGTGCTAGTTCATTCTAGAACCTAAATACTGAAGGTGGCAATACATTCAGAATTCCCAAAGCAACTTCCCCAGACAACAGTTTTAATGCTCCACGCTTATACTTCTAATACTGCAATTCATTAAAAAAAAATCACTCACTTTCTAAGTCTTCAACTGCACCGTCGCCCAACATTTGTTTCATGCTTCGAGTTTGGAAAACAATCCAGGTCATCGACTGCATCCACAACTGCGGTTGACCTTTGAGCATAAAATTCTCTCCTACTGGATGCTAGAACTACATCTTGCGCTTGACCTTCCCCAACCCCTCCATTTGTACTAGGGTGCAACAGGGTCCTCTGCATCTGATCTTGATTTTCTTGAACCGCATTAATTGCAATCATGCAATGATTTTCTTCTATGTTTTGCTCTGGCAGCACAATTAGAGACGACATGGTCCTTGACTGACGCCCTTGCTCTTCACTCCCCTTTTCATTTCTTGAATTCAATCTCCGATCTCCACTATATCCTTTACTTGCGAAGGCGTGACCTCCTTCAGCTCTTTGTACCGAAATTCCTTCAATATTTTGTGATATTGTTGTTTGTTGTGCACTGTTTTTTTGTAGAAGAAGGCCCCTTGCTTCTTCAACTACATGTGCAAAACTCTCATAAAGGTCTACTCTCGTGACTATTTGTGCTTGAATTTTTTTAACATCTCGAAGTTCATTCTCAAGGAGAGCCAACTTTGATACATCAAGACCTTCTTTGGGTAGTCCAACGACATCTTCGTCGATTTGAGAGTACGCTGCATAATCCTGTATATTCTCCTATACAAAATGAACTATTGAGAACAAACGTTATGTAGAAACGACTACATAGAAAATGAAATTGGCATGATGTTAAAATACACTGACAACTCGGACAATTTATTTTCATGTGCATAACCTCCTTCCTCCATGGGCGCGGAAGTTGATTTGCTAGTGGAGCATTGCCTCCATCAGTCACTTGCTCCTCATCTGTGTAAGGCATGTCGTGATGTGTTGTATCTCTACCAATACTATCATTCTCTGTATTTTCAAAATTCATGACATCTTCGTTTGTCTGGCAGTTTGTGGTTGCGAAACCTCTGATATCTTGTTCGCGTTCCTGCCACATATTCAACTGTGCACACTTTGACTACATGATTATTCTTGCACAAAGGATTACACAACTTTTAAACAATACTTCCAACGTCTGTCTAGTTAAGCTATTCTAAATTCGAAGTCCGTTTACTGCTATGCTGATTTAGAAAATGGCGTTCACAATCAGTACGTAATTATTTTCGACTTCTCTCCGTCCCCTTTCACAAATGCGGAAAGAAAATCAAATGATCTTGTTTGGTAGTGTAGGATATCTACTCACTACATAGTGCTGCTACCTGCGATTCTGGGTATCCATTTTTTTGCTGACTACTTCAAAAGGACAACTTTCAACAGAGCTATGACGCTGACCATGTTTTACAATCGGTTAAGGAAAAAGTTTTGTTACAATCAAGCCGCAATTGCACTTACATTAGAATCTTCATCCTGTGCCATTGACTGACTGTTTGACGGCATTCCCTTCTGAAATTGGAATTTGCGTTGAGTGGCCTTCGCGGCATTCATCTCATGCATTTGAATGCCTTTATTGCTTTGTGCAGGGCTTGACCACCAGGCTAGAAGAGTTGGCAATTTACTTTCAGAACATTTTTTGGGTCTCGTATCAAACTCATCAAAGCATTTTCGAAATTCAAAGCGTGTCATCTCCAAACTCTTCCGCATATAATTAACCATCCATTTTGGTTTCAAAGGGGGTTGAAACTCAAATTCTCCGTGGACAATGTCTTGTATGAGTACAAATTTTTCATCGTTGTCTTTGTAGTGCCACATTCAAATACAAGCTCATCAAATCCTGAATGAGTGACGTCATTTTAAATTTATTGCCATCGATGTTACCAGCAGCATCAATTTTTATTTTGAAGGGGGTCCCATCGTTGGCCTTCTTGTGAGTGGTGTACTCTGCATCAACTCTACGTTGCATTGAGTGCCTTGTCGTCTCCACACTGTCCATGTCAACGCTGCCTCTTGGGCCTGCCCCAACTGTTGCAAATACTTCTCTTTCCATCTGTGATGATCTGAAGCTTTTGGAGGTGTTATAGTCATTTGAAAAAGACGAACGAGATTGAAATGTACCAATGAGATGATTTCCGAGCACCGTTGGGATGGGAAGTCCAGAATCCGCACACCATCTGTTCTCAACGCCGATCATGTTGCCCTGAAACTCGGATGTCTCTCCTACAACGATGTTGTATGCTCTTTCCGTTGGGCTCCTCAACATACGAAGCGGTCTTGCATTGTTTGCTTGCCCTATATAACCACCTCGGTTGCGACAAGCAGAGAATCTCTCAGCTTCCGAGTAGGAGTGTCATAGTTGTCCTCTGCCGGCATTATATGTGGAACTTGGCGTACAAAATGTCATCAATTCTTCTTGCGATGGTGAAGAACCAAAGGGAGGAACGGAGGGAGTCACAAAACCAGATGGAGCAAATCTCCCGTGCGTCTGCCTGATGGGTGGGCGTCCTCCATCCCTCATACCGTTGATGAAATTGACATTATACATACCTCTCATTACAGGTGTTCCAACATTTGCACTCCTAGGATTCATATACATGTGAATACAATATGCACATTGCACAAACGATAAAATCTATATCATTAAATATGAACAAAGCAAGGTGCCCGATGAAAATCTTCCACTGTCGTGAACTAGGCATTGGTGTATGCTTTACACTACATATGGATAAGTGTCCTACACCTTTTAAATGAAAACCCTCAATTCATTACAGTACCCAGAATGACAAGTCCAGATATAAATTGCTTCTAAATTGAAAAAAAATGTTAAACCTACAAGGACCACAAGAACACTTGAATTGTATCACTTTTAGGTAAGCTGGTTGCTTCTATCATTTTTGTAAGCACCTTATATTTGCTTAAGAAGGTTTCTTTTACAACCATGCAATTATGTTCATGCAGTAATGTTTGCCTTGAACCTCAACACACGAGCATGAAACCTTTGGGGAGCAACATATGTGGGGAGTTGGCCGCCTTCTTCTATATCCCTCTATACATGCGCAATGTTGATCTCTCCCTGTAGTCTAGGAGGGAGTTCATTTAAATCGAACACCTCTTCCCATGTCTCAACGAAGAACCGTATGCCCACCTACACCTACCTTAGTCAAAGTTCAAGGTCAACATAACTATAAACACCTGTGGAGATGACTTTGTTATGTCGACGCTCGACTATTTCAGTGGGCTCTTGTAATTAAGCCTCCTTCACACTCTCATAATGGCTGCAACAATTATACGTAATTGAAACTAAAGGGCTCTTAGATAATATTCTCGCTTACTATCAAATCTTTAAGTTCTACTAAAATAACCTACACAGGCGCAGCTCTATGTACTTTTCATGACTGGATAGGCACATGCATTACACTTCGTATATCTTCTCCAAACGATCTCTACCTTTTCATACCTGCGATGTCTAGCTGGTTTCAACGCAGAACTTGCAATAGCAGTGTAGAACTCGCAATATGATCAAAGTACTCAGAACATGTGCTTCTCTATAGTGACGATGTTATTTCTGGTTTCTCAATATAAGTCGTTTGTTTGGTTCTGATAATATCACAGCACTAGGTGATCAAAAAAGGGGCCTAGATTTTTATGTACGTGGATCCTAACAGTAGGACATGCACTGTAGCGGTCTAAAAATCATCATGACATTAGCAAGTGTACGCTCCTCAGGATCCGCATGATGGACGCTCCGAAATGGTATACGCTGTGATGCAGTGGTGGAAGGCGGTTGTACCTGATAATAGTGCAGTTGCACCATCTTCGGTGCGGTGGATGGCAGTTGTACCCGATAATAGTGCAGTTTCACCATCTTTGGTGCTACAAAATTCCTCCTACTCCGCAAATAGCTATACTTTACACATAAGTTATTGGTGCTCCCAATAACGGTATGCGCAAGTGCCAAAGTTTAATTGTAGTTCATTAAACGTTTGTCATTTATTCATTACCCCATGCGATTAGAACCCGGTCTACACTGGAAACACTAATACAACTTTAATCATCAAATTATGGAGTATATTCGTATATTTTAAATTATCTTTGACATTCACAGGGCTGGTCGACACTACTAGAATCAGGGGGTGTTAACTACGTTTTTTTAGCAACGTCTCTTGTCAGAACAACATTTTCACGAGTCATGTCGGCCTGTGAGGGAGGGCAATGGGAATCATGGTCTTCTTCCCATTCTACTCTACGTTCCCAATCATAAATTTGTTCTCACTACCGTTCCCTCATAAGACCTTGTCATTCCATACCAAACATTGAGTGTCGATGTGGGCATACAACTTGGCTCTTGAAAGAATCTCTTACATCGTGGCCGTCTTGCGTGACGGTCTAGTCACGCTTTTCTCACTCCGAGTGGACCCGCTGGAATTTTTAACCTAGTTCACACAAACTCTATGAAATCGAGCTTGTGGGTAATTTATACATTTTATCTTAAAAATGCTCCTTGGCGCTGACACCATCTTTCTAGGTGCTGAATGTGACACTACTAGTTAAAAGTGGTAATGTCTTCATTTCCGTTTATACAAATTGATCTGTGACATGCTTCTACTATTCAAATGGAGTGTGGTTCTAATCTTAATAAGTTTATGCATAAAAACTAGGCATCTTCACCCATAACGGACTACGACTGATTTTGCACAAAACCGCCATTGTAAGAAAGAGGCATGAAATCCACATTTTAAATTGAAATTATGGATTTTCAACCGTAACATCTTAAAATAAACTTCTATATTAACATGCACATTTTTGTTGGTTGTTTATACGGCACAAAGTGATAGTCTACAGTGTTTGAAGTCAAAATATTGCTTCATTTTCTTTCTTGTGTTGAGTGGATAAAAAGTTTTTTAATTCACTTCATATCAATATTTTGCACAATACAAGGTGTTTACCTTTTACTATTGTTTTATCATGATGTTATTCCCCTACACACCAATTTTTAGAGGTAAAGAAGGCGTGTAGGATATTCAAAACACGTGCATAAAGAGTGGGGGTCCATTAATTGCCATTCCCCGTTTATTAGTTTGTGAACTTCATATGTTTCAAAAAGATAAGCCACACTATCAATAAGAAGTTTTTCAACACATAATGTTGTTGAAAACATAAAAAGATAAAAAATATGAAAACCTCTAGGTTTTATGTAATAAAGATGAAGTTTTTTTTGCACTTGCCTAACAATGTGTGAAAACATTCATTGGGGCTTATGTATTGCTCTTTTATATTGACGACAAGAATTATTTTTTTTATTTCCATAGAAAAAAATTAAAACCAAATTTCTTCATATGTTATACGAATCATTATGTCAACGGGAACCTCTAGCAAAAAAAATTAAAATGCCCGGACATCCAATTTGACATTGCGTTGTGCTAACTTTCAAAACACAAATCCAAAAAATAGAAAATAATAATTAAACACTAGGTCCAACATGGGTTAATATATTTTGTGATTCAGTTTTTGTGATTCCAAAATGCTACCCGCCAACTCTACCTCTACAAAATTGTTTACAATAAGTCCAGTTCATGCTTGACATGATGGTAATAAACTTTGAGCTTGGGTAAAGAAACATTTAGACACCAGTTAAATGAAGTCAAACTCCATTTACTTCATTTAACCCCTAAACGACAAAAGTCCCCTTGGGGGACATTTTGAGTTTGGATAAGGTACCACGTTCTCAATTCTAGGCATTATTTTCTGAGATTTTTTAATAAATGGGCAACTTCTTATTAGCTTTGCGTAGACACAAATTTCGTAGAATTCCGACTTACGGTTCTTAAGTTACAATTTATTTTCACTTACATATACAAATAGTGCAACAGTTTGGTGTGACATATACAATTACTGTTGCTAAACTTTAATTACTTCTAAATTCGATAGAAATTCGAGTTTTTTCCCATTTTAAAAAAAAAACTATCTTGAAGAAGGAATGGAGTTCTTTGCATCAACTGTACGGATTTGTGAATTTCATAAATTTGAGAAGGATATGGTATATGCAAAATATAAAGTGTATTGTTGATTCTCAACACATAGTTGCATTACAAGATTTTTTAGGACATCTTCTACACCTCTTCTACTTCTAAAATTTGGTGCATATGTGCCTAATATGATCTTTATCAAGTTAGAAAAATAAATTCACAGCCCATAGTGCAAAAAGTTGCCATAGATGATGGTCAAAGTTTGTAGAAGGTGTTTAGTGTGACCTCAAAAAGAGTTTATGTCTCACTTCAAAGGCTAGTATCTTTCAACCTGTGCAATTAAACTTACCAAAATTTTCACGACACACTCTCATACAACTCTAGTACAAGATCCTACGGTTGAATTTTTAGATTAAACATTTTGTATCATTTTGTGTTGAATGCGATGAAAATGGCTGTTCTGGAGTAATTTTGAGGGGAAAATGCCTTGGTCCTGTACGGGTTATTGAAAAAAAAATCAACATTTTTTGTTTCTTTCCTTACTCATTGCAATAGCATCAAGTAGTTGTATAGTACCTTTAGATGAAATGATGGTAGTAATTGACATGATGGTAATGAATTTGACCTTTAGTAGTACTCAAAATTGTTACTAAGTGAAGTTAAGTCTCTCTATCCACTTAACGCATGGAACAAATGAAGTGTTTTTCCAACTTCAAAAACTTTAATCTTTCTATCCATGCCATCAAGTTTAATGAACTTTTGGGATCATGTGAGTTAATAGGTATATTTAGATCCTAAGGTTAGAAATTACAGCTAACATTTTTGTTTCCTTCTTTACTTATTGCAATGTAACCAACAGTTTTGAAGTAAGTTTGGTGTGATTTAGTGAAGAAAATTTAGGGTTCAAAATGAAACAACATTTCTAAGTAAATGACAAATTTTTGTACCAATAGGTATTACAAAATTTATTTTTTCCATACTAAACCCTACCATTCATTGTGAATTTTGGTGTGCAATAATCCAATTAACATAGACTCATAAAACTTGTAAAATATGTGTAGTAAAAATATATGTTTATGTTTATTAATCTAAACCAATAGAGCATCATATCTAAATCTAGCCTTCTTATTTGAAATCGTATCACTTAACCTCTGCAACTTGTCCATGTGCTTTTTGCATTGTCTCAGAACCAAGTCTTTTGTCACGAGGGAACATCCCATTTGTGTAAATCCTTTGTTTGGCAATGTGCCATGTCGAATCTTCAAAGTATCTAGCATGATGATGGACCCATTCCGGGGTTTGACATAAATATCATAATTATGGAGGATGAATTCACCCCCCGTTCTTGCTCCCTTGTTCAAATCACCACCTTTTGTTGTCAAACAATATCAACAAATATAAATCAATTAATTTTTGCAAATAACAACTACACTCATCCCTCCTATAAGTTATAGCCAAATCTAGCGCTACTAGATGGAGATAGTACGAAATTAGTAGAAGATAAAGTCGCCTTAGTTTTTAGTGGAGGTTTGGTAACTTCTAATTGATTTTATTCTGACACCCACAAACCCTAAAATCTACAATTTTACAAACTCACAAACTTGCATACCCTAAAATCCTAAAATCCACAAACCCATAAATCTATAAATCCACAAATCCACAAATTTCCAAACCCTAAGCACCAAAATCTACAAACCCAAAACCCCAAACACTAAAATCCACAAAGCCAAAATTCCACAAACAATAAAACCAAGAAACCCTAAAACACACAAACCCACAAACCCTTAAATCCTAAATCTAAAAATTCACAAATTTACAATCAATAAATAATAATAATAATTTCATTTATTTTATAAATATCCAATATTAGTCACATAGCAATAATTAAATTCTTACCATTCAGAAACCACATGATATATGCCATTTGAGAATCATTTGGGTCACAATGTGCGTTTGCATAGTAATTCTTGGATATCGCCATCGTAGTGAATGGAGTTGAACCAATTCTACCCCAATTTGGAGGAATGGAAGGACATCTCATGTTCTCCAAAGAATTTACCCAATACTCAAAGTCCTTGATCATATATTCCATGACTTGGTCGCAAAACTCTCCGCTTTTTTCATGAAGTCCAATAGCATCATCTTTCTTCAATTTCTCCTTCCGTTTGGATTGGGCATAATTGTAAATAGTTTATAATTAGCCTAATTAATAATTTCAATAAGAATGTTGGTGTTTATATTGTTAAGCTTTTTAAATATAAAAACTTTTGGACAAATACATTTATAAACTTACATGCGTGGTTTATTCAGAACTTTATCATGATGCCACCCACACATGATCATGTTTCCACCCGCACGCGCATGGCCACGTGGTACTATCCCCCCATCTTCGTAGAGGTGATGTAGTCTTTTGAAAAAATCCACGCATCTCTCCCTTGGAAAGTAATCATGACATAGAATTCCAATAATGGTTTCACTGTCTAATAAAAGAGAAGAATTCACAATTTCCTCATACCCTGTAATGTCTAGATTATGGGTCATTTTTGGATTATACTTAGAATGGATAATTTTTTGGATCTGAAGGGATAGAGATATTCCTTGGGTAATAAAGTCAGCAATCCCGGATCTACCGCTTGACATGAAAAGTCCGTCTTCATATACATGCCCTTGAACTGATGATAGTTCAAATGGGTTCATTGTATCCCCATGTTCTTCACAAGGTGACACATGGTCATTGATTACAGGTCCCCTCAATTGAATTTCCGTTGTGGTAACTTCGCCCTTATCTACATGGACAAATTTATTTAGATGACAAATTATATGTTAACATGACGCTACTCAAAGTTGAATAAATTGAGAGCCAATAATTACACTTCAAAGGTATGTGGCACTTACTGTGATTGTGAAGAAATGATTGGCTTGCATTTTGCCCGACAGCTTCAGTTGAGGATGTTGTCAACTTCAATTTTTTTTAATGTCTCTTACCATTCTCATGAGCGGCAAAAGAAGCATAATCAATGTGCTTTGTTTTACAAAGCTCACATTCTTTTGCAAAGACATGAACTGGCTGCATTTAGGACATTGATATAAGCAGGCTACATCAATTTGAGGTATGGTGACAACTCTGACAATCAACTTGTAATCCAAAACCAACAATTAATACATATAGTATATGGCAACCCATATCTATTTGATTTTAGTGGCAATTTTCAATCACTTCTGCATGACTGCCTCTAAAATGCCTACATCTAGGTGGACTCCATATGCTCAAAGAATAAATATATTAGAAACCATGTACTAATATAATTGTAAAAGAATAATTAATTACTAGTTAATGATTTGGCAATGATTTATGGAAAAGAGGAAGTGCTAACATGAGGACAATTGATGAAGGTACAATAGTTAGTTGATTCACTTAAAACATGCTCACATTTGAAATGTTAAACCACATCATGCAAAGCATATGATGTGTTGCAATACCAATCTAAAAGTCTAATTCTATAATGCAAGTGAGTACAAGGAAATTATTGAATCAAGATTAGGTATTTTTATACTGAGACATTGGAGAGAGAATTGCTACATCACATGGCACCTACTATACATTCATTATTGTCTGTGCAGTTTCCCTTCTTTGGCCTCTCCAGCTATGAACCTTACAGAAACCACAAACCTTATGATGAGAATTGTAATTAACTAACCAGTGGCTTCTACCTTTGTACATAAACTTAGAGATATTTATATTGTTTACAGTATTTGCATTTCATCAAACATGTTAGAATACCATTGGTTATAAATCTATGACCTTTCACATTCCACATTAAGGCTTAGCCTCTTCCGTTCCACACAAAGGTTTAGCCTTCTACATTCCACATGAAGGCCTAGCCTTTCACATTCCACATCGCGGCTTAGCCTTCTTCATTCCACATGAAGGCTTATCCTTCTACATTCCACATGAAGTCTTAACCTTCTACATTCCACATGAAGGCCTAGCCTTTCACATTCCACATTGCGGCTTAGCCTTCTACATTCCACATGAAGGCTTATCCTTCTACATTCCACATGAAGGCTTATCCTTCTACATTCCACATGAAAGGATATCAAACATTTTAGAATTCCATTGGTTAAAAAATCTATGGCCTTCTACATTGCACATGCACGCTTATCATATAGCCATCCAATAAAGGAAACGTAATTTCAGTATTGGAGGCATTTTTCCATGGAGTGCTTATTGGAATAGCAAGGGTCTATGTATTTGTGCTTGAGCGTATGCATTTGTGCTTGGGCGTATGCATTTGTGCTAGGGCGTATGCATTCGTGCTAGGGCGTATGCATTCGTGCTTGGGCGTATGCATTCGTGCTTAAGCTCTAAACTCTGATTTCCAGCGGCCAGCCATGATTCTCCACATTTGCAAGTTTCAAACGGCCATAACTCATTCAAATTTTGTCCGAACTGGGCATATGAGGTGTTTTTCCACATCTACAGAAAATGTAGATGCCAAAAAACATCTAATATGCCATGTTCGATCAATTTTTGAGCGAGTTATGATCTTCAGAAGATTGCTGATTAGAAATTTTGACAACTCTCAACTTCTTCAGTTTTATATACTTCTACTATTCATACACTAAGTGTGCACAAATGAAAAAGAATATTTTGCAATTTTTATAAGAGTTATAAAAAAAATGGTATCACATAGATATTAGATCAAAGTGACAAAACAAACGTGACGTGAATGAGTACCAGGCATCGTATACCTAGGAATGGTTCAGTGTCATACATCTCTTTGTTCCATAAGCAACGCCTGAAATTATATGGCAATCCACATCACTACTTCAAATAAGAAAGACAAACTTCATAAAACATAGTATTGTTTTGTAATTCAATGTTCTACATTTACAGAGCACTACAACCTTGAACGAGGAAATCCTGCTCACTTGAGAAGAATGTCCGCAGGCACGCCATATCCAAATACACAACATCCACGACGCTTTTTTTGCTTCGGTGTTGGTGCTGAAATCACCTTCTTTTTTGCAAATGCCCGTTTCCGACGACCCGGGATTTCTTTCTCAAACAACTCCTCCCACATTTCTTCAGGACATGGAGGTGTACTACTTTCTTGCTGCTGAACCTTGTTGTAAAAGTGGACATTACGCAGCAAAATTGTTGAGTAAATATTTGAATTCACTGTATGTTGTAATCTAGGTGGAACTGGACGTTTAGTAGGTGACTTCTACGGTTTTTATTGGCTGTGCAAAATGTAAATTCAGTATTTGTAGATAGAGTGCATGTTTCCATTACCTTATAAAATACGAATGTAAAGTTGCAGAATTGAATGAACATGCCCGGAATAGTAACAAAACAGAAGCTGGTTTTGGAAGTGGTAATTCCGGAAAGTGTAGTAAATTCTGAAGAAAAAGGTTATAAGAGGTGAAAAGTAAATTGACGTTTGACGCATGGTGAAATGCATGTGGAATAGGGTCCAAAAAAAGACCTGACGTCACAATCGAAGAAGTTCACTCTAAAAGGATGACGCATCTAGTGGACCACTAGATGCGTGACAGTGTGGACATCCACGTAGGACAAGCCCAACAACTTTAGTGTGACGTGTAGCATGCAACGTGGATTGCCAACAAGGACTGCAAGGTAGTACGTTGCATACGTGAAAAGGCAGGATTATCGTTCCAATAGATGTTCCCAACCTCTGGCATAAAAACAACACCCCACATGTCATTGCTTTATAATGACGTTTAAGACAAGTTCATTAGCAACGTTTAGGGACTATTTACATATGCGATTTTAGAGTATTTAGCAACGTTTCAGACGTTGCTGCAACACATTTTTTTTTTAAACTTGATTATTTATATATTTTTTTCTTTCCTCAAGAAGTCATAATACTTCTTACATTCCCCATATGGATTAAGATTTTGTATTTTGAAATTATCTACAATAATTTAGTTTTTTTGTTTTGAACTTCACAATGTAATTTTCATTCTTATCTTTTATAATGTAAGTTTTAAACTATTTTTTAAGTGATATTTAGGAAATATAGGGGTTGAAAGAATATGGATTGAGTTCCAAAACAATTAGATATACAAATATGTTTCTAGTCCTTCCTTCTATCCTTTCATTTTTTCTTAGAAAATTTTATTTTTTTAAAGGCTTCTCCAATTTTGCCAAACCCTAGTCTTTCACATTCTTTCAAAAATATTTGGTGGACCAGCGGGTTCTTTTGGATCCACATGGACCCTTTAGACCACTTAGAAACTTAAACAAGTTTAAACCATGGCCTTCAAAACCAAAGTCAAAAAATTTAAATAAATCTTGAAACAAAGAATTTTCCTCCTTCTATTGTTACAATGATTTGAAGAGTTTTATTGATATCTAGAAATTTTTACTAAAGTTTTACCTCTTCATAAAAACACATCTTGGTTTTAATATTTTCCAATTCTATTTAATGGCTCCAAAAGTATGTTCAACATGAAACTAATCCTTACGTCACACATTATACTTTTTAAATTGAAAATTACTCCTTGTTAACCATAAACAAATAAGAAAATTATGCACAACAAAATTCCATATTTAATTTCTCTTCTTTTGATTGATCCTAACCTCCAAGGATTGTCCAAGATAAATAAATAAATAAAAGTGATAAAGGCTTTTCTATTGTAGATAGACCTTGGTTTTTCAACTCTTTAGACATTCTTGTTTGGCTCAAGATCTCCTTTTGAATCCAAAAATCCCTTATGAGCCACTCAAATCTTTTTGAAAAGATTGAAAGATGTTCTCTTGTTTTCCCATTAAATATAGAATTACTATTAACAACCAAGCCTAAGGAAATGCCCCTTGGCAATTGCTCCTTAGTTTTAAATAATTTCATTGCACTCCTTTAACACAATATTGGATAATCATTATTTTCATCCAATTGTACATAGCTTACCATTATTTCTAAGATACTTGAGTCTCCTCAAAGGTAGTTTTGGATACAAAAAGATCCCCTAGATAAAGAAATTCAAAAACAATGTCTACTTATCTCAAATCATAATGCAAAAATAAAAATATTTTTATTTTATTCCTCACATTTAAAAGTTAGATAATATTCTCTTTTAAAGTTTTAAATTTTAAGGCTTTGATTTTGTGGTAAATCCTAGTTATTCTACTTTTTGAATTTTCTTTTATCTCGTACAGTACTTGGACAATCTTAATCCTTTAGTATCTAAAAGACACACATGTGGTTTGTGGATGTGTTAAATCTGAATTTGCTTGAAATCCAAAACGACTTCGGTTGTGGGATCCTCAGATCCTAGTTGGGCACATTATATGTAACAGTTTGCAAAAATCTACTCATATAAAAGCTAAGAATACATTGCTATATACATTAAGTACACCAAAATACAATGAATACCATGAACAGACTCTATTTTATTTTATACACATGCAAAATGATTTGGATCCTAGATTTTGATAGAATTTTTTCTTAAAGAGACTCTTCATTGTTTTGTTATTGTTGATCTCTTTCATTGCATATGAAAATTTTGTTTTAGTTCGAATAAGTTTGGAATTTTTTGTATTTAATCAAGTAGTTAGAAGTGAAAAAATGATCAATAATCATATAAAGATTTTTACTTTACATGTGATATGCTAATGCTTCTACTATCAGCTAGGTGAAAAATTGATCATGTTTCATTAAAGTACAAAATTCTTATAAAAATCCATTGATGGATAAAGTACTATATCCTCCAATTTCCACAACTTCCACTACCAACTTACGGTAGCCTAGTTAAGTAGATGTATAACTTACTAAACCTTCTGACGTTTAACGGTTAACCCCCAACTACCCAAAGTCCCCTCATGGGACTTTTTGAGTGTGGATAGGGTACCACATTCTCAATTGTAGGCATTGTTTTTGGAGATTTTATTTATTGAATGGGCAACGTTTTATTAGCTTTTTTTATAGAAATTTTGTAGAAATTTGACTTATGGTTCAAAGGTTCCAATTTTTTTCACTAACATATACAAATAGTGCAAAGGTTTATGTGACATTTCACATATACCATCGTAAAACTTTTAATTTTTTTTAATTCCATAGAAATTCGAGTTATTGTTTATTTAAAATAAAGAAAATTCTTCTTGAAAAAGAAATGGAAGTCTTTGCATCTACTATCTGATATATCAATTTCAAAAATATGAAATGGATATGATATACGCTAAACATAAAGTGTATTATTAATTCACAACACATAGTTGCCATGCAGGATTTTTAAGGACATCTTACACCCCTCTTCTACTACTAAGATTTGGTTCACAAGTGCCTAACATGATCCTTTCCAAGTCAAAATAATAATTTCACGGCCTAGAGTGCAAAAAATTGCCATAGAAGGTGGTCAAAGTTTGTTGAAGGTGTTTAGTATGACCTCAAAAAGAGTATATTTCTCACTTCAAAGGCTAATATCTTATAATCCGTAAGGTCAAACATACCAAAAAATTTCACCACACACTCTTTTACATTCTTAGTATAAGATCCTACCGTTCAATTTTTCAAAGAAAAATCATTTTGTATCATTTTGTGTTGCATGCACTGAAAATGGGAGTTTTGAAGTGTTCTTGAGGGAAAATTGCCTTGGGCGTTAGGGGATTAAATCCCATTGTTATTTCTATTGTAATTAATATCCTAGTTAAAGGGCGCATTTAAACAAAACCTTCGAATGACACATTAGATTCAAAGGACCAAACCAAGGGTGAAAAGACAAAGCTTGACTAGAAACCAATTCTATTCTATATAGAGATAATATAACTTTGATGATTATTATCTATAATATCAAAACAAAGGTGGTATGAAATTTGAAACCTTATCAGTTGTAGTTCAAAACTCAAATTTATTCACAAAAAATAATTCGGGCCTTTGGAAATGAGGAATTACTTGAATTCCTTCAGTAATGGTAGATATATCCACTACTACATACGATCTATGATGTTCTAATTTCCACATGAGAATTGGACAATCTAATATATCATGGATTTGTACAAAGCGATATGCACGTAAAAGAGCTAGATCCTTTTCAATGTTCTCACCCAAACTTGTTGTACATAGACATTTGAACAATAATCGCAATTGGCCATACATCTGCATTGGTCTTTCTGCATCATTTGAATCAACTTCAAACCCAACAACACTGAACCATTCATTGCCATGAAATGATGGAGTAGCTCGAACATACATTGCTTGAGCTCCTTGTTCAGATTCCATCCTCGGAGCTAGAGTGGAATATATTTGCATTGCCTACATAAAAAAATTCAATGTTTAGTTTAGTTTGTAGAATTTCTTATATTGATACTATTTAAAGCTATATATATATAATTCATATGCTAAGTGGATACATACCTTAAGTGTTTCAAATCCAGGTGCCATTGCAAATGCATCAAGACGACTTATTAATTCCACTCCAATCTCTGGCTGTGCCCTCAGAAATTGTTGCACCTTTGATAATTCAGATGTTTCCATGGCACTCGATGCAATTGAGTTATCAATGATAATAAAATTTCTTCTCAGAGTTCACTCAATACATATGAACCAGATTCGAGTACCTACACATATATCATGTAGTCATAAGTATACATATATACCTTTTTTATACTGTAGTTCACTTTTATATTATTTTACAGAATGATTCTATAAAGATAAAACATAATTAGAGTAAAAATATTGAATACATACTTGAGTAAGTGCAGAACTTCTCTTCTCAGGATGTTCATATCCTTCTTTTCCAATTGTAAATTTTCTCAATGCTTGTAGTCTTCTGTTGTGTTTTGCGATAAAACCTTGAAAGTTTTTTTTATTATTAGCTCTATATGCCGTCTTCATCAAAGCTATGTGTAGATGCTCATACATATTTGAGCTATACTCAAAAGGAAAGCCTAATCTTCGTATAGTTGAAGTATAGTGGGACATCCCATGTATTTATACAATTTGAAATTCGGATTTCTGCCAACAAGAAAATTCTTGTACAAAAGTAGCAACCACTCTACATACATCATATGTACAAAACATTAACGAACTTATTTTTTGAGATATGTATATATATATATATCTGTATACATATAATTATATTGCAATAAATTCCTATATAAATTATAAAAAGAAGTTATAGTTTAGCTATGCACCTGTCTGCCATATGACTCATTTCCAATAGCATTTCTTCAGTGTATTCTTTTGAGCGACATGCCATTCTGTATCACTTTAGGAACTTCACAATACCTCCTATAATATTATCCGCATATAAATCAAGCATGCAAAATGCTATTACCTGCAGATATTCAATACACATATTTTCAAAAGTATTGATATTTAAGAATTAAATACAATCAATAAAAAAAATCTTCCGATATAAATTTTGTATATAAAGTATTGTTTCACTTACCTGTAATACTGATCGGTGCTCAAACGCAGCAAAATTTGCATTTGACACAAAATAACCGCCTCTCTCTGTTCCCGGTACTGAAAATTATGGAATCTTGCAAAGTCTTTAATATACACAAGCCTTCGATCCATTTCGGGTAATACTTGAGTAGACATTTCTTTTCCAATACTCCTTAATATACTAACAACTGTTTTGAATATTCCAAGGTTGGCTTGATGTAGCATATCCACATTTACTGAAAGGTATGGATTACCATAAAGTATATCCCCTCCAGCAAATCCCCATAGTGCACACTATACAAAAGTACAAAATAATAAACATCAAATAGAAACTTCGAGAGAATATAATTATAGTATCAATCATGTTATTGTACTCATATTTATTGTGTCCCTATTTTATTAAAAACTTCATTTAATAACACAACTAACAACCTTCAAAATTCAATCTATAATAGAACTTTCAACCTTTAAAGCTCAATCAATAATACCAATGACAACTATAAAAATCAAATAAATATTACAAGTGACAATTTCTCTATACTCCACAAATGATTATATGTAAAATTCAATGCAATAACATGTAAGTACACTCTATGTTAATAAAATAATACTCACTTACAGGAATAAGATGCATTGAATGATCTTTTGATAATTGTACAGCTTCCACAGAAGTTGCATTTTGTATCATGTTCAAAATTTCTTTCATTGTTGCTTTGGTTCGAACTGGGTAATGTAGACTAACATCACGTAAAGCATCCTTGGAGCACATACAAATGCTACAAGGAAAATTACATTTTTGCGAAGCAAAAGTGCATGTCACCTGCACAATGACCTTGCACAATAAAAAAAAATATAGATATATAATATGTTCTTTACCAAAGATACTTTATATGTTTTTTTTTCAAATTTTTTTTCCTCATGCAACTTATGTTTGACAAATCTAAATTTTTACCTTGCTCCCTTCTGGATAATCACAAATGTAGGCATACAATCTAGGATACACAGTTCTTTCAATTCCAAACGGGTCAGTGATTTGAATTCCTCTGCATCAAAAACCACGCAACAATGATCATTTAAATTGTTATATGTATATCATATCTACTTATAATAAGTAAATTTATACATTATACTCTATTGACTTACAATAAAAGATATAATATAATTTCAAAGATTATATATTAAACTAACATACCTGAAACTTGCTTCTTTTAATGGTTGAAGAACATGTGTCAAACAATTTTGAAATAATTGAACTCGCTAAAATGCACTTGAAGAACGTGTAGGAAGAATTGGCAATATTGCCAATAAACAATGACCGTCATCTAAATATCAATTTTCGCAAGATATATTTGCAATACTTAGAACAATGGGATGTCCGACTACTTTTGAATTCTTAGATAAAAAAGTCTCATCACTGTATAAAATTAATGGAGCAATGACTCCACCTGGGTTGTTCAGTTCTTTCTACACATTTCAAACATTAGATCATTAATCCCCAAAAAAATTTGAAATAAAAAAATTATATAATATTGTTCTTTAATACATGATATTATATGGTTTTCATATTACAGCGATTGCTTTCAATTTCCAAAATACAATTAATCCCTAAAGGCCCAAGTGTACCTACGGGGTACAAAAATGTACACTTTGATGGCAATTGTCTTTTAATCCATACTATCAAAATTCACAAAATTTTAGCCAAATCACCTAAAAAAAGTTTAGAAGAAGATCCTACATTTACATTTTTAAAAAGTTCATCTTGGTAGTGTTTTATCAACAAAGTGGAGATTCCTCTAAAATGGATTGGACTTTTAGAGGTTAACATAACAATACCTGCATTTCTTGCCACCATATTCCTGTATCAGGAGTAGAATATACACATTGATCATCTTGGATTTGAATACGTCGTCCCAATTTAAATCCTTCAGCAACAACTTGTGTCGAAAACAAGGATTTTAAACCTTGTATTGGATCGCGATAATGTAAAATATGTCCATCAATATCTTCTTCCTTCCATCCATCTGCTTCTTTACACATGACGTCTCCATAAGTGTTAACGGTTGTAGTTGATCCTACCTTTAGATCTTCTACCATGAATGAAGGATGTAGTATTACATCATTAAATAGATTATCCACATCTTTGTTTGATAATCCGGAAGACCTTTGACATGATCGTATCCATCGGATAAGACGTTCCGTTGAATCCATATGAGGTGTGTCATATTCATTTTCTTCACACCCATATTCATGTGAGAGAGGCTCTTCAAGTCTCTCGTGCCCGGGTCCTGAAATCGATTCATTGTGTTCCAAATCTTCAATATCTTCTATAATATTTGGTATTGATGAGGGTCCTGCTTGCTCATGCACAGAGAGTCTACTTCTCTTTAATGTGTTGCATTTTAACCTTCTATGAGACGCTAGTGCAATACCTCTCAAAAAACCTGTCCACCCACAAATATCACAATAAAGTGCTTCCATAAGGGATGCCTTTATTTCACACAAGATAAGTCATAAATCACTCTCATAATAATATGATAGATTGCTCCAAGAGTGCCAAGTTGGAAGATGCTACAAACATTCAAGCCCTGAAGAAGCATACACAGAGTATTGGAATTAGTAGTGGATCAGGGTATGAATTTTTTTGTTTAGAATTCAAACTATAATTTAATCATTACAAATAAATATGACACAAAACTCTCCATTTCAATTTGTCGCTTGCATTACTACATGTGGTTATTACAGAAGTTCAAATGTTACTAATAAAAATATAATTATGAACAATTCATGCGATTTTGAACTCGAATAGAGCAAAGCATGAAGGAGGCACACATTAACAACTGCGATGTCACATTAACGACCATATAGAGAGGCGAGAACAATTCAACAAAACTAAATATGCGTTGCTTCAAGCCTCACCATCAGCACTAGAATCACCAGCATCAATAAATCTTGTGTAGAAATAAGAGATGTTCAGATCTAGTGAACCGTATTCTACCAGAGTATTGCATCCCTAATATATCAACAAAATAATGGAAACGATATGACGGTTGCTTTACTTTGGGCACTCGAATATTGCAACATGCACATCCAAATAATTGCTCAA
The DNA here is from genome assembly GCA_963971425.1 of Bryoerythrophyllum caledonicum. Taxonomy (NCBI): domain Eukaryota; kingdom Viridiplantae; phylum Streptophyta; class Bryopsida; order Pottiales; family Pottiaceae; genus Bryoerythrophyllum; species Bryoerythrophyllum caledonicum. The sequence continues at coordinate 10,801,826 of OZ020522.1, read as the reverse complement.
GGAATACCAGTCGTGGAATGTCAAGAGTATTGTCAAAATAATTTCAGATATACATAGAGCACTGACTTGCCACTAAGTCGTTGATATAATTGAACGAAACAATAGTGCTGCGCACATATAGAAACCTTCCATGCTCAATAACTAGCACATAAAAGAATGTTGGGCTGCAAATCCAATTTTCCACAATTCTATCTCATTAGATTCGGGGTGCAAAGTTAAAGAAGGATGCAATGCTGGAAATCACAACAATATTGTTCCTACATGCATGAAACTTAGGTTGCCAGCATTTTGAATAAATATGTTTGGAGTCGTAGCAAAGTAAGAAGCCACTACAACGTGCAACCTGTAACGCGTCACGAATCTATGCACAGTCCAACATTATGGAAATGATAAGAGACCTTCTTTGGCATGCAATGCATGAGGCGCCAAATTTTGAACCTCACTACTGGAATGAGATGGATAGTGCAGTGCTTCAAGGTTTCGATGTCTTGTTTGACTCTGCTCCTCAACCCTAATCTTTGTTTATTTTAGAGCCGTTTCTCAAGATTTTAGCAATACCAAACTAGAAACTGATTATTCCTAAAGAAGCAGCTTCCTAGGCAATCCACAGCTCACAAGCATCCTATAAGATCAACAACAGACCTCTTATGTATTGATATTTTCTAGAGAAGCATCACAATGTGTCAAAAAGTAGAAATTGTCACCAACCAAAAGTCTATGATTTCGTCTATCAATAGTCCTGGAATTGCAGAGGGCCTACAGGGCAAAAGCAAAGAGGAGTACTAGCATATCTTTTAGCGTCTCTTTCTAGCAAGATTACTAGAAGAGCTTGCACATCTAGCTAGGCTAACCTTGAAGTAGTGTGATTCACAACACTCCATACCTGTCTCCGATTTCTTTAACAGCTTGACGGCGCACATACTCAGGAGCGGTAGACCCAAAAGTGTCAAAGTTAGGACGTACTTCCAAATTTTTGGCAACTCACTCCAACTCCTGCACACAAAAAACGGCTCGGAAAACTGAGACTCACTCTCATCAAAGGAACCGATTCCATTTCAACTTGTTGGAAATGATCTAGGAGTACACACATTACATACATACAAATGACAAGCGGTTGAAGTCAACGACAAGGATACTGAAACAACTCAATGTGTAGCAGAAAATTCTAAGTCATCGAAGCAATAATCTAGCACATTATGAAGCTTCAAGATCATTGAGTTAGTACCCACGAGATATTAGAGAGTAAGTTTGCGACCATCTTGAAGACTTGAAAGATTACCGATAGATATAAACATGCGCACTTACTTTTGCATACGCACCAAAAAGTCTGCAGCGTGAAAAATCCTCTCGTGCACTTGTCAAAGATCCTAAACACGTTTCTGCTGACCGTGGACTCAAAAAGCTCTCAAGGAAGAATGCACTTACATATTTTCATCGCGTTATAAAATTCAATCAAAGTATTATCACATGTATTTTATTGATAGAACAATATTATGGTCTCATATTCGACGCCCATCTGTCGAAGTCACTTTGGCGCAATAACTCCTCGTCGCCTCTATGCCACTTCGAGCATTAACTCCTCGCCTCCTTAATGCCACATATTTGCGCATTGACTTGAAGCCGCCTCTTGGCTCTCCATCACTCTGGCCTTTGAGATTCAGTGCATGGTGTTCTCTGTATTCCTTTGTCAAAACATAGGAATAACTCCTGGCTTGTCCTGCAATCAATGAAGTGCTTTAATCACCAGTGCTCACCCACTGACATGTAACTTATCGCATGTATATATGATGCAAGAGCGTTTGGTAAGCAAAAACCTGAATCGCCGTTCGGTGGCTTTGGTGCGACTCAGCCGCAGCAGAACCTCTTTCGGGTCCCTGTCTTTTAGATAGTCGCAACTAACATTTGGCAGCCAACCGCTTCGTTCGACAACGCCAGGCTTTGGTGCGCAGTCCACCCGTGCGTTCGGGAGCATGACAACGCCGCTATTTGGAGCGTCGACTCCTGCGTTTGGTGGTGCGACATAGTCAACGCCTGCTTTCGAAGCATCGACATCGACGCATGTGTTTGGTGCGTCAGCTCGTGCGTTTGAGGGAGGATTGGCGTTTGAGCAGAGTGCGTCTACGTTTGGTGCGAGCAGCACGGCCGACTTTAGGAGCACGCCGGCGGCTTCCCTTTTTGGTTAGTCCGAGACTAGTGAGGTGAGAATGGCATGGTGGATGTAGGAGAGTTGTCCTGTGATTGATGGTGGTCGTCATGTGATTGAGGTGTTGTTGATATCTCTCTGTTAGTAATGTATTTGTGCAAGTGTTGTTAGAGTGATTTGTCAGCGTTGTTTGTTGCGTTATATTAAATGGTATTTGATTGTCTGGTTTTACAGTTTGACATGTGAATTAATTATTTATTCTAGTGCGTTTATGTTTTCTGAGATCCTAAGAGTAGGTTATTATAAGTTCTACCATTTTTTGTTATTGAAGCATTTCTTGCCGTTTAATAGACATCAAGAGCTAATATTAATTTTGAATGAATGTTTTGTAAGATTTGAGAGCTTTCCGCCATGGAGGATATATCACAAAGATCAACTCAAGGACGTCCAACAGATGTTCTTAATTCCCCATCTGGAACGCCAACTTCTACACCGCCACCTCAAGCTACCTCTACTAGAACTCCTAGCATTCCGGTCTCTTTCAGTGGTCCTTCTTTTCTTCCTCCCCATAGACCATCCCATAATCCATTTGTGAGTCCTTTTTTTTGTACGATCACGAAGAAGAAATCTCGGAAGCACATCGAGTTCTTCAACTCGACCACGATCACCAGAAGCTCGAGGCATGCCATCCACAACTTCGATGCCTACACAAGCACCAACTTCTATGCCTACACAAGCACCAACTTCAGAAGGTAAATTATTATGATGTTTACAGTATTCTATGACTTGTTAAAATAATTCTATTTTGAAGTTATTATAATGTTATCAATAAAGCATAAACAGAATTTGTGTTCTATTTCCAATGACTGAAGGTTTCAAAATGATATTCTTGACTAAGAAATCACATCCCAATTTTTTCCAGGCACAAATGCTACAAACAGAGGAACCTCCACTAGTAGCAATCAAGAGAGGTTGGTGAATGAGCTACAACAACGAAATCTAGAGCTTCTAAATTGAATCAGTGATATGATTGCACGAAATGAAGAATCCTCAAAGCAACACGAGTGCACACAATGGATTACATTGAAGACTCGGATGGTCGCCATTGTAGATACGGTACTCTTGAGTGATAAAACTTTTGCTTGTTTACACCCTAAGAGAAGTGATGTATTCAATACCATTCTTGAGGAGTATCAAGTAGCAGATGATGAGGGTATTCGACGCCGGTTGGAGAACGCATGGATTGGAAAAGGCGAGGATAAACGTTCTTTGAAAACTCACGTGGTCAATTTTTTATGCTCTAGAAGAGGTCTCTTCACACATACAGTTCGTACAAAATTACATCGGATTTTGAAAATTCCCCCAAGGCCTAATATTACTACAGAGAGTCTTGAAGATTTATATGCCTGGAGGGAGCTGAAGAAAAGTTGGCTGGAAGGTAAGTTGGTACAATATTTGTATAAATCTAGTATTTCAGCGTGACAATGTCTTTGTGTTCATTACCTTTTAATGTTTTGTAGAGGAAAAGTGGTGCGGCGTTGGTGATGATTCGTATGGATCAGATGCCGTACATGGATCGATTGCAAAAGTTGTGAATGGAAAAAGATACCGCAAGAGAGATATTATTCGACTCAACCCAGAACAACTTGCGTGGTTTCTCCATGTTGTAAGTTTGTTTTCATTTTAATTTGCTCAATCCGTTTCATGGAAATTAGTTACTTACCAAATGGCTCTATGTGGAATGAACAGATGGCACTCTCACTTGAAGATAGCACTCTCGCAGATGGAGATTCAGACGAGCATTGGATGGCTATTGGACAACGTGCAGATTTCATCAAAGAAAACGTGGACAGATTGAAACGATTTCATGTTGTACTACATCCATCGGAGAGCAATATGAACGATGACAACTGGGATGAGGATACAGATGCTCCACTTTTATAAATATTATTATATTTATAAAATTGTAATATAAAAAAAGTCGGAAGCATGGCCATGCAGACGAAGCGCATGACTTGTGTCCGGTTTAGAATTGACCCTTCACCAAGTAACTGACAAGGGCTGCCTCTCGCGCTTCATATCCCAATGTTTCGCATACTAGATGCTTAAGAACATGGGTTATACATGCAGGACCTCGGACTTGCAACAGTAGCACCTGGATGTGGTAAACAGGCCTGGTCGCAGCTCATCTAGAAAACATTTTTCGGCTCATTGGAAAGAGTTGTGGTTTGTGTGCAACAATGACCATGAGTTGTGAAATGTTCGAAAGATTCGCCTCTGGCATGCTCGGGACCTGTAGTTGGAGATGATTATGGAATAGTTGGAAGATTTTTAGAGGATTCGGATGTACTTGCTGAAGTTTTTCATTCGTAAATATTCACATGCATGAGATTTTTAATAAACATAAAATGGATTGACATTAGAAGGATGGAATTGGTTTGCATTCTACTGGTGATTCGTGATTTGGACCTTGGTCTAGGTTTCTAAGGAATTTTTTTTTGGAGAACATTCTCACAATATTCAGACATGCAAGATTGACTTTATGTCTGCTCTTTGGGACCTCGGTTTTTAGGTCCGTACAGTTGAGTTACGTTTCATCAGCTTTTCCTGCGGAGGGATAGTTTCTATGTGAATTTCAGTCTAGCGCAGTAGACGATTTCCATGAAGATGGCCATATTCGTTATATTGAGACTTTTCAGAGATTTTGAGACAAAATGCTAGTTCTTGAAAATTCATTTTAAAAAATAATGACTACAACAAAAAATAAATAATGCTCAAATAGTGATTCTATAATGAAAATCTAAAAGCCGGTGTTGGTATCTATTTATAAAAAAATATTGGTAAAGAGATAAAGCGGTTTATCCTTGAGTCGAGGATAAAATTGAGACTGCAAAAAGTCTCAATTTAACGAATATGACGTTGAAGGATTGTGAAGCCCTCTCCAGATAAGATACTCAACCAAGACCTCTACGTGGATTCTTTTGAAGGCTTGATTTTACAATGCGTCCCTTCATCTAATGCTCTGTTGCGTAACTGTAACTGAATGCCTGGGGTTGAGGGGTAGAGACCAGTGTCCCTAGGGGCGGAGACAACGGCGTCTCGGAGGTCCAGTGCGGTGGAGCGCGCTGCGGGAAGAATGCAGGCAAGGGCGAGGACGTGGAGAAGACGTCGTTGTTCATTAGCATCATGGACGCCCTGGACTTCGCCGTTGTGAGGTCGGAGAAGGACGCCCAGCTTCTGCGGGATGCTAGGACTGGCACCAAGTCTGGACAAAGAATGTCGAGAGAACAGGTATGTGTCTAGAGTGAGAGAAAGAGAGAATTATGTTGAAGGCATTCCTCCCAGCTAGCTCATTAGTTGCAGTGTCAATTGCTTCAAATCTAGTTAGGTGAAGGCAAACAATGCAGATCAACCGCTGGATCGTCAACGGCTTGTGCATTGTTGTTCGCACGATGACTCCGTTTTCTTTATGGTAAATTTCAAAGCTGTGTTTCTTTATGTCACATCTCACTTACGGTTGTGGAACATGAGTTTATGGTGGCATTGATGATCTTCAGCTTTTTGAGTTGAGATCATCTCTTTGCAGCATCAGAGCTAGGGTTACATGCAATCAGAGCATTAGAGATTGTGTTGTGATGGATATTAGACTGTAGTTTTATGAAAGTTATCATGTCGTCTTTATCTAAGGAAGAGGATATTGTACTGTAATTTTCATGAAAGTTTTCAAGTTGACTTTTGTTGAGACAAAGGGGTTTGAATGATCACCAATCCTCCAGCTTTGAAAATCGATGTTCAGTTTGCAAGAAGCACAAACCGGAGACAGTCATAGAAGCCAAAACTAGTGAAGTCTCTTTCTGTGTACACTGAGAGCTTTTAGTAGACAGACAATGTTGTTTTTCTACCATTCATGACATTGAAGATGTGTATATTCTATGCAGGTGATGGTGCCATTGATCGTTCTTTTGAGCAAGAATTGACACAATTTCCTAATTTTAAGGTGAAGTGAAGATTTTTGCAATGAAATCAACGTTTGATTGTTGATACTTGAATGCATCTCATGTCTATGTACCTTGACTATGTAACTGTGTGATTGGTGCGATTGTTCTCCTTTTCATGCATGTGAGACGTCATCAGCTCCTTTCTTCGAATGAATTTGTTATGTGTTTCTTATGCGAGAGGCATATACCATTTCGTTTAAATGAGTGCAGAGCAAGAAATGCCACCATGAAGGTACTTCATTATTTCTGAACGACACATGTGTTTCAGACTAATTCATGTACCATTTCGTTTAAATGAGTGCAGAGAAGGTACTTCATTGTTTCTAAACAACACATGTCTTTCAGACTAATTCATGATGGCACCTGACAGAAAAATGAACTCAAAAACGTTATCGGAGGCATGGCAGCCAAGTCACTGCGGTGCATTGCATTCGCGTATTGGCCTATTTTTTTATCGTGGATCAACCTTCATGCAAGCACATTTCAGCCCTTTCATTTGGAAAAGGTTCGCCCTACACTCTCCGCTAACTCAAACGTGGGCATGCTGAAACTCTAGGAATGGTCTCAACGGTACTGATCGAAGAATCATGGTAAGTTTCATTACTTGCATTAAACATTGATGCAACATTACAAACGTTTATAGATCTGCTGCCGTCTGTGTAAACGTAATCTTTCTGCTGACTTGTTGCTTGTTTATTATTGCAGCAGGGCCATGATTTTAGTGTGCGCTCCCTCAAATGCAACGCTGGACGAGTTGGCAGACCGCCTCAGGCACCAAATGTCAGATGAATCTGGAATCAATTTTAGCCCAATAGACGAGAGCTCGAAATGGAAGTAGCCAAAGACGATCTTATTCTGCTCAGCATTTGTGGCATCTAGGTATATGCATTTCGATGATCGGTGTAGTGGACTCGTCCACTATATGTGTTGATGGACATGTCTCTCATGTATTCAACATTTTTTTTAATGCAGGAACCTTGGAGACCTGGTGTGAAGCAAACTGTGCAAAGATGTCAACATGCAGGAGTCATTACTTGTATGATTTATCAGCCTTTCTCATATGATTTGGAACAAGTGGGTTATCGATCTTCAATGTTGATTATGACGAGGTGCGGAAATTCTTGTCTATTATTTATTATGATGCCAATATGTTATATGTTTCATAGTCCCAAATTGTTATGTTTCACTAGCACTGGAACTAAGAACTCCTCAGACTCTGATGCAATTTTCATAAGGTTAGAACTAGTTTTAGTCGTGAATGAGATTGAAAGAGTGGTCATGTTCTAGGTTATACATTAGCATGTGTTTCATAATTTCATTTGTATTGCACATTAAGAAAGATGCAAACAATATTCTTTTGAGGTCTCTGTATGTGAATATCCACTAGCTTGATTTTGAGATGCACAAATTGTTGATTATCTGATCAAAGCAATATTTGTTTTCAGGATCCTTAGCGCAAAGTGTACAACCAAGAAAAGGCAACTTTGTGGTTTGATATGGAACTAGGCATTGATGATCATAAGGTGAATTGCATACTTGAGTCTAGCAAGTTTCATGATGTAATCCTTTGATGCTGATCTTTGTTCAATGTGAGGAATGTTGTTATTAATGGGTTCTACTCAAGGGCTTGAGTGTTTGAATTAGAAGCAAGTGAAGGGAACTATGTGTAAGGCCTCGTGTGGTCAAGCAAATGTGGAATATATGTTTTTTCTTTTATCATGTATTCCATGTTTTTTGTATGTTATATTTCTATTGAAATACTTGCATGGAGTTTGTGAATTCTTGTATATTACATTTTAATATTCAATTTTACATAAAATTATGAAATTCTACATTTGTGTTACCAAAATCATTTATATCATTTTTTATTTCTATTTTCTAAAATTGACATGAAAGTATATGAAGTTTATATGACATTCGAATTTAAAAAGTGTTGTTTATAAAATAAAAAGCATATAACTTTTATATATACTAAAAACTATATAACAATTGCCCTAAAATCAAATATTTGTTATACATGTCCTTTATGGTCTTTCCCTTGGTTAGCTTTAATTTCCATACACACTTTATAAAAAAATTCTAGAAAAATTATATTGTAAAATAAATAGTAAAATATGTAAACATCATAAGCAAATTTTGATATATAGAACTTGGATATGGTTTATAGCATTTCTAAATAAGGACAATATAAAAAAGTACATGATCAATATGAATTTTGTATTGTATTAAAACATAGCTATTATATGAGTATGATAAAAAGGCAAAGATATACAAAATTTATTTTACAATAAAGTTTGATTGAGTTTATATATTCTGTCTTTAGATTTTCTATAAAAACTTAAAGATATAACATTCATAAGAATTTGATATCGCATTTGTATAGACTTTTGCATTATATGTGGACGATATCGTTTCTACATAAGAAACATAGTATACCCAAGAGCCCCTTGAAACGATATGATTTTCATATGCAAAAGATATGGTTCATAGGCCCTCGGATTTTTGTGATGCAAGCAAGAGTCTGTGAGATCTACACTTCAATCTGAGCAATCATACAAGAGCAATGGCAGTTAAGGGATCAGGGAAAGCCGAATTATATAATCCAATGCTTTTTGAAATCTCATCCCATCATCCCCCTTCACTTCACACTACTCAACACTCAACAAAAGAAACTGTAAACTTCTATCATCGTATCCATCTTAGGAACATCTAAAGATTTTAAAAAATAGAGAGCCAAAAACTGAGTTATATCATCATAAAATGGCCATATTTGTTAAAATTGAGACATTTCACGAAGTTTGAGACTTCCATCCCTCTTATTGTCAAGTTCAAAGTCACTCATTTGAGACTTTGTCTCAATTTAATGAATATGGCGTTAGAATGTGAAATAACAAGGTGCTTTGCACTTAGAAAAGCACATGATTGCTTTCTTAGAGGTCTTGTATGGAAAAGAATTTTACTTTCACAGAGCTAATACTATGCCACATCTTCAAAAATATTTCATGATTAACTCTTTAAGGCCAATGAGCTTTTTCACCCTCCGAGAGTCTACAAGTGATCTAGATCATGCTAAACAACATCTACACATAGGGTGCATTTCGTCCCGACCCCAATTCACAGAAATTTCTACGATTAGATGCTTGCACCGATTTTTGTGGTGACGGTCTCAATGGATGTCCATCTTCCTCCACTTCCTTACCATAGTTTCACTCTTTGATGGAGGTGGCATGTTACGTTTGCTATCAAGATTGCCGAAACGACCCAAAAATGGTCGCTTGTCCTTACCCTCTACCGCCCACGAAGCCCAAAATGGGCCTCCGGAGGTGCTAAAACTCAATTTGCATGAATTTCATGAGGAATTAGGCTTCAAGATACAGGGTTCAGATTTGCGCGCTCATTACATGAACACTCTCCAACAATCAAATCATGATTTGGAGTTATAAGAACTCATGGAAAAGATAGGAAACCAACACAAAATAATTCAAATACACTAAAATAGAGTGGATACAGCGAACACCATGCCGCATACTATGTTATATTTCACACACATGCACATTGATTTTGGTCTTAAATTTTGATTGAACTTTGTCTTCAAGACATTCTTCATTGTTTTGTGATTGTTGATACCTCTCCTCACATAAAAATCTTCAGTTTTGATCCGTATAAGTTTGGAACATTTTTGTATACAATCAAATAGACGAAAACCAAAAAAATCATCAATAATCGTGTATAAATATTTTCTTCATATAGGATAAGTCAATGCAAAGCTATGAACCTAGTGCACATGTGAACTGATTTTATTCAAAGTACAAAAATTCTTGCAAGAATCTATTGATGGTTAAAGTAGGACACCCTCCAAAATCCACAGTTTTCACTACCAATAAACGGTAACTTTAAACACTATAATCTATTCCATCAACCGTTGGATGTTGTGCAAATTCTCCCCAAAGTTAAGGTCATGGTTTGAGTTCAATAATGTAAGGTTAGATACTAAAATTAGGAATTATAGTTCCATCAAATCTAGTATAAAGAAGAAAAAAATCAGCAGAAATCTTGGTTATTCCAGAAACATAGCTGGGCAGAAAAGGGAAGAAACTTTGAGGAACCTGTCAAAGATTGATTCCAGTTCATCCACGTGTCAGCGCTACAAGGCACAACGCTGCCAACAAGGACGCCAAGTGGCAAGCACTCACATCGCGGCTCCAAGTCCATTGTCACTTCAAACACACAAAACCATCGCCTCAACTCACTCATCACGTTTACAAATCCTCAATTTTTCTTCGATTCTTCATATTTTTTCATTCTTATTTTCATTTCTAGTTTTCGGTTTACATTCCAGAAGCAAAAGTTACAGTTTTGTAGAGATTCTGTGTGAGAGAGAGAGAGAGAGAGAGAGAGAGAGAGAGAGAGAGAGAGAGAGAGAGAGAGAGAGAGAGAGAGAGAGAGAGAGAGAGAGAGAGAGAGAGAGAGAGAGAGAGAGAGAGAGAGAGAGAGAGAGAGAGAGAGAGAGAGCGCGGGTGTTTTAGTCTTGAAATGGCAGAGTATGCGGACGTGAGCTATGGGAAATTGCTGCGCAAGCAGATGTTGGCCGGAGGGTTGGCAGGAATGCTAGCGGACGCTTGCATGTACCCCATGATGACTGTCAAATCCAGGCTCATGGTGAGTTTGTTATGTGTACAAGATTGCATTTTCCTCTCTCTTCTACTTTGAGTTTTAGGTGCAAGGAGGTTTAGGGTTCTATCTTCTGTGTATAAACGTTGATTTTATCTTTATTTTTAGGTGCAAGGAGGTGCCAGCAGTAGTGGGACGGCGGCATTGTACATGTATAAGGGTCCCTTGGACGCCATCTACCAGATAGGGACCAAGGAGGGCATGAGGACGCTCTACAAAGGGTTCTCTACCGTGACACAGATTGCTCCAGCTCAGGCGCTCTACATGGCGACATACCAAACGTCCAAGAGATACCTCCCAGGTAATAATATGATGCCAATTGAATCTTTTGGGACATGAGTCTGAGAAAATTAGGGTTATGGATATCACTTTGTAAGGTCGAGTATACTATCCTAGAAATGCATTCATGTGTGTATGAGAATGGAGTACTATCCTAATAACTGATTTCTATAAAGCAAAAACTAAGTATTGAACAACCATTGCAGTGTCCTATACCTTCTTTTCAAGCTGAATTTCCGTTTTTGCAGGTGGAATGGACAACCCTGTGACGCAATTTGCAGGAGGTGTGCTTGCGACTCTGGTGCAATCGACGGTGATGGTGCCCGTGGAGGTCATCCGGCAGAGACAGATGATCCAAACGGGAGGAGAAGGCTCATACACGGTGAGATAGTGTGTTCATCCAGGTTTTAGGATAACCTCTGACATTCACCTTGGCAGAAAGAAGTACAGCATTAGTGTGTGGTTTTCTCACTGATTGTTGTGGTCATTGTTGTTTTCCAGGGGTCAGTACACGCTGTGAAGACAATTGTGGCGCATGAGGGGTTCGGCGCTCTGTACAGAGGCTTCCTATTAGCACAGCTGGTGTGGGGACCTTACAACGCCGTGTACTTGCCGCTCTGGGAGGCCAACAAGCGCCTCTGTGTGAGATTATCCGGCGCCGAGTCCGTGGAGAAGCTAGCCGTGCAGTATGAGCTTGGGAGCGCTTTCTTGAGCTCCGCTTTTGCTGCTGGGCTCACAAACCCCATGGTAAACCTTTTTCCACCTCTTTTATTTCATTACACTACTCTTCCCTTGCTCTTGGCAGTTTTTGAATCAACATAAGAGGTTGCTGGTCTTTAGATTATACTCCTGGAAAAGCTAGGTGGAAGTAGTTTTAGCTCTCTTTGAAAGAGTTTGTATGAGATCAACCATTGATATTAGCTATCAAAGTTCAGGCGACTTTACAAATGATTCTAGTGAAGAAAAAAAAGTTTACATGAGATGAACCAGCCACCTTTCTCACTTTCAGATTGATTGAGATTCACAATTTAGAGTTGAATCTAAAGAGGGGGTATCTTTTTCAAACTTCGGGTGACTTCAGAAGAAAAAGAGTAACACTAGCATGAAACAAGAGCTTCTTTAGGACCTAGACAGTGCACCTGGGTGATATTGCAGATAAGTCCTCTGTTATGGCTCATTGTTTGGGGTTGGTGTTTGCACAGGACGTGATCAAGACGAGGCTGCAAGTGCAAGGGAAGAAGAAGCAGTACAGTGGCGCCTGGGACGCCGCCAAGAAGATCTACGCGCACGAGGGCTACCGCGGCTTCACCAGCGGAATCACCTCACGCATGCTCTGGGTGGCCCCCTCCGCCACCATCATGTTCACCACCTACGACCAGCTCATGAAACGCCTCGACGTCTAAGCAGACACAGGAAAATCACACCACTCTAAGTTTGATCAAAGACGTAGGAATATACTTCATCAGCATCGATTATGTATGTGATGTGAAGGGCAAAAATGCTCCAGGTTTAGGCTCAAGGTGGATAGTTCAAGGTTGTGTAGGTAGCACTTTCAGGTACTAATGAATCCCCCATTTTTTTAATTAAAAGTTCATTGATAGTTCCTTCCTCCCTCTCCCATGTGACAGTTGCAATATTTAGTACCAGTTACGCCTAGATCCAAAACAAAAGGGAAATATAGCAGAAAAGGAAGAATAAAGACAAGACCGTTGCCAAAACCAATCACCTTTTGACTGCATCAAAGCACACTGATTGTGCCAGCAACTGACACTGTTCTAATGCCTTCTTCGTTTAATGAGATTTGGAATCAAAGTAGATCCGATTCAATGTTTGATGATGCGTCTAAACGTTGATGTCAAGCTGGCTATCCGAGCTCGCCAACTCAATCGTTGTTGTTATTTCGCGGTGTGCATCAACCTCTTTCAGAATCATCTCGGTTGAATTTTGGAGCTTCTGACAGGTACTGTTTGTTTGCAAACTCTAGTACTTTCACTGCGATCTTGTCCTATTTCTTGTGTGGACAATGTTGCACATGACCCTCTTTCGTTGTACTTTAGGAGACGGTTCTGTTTTCGATGAGCTTTCACAGGAACGGCAGCATGAAAGCTATGTGCTGTACACACATGAGCTTCCTCAACGCTCTCCATGACAGGCCTCACGTGAAGGCAACTTGTTCTCCGCTCTCCTCGTCCTCCATCTCCAGCTTCAATTCACTGCGCCATGTTGCTGTACAAGCGAGTAGTGATGGTGGACCTACTCTGACTGAGGAGTACTCCACACGCCAGAGCGCCGATGAGGTGAGGTTCTTGTACTCTCTGACTATGTTGTTCTCAGGGTAAGCAGCTTTAGGGTTTCATCATCCGCTTTTTCCAGGTTCGGAAGGAGATTCTGGATTGCTACAAGCTGGTGGACAAGCTGGGGCGCGGAGTGGTGTACATGGGATCGGCGCGTGTTGAAGTCGGCCACTCACATTACGTCAAAGCCAAGGAGCTTGCCCACGAAGTAAGTCATGTTTGGTAATCTGCAGAAAATGTGAGGAACATGATCTTGGAGTTCGTTTTTAAATACGCATCATTAAACGCGGTGAACATGATTCCAGACGTGGAAAACATCTTGGACTCCCTTCGGCTTTCATGGTTTCTAGGGTTTAGGGTTTACTTCGATCTCACATTTGTAATAATCACTCTAGCATTAGTAAATGTAATGAACCATGAAATTCAGTCGTGGAAAACACGTGGTGATCAGACTTCCTTTCAACCAGCTTCTATTTTTCAAGGTTTCAAGGGTTCAGGGTTTAGGGTTCAACACGGGAAATATCCTGTACTTGCTTCGAAACAGCTTCTGCTTTCAGGATTTCAAGCGTTTAGGGTTTGATACGAACCCACATTCGTCAGAACCAGCTAAATGTGAGGAACATGACATGAAATGTGGGGAACATCCTGGAGAACATCAAGGTTTTTAGGGTTTAGAGGTTACTGAGTTGCATGTTCATGTATTCCTTGTGGTTTTTTTGCAGGTGGCTCTGCTTCTCAACTGCACATCATGGACGGGAGCGGGGCCTGGCATGATGGACGCGGCGACGCAGGGGGCGATGCAGGCCAGCAAGCCTGTGGGAGGGTTCCGAATCTCCATGGAGGCCGGCACTTGGACCCAATCCTCCACCCACCCTTACCTTGAATCCGCCACATACCTCACCTGCCGGTCAGCAACCTCCCCTTCACTGGCCACCCAAAGTTTGAAGAAGAGAAAAATCACCTCTAAATAGTACTCAGAAGGAGAGAAAGGTGGTATCTCTTGTATTGATCTAGTAAGGAATGAAGTTGTTTATCCAGTTTCATGACTTTGGCACAGGTTTTTTTCAGCGAGGAAACATGGGCTCGTCGAGGCCGCAGTGCGCAACAAAGCATCGGACCGCACGGCGTTCATCTGCTTGCCCGGGGGGGTCGGAACGCTAGACGAGGTGTTCGAGATCCTGACGCTCATCCAGCTCGACCGCATCGGGTCGGCCTTCCCGGTCCCGTTCCTCATCCTCAACTACGACGACTTCTACACCAACCTCCTGCGCTTCATGGCGACGTGCAAGGAGCACGGCACCGTGCGAGAGGGCGAGTTCGAGAGGCTGTGCCGTGTTTGTACCACGAACGTGGATGCCCTCGAGTATTTGGCGGATTTCTACGGTGTTGCTGAGCGTGACCGTCTCTTCCGCCATCGCCTCCAGGATTCTGGAAAGCAGACGTGATTCTCTGCACTGATTAATGTGTATTAACGTAGAAACATCTTAAACCAACACGGGACAGTGAAGCAACACGTAGAGCTGCACTTAAACCGCATCAGAAGACCCTATGACCTTGGTGAGCATGAACGAACCCTGATTTGAGTGAATAGTGACTTGCGATTTGGGGTTTACAGTGCGGCTAGATTGTGAGGCGGCGGCAAATCAGTATTCAAAGTGAGCATGTGGGATTTGGTGGCTTCCTCAGAATTGTAATTGCGGCTGCTAAGTTTGGAGTTCCAAACAAAGAACCACGTTTTCGGTTGCGGCCAAGACGGTTGCAATCTAGTCGTTAATGCGGACAAGTGAGTATAGACACACGACGTCACTGTGCGGCAGTGGCAAAAATGGAAATTAAAAAACGCGGAGAGCCCAACAACAAGGTGCGGTTTAAGATCAAGAGAGCGGTGGTCGGAAGGAGGTCTGGGGCGTGCTTTCGACGATAGAGACTGAGATTCTAAAGTCGTCGTCTTACAGCTTGCTGCTTCTTCGCTTGCATGTGCACTGTAGAGATCAAGAGTAAGCTTCTTCGCCCACTGTGGAGATCAAGAGTGAGCTTCTTCGCCCAATGTGGAGCAAGCAGCAAGTTGTAAGACGAAGAGTGAGCTTCTTCTCCACATGTAAGGTGCACATGCATGCTTCTTCGCTAACTTAGAGTGCTCTATGAAGTAATCTGCAACTCTCATGCCACGACGCGCATCGCCTACTTGACCTCTGCCTCATCTTTCGGAGCTTGCGCTTCAGCCTCCTCGTACATTTCTCCTTCCATTTGGCCTTCACGGTGACTGTCTCTAGAACCCCGTTCTTCCGCTGCTAGTATAAAGTTGTGGAAAGAGTGGCTTGATCAAGAACTTGTTTTGGGTGTTCACGGAATCCTATATTCGTCGGGGAATGTTGTCTAGGCTGTGCAGGACAAGGCATAACTTCTCTTGAATATATGGTATGAGTTATTGAATGTATAAGCTTGCTCGACATGTTAGTAGAGAAATTGAGTCTGGTCCAGAGGGAAATCTATGTTGCTGGACATGAAACTAAGTTAAAAATATTTTTTTCTTGACGTTATTCACTATTGACTTGCCCTTGTAGATCGATTAGTTCGTGCGACCAGCAGAAGTGTACAGTTTTGATGTGGTTACACTGTTGAGTATCGACAGCTGAGTATCGCAAATCAGTAACGACGTTGAGTGAAGACGTTGCAGTAATGCCCATTGTTCAGTGATGATGCTGTAGCGACGTTTCTGCTGCCGACATTCACAATGGTGTGGTCTGGGAAATGTTGGGTGCGGTTCTGGAGCAACCAGGTGGTGATAGGGAACACATTGGGGGGAGCTGCCAGATCAGGGTTCCAGTTCACTCTTCCATTCTCATGAAATGGTGTATGAACATGGTGGGGACAGAAAAATGAGCTGAGATGGCTCACAAGCATCGCATGTGCGGAGATCATGCACACGAGGCGAGCATTAATGCCATTTTTGGTGCGGTTTTGGAGAGAATCGGGATGTGTCTTTGGACAGAAGTGAGGCACGGTTTAAGTGCACTCTACTGATTGGTTCACGGACTGAAAGTGCAAAGCCACCTTTTGATTTTTATCAATTAAACCACTACACTTTTTTCAAATTTTTCTCTTCTTGAGCATCTGTACCTTATTTCCCCATCCAACTGTATTTTTTTTATTAAAAAAAACTACCCAGGAAAGCTGAAAATCCTTAAAGGTGCGCTTTAAGGTGTTTCTACATTAGAGCATCTCCACGCCTGGTGTGGAATTTTCCACGGTAGGTTGGAAAATCTACTCCACGCCAGGAGTGAATTAGGGTTTGGTGTTACAAGAGCTCCACCGCAAGCTCCAAATTTTTCAACCCAGAAAAACATTTTCACCTTTCACCTCCCGCCACCAATAACACGGCGCCACGTGGCGCCATCAATGACATGGCGCCACGTGTCGCGAGGGTATGGGTGTGTCGCAAACATCAAAAAATGGCGCACTCCCCCCATCCAAGGAGATTTTGGTGTGCCATGCACCAAAACTTCTAAAATTTTATAAAGTTTCCCCCGTTTTGAGGTGTTGGGTGCAACTTTTTGACCTCACAGAACTCCAATTTGGTGGTTCTCTATCTCCGGGTGGATATGCTCTTACAAGCTTGAGTATCTGAGACTGGGTTTCTTGCTTTATGTACAGTTTTTATTTAATTATTGCAATTTTTGATTCGACGAGCACAAGTATCCCTTGTTACATATTTAACGTTTTTTGTGGCGTTTCTTACGTTTTTGTGACACTGCAACGTCAGTAGTTACTCACACTGCACGTGAAATGAACACTACACTGTTCGCCACCTCTTTATGTCAAATGAGCTCAATCCAGTCTCATTCATGATGAAGTATGCATCTAGTAAGTAATTCAAACTCTCCTACTGAAAGTGCAAACATTGATTTCCAACCTTCGCCTGAATAAAGCAGCCGAAAATTACACCAGCACTCTACACCTAAAGTGCGATAATGTGATCGTCGCTTGCAATCCACACCTCGACCAACATCGTCATGTCTTCGCTTTACAAGTGGTAGCAGGCTTTCGATTCCAAGACGAATCCGCAACTCCGTTGAAGATAAAGACAACAAAAAATCTCAAAATCCTCTGCACGCGGTCAGTAACATCACATGTCAGTAGTCAAATATAGTCAGTACTCTTCCTACATGTCACAACGATAAGATTATTTATAAAGCCACCCAAACTTTCAAAGAGATACCCCTCTTTTGATTATAAACACAACTCTTTCCTCACCCTAAATAGCTATAAGATCGGTCTTTAAACTCAAGTTTAAACTAGTTTTAAGAATCTTTGAAAATGAAGGAGAGGTCATAGCTGTACCATGAACCTTCGGCGTCTTTTTCCTCTGGATAGTTAGAGCTATTTAGGGCTGATGCTAATGAGAAAAGAGGCAAAAGCTCATGGTATCCTTACATGTGAAGTGGAAATTCTTACAACAGGACATAATTCTGTGAAGAGATAGATACCTGGCCTGTCGAGCGGTGATCCACTTGAGCTTCGCCCTGAAAGACTTCTTGGCGATTCGTTTGTCGCGCTCCTTCCTGGCCAACACCTTGAGCTCTGACGGTTTGCGATGATATTGTCGCTCTCTCAGCAACTTGATGCCATTGTCATCCTTCAACCTCCTCTTCATCTTCCGAATCGCCCTCTCCAAGTCGTCGTTGGTGACCTCCACCATCACACTTCGCACTTGCTGACAGACCAGGCCAGAGAAGCCTAAGCTGTGTGTGGAGTTGGTAGTAGTAGCCGGCCACAAAGCGGATTTGAGTCCGTCTACTGAGCTGGCGCCACTCTGGCTCATGAAGCCCCGGATGGCATGTGAAGTCCTCTCGCCTGCAAAACCTAAACATGAGCTTGATCCACAAGCTAGTCACAAGCTCCTCTACCAACCAAGATCAAACACACCATCTTCATCAAAACTATCAAGTAACTACACCAAAGTTTGGACTATCTTCTTCAGGAATATCATATTCTACTTTACAGAAGCTCCAGGTATTTTCACACACAGATGTTTTAACCCTTGAAGGTCTGTTGGGGACAATATATACGGTAACGTATTTTACTCTTAGAATATAAAATATGTATTAAAATCTAACAAGACATACACCTTTGGATTTAAGATTCTTCAACTAACATCTTTCATTTGGAGGCCATTTCAAACATCTTATCATGTTCAAATACGACACCATAGATGTAGAATACATGACCATTTTGCAACTTCTCAAACATGTAGTAGGTGCAACAATTATCTAAATATGAAATGCCACGTTTCATTGGATTGGGCTCAACACATACACAAAACTTTTGCAGCTATTGATACATCAATTCTTACACCTTGTCTGTTAAACACACAGAAAACATCATGTTGCAACCCAAATGTGGCTTCTCAGACCTCTAAGGGTTGAACACACCATCTTCATCATCCCATCTACAGATCATCAAGTAACTACACCAAAGTTTGGACTATCTTCTTCTGGAATGACATATTCTACTTCACAAAAGCTCCAGGTATTTTCAAAAACACAGAAGTTTTAAATCCAGCTTAGTTTTCATTGTTGATCCAGCCCAGAGTGTACCTTCAAAACTTGCCATACTCAAATCCCCAGGGCACCTATTGAGACGAGCAGCAGCCGTGCTCGCCACCCTGCATCTCTGCACAATGCTCCGCTGCAGTATTCACACAAAACTCACCCATGAGAGAAAATAACAATATTAACATTAATAAGGATAGTAGTGGTACCAGTAACAGTAATGATAATAGGCAAAACTTCATGAAAACATCAAAACCCTAAACGTCATGGCAACCCCAAACTCAGTCGAAAACCTCGTCTCTGCCATTTGGTACCAACCTTCCCACAATTAAACAATAAAACTTCGTGGAAACATCACTTTCTCACCTAAAACCCTAAATCCTAATATCCTCGATCTCCTCACCCTGCTAAGATCCTCACGCACACATTCACCTCTCCTTAATCACGTGAAAATTCCCACAATACTAACAACACTACTAAAAGGGAATCATCACTTCCCCACCAAACCCCTAAAATCCCAATATCCTCGACCTCAATGTTGGAGAGTTTGCAGTAAAAGAGGTGAGGAGGAGATGCGAGAGGAGAACAGCGAGGGTGCTTACGAGGAGTGCCATGTCGGCGGGGAGCTCCGGTGCGTCGCGATAGTGGCGATGGCGAGCAATGGGCTCGCGGCTGTAACGCAATTCGCATTCCTTCGGCACTCGCTTCGGCACGCCAAAGGGACCCGTACCCAAAACCATCACCGCATATAAATCCGACATCATACCCAGAACCGTCACTGTGCCCAAATCCGACATCGTATCCAAAACCGTTACTGCATGTAAATCCGGCATCGTACCCAAAACCGTCACTGTACCTAAATCAAGTGTACAGTAATTCTATTCCTTTATAATTACTTCTTTAAATGCGTTATTATTACTTCTTCATTTTTTTTAGTTAAATCTCAACTTGACTACAACAACGTAATATTTTTAAAATGTTGGATTTTTTTCTTTACTTTATATCTCTACTGAAATATTTGATAGGATTCTCTAATTTAGTTAAATTGGACTTACTTAAACTGCACTTCATATTATTTGGCTTACTTTTGTAACTGAGAATTTCAAAAGAAAATTTTGATGTTTAATCAAATTATATGTAATTGACACATTTGATTCAACCATCCTTTTAAAAAGAAAAAATAAAATAAAATTTATAATATTATTTAATAATAGTATTTTAAATTTTATCTATATTTGCTTTATTTTGTGAATAGATTTTCCTCTTATTTTTTTATTATCTAAAGATATATTCAAATTAGTTTTTATAGAATCATTAAGCTGATTTTTTCTCGACTTGTAAGGTTTTAAATTTTGATAATCATTTGAAGGAAAAATAAAATCAATCATTTGTAAATTGAATAACAAGACCATTCTCAATGTTTCTTCCTTTTACTCACCATTATGATTGAATTAATAACAATTTCATTTTTCCATTTTTAAATTTTAACTAATCTCATTTTAAAATTATAAGATTGCACTTTATTATTACTACAACTCTCACAAATTATCCAAGTTGCATTAGTTTCTACAAATTTAATAGGGAGCCAAAGGAGTCTTCAACGCATTTTTAAAAAAATTCTATGGATATGCAAGAATGGTAAATTGCTTCGCAAAATTTTGTTACATAAATTTAAAGGTTCCAAAAACATTATTCAAAATTAACATAACCATACAAAGCCTCAAAATTGCATACTACCAAGGAGTATGATTCCACAGTGTTATCTGAGATACATGATTTGAAACTTATGAGACAATGACTTGTTCCTTTGTTCTCGGCCTCTGCGGCAAATAAAGTCCAAGCACTCTTTGTATAGAGAATGCAAAAAATATATATACCCATAAGTTTAACGATGCAATGCGGATGTACACCTATCCTACCCTAGACGCTGTATGCTTGCAAACACTAACCCAAAAGGCAAGATTATCAATAAGAGGTGGATTGTGCCTTACAATGTCTATATTGCAACAAAATACAACACACATGTTAATATCCCACTTGTTGGTAGAACACCTTGATATTATCACCCAAAACCTTAAAACGAGTTTTCGAGTTCAAAACTCCCTTGTTAATACCCCTATCACCCTTGATACTATCACTTTCTTTTCTTTACAAAAATATAGTGTAAGTGTGACAATAACAAGATGGATAGATGAATAAGAGATCATATGGATGATAGATGTGGCTTATTCAATCAAGCCTTTTTTAATTTTAAAAATAGAGCATTGAGTTCTCATCTATGTTATTCAAGCGCTTGATTTTTTTTTGATTGGCGGATGAGAAGTCCACATAGAAGGTTGAGGACGTGAAGTACACGATCAACCTTGGAGGACTTGAACGGCAGATTACAGGAATCAAACATGATTGTTTGCTTTCCGTTACACTGATCTTGGAATTTCGGTGTTCTGACATTAATTGATTTTAAAATGCTACATGTTTTTACTATTGATGAAGATATTTACCAAGAGCACAACTATCTATACCATTCAAAGGGGGGGGGGGTCACTGTAGACATAGTTGGTAAAAGTACTCATCTAGAGTAAAAGTTTGTAGCACTAATAATTCATTTAATATGCTTAACACTAAATTCCAAAAATAGTGTACTTTGGCCAAAGCTTCTTGTAGGGTACCAACCTCTTACTAATTTGCAAAAGTATATTTTGGTCTCAATCATGACATTGTTAAAGATTGTTGTCATTTTAACCAATAATTTTAAGGGGAAGAGGTTTTTGGTTTTGGTGACTACTTTGTGTTGGTGAAATTTGTTGGTTTCGGGATTTTGCAATACAGAGGTCTGATTTTGCAATGAGGAGGTTAATAGCAATGTTATGAGGAAGCAATCCATTCAAAGTGTGACATATTTTGGTTTCTACCTTAATTTATTTTATTTTATTATGTTATTTTTATTTTGGATTCTCCCTTAATTTTTGATAGTACCACATTATACATAAAACCTCTAAATATGGTATTATCAAATTTTTCACACCTTGTTTATATCACAATATTTAGTGAAAGTTATGACACCTAAAATAGCTTTCACTAAAAATTCACCAAAGAAGCGCATCATTTCGAGTCACGTCAAAAGCACTTACTAAGTTGATGGAAGTTCTGATGGAAACCTTGACTCAGTCAATCACACCGAAAATCAAAGCACAGTAAACACAGTCTTTTACTGGCATCACTCCATGAATTCATGAGGGAAACAAACAATCCTGAGCTTACTATGGTTAGTTGTGAGGATAAAGTCGCCGCGGAGTGGACTGTACCATCAGCTTCATTTGATTGTACAGTAGCCAAAATTTGGATCTTCCCGTGAACAATTTTCCACTAGAATCTAGACGAGTATAAATGGTAAACAAGTGAATCCACAAGACTAGTATTTAATCCCTAAATTTCCTTGACAATTTCAAACCAAAAACACTTCAAAATTCATAATTCTAGTGCAATGAGTAAGGAAGGAATTTTTGATAAAATTAAACTATTTATTGTTTCAACCGTAGGATCCCATTAAACACTTCATAAATAACATACTTGTAAAATTTCATAAATTTTCACTGTAGTGATTGAAAAATGGTTCATTTTTATCTGTGCGTTCAGTGGATCGATAGAATTTGAATTCACTTGGTGTCAAAGTTTTGCACTGTACAAGGTCTAAATTTTATATCATCACGTTGAGAATGATATTCACTCCTTGCACACCAATTTTGATAGGTAGAGGGGGGGTGTAGAATATTCAACAAAACTATGCAAGGAGTGCAGGTTCAAAAGTCCCAATTCACGTTTTTATTTTTTGGGAACAAAATATGTTTTAGAGTGATAATCCAAATGGTCAACAAGAAGGTTTACACCACGTCTTGTAACAAAAAAAATATAAGAAGTGGAAAATATGAAGATCTCAAGGCTTTATGTGGAAACGAAGAAGATTTTTGGTTCCTTGCACAACTATGTGTGGCAATGTGTGAAAGTCTTTGACTTGGGATAAAATGCATTTGTTTACTAAAGACAAGAAATTTTTTGACATTATGAAAGGAAATAATATTACTTCCTAGTATTGAAACTCTCAAATTTACTAGAGTGTCCTAGCAATTTTTTTTCAAGTTGCCCTACGTGCCCGCATCTTGACAATTTTTTCCTTAACATGATATAATTTTTTTTCTATAAGTCCGATGAGAGTTAAAATTATACTCCCACCTACCTCTTGTCTTCTTGCATCTTTGTACGGAGATTTATCTTTCAACACCCAAGATTTGCAAAAGCCCACCTCCGTGCACCAAATACACTTCAAAACTACTTGTTTTAGTGCAATGAGTAAGGACAAAAAAAAAAACTTTTCCCTCTAGTTTAAACCATAGGATCTCAATTTAGACTTATTAAGTAACTGACATAAAAGAATTCATAAAGTTCGATCGCACGGATTGTGATATTATAGTGTTTGAAGTAGATTAAAGGGTACATTTTCTTCCGTGCCTTTAGTGGATCAACAAACTTTTACCTCATTTGGTGTTGAATTTTTGCACTACACGAGGTCTAAATTCATTTCCATCATGTTAAGCACCGTATTAGTTCCTTGAACTCCATTTTTTAGACGTAGAGAAAGGATGGAGCACATTTAAAAAAATTGTGCAAGGAGTGGAGGTTCAAAAACATGCCAATTCTTTTGTGAACTTAATATGTTGTAGAATGAGAATCCAAACGGTCAATGAAAAGGCTTACACCACATACTGCCGTGGGGAAAAAAAAAAGAAAAAAAAAATGGAGATCTCGAAGTTTTATGCGAAGAAGAAGAAGTTTTTTTGGTACCTTGCTCAACAATGTGCGATAATGTGTGAAAATGTTTGACTTGGATTTATATGCTTTTTCAAATTAAAGACGAGAGATTTATATTTGACAATATGAAAGGAAATAATATTGTTAGCAAGAACTGAAAATCTCACATTCAATAGAGTGTCCTAGCAGAAGTTTCTGGAGTTGCCCGAAGTGCCCGCTCTCCCCATTTGAACTTCAAAACCCTATAACCTTTTCATTAAACGTCCGATTCTAGAAAAAATTGGACTCGCACAAAGCCTCTAGTAATGTCCATCTACATCAAAAATATCAAAGAAAATTGTTATAAAATGACACCATAGGAACCTGCCCAAACTTTCTAGAGTCCCCATTGGAAATTTAGGGGTTAATAGTAAACAAAAGCACCTTTCCTGTAGGTGTAGGTCAGATGTGCAGAGGATCATCAATAGAACAACACTCCCACACCAACTTCTGCGCGGCTTTCCCTCGCACGAGCGCCATGCCTGCCTCTCTGCCCCACGAAAAAAGTCAATCCGCTGCCCAAATACGCAACAACACTAGATCTCACACAATACTAAAGGTAAGCCCCCATAGAACCGGCAAGTCAAGGAATGAGCATACATGGAGAGAGGAGATAATTACAAAATTATTTTTCAGTGATAGCAAATAGGATTACAAATCCAACCCAAGTGATTTCATATTTTTCCAATGAAAATTGAATTAGTTATGAATTTTCAAACTGTGCAGCCATGTTTCGTGGGTGGTCACCAGTAGGTACCCCCATAACCAACTACCAAAAGTAAGGGTCTTGACTAATAGCAAACCTCCATTTGGAGCTGAGTTGATGGTAATGGGATGGAAGAGGGTTGAAAATACCCCAATTTTATAGGCGTTGGCTATGGGTTTTTGTTGGTTATGGGGGGCTTACCTTATACTTTTAGTGTCTGCCCAGAGCGTCTCCGGCGTCCATGGGCATGCGTCTCCCATCTCCAGGGATCGGTACCACTGGAAGTTTGGTGTTGGATTGTTGTCCCTATTAAACCTGACCACCATGGCTACTGTACGAGGTGCTCAATCACGACGTGTTCCCGGCCACATGCCAAACAGTGCCCACACTCGTTTTGCCTACTGTAGCAGTCACCTCCTCTCGCAGAGGCTCTGGTGGAATTAGCTCAGATACCATGAGGAATGATCCCATCAATGCTTGTATGAAGGTCTGACCAGTCGAAAGGTGATATTTAACGATGATTAACCTTATAACCCGAGGTGTGTGGAGAAAGGTATTCCTAGTGTTGATAGTTTTGCTCTTAATGGACAATTCATTATATGTAAGAAGTTATCACATGGGTGGGGGTTAGTTAGTGTACTGAGTAGGGTCGTTACTCTTTCTTGTTCTCCTTGAAGTTTAGTGTTGTCTTGGATAACACACCATGAAGCTCAACAGTGATCTAAGCTTCCAGTGGACCGAGAATTACTGATAGAGATTCTCGTAATATTCTTACCGATAGATCCGCTCCCATGCAACGCGCAATCTTCCAAAGCACGGAAATCAGACGACAGTACTTCTGTGAGTACAGTAGCTTTTCAAACACAACAATCGTCAATCAGTAAAAAACACATTACTGTATCGTCAACACGTTTCTGTCAAAGACAACTTCACTGTACAGTGGTACTTGAAGTCATGTGGCATGTTATGAACAGCACCTCCTAAGGCACTGCAACTTAAAAATAGCATAGGAAAACCGCCGAAATAGCATGGAAAACCGCCGTGAAAAGGCACACTCCAACTCTCGTGATATCTCATTCCCACTCCACCACCTTCTCCACTCCCGCAGCTTCGATCAGACACACCGCTGAGGTTGAGGAGTAGTCGCGATGGCGCTCACCACGGTGAAGAGCATGAAGCAGCGTGGGGGGGACACCCTGGACTCCATGTTCGCGTCGCGATACGTTCAGTGCGAGCTCCCCAAGTGAGTAGACGTGGAAGGACTGTTGCTGTGGTTTTCTGATTTGATTTGAGGAAACGGGGATGTCTGAGGCTCTGGGTTGCTTTTCTGATGGTTGTGGTTTCTGTGAAGGTTTGAGATGCCGGAGTATGAGACGCCGAAGGATGCGGCGTACCAGATCATCAGCGATGAGCTCATGCTGGACGGGAACCCGCGCCTCAACTTGGCGTCGTTCGTGACCACATGGATGGAGCCCGAGTGCGACAAGCTCATCATGTCGGCGCTCAACAAGAACTATATCGACATGGACGAGTATCCCATCACCACCGAGATTCAGGTACATCGGGGCGAGTTTTTCTTGTTAGAAACGGGTATCTTCGTTCTTGAATCGAGATCTGAGACCCAGGCGTTGTTTGTAGGATCGATGCGTGAACATGATTGCGCGCTTGTTCAATGCGCCGATTGAGGAAGGCGAGCAGGCGGTGGGTGCGGGTACTGTTGGGTCCTCGGAGGCGATCATGCTCGCGGGGCTGGCGTTCAAGAGGAAATGGCAGAACGAGCGCAAGGCGGCGGGGTTGTCATGGGACAAACCGAACATGGTCACTGGCGCCAATGTCCAGGTTTGCTGGGAGAAATTTGCACGCTACTTCGAAGTTGAGCTCCGCGAGGTGAAGCTCCAAGAAGACAACTACATTCTGGACCCTGCCAAAGCCGTGGAGCTCTGCGACGACAACACGATCTGCGTCTGTGCTATTCTTGGATCGACCTACAACGGCGAGTTCGAGGACGTGCAGCGGCTGAACGACCTGTTGGAGAAGAAGAACGCGGAGAAAGGGTGGCACATTCCGATTCACGTGGACGCAGCGAGCGGGGGTTTCATCGCGCCGTTCATCTACCCGGACATCGTGTGGGACTTCCGGCTGCCGCTCGTGAAGAGCATCAACGTGAGCGGGCACAAGTATGGGCTGGTGTACGCCGGGATCGGGTGGGTGATCTGGCGCAGCAAAGAGGATCTGCCCGAGGAGCTCGTCTTCCACGTGAACTACCTCGGCGCGGACCAGCCGACGTTCACGCTGAACTTCTCCAAGGGCGCGAGCCAGGTGATCGCGCAGTACTACCAGCTGATCCGCCTCGGGTTCCAAGGCTACAAGAGCATCATGACCAACTGCGCCATGAACGCGAAGGTGCTGACGAAAGCGATCGAGAACATCGGCCGCTTCAAGATCCTGTCCAAGGAGGTCGGCGTGCCCGTCGTCGCCTTCTCCCTCATCGACAACCACGACCACGACGAGTTCGAGATCTCCGACGGGCTGCGCCGCTACGGCTGGACTGTCCCGGCGTACACCATGGCGCCCGACGCGCAGCACGTCACACTGCTGCGCGTGGTGGTTAGGGAAGACTTCAGCCGCTCGCTCGCAGACCGCCTCGTCACGGACATCAAGCGCGTGCTGGCGATGCTGGACGCCCGGCCTTCCAAGCTCATCCAGGCGGTCACGGAGGCTGTGCAGCAGGAGAACAAGGAGCTGGCGGCAACCCCGGATGCGATCACGCCTGCGGTGGTCAAGGACACGGCCGCATTCCAGGAGGTCGTGCACGGCCGCAAGAAGGGCCACCACGGCGGCGCGCACCACCATCACAGCCATAGCCGCGGCCACGGCCGCAAGAAACACGCTCTGCATAAGTCCAACGGCGTTTGCTAGAGCTTTTTTACATAGTGTACAAACGAAATTTACTTTACTGGCGCATCGGACAATGTCGATTGCGATTAAGCTAATACATTTGCCATTCTAGCCAGTTCTCCGAAGCATTGCTTGTGAGTTCTCCAAACTGTTGCTTGTGTGTTCTCCGAACTGTTGCTTGTAAGTTCTCCGAAGTATTGCTTGTGAGGTCTCCGAAGTATTGCTTGTGACTTCTCCGACGTGTTGCTTGTGGGTTCTCCGAAGTAGTGCTTGTATATTCAGATTGTTGCAATATCCATTCCACACTTGGCACCATTTCAAGCTTGACAATGGTGCCAAAGCTTGAAATGGTGCCAACTAGAAACGGAAGAGAAATATTAGATTGACCAATGAAGCGAGAGTGAGTGGTAGCCAACAGCTATGTAAATACTAGCGAGCAAATGGTAGCCATCTTTACAACTATTTATGTGCAGCATACTAATTTTCATTTAATCTCGAAACTTGTAGACCTATTCATACTAGTTAACTGAGAATTGGTTTGAGTAGTTTCCATCCATTTGCACTCCAACCACTATTTGCATGGTCATTAGCTATTTCCTTTTGACACATTGAAGAGGAGATTCTGGGATGGATCTAAAATTGTGGGAATTGTTTACCCATGCATCATGCACTAAAAACAAAACCCACACTTGGCACTTTAAGTTTACTACAGTGTTGGCAAATATCTTAAGGTGACCTTCAAGGCTGAAATTGGTACCTCTCACCTTACTTGCGATGATTGGTAGATTTTGTTCTACAGAATGTTCATTTAACAAAGATTTAAAAAACACATATATCCCCTCCACTAAATCCAAACCACCGCCTTACCTTTGCTCTACCTCCACTATCCAGCTCATATTTTCATCCTTGCCATGTCAGTTCTACAACTAACACCATTTATGGTGCGAAACCACATTTTCCTAACACCGCTTTAACACCCCATGTACCTCCAGGTGCGAATAGACCCTAAGAAACGAAAGCTGAACATGTACATTATCCATGGCTCTCAACTGTCGGCACAACATAACCTGTTGAATCCAGCTTCATCTTATGCCTTCTGCTGGCAAACTCATTGTGATGAAAATGACATCCACCAGCTGCATTTCATAGGATGCCTCAGGAACCTTTCGTGGGCTTCTGCACTATCCTGAGCCAACGGAGCTGGTGATGAGGCTAAGAATGCACCTGGTATCAAGATTTAAAACACAAATTGTAAGATGAATCAACCGTGAAAAGTCCTAGCAAATGATCAAACACCTCATTATCAAAGTACATCATCAACTTACAATAGAAGCTACAAGGTTGAGAGGATTGCAAGCACCCATAATAAACCTGAAGTTGAACGACAATTGAAGTTGCCAAATACAGGCGAACGTGAACGCTGTTGAAGGTGTTTGAGCGTTTCCTTATGGCATTGGCCCCCGGGATTTTTATAACTAAGTGCAATCCACAGCTGATGCATTACGCCAAATTCATACTCCCAATTGTTTTCCTTCGGGATAAAGTAGCGAAACTTGTGGTTCAGTAGGAGGTTAAGCAAATCCTTCAACGTCCAATTTAGACTCTCTACATTAACCACTTCTCGCGCGAATGTATGGGCCGTCGGATTACACTTGACGCCCATATACAGACGAGATTTAACCTCGGTATACGAATAGAATGCAAGGCTATCATTATTCATACCTGCTGATCAGGTCTTCGTTATGAAGATCATAACATATAGCCATAATCCACAGCTGCGCCATTGCCGCAAACGCATCATCCCAGCAAGTGATACTCAGGATCATGATTCTCTAATATGTCCAGAACAATCCGCAAAGTCCAATCCAGATGTCCCATATCTAAAATCCTCCTCCACACGCACTGTAACCTTCTTATCCATCAATGTGACATCAAGTCTCTGTTTCTGAATCAACAAGATTGGAAGAACCACGCCCATGTTTCCTTTCCAATCGTCGCTTGCTCTGAACCATGACAGCAAACAGAAACATGAGACAAAACAAAAAGGTACAATCTTAACAAAAGGTGACAACTTCTTTAGAGCTACAAACTTATTTCTTACCTTGCTACAAGCCTGTTGCTTCCGCTTCTTTAAGCCATCTACAACATCGTAATGAATTGCCCAGCCTGCCTTTCCTGTAATGGTCACTCGTACATCCACCACACGGAAAATATGTACCAAGAATTTCAAACTTTTCAGCCTCGAGTCTATAAGCTCCATGACTACAACATCATCCTCTTCAAGGTGGTGATCGAGAGTAAAGTTCCCCCAAAAAATCTCTGTACCACGAACCCTAACTTGCCAGGAGTTTCCTTCCTCATCGACAAGGGCCCCCAAATAAGACCTGTTTGTCTGAGGCATGTTTTCACGCCACCATGGTGCTGGAATAGCCTGCAAGCAATAATTAAGTCAGACCTAAGCCAAAACCTCAACTTGTATTGTTTTTTTTTAAACAAATATGAAATTGTGATGCACTGTTAACATACTAACCTTAAACAGTCTGAAGAATGATGGCGGCTTACCAGTATGAGAGCGCGATAACAATTATCTTTCTCCAATTGTCTCAAATAACTATTGTGAGTAATGGAGCATGCCTTCGCAGATTCAAAAACCTTGTCTCTATCATCACGAGTTACAGGACCCCGCTTGGATACATAGGTCTTCTTGATTGTAGTCCCTGGCTCCGCCCAATGATGGACTTTGTTGATGCGCGGTGCCACGTAAAGGATAGGAGCCCGTGTGCTCTTCTCTCCATCATTTGAGACATTTCCATCACTAGATAGAGGTCTGCTTCTTGATGAAAGAACACGTCTCTTAGGTCTAGAAGAGCTTCTCAACTCCTCCTCTTCTGTCATGTTGTCAGCAGGCGTTGAAGTGGCACCGGAGTCATCCTCCAAGCTATTGTTTTGTTCACTCCTCTTCTTGTTGTCCAACTCCTGTAACCAATCACTCTCTGACGAGGAAGATGAAGATGTCTCTGCATCTTCGGTTTCTGCAATTTCTTCAAGGCATTCAGGTTGCGTAGGACTAGAAATGGATGACATCCCTACAATTTTCTTCTTGTGGGGCATGTCATCACCTCCTAGTTCTCTCACCTTTTCATTTCTCTTTGAATAGAATACTTTTTGGTTCGGTGCTCCCTGTGATGGCTTGCTATCTACATATGGAGCCCAATCGTTGGTATTTGTGTTAGTTCTTCTCGTTTTTGTCTGCAACCAGTCTTGAGCCCCAACTACTTGCACATCTACATCCTGCTCCACCTTCACCTTCACCTTCACATGGGCCCTGTAAACTTGGACTAAGAAGCGTGACTTCTCCATCAACGTGAACACAACCTGATCCCCTAGGCAGACGTTGTGCGTGCTTGCAAAATCATACCATTCAAACCCATACCCGACAATGGCAATATCACTACCTACGAGACCACAAGAATAGGATCGACCATCATCCCCTTCCAAACTCACAATCTCGCCAAACAAAGAGCTATAGTGCCGCACAAATCTCTTCGGAACCTCCTATACCAACACATAAATAGTTGTTAGTGACCATGTCTAAGATCTCCTAACAAAAAAAAAGAAATAGAAGCACATGAGTTTCAACTTACAATCCAACAATCTCGATCAGATGGCACGTTGTTGCGTGCAACAATTTGGGAGAAAAAAGGCCGCTTGCATGCACATTTGAGTGACTCGTTGATTTTTCTATTTTGTAGAAATGATCTGGAGCAAGATCCACATGCCTCAGACGCCATATCAGGGTTCATAAATTCCACCTCAATTGACTGCACACACAACAACCAGAAACAAGTATTAGGTGTAAAAGACCAAGCAAACAACATAATCTACTTAAGCAAACTTTTGAGAGGCAAAATCAGTTAATCCTCAAAGAACTCATTCCACATTTCCCTTCAACAAGCAAATTAAATCATGATATTACCTGCCCAATGGATACACAACAAATTAGATTCAGCTGCTTGCCCAAAACCAAATAAAGCTCCTACGTACCCTGAAAAAAAAACAAAAAAAACAGCACTGCAATCAATGGATACAGTATCTGATAGATCACAATACACAAACCTGCTTCCACTTCAACACAAGGCCATGTAACCCGCAATTCAACCAACTAGACCACCAAACTGCAGTAACAAGCACATCAACCAATCTCTCACAACGTCTACACCAATTCAATCTCATAACTTAATAATAGAGCAGGACTAGTTATCCCATACCGTCGCTTATTTGATTGTGGCTGCAGTGGAGAAATGTAGATGTTGCACCATCTACTAGAGCGAAGCGTCAATGCTGGAGGTAATGCTGGAGGTAATGCTGGAGCAATTGGAGGGCAACAGACACTCGTCAATTCCAGAAGACCTGCCCAAGAAATACACAACAAATTGAATTCAGCTGCTTTCCCAGAAACAAAAAAAAAGCTTACACTTGATTGTCAAGAAGTGGACAGTTTGTTCTACAATTGTGAATTGTGTGCTTGTCGTTAGCACTAGACCCGACACTCACGCCCACACAAACCTAACATGGCCCAAAACAAAGTTCGAAACGGAAGGTGTAGACAGAGGTTAACTGTCATAAAGAACACGAGTTTTCGCTACCGACTTGAAAAACCCAGAGGCCCCGGCACCTTCTCTGATCCCGAGTACAAATTCTCACCTCATCTGCACCGACGGCCCCGGGACCATCCCCAGCCAAGCTTCGCAAACAAGTCCCGGCACTGACCTCTACCGCTAATGACTTCCGTCACAAGATATTCGAAAAGAAGTCAGCCTCATCGACACTCACCTTGACAACCTCCGAGTGCAAACTCCGGTGAAAGAAGTAATGTTCATCCTCACTTCGCGGGCCCGGAAAAACCAAGGCAGGTACATCTGCAAACACGCTTCAACGAATGATGTACTCCCAAATCATTCATCCTCGCGCGTGATCATCCATGCATTGATGCATCCGCTCGGTGACTGAAGCCCTAACCCTAGCGCAGCCGCACACTCTACCTAAAACCTAACGCTCCATCTCTCATACAAAGCCCGAGCCTCTCCGGCTTGTCTCTTACCTTTCCTCCTAGATCAGTGATCTCCTCTTGTCTTCGATCTGTCTCCGGATATCTCCAGAATCGGCATGGCTTGTTACAAAGCTTTTGAATGCAGGGATCCCTCTCTCCTCTAGAGCTTCGTAACAAGTCATGCCGAAGCTGGTGATGTCCGTCGTACCACTGCGGGCTTTTGTTGGTATCGAGTGAGTCTTTGTGCGTTCTGATCGAGTTTTCGCAGCTATGACGAAAAACCTGGCAAACAGACTGATTTGCTTTATTGCAATGACGTTTACCCAATTGTAGTCAAATTCTGAGCTGCCTTCATGAAGTCGTTCTCTTTGGTCGTCCGTTTCAGCGTGTTGTAGTTTACGTCATCTTACGATGTGAGGAGGTTTCTCTTTATCCTTTCCTGTAAAGTCGGTATAATGTCGTCTCGATATGCTCTGATCTGAAAACACACGCTTGTGTTCTTACCATCGAGTTGATATTAGACGTTTATTGATTCTTTCCGGTGATTCGAAGTCTGTGAGCGTTATCTCTATTTTATGCCGAAGTTGCAGAATGAGAGCCTTGGATAAATAGACGGTCGTACTATATTACCAGCTTGAAACGGGTGGAAGAATAATCGTGAATTTCGTAGGCAGGTTTCTGGATTCGGAAAGTATGTACCTGGATGTATTGAATACTATGATGCTTTCGGCGAGTAATCCTCTGTAGCGTCTGAGCATCTTGTCACCAGGTTAAAAAAGTGTTCATGCTCGTCTTGTCTTGTTTGGAACTTGGAAACCGAAGCATTTTCGGATACTTCGATGAGGTACCACAACCAATCAACCATAGCACACTTACCAGATATCACTTGAATACTACAAGTTCGTCCTGCGCGAAACTTGGAAGCCATACCATATCCGGGGATTTCAATGAAGTTCATGAACTCAACCCATAACCAGTGGAATTCTACAGGTTAGTCTCGTTCCGAACTTATGAGCCACGGTTTATCTGTAGACTTGAATAAGGTTCCACAGCAAACCACCACCGCCGGAATACGGTTGGAATTTGTCAATGGAATGTTCACAATTCTTTTATCTTGGTATAGCTCTTACATCTCTACATTAATGATTTCTACTTGACATCCGTCATGTTTCCTTTATGAAAATTATCAAATGCTAAAATATTTATGCACAATGTGTGCAAACTCACGATATCGTTGCAATAACATCCAATTTCACATCGTAAAGGTGCGTTTACAAATCCATGTGTACTAATTTTTTATACAAAATTTGGATGAAGATAACCTATGAGAAGGGTCATGTAGTTCTGATATCACAAAACTGTCATATCGTGATTATATGTGTTGAAAAACAATATCGTAAATTGTATATTGTTCTTTGTATACAAATTGCGTGCAATATTTTTGAATATAATGTTTGTATGGAAGTGTAATTTTTGCTATATCATTTTTTTGCTATGTTTCTCAATGTTTTTGGCTATATTTTTCAAAAAAATTGCCAAATAATACCTATATAATTTTTGTTATATTTTTCAACATAACTAGCAATTGGGGCTTGTTTCGCAACGCATGAGTCCAACCATTTTAACATAGTTTTTATGTTACAAACTATATTAAAAAAAATGTAACATGATTGAATGTGTGGTTGGTTGTGCAATTAACTGCGCGGTTGATTGCACTGTTCCTATAGTTCACTGCATGGTTGACTGCGCGATTGATCGTTGTGTGGTTCATTGTGCGGATTATGATTTTAGTAGTATGATGTTTGTAAACAAGTTTTGGGCCAAATCATGGATGGAAAATTGCATTGCTTTACTTTATTGCAAGTAGAGAATTCTACAACAAACTTGCAAAATCCTACAACAATAAAGTATCTTAGGATACACTACCTACCATCTTAATCTACCACCTTGTGCATCAGTAACCGGCCTCATACGTTTAGGCATGCTAGCAACAAGGATCTCAATTATTTCCTTAGAGATGCCTTTCCATGCCCGTTCAATGGATTTGATCAATTCTTCTTGGTTTTGTGGTATTTTGTACAGGGTTCTTTATAGAGAAAATCATCCATAGGTTTTCTATAGCATTCGTGTCTGGTGAGTTTGCTAGCCACTTAAGTTTCTTAATGCAATGCGCCACTCTCCAGCTCTTAGCGTATTTAATACGATGCACTCGGGCGCCGTCTTTCATGAGCATAAGATTCTAACGCTCATCATGCGAAAAATATAAGCTGCTTAAACGACCTTTGTATACAATATCCACAAAATCTTCACTTCTATGTTTGTAAAGTAGCACAACAGTAATAGGGCTCTTATCAGAGCCACTGAAGGCGCCCCAAATCATGACGGAAGTATGGCCTGACTCAAATGTAGGGGCAATGCAATCCAATGAATAGCATTCATATGCTCAACGCTAAACCTTGAGTTGTCGGGACCTCTTCCCAATTTCAAACAATGACTCGTCTATCTACATAATGTTGCACCAATCTGATAGAGTCCATCTCTTGTGTGCCTTGGCAAATGCTAGCTTGTTTGTTTTGCGACTAAAAATGGCTTCATTGTAGCAACTCGATTGCCAAAACCCAATCTTTTGATACACGTTGATAATTTGAGCTTGTAGACCTTGACCCTCATCTATTCAATGATACCACCAAGAGATAGGTGACAATTTTAGGTGAAAATGTGCGCAAGGCCCCTCTTATCGCGAATTGAAAGCTTTTGAGCCCTTCCACTGGGCTTACACGCTACCACCGTACCACGTTCACAATAGTTCTTCCCGACAATGAAGACAATTGATAGATTCATTTCCAACTCCTTTGCAATACAATAAGTTGACATTCTAACACTCCACATTCCCACAATGATTCCTCTTTCTTCCTTGTTCAAAGTCCTTGTCTTCATCTCCCTCGAATGGAGCCACTACACAACAAACATGCAAAGACAACAATAACATGCACAATGTACACAGACATGTACAAACAAATGTGCACAGACCATATATCCAACAATTTCAACCTCCACCAACACTCAATTATGCTCCAGACACTTTAGTACTCAAATCCACTATAATTCTTAGAACCTAAAGATCCATTTTATAATTGCAAGTAAAAAAAAGCTTTGCTTTTATGGAGTGTTCATAATTGACGTTGGTGCAAGCATTCATGTTGTACTAACAACATGTTGAGGCAGTCTCTAAAAATCCCAAATTTGTAAATGTAGACATTTTGGAACGTCCAAAATTTAGTTGCTGGTGAGTTACAACTAGGACTTTCATATATCCACAAAGTCACGTGGCCAGGTGTTTGAAATTCTTGTGAGATTCACATTCCAAAGTGTTCCCACTACGGAAACCGTGTTGCGACAACTCAAGAAATAATCATAACTCATTTATTGGGTCTTGTACAGTGGGGTGACACCCAAATTGGCACCTTGTGCAATTCCAGGGATAGTGCCCACACTGCTGCCAACTTTGACACCGTCCCGAGCGCTGGAAAATTGTTATCTATACATTAAATTTTAGACACAAAATCAATGTTATGTTGACAACATGTGTACCAAATTTCAAAGCTAGAAGATTGATACAAAAAAGATATTCAAGATTTACTAACAAGGGGTAACTGTAAGAAATATTTCACAGCTGCCAACTTTGACATCCTCCCAAGGATTGAAGAAATTTTATTTTCACATGAAATTTTTGGAGTAGAAATATCATCATGTTGTTCACACATGTAAAAAAATTCAAGTCCAAAAGACCTACAAAAGAAATGATATTCCAAATCTACCAACAGGTGTAGTTGTGAGAAACAAAGGGGAGAATTGTTTCACAACTTCCAAATTTGACAGCCTCCCTAGGGCTGAGAATCTGTTATTTCAATATGAAATTTTTGTCACATGATCTTTATGATGTTGATCACATGTATGAAAATTTTCAAAGCCAAAAGATACACAAAAAAATAGTTATTTTAAATCTTCCAACGTGTATGTCCTCCATTAGCATCAATCACTACTTGTAACCTAGAGGGCATAGAATGACAAGGAGCTTTGTTTCAGTAATTGACTTCCACTCTCTTTCAAGAACTACGTGCAACCCATCTATATTTCTAGGACATGCCTTGTTACATTGTACTACATCTTTTAGAATCTTCCACAAGTTCTCAATTGGATTGAGATCAGGAGAGTTTGCAGGCCAATTGAGCTTTTCAAGAAGGCACAGTTGTCTCCATTCTTCACATATTTTGCTACGATGCACGGGCGCGCCATCTTCCATGAGCACTGCATGTGGAACTTTAACCATGAAATGAAATAATTCCTTTTCGTAAACCACTTCCACAAAATCCTTTGCAGAACGTCGATCTTTAAGCATAAAAACAAGTTTTGACTTTTGGCCTCCAGCAAATGCGCCCCAAATCATTAAGGAAGTCCGTCCACTTTTAAAAGTAGGAACTATACAATTTGATGAATACCGCTCATATGCAGTTCTCCAAACACGAACTTGTCTCGAATTCTTCCCTATTTCAAAGGTAGATTCATCTGTTCAAATAATACGCTCCCAATCTTCTGCGCTCCATCCACGATACTTCTGAGCAAAAACCAGCCTTTGATATATGTGACGAGGTGTCAAAAAAGGTTTTTTGACTGCAATTCGACTGAAATGCCACTTCTATATAAGAGGATTCAATGGTACGTCCACACAGTAGAGTAGGGCATACAGTAGCAATCTCTGATATTGACGCGCAACGGTTATTTTTTGAGAAACACAAAATACTACAGACATCTCTATCACTAAGTTTTGTAGTGTGACTTCCACCACAAGGTTTGTGCTTGTAAGTTCCATTTTCTCTAAATTTTTTCACCAACCTCTTAATTGTTCTAACAAAAACTTTGATAGTGGCTGCAATTTGAACTTGAGTACTCTTTCCCTCACTCATACCTATAATACGTCCACGAATTTCATTGGAAATTGCCATCTGAAATATTTTGAACTTTTTTCTACTAGGCTAACAGAACCTTAAACTCTTATTAAGAACATTAACAATTTTCTCCAGAATCAGTCACTCAATCACAACATTTAGTACATTAGGCATAACCACATGCACATCATTCAGCCTAGTAAGAATAACCACATACACATCACTCAACATGCATAAGCAAGCATGACTAAATTACTCATGCACTACATCACTCATACAACACATCACTCCATGTCTCACACATAACACATTCTTTCTCTTTGCTCTCACCATTACTCCAACATCCAATGATCACAAATCACATGCAACATTCCCTTAAGTTTATACAATAGTGCTCAATTGATATTTAGAGGGGAAAACTTCGTCATGCGTATATGATGCAAGTGGTTTTTTCTTGATGTGACAACTCCACACTTTTACATTTGGATGTTACTGATTTTTCTTAGATGCATTTATGATTAGGCATTGTGTCAAATGGATAAGTTCAATGAGACAGCATGAGGTGTCAAAGATATTTCAATATTTTCACCATGTCCTTGAATTGGTTATTGTCATTACACACGTTGGTGGATTTAAAATAACTATTTTTTTGTGTATCTTTTGGCCTTGAAAATTTTCATACATGTGATCAACATCATAAAGATCATGTGACAAAAATTTCATATTGAAATAACAGATTCTTAGCCCTAGGGAGGCTGTCAAATTTGGAAGTTGTGAAACAATTCTCCCCTTTGTTTCTCACAACTACACCTGTTGGTAGATTTGGAATATCATTTCTTTTGTAGGTCTTTTGGACTTGAATTTTTTCACATGTGTGAAAAACATAATGATATTTCTACTCCAAAAATTTCATGTGAAAATAAAATTTCTTCAATCCTTGGGAGGGTGTCAAAGTTGGCAGCTGTGAAACATTTCTTACAGTTACCCCTTGTTAGTAAATCTTGAATATCTTTTTTTGTATCAATCTTCTAGCTTTGAAATTTGGTACACATGTTGTCAACATAACATTGATTTTGTGTCTAAAGTTTCATGTATAAATAACAATTTTCCAGCGCTCG
Source organism: Bryoerythrophyllum caledonicum (assembly GCA_963971425.1). Classification (NCBI taxonomy): domain Eukaryota; kingdom Viridiplantae; phylum Streptophyta; class Bryopsida; order Pottiales; family Pottiaceae; genus Bryoerythrophyllum; species Bryoerythrophyllum caledonicum. Next base: position 10,763,326 of record OZ020522.1, on the reverse strand, counting down.
GGACGGTGTCAAAGTTGGCAGCAGTGTGGGCACTATCCCTGGAATTGCACAAGGTGCCAATTTGGGTGTCACCCCACTGTGCAATAGTGAGAAAAAATTCATCTAAACTCACTTTGATCTTTAAACCTCTTTCTTATATTGTATGGCGTCACATATTTTCCTCTTTCTAATATTCTATGACGTCACATATTTTCTTAACCCTTAAACGTTAGTCAGGAACTGTATAAACATGCACATATTTTACTCTGTAGAATACAACAAATGTATTGAAGTTTATATTGAAGATTCTTCAACGGGCATCTTTCATTTGGAGGTCATTTCAATATCTCAATATTATTATGTTCAAATACGACACTATATATGTAGAATACTATGGCCAGTAGTGGCACCTTCCAAAGTATAAGGGTTAACCTCCAAAATTCCAACAGCCCCGTTGGAGGTCGCTTGTGGGTTTTGACAAGTTCCTATGGTGACAATTTATAACATTTATTGTATATGGACCTTACTAAAAGCTTGGTGTGAGTGTTATTTTTTCCTAAATTCAACATTTAATGAAAAAATAATGTCATCTTAAAGAATCACATCCGGAGAAGGGGCATATTGGACAACTTCAAAAACTTTTCCTAGAACACTCTATCAAATGTGAGATTTTCAATACTAGTAAGTAATAATACTTACTTTCATATTGTCAAAAACCAATTCTACTTTTTAGTGAAAAATAGCACATTAACCCAAGTTTAACATTTTCACACATTGTCACACATTGTCAAACATAGTACCAAAAAAACTTCTCCTTTCCCACATAAGATTTAGAGATCTTCATGATGTTTACATTCTTTTTTCTTCTACAAGATGTGTTGTAAACCGTCTTATTGATCGTTTAGATTCCCATTCTAAAACATGATAAGGTCATAAAAAAAAAAAATTTGAATTAGCAATTTTTGAACATCCACTCTCTGCACAATTGTTTTCAATATACTACACCCCTACCTCTAAAAATTAGTGTAATGGGAACTAACATCATGCTTAACACCTTGGTAATGAATTTAGACCTTGTATAGTGCAAAAGTGTGAGACCAAGTGAAACCAAATTCTACTGATCCACTCAATGTAGGGGCAAAAATGAATCGTTATCTTTCAATCCGTGGGATCAAAGTTTATGAGATTTGTGAGTACATTACTTAATAAGTCATAATTGAGGTCCCATAGTAAAATGTAGAAATACAAGTTTTTGTTTCCCTCCTTACTCATTGCACTAGAACAAGCAATTTTGAAGTGTTTTTGGTGTGAAAATGCCTTGAGACTTTGAGAGTTAGCTGAATCAATCCATGTCTATTGCTTCCAAGAATATATCTCCAAAAGTCCTAACTTGGTGTTGAGTCAAATAATGGCATATACCACTACCACACAATTCTCACGCCATTTCTCCCATCATATGGAAAGCATTCCCCTCTTCTTTGCAAGGAGATCGACACCAACAAAAGGTTTCCAAGACAAAATACCAGAAGTTGTCCTGGCTCAATAGCTATAGTCACACCTAGAAATATCTCTAGAAAAGTACTACTTCTTTGGAGATAGGAAATGTCAACATGGCAATTTATCCTTGAAAGAAAAGAGCCCAATTTCCAAAATCTCCACATTTCCAATCTCTCGCTCTAAAACAAGATATATGATCAATCCTCAAGATGTCAACCTTCCCACTAGGTTATATCATTTCCCTCTCTCTAGATTATACCATTTCCCAAAGATCTCTAAAGAGGGATGTCACACCAAAATCCTCAAAGACTCCATCCCATGGTTCCCTTATTGTTTTCTCCACAACACCACATAAGAGGTGTGACTACCACTAATCAAGGATTCAATCCTCAAAGGACTTGGGGATGTTGGAGATTCAAGAGGGCTCACCTACTTGCATTTCAACCTTCTCTCCTACTATTTACCATTTCCCTACTCATCCCTCAAAGATTAGTCCCTTGTCTTCTTCCCAACATCTCATGAGAAGTGTCTACCAAGTAAAGAGTCAGGTTCAAAGGGTTTGAGCTCACCAAGTTTTTCTCTCCTGCTATTCCCCACAAATCTCTAGAGATCTCTAAAGAGAGGACTTTCACTTATCATCACAAGGGTCCCTTATTTTGTTTCTCCACACCATCTCTAGGAAAGTCAATGAGGTGTAATCAAGGATAGTCCAAAGGAAAGTCAAGTTCAAAGGATGTTGTAGATCCAAGAGAGCTCGCTACATCTCTAACGAGGAGTGCCACACCCTAGACCCTAAACCCTAAACCCTAAACCTAAGGTCCCTTGGGTTTAGTCCAGAGAGAAGTCAGGTTCAGAGGGTTTAGGAACGTTGGGGATGCGAGAGAGCTCGGCAGCTTGCATGCTGCGCAGTCGTTGGACGCTGCGCATGGCGTTCCTTGCAAACCTTCCCACGTTGATGGTTGCGCCCAGGCTCAAATTGTCGGTGGCCTGCCTTTGTATTAAGGCCATGTACTGGTCCTCCTCTTGGCGCCGCAGCTCCGCCAGGCGTCGCCGCTGGTACCTTCGCCACGCCGCTTGGATGAAGCAGGCACCCCAGGTGCGCCAGTGGTTGGAATAGTACCTGAAAAACCAACACATCAGATCTGTTAACATTGATATCTAGCACCAAAAGTCAGATCTGAGAGCACACAAAATCGGTATGCTGCAGCTGTTTATCAGAAGCCGAGCACAGAAGAGCAACGTGAAGGCACGCTGCAGCACTTTGCCAGCATTGATATCAGGCATCAGAAGTTAGATCTGAGAGCACACAAGATCGGTATGCTGCAGCTGTTTATCAGAAGCCGAGCACAAAAGAGCAACGTGAAAGCTCGCTGCAGCACTTTGCCAGCATTGATATCAGGCATCAGAAGTCAGATCTGGGAGCAGACAAGATCGGTATAATGCAGCTGTTTATCAGAAGCCGAGCACAGAAGAGTGGCCTGAAAGCGCGCTGCAGCACTTTGCTATGGTATATGAAGTGAGTTGAGTTCTCACCTGAAGGTATGCTGCAGCTGTTTGCTGTGGAGGCGGCGGAACTGGATGGCGACGAACTTGAGATCCTCTGACGACAGAGTGAACGCCTCCACCTCCTTGACGGCGCGCACGCTGTGAGTACTGATGGGCAGGTGGCTCGGGGGCTTGGGGTCGAGCGCCCACGTGAGGAGCTCCTCGCCGCAGAAGCCGCCGCTGCCAATGGCCGCCGTGTTGAGGAACCCCGTGCGGCCGCCGTTGGTGGTGCTGCTCTCGAGCTCCCCCCGGATGACGAAGAACATCTCCGTCACGGGGTCGCCCTCGCGCAGCACGTTCGTGCCTTCCGTGCACAGCGCGGGCTTCAGGCGCTCGCACATCGCGTCCAGCAGGCTGTCGTCCATCTGGTCGCAAAACGGCACCTGCAGAGAGAATCGAGGGTGAGGAGGATGAAATTATGTTTCTTAAGATGAGTTATGTCTGGTACTTACATTGCGGACTAGTCTGAGACAGAGATGGCGCTTGATGTCGCGGCGGAGGTCCGAGGGGAGGCTCGCCACCAGCATCTCCTCGTCCACGCCGCGCGTGGCCACCCACTTGTACTGGCCGTAGCGGCGCACGCGCTGCACGATGTCCTGCGGCAAGTTGCGGTGGTGCATCCATAGCTCCGTGTCGCGCCGCTTCACGCGCATCTCTTCCAGTCTCACTGACATAGATTGCAGGTATGTCTGCGAACTCCCACCCCAATTGTAAGCCATCATCCCACCAATTACAACAAACAATGAAGGATTCCAAGCACCAAGCTCGCCTAGTGGTAGACTAGTGCAAAAGACTCTACCTGCATGTTTCCAATCAAAAAAGCGAATAAGAGCAAGCCAATGATGATGATGATGACGGTGAAGATGATCTCTCCAACAAAAGTACTCACACTCCACGTTTGCGTCAAGGAGCTACAAAACACACACCATGGCATAATTAGAAAAAGTGGTGAGATCACATACATGTTTGAGAACGCAAACATGCTAGGTGTTGATACTACTCATGTAAAACATAGAGCAAAAGTAACATCACTGTTGATTGATAAACGTGACATTTTTAAGGTGAGACGTACCTGAGAGCAAGCAGGCCAACCCAGAGGCAGTAGAAGTAGGTCTGGGAGAACAGGATGCCTGTAAAACTGGAGATTTTATGCATAATGGCATTTTCATAGATTCCGTAAGGGAAGACATCAGCATTCGGGTCTGAGCTGCTGCTACCGCCATTGCAAAACATGCTAGACCTGTCGCTAAACCTGGAATACCACAGCGGACGCGCCAGAGTGGAATTCCAATCACAGTCGAAAAACTGTTTACTACATGCACCCAATGTACCATTGAATCTTATAATGTTCTCACACTCCTGCTTCCAACATGCATCTTGCCGCTCCACTGAGAACAGGTACCACACCGACCCCACAATCTGCAACATGCCAAAATTTTAGTCCAAGTTTAAACTATCACTTTTTTTAAGAGGTCAATACTCAATAGTATTCTACAAAGAACTCTAGAGAGTATGGAGCGTACATGGCTGGCGAGCATGTAGAGGAGCAGGTTGAAAGCGGCGCCCGCCCAAGCAGTCTCCAGAAGCACACCAGTGGAGCTGATGATCTTGGACAAGAGCGGGAAGATGCGCAACATCCGAGGCAAGTACTGGAACACCACGATGTACCGGAGCGCATTCTTCGTGTTGATATTTCTCGTGGCTGCGCTGCTCAAATTCGGAATCACAAGCCAGATCACAACCTGTAAAAACATACACAGGGCGTCCATAAATCTAAGGAAACTCACTTTATCTGAAGCTGGAGGTGAGAGAAATCAGCTAACTCACCTGAGGAACAGGCAAGACCGCCGCGAAGTCGATCCAGAAATCGAACCTGAAGTAGCGCTTGGCGATCGCTACGGGGTCCGTGACGAGCTCCCCGCGTCCGAAGAACCGGGTCGACGGCTGAATGAACGCCGTCCGAAACCGCAGCACCATGTGCACCACGTAGAAGAAGTCGGTGATCGTCCTGAACACCGTCACCGCAATGGTGAGATTGTTCGACACCCTGATGCAGCTACTCTCGAAGTCCACCTTGGGGAGGTAAAAGAACAAGGGGTCGATGAAGACCGCCACCAAGCACGAGGCGAGGAACAGCGTGTTCCATCTCTGGAGCGCCTGGCTCGTGGGGTCCAGGAAGTTCCACGACTTCTTCTCGTGCGAGGGCGACGTCTTAAAGCGGAGCGTCTGGCCAAGATTGAAGAACCTGCCCTTAGCTCGCTGCTGCTGCTGCCAAGGCTGTTGTTGCTGGAGCGAGGGGATCGCGGAGGCGCTGTCGATGCTGAACGCGGAGCGGAGCGGGACGTCGCTCTCGGAGCCCAGTGACATCTGCGAGTCCAGAGATGGCATCCGAAACCTAGTGGAAACAAGCAAACACATGAAGAAACACTAGACACTCAATATGGATTTTCATGACACACCAAATGCCGGTTCTTCATGACTTGCATGTATTGGTACAGAGATGAAGGAGAAGAAACTGAAGCAACACATGAAGTACGTTCATGACTAATACTACACACTCAATATGAGAAAGACTTCAGCTGTATCTATTCCATATGGAATCATAATCTCCATGATTTGCACGTGGTGGTACAGAGATGAAGGGAGGAGAAACTGAAAGAAGCAACGCACCTCACGAACTTTTTGTGATCTCCGTCCATCTCTTGTACCTCTGTACTGCTAGCCCACTGAATCCAGGTTCCACTCCCACCTCTTTCACTGTACAACCTTGGTCTCAGCTGGCCAGTTCTCACCCTCAAAGCTAGATTCACCTCCTATAGTTTCCATAATCACACTCACCTGCTCAAATAGAAGAAAAAAAAAACCCAAGTGTCAACTTGAAAGGTTGTAGACTCTGTTGCCGTGTTAACCTAGGTTCTAAGTTTGTGATCAAAAGAAGGTTAATTACACAATTCTCCAGAAGCCACTCTGAAAATCAACATACGCATATTCTCAACTGCACACATGTTACAAGACACACTCAATTTCATACCACAAATCAAAACCATCTTTTCTAGCTCCCATCCAACAAAATAGGTTATCCAACACCGACACACAACAAGACGATCAGAAACCCTCGCCCCAAACTAGGTGTTAATCACAAAATGGGTGTCTAAACTGACAGGGGTTTCACAAAATGAAAACCTATCCAAGAGTAGTACCCAAAGAAGAGAACAACACCTAAAAGCTCTACCTACACACCACTCTCCTCTAACATCACCGCTACTTGCTTCTCCACCGAACCAAAACCAGGACCTTTCTTCCAAAATCACTAGCTGCTGTTTCCGAAAAGAAAAACTAGCTGCTCAACTAGCGAAAGACCAACATGGTGGTAAACTAGCTACTGAAACCAAATTTGTCACAAGAAGAAGAGGAGGGTGTGAGCTTGCTCCGAAGCAGAAAACTGGGCACTCTACAAAAACGAAATGGAGGTGGATACCTGCAAGACCTCAACAAAACCGCCCAAACACGTGCAAATTGTCTGCGGACTCCAAAGATGGTCCTTTCATTTGGTTGGTGAAGAAATTTGGGGCAATAGACGCCATAGCCAGGGAAGAAAGAGCAACAGAATGCCGCTACTAGCTTACTACCAATTTGCTGCTGCAGCAGCTCACACAAGTTGTTGGTGGGGTCAGGATATGCGACAGAGTCTCCACTCATCATCTGCAAGAGAATCCTACTACTCTTGTGTAATTTCCATCACGTGAGCTTTTCACTTCAGACGGCGAATTTTGTTCCTTACGTTTTCTAGATAAAAGTTATCTGTCAGGTTACGCAAATGAGTTTTTCAATCATTTTTGGACTTATTTGGATTTTCTAGAGTTGTTGCAATGTTATTTGTTCATTGTGTGGATGGGTGTTGGATTATTTACTTATTCGACTTATTTGTATGGGAAAGTTCTGTAATTTCCATCACGTGAGCTTTTCACTTCAGACGGCGAATATTGTTCCTTACGATTTCTAGATAAAAGTTATCTGTCAGGTTCCTCGTTTGATTTTTGATTTTATTTTGGCTTTATTTTGATTTACTTGTGTTGTTGCTATGTTGTTTGTTCATTGTGTGAATAGGTGTTGGATTATTTATTCATTTGTCTTGTTTAAATGGGAAATTTGTGTAATTTTCATCACGTGAGCTTATTTTCACTTGAGTCGGCTTCAAGCGTTCGGAATTATGTTCCTTACCTTTTTTAAATGAAAGTTATCTGCTGTCAGGGTTTCGATGCGGTATTTAGGCTCTTTTGATTTTCTAGTTTTGTTGCATTGTTGTTTGTTCGACTATTTCTGTCCATTGATTAGTTGTACAGAATGGGTGCTATATTATTTATTTTTCGATTTGATTATCTTTACATCTTTTCAAATATAGAAATATTGGTTTGTGTATCAATTGTAGAAGGTTTATGAAGGGATGAATGTTGAGCATTCTTTGTGGATAGGAATAAGAATACTTCTCTCACCCAAGGTTGTATGGTACACTACCCTCCCTTTGTAGAAACTGATACGACTCAATGATTTGGTTCCACCACACAGGTGAAGATTTTCTTTTCATTTCAGAATACATATAGCAACAACTCAAGTAACTAGTTAATGGCTAAGAGACTACTTCAGACTAAACTAATCTTGGTATCACTGTAACGGTAACAAGACTGAATTATATTCCCGCTTCCAACACTCCCCCTCAGGCCTGTTACTCTTTAGAGCATCGCAGTTGAAAACAGCACAAAGCTGTTTGGCCTTCTCGAAACATGGAAACATGATTTCTTCTTTAGCCCTTCAAGTCTGGACGAGTTCTCAAGTTGCCTGAGAATGACTCAACCCACCAAGAGACTTCCTTTTAATGTGGAAGCTCCCCCTGAGCCTAATACTCACAACATACTTTTAATATCAACGTCCAGACAACTCCACAACTACATCTTATAAAAATAAATTTATGGTATTCTAGTTACTATAATCAATTTTCTAAAAGAAGCTAACTATCGAGACATCCTCCATCTCTCTCATTGCTCTATCAACTAAGGAGGATACACCATACAGGATCACTTCTTTTCATGTTGACGTAGTTCTTCTAGTGTGGTGAGCTGCAGTGCATTTCGCAGCTCTAGAAATCTTGGCTTCGGTAATGCTTTTGTGTTGATATCAGCCAACTGATGTTCTGACCTCACAAATACTAGTTCAATTCTTTCTTTCTTCACTTGGTGTCTGATGAAGTGACACTCACGATCAAGATGCTTGGTGCGAGCATGTTGAACGGGATTCCTGGCCAAAGCAATACAGCTTTGATTATCACAATATACAACAAGGGGTTTTCTTAGTGCCATTCCAATATCTTCAAAGAAGTTTCGCATCCACAAAGCCTCCTTTGCTGCCTCAGTACACGCTCTATACTCAGCCTCCGAGCTTGACTGCGCTATCTCATACTGTAGTTTACTGCGCCATGACGTAGGTCCGCTACCAATATTGAATAAGTACCCAGAGGTTGAGCGCCTCTCGTCTAAATCACCTTGAAAATCACTATCGGTATAACCTGAAGGCACTACTTTCTCCCCCTGCCGATAGAGAATTGCAAGGTCCTTTGTTCCCTTGAGGTAGCGGAATACATGAATATCAGCTTCGAGATGTGCCACACGAGGAGCTTGCGTAAAGCGTGTAAGAACACCAACGGCATACACAATATCTGGACGGGTGTTGTTAAGATGAAGGAGTTTTCCAACAACAACGCGATAATAGGTTGGATCAGCTAAGAAAGGCGAGTCCATATTTAGTGAAAGCTTTATGGTTGGGTCCAGTGGAACTGCAGCCGGAAGGCATGTAAGTAAACCCAAATCCTCCAAGCACTTGGAAATGTAACGACTGTGTGACATGAGGATTCCTGCACGCTCGTAGTGGAAAGTGACGCCCAGATACATGGCCAACGAACCAAGCATGGACATCTTGAACTCAGCTTGTAACCGCATGGCCAACCACTTGATCTTCGCAATATGACTCCCAGTGAGCAAAAGATCATCAACATAGATGATTAAGAGGACTATTCCATCATGATCAATGTACACATATAAGCTAGGATCAGCGGAGGACTGAGTGAGACCAAGCTCATGAAGGAAAGTGTCCAGTCGAGCATTCCAAGCTCGTGGTGACTGCCGAAGACCATACAGAGCTTAACGTAACCGACAAACATGGCTTTCAGCTCCAGGTTCGATGAATCCGGGTGGTTGATGGACGTAAACTTCCTCAGCAATGTCTCCATTCAGAAAAGCGCACTTCACATCCATATGTAAAAGAGACCAGTCGCATTGGGCTGCTAACGACACCACACTACGCATTGTCGACCAGCGAACAACAGGTGAGAAAGTTTCAACAAAATCGATTCCTTCAAGTTGTTTGTCACCACGTGCTACAAGTCGGGCTTTGTGTCGAAGTGGACGCCCCTCTGCATCAGTCTTTAGTTTATAAATCCATTTTACAGCGATGGGCTCCACACCCTGAGGAGGCGGAACAAGTTCCCAAGTTTTGTTTGCCATAATAGATTCCACCTCTTCATGCATGGCAGTAATCCATGCTGGATCTTTGACAGCTTCGTTATATGATCGGGGTTCTCCCATGGATTCAACGCACACAAGGGCGTCGTCAACATACGTGACTGCTGCAATATAATCCATGAGACGCTTGCTAGGAACCGGGATACGTGAGGAACGTCTCAGAGGTGCAGGGGAGCTAGAAGTAGAAGTAACGTCAAGCATTGTGGGATCTGCAGGAAGTAGATCAGACATCAGAGGGCGTCGCACATAAGTCCGTAAGGGCGGTGGAGAGCCATCTGATGCAAGAGTAGGTTCCTCAACAATACTAGGTGCTTCGGTGGGCACAGTAATATGCTCAGTTGATGGAGTGACGGAAGGTGACGTTACTGATGGTGCAAACACAGGATCAAAGACTTCAATTACAGCAGAATTATCGGAAAGAGGTTCAATGGCAACGGATGGGCCAGGGCTCGTAGAATCAACTGGAGTATGCCAAAATCTTCTTTCAGTAAACTGCACGTCACCACTGATATGGATTTTGTGAGTACTTGGTTCATAACACTTGTATGCTTTCGTTTCTTCAGAGTATCCTACAAGAATACACTTCATAGTTTTGGATTCCAACTTTGTTCGATGTTCATCTGGCTTGTGAACAAATGCAATACATCCAAAGACTCGAAGATGATGAAGTTGAGGTGGTTTCTTGAATAGCCGTTGATAAGGTGATACTCCAGCATTGGCACGTGTTGGAGACCTGTTGGTTAGATAGTTGGCCGTTCCAACAGCCTCAGCCCACAAGAATCTTGGCGTACGGGCTTCCAAGAACATGGATCGTGCCTTTTCTAGGAGTGTTCGGTTCTTACGTTCACTCACTCCGTTTTGGTGGGGAGTAAGTGCTTGCGATAATTCTCTGCGAATCCCAGATTCTGAAAGAAAATCAGTGAAGACTCCAGAGAGGAATTCACCACCTCTGTCACTACGAAAGGCCTCAATGGAACGTTTGAAAGCTAACTCGACAGCAGCTTTAAACTTCTTGAAATACGCAAAAGTTTCAGACTTGTTGCGCATGAAGAAAATCCACGTATACCTTGAAAAATCATCAGTGAACGTGACAAAATATTTGGAGCCACCTAAGGATGGTGGAAAAAAGTGGTCCACAAAGATCTGAGTGAACAAGTTGCAAAGGTCGTTCTGCTCGCCGAGTTGCAGTCTTTGATTTCTTCTGTCGAAATTGTTTCCCTTCTAAACAGCTATCGCAGATGGCAGGTGTGCCGGAAATCAACGGAATGCCCACTGCAACTTTCTTGGACCCCATCGACCTGAGACTATGCTGGTTGATATGCCCCAATCGGCGGTGCCATAACTTTCCAACCTCAACTGATTGAACAGCACAGATTGGAAAACCAGGTTTGTCCATAATATATCGATATAGTCCAGTGTTCTTATCTCGTACTTCTTTTCCAACAACTTCTCTTGGCCCATTATAAATCAAGCATTGATCTTTATCGAAAACAAGGACAAATCCCTTGTCAGCTATGCAGCCAACGGACATGAGATTGCTCGTCAATCCAGGCACGTAATAAACATTGTTCATCTTTATTTCTCCTGTAGTAGAAAGGTTTACAGTGCCGCTACCTTCTACGGGTAACACATGGCCTGAAGCGCTCTGCATGGCATGGGATCCACTGGGTTGATCTAAGGAATCAAACACCTCCCGGCTGCCAGACACATGCTTAGCAGCGCCACTATCAACTATCCAACTGTCTGCCTGCTCTAAGTCTAGGCTGGAAAGAGCGACGTCAAATAAGTTGGGCTCTTCAGTCGGCTCAACATACTCCTCAATCACCACATTAGAATGAAACGTGTTGGAGTTGTTGTGGAATCCACGTCCACCACGTCCTCCACGACCTCGACGATCGCGAGCACGCCTTGCCATCTCCCGAGCCAAGTCAGGACAGCTGCGCATGAGGTGATCTTCTGCTCCACAAAAATTGCATCGAAGAGGCTCGTACCGCCTGCTTCCTTGGTTATATGGTCGTCGATACGATCCTCCTGCATGCTGATTAACGGGTGCTGAAACCGTTAAATTCTGCATGCGAACTGATAAGGCATCGTCCCTCGTGGGAGCTGAGCCTTGAAACTGAGCTCGAGTCTCTGCTTGAATTAAGCGAGCTGTGAGATCAGCAAAGGATGGCATGGCATTGAGACCCAGAATATTTTGATAAACGCTATCCATGCTAGGAGGAAGCGTATTGACAATTCTCTCTACCAACTCGGCATCAGGGACAGGATCTCCCAAACCTCTCAGCTCTGCCTGAACTTCCTGAATCTGTCGAATGAACTCACGAACAGATGCTCCCTCAACTAAACGCATGGTACGAAGTTTATCTTTGAGCATTAATTTTCCCGCATTACTGTTTTGCTGGTACAGTGCAGCCAGCATCGTCCAAGCTACAATGGGGTCTGTGCACTCAGAGATGTTGGAAAACACATTCTCCTTGACTGACATAAACAAGGAATGAAGACCCTTGACTCGCTCAGCGACAATATTAGCAGGCTCACCTACTTGTGGAAGATGCCCTCCTTGAGGGTCCACATACCTCCAGGTGCCTTCTTTCATTAAAAGCAATTTCATCCTTACTTTCCAAGTCTGGTAATTTGTCCCATCGAGCTTAAAAGTCTCTGGAAGCGAATCAGTTGCCATGAAGAAAATTAGTTTGTTTCCTGAATTTTTAGCACATAGTACTTTAACTCTACACACAGTCTTTCCTTTCTCTTTCACATACTAGAATTGTAAAGATGAACTTTCTCTCTCTTTCACATTTGGTCACACAGACCAACAGACAAATAAGACACGCTCAGCCCAGAGCTTGCTCCAGGGAAAAAACAAAGAAGCAGACAGCAAATACTCAGACAATTTCCAAGAAACGCCCCTCGGAGCTCTGATACCATGTAGAAACTAATACGACTCAATGATTTGGTTCCACCACACAGGTGAAGATTTTCTTTTCATTTCAGAATATATATAGCAACAACTCAAGTAACTAGTTAATGGCTAAGAGACTACTTCAGACTAAACTAATCTTGGTATCACTGTAACGGTAACAGGACTGAATCATATTCCCGCTTCCAACACCCTTATCCCCTAAAGGTCCAAGGTATTCTAGCATCCAAACTCGCTGAAAACGGCCACTTTCAATGCATTCAACACAAAATGCAAACAAACCCATTTTTTACATATCTGAATTTGGGAACATGATACCGTATCCAAACTCAAAATGTCCCTTGAGGGGACATTGGGTCTTTAGGGGTTAAGTTTACATACTCTCACTCTTCTAGCATAAATTTAGAAGTCAAATATCATTGTATTTAGAAATTATTGAATCTAGAAGTCGAATCTTAGTGTATCAAAGAATCATCAATAAGATTCAACTTCTAAATACAATAAGAATTGACTTATAAATACTGTAAGACTTGACTTCTGGATAAAATTAGATTCAACTTCTAAACTCACATTGGAAGAGTGAGAGTACACTAAAGATGATATTTAGTGTAACCACACTAATGTTTTTGATAATGCAATAACTTTTTACTCTCGAAGAAGATTTTTACCGAGGGCGCAACTATCAATACTATCTAAAGAGAGTGATCATTGTTTATATAGTTGGTAAAAATATTCATCAAGAGTAAAAACTTATAGCACTTTTGAACAAATTAGTGTGGTTAACACTAAATATCATCTTTAGTGTAGTTAAACTTGTGGGAGGGTAATGTACTGTACATTTGGTAGCGCCTTGATTGTATTGGAACTGAGCCTTCAACGCACGGCGGATGCTTTGTCAGCAAGTTGTGTGTTGAAGTTTGCCACAAAGATCTGTATCATTCAACATTTTACAAGCCCACATTTCATTGTAGTCAGCTACCTCTACAACAACCTTGTTTGTCTTACCAGAACTTACCATTAGCTACAGAGTCTTCTTTTGTACCTACTACAATAATAGATAGTTATCTTTACAAGAGCATATGGACTGCTCTAACAAATGTTGTTGTAAAGGGAGATGATTGTACTAGAAAGATGGTATGAGGCGATCATTCAAGATACCAAATAGCAAGAAAATTATACCAAAGTTAGTCATTGTTTGATATATGGTAACCCCCTTAATAACCAACCAAAACCCATAACGGATACCTCTCAAATTGGGGTATAATACATCCACTTCTATCCCATTACAACCCATTCACCCATCCAAATGGAGGTTTGTTATGTTCACCCCTTATTGCTTATAAGCAAAGGTAAGGGGCCATTGGTTAAACATAAAAGCATACTTTGGAAATTCATAACTAATTCACACTTTATCCAAAACAAATTGGCTACTAGTAAAAAAAAATGAATATATTATTATCTGTTCTCCCCATATATGAACATTGCTTAACTTGTCTGTCATGGGGGTACCACACTACACTAAAAGTTTCATTTAGTGTAATGGCACAAATAGTGTACTTACCTTAGTACACTAATTGTTTCTCAAAAGATTATTCGATCAAAATTTACTTTATCAAAGATTACTTTATCGGAGTACACTTTATGGAAATTTAATTTTTTAAAAGCTTTCTTTTTCAAGAGATTACTTTTTCAAGTTTTACTTCTTAAAAAGTTTACTTTTTCAAAATTTACTTTTCCAAACATTTACTTTTTCAAAACTTTACTTTTTCAAACTCTACTTTTTCAAAATTCTACTTTTTTCCAAGTTTACTTTTGAAAAAGTTTACTTTTTAAACGTTTACTTTTTCAAATGCTTACATTTGGAAAAGCTTATTTTTACAAAAGTTTACCTTTTCAAAAGGTAAGTTGTCTTTTTCCCCCGAATTGATGTTTTTCCCTAGTTCTTGTTTTTTTCAAAAATGTTGTTTTTTCCTAATTGTTTTTTCCTAATTGTTGTTTTCGCAAAAATGTTGTTTTTTCCTATTTGTTGTTTTCCCAAATTGTTGTTTTTTCCTAATTGTTGTTTTTTCTCAATTGTTGTTTTTTCCAATTTTTTCTTTGTGAGTTTTATTTTTTCTCTTCTTCACCTTTTTGTACACATAATTCTCTTCTACTTTCAATACACTAAACGTGCACGAGTAAAAAAGTTAATATTCCAATCTTTACAAAAGTTCACAAATAGTGTAGTAGTTCACATTTAGTGTACTATTTTGTCACTACACTAATTGCGTAGTTGACAATTAGTGTATGGGTTCGTATTTAGTGTCCACTACACTAAATGAAACTTTTAGTGTAGTTAGTTGTCTCATACCATCTATCTAGCAGTACTTATTGCAGGTGTCTGAATAAGATTTTAACACGGCGAATAACATTTTTCAGTACATAGATATTTTACCTGGAGGTGGTTTTGACTATTGATAACATATCGCGTAATCAAAATGTAAAATGAGATGTTTATGTGGAAAAATGTTCAGGCACTCACACAAAGTAGAAATTTAAAAAGTATACAGTACAATACAGTAGTTCAGAAAATTCTGTCACGTGTCTAAATTGGTGGCTCTTTCTGTTGACTTTGTACGGAAAATAGGTGGTCCAGCATCTGCTTGGAATACAAATTGAATAGGTAATGTCGCAATGCCCAGGGCGAATTGACCCCCTCGTTGGGAGTTACCTGAGGGGCCACGAGGTGGTGGGGCCAAACCTGGCCCCTATTTTGTTCTTGGATGGGGCCCTAATTATAGCAAGAGACGGTCTTCTTGGGGAAAAAATGGTTGTAGGCTCCAAATTTGTCCAAAAAATCCAAAAAAAACCTTTGGACCCTCCAAAGTAAAAGGGCCAGAAAAATGACCCCATGCAATTAAGATGGGGCCCATCTCGGATAACTTCCAAAGAGAGGGTCAATCTGGCCCATGGCGAATTGACACGCTCGTTGGTACTCACCCAAGGGGGCCATGAGGTGGTGAGGCCAAACCTGGCCCTTATTTTGTTTTTGGATGGGGCCCTATTTATAGTAAAGAGGGACCTCTTTGGTAAGCAATAGCCATAGGCCTCAAATTGATCCAAAAAAATCCCAAAAAAGCCTCTAGCCCCCCCAAAATAAGAGGGCCAGAAAAATGACCCCACGCGATTATGATGGGCCCCACCTCGGGTAAGTACCAACGAGGGGGTCAATTCGCCCTCGGCATGTTGCAATACACTAGAGTTTTTCTGTAAGAGCCTGGTTCCATGCAACGCCCGACGCCCAGGGTGAATTGACCCCCTCGTTCGTACTTACCCAAGGTGGGCCTTGTCTTAATTGTATGGGGTCATTTTTCTGGCCCTCTTATTTTGGGGGTCCACAAGCTTTTTAGATTTTTTTTACAAATTTAAGGCCTACGGTCATTGTTTACCCTAGAGGACCTTCAATTACTATAAATAGGGCCCCATCCAAAAATAAAATAGGGGCCAGGTTTGGCCCCACGACCTTGTGGCCCTCTTGGGTAAGTACAAACGAGGGGGTCAATTTGCCTTGGGCCCGCCTGACTCATCATCTCTTTTAGGGTCGGATCACTTCCATGTAGCTAGCTTTTCACCCTACCCGAAAATGCAAGGTCGGATGTAGGTGAGTATTTTGGGGATGGTGGAGCCGCTTTTCTAGCTTGTCAACCTCCCCTTCGTCCCAACATACTAATCAGAGCGTCATGGATTGTGTCAGAGTCACTTTACACATAAAGGTGACTCCAAGTTTAACCCCCCCTTCTTCATTTTAGGTTGAAGTGTCAAGTCGGATGTGATGCATGGAAGTGGCCCTACATTTTCTTCCCTACATTCTGCAACTAGGAAAGCTATAGTGATAACTCGGGTTGGGCATTACATAGGGATTTGCCTTAAGATAGAAGGAATATGGTGCCAGACTATATGAGATATAAAAATGGAAGGAAAGAGAGCATGAGGAAGTTCATATCCCTTTTTTTTTGCTCCAATGAAATGCTTGGCAATCAATGCACTTGGGCCCTACCCCATGCAAGCTAAAGCTCTCCCATAGTACCCTAAGTTCTCAAAAGAGTTGACTAATGTTCCTCCACACCTTTCCCAAGCAAGGTCACAATGTACATGTGGTCTCAGTTACTAACATAAGACCCTAAGATTCGGGGTGACTATCGAATGTATTTTGGAAACTTTCACAAAAACTCTACTGAAGGCCTCTTTACACTAGAGGCGAGAGGCCGTGAGGAGAGAAATTTCAGCCAATGGGAGGCGTAGAAACCGAGAAGACCAAAGAATGTCACTTTACACCCGATTTTTTCAACCCAAGGGACGAAAGGAGGAGAAAATGATATGGACGATACTTTTGTCCTTTGTGGTAGCATAAAGTCATATTTTTGAAGGCCCCCGGATTTTTCATCAAGCCCACCTCAAGAGGTGGGCCTGACACAAAACCCAAAAAGCCGTTTGGCCAAATTCTCACAGCCAATCATTTTTATTTTTTTAAGAATATTTCAGAACGGCCACTTTTACTAACGGCTAGTTTTTTGACCCGTTTTCTACCCAACGATTATTACTATTCAATCCCAATTGTCCTCCTTAAAGACAACTCCTTGATCATTTGAAATCATCTTTATCTTCTTCCTCATATGTGACTAGGAAGTGGTACAAGTTTGCTTGTTTTTTGAGGTTTTTTTGCCCAATTTTTTTTGACCAATTTTTTTCTGCCTTGTGTTCATTGCAATGGAAGGCTACTCTCAAGATGGCGAGTTCTTGCAATCTCAAGGACAAGCATGGAATCAAATTCGCCTTAGATGAGCTATTCTCAACTCCAATTTCAGCCCATTTCTCCTCAAATGCATGATTCAAATTTTGAACGTTTTAGTGCTGGTAGTGCTAGATATTTTATGCCTCTTGGAATGCCTCGTTGTAGTGGTTCAGGTTTGGAACCATCAAGTGAGGAAGTGGCACCAAGTGAAAATGGAAGGAATTCTCTAATGAATGTGAAGGAGGAGGAGGCAATCCACACTGCAGCAAAGGCACCACACGGAAAAAATGTACCTACACCAAACAAAAGAGGACGGCCATCAAAAGGAGGAAAAACAAGTGCTCCTGCAAAGAAGAAGAAACCAGAGAAGACAAAAAGAAGGCAACAAAGGAAGTGGTGAATTTGTTTTACAAAAACTATAACTATAAGATTTTTGCATATCAAAATTTTTAGAATTTTTAAAAAAAAATCAGATTTCAGATTTGGCCAATTTGGCCTTTTAAAGGCCTTGGCCTTAGGTGGTGCCACGTGCCCCCCCTTTCCCCCCATTGAGCCTCGTTAAAGGACACGGCCATGGGGGTCTGAACCATGGACCTCTTCCCAAGGAAGGAAATACCTTGGGAAGTGTGCCACCAACCTTCTCCCCCCCCTCTATGTGACAATTTGACTTTCCTACCCTTCTACTATGCTGCCCTCAATCTTTAGGTCCCAAAATGAGGCCCTCCCGGTTGTTTTTTTGACATTTTGAGGATTATTTTACTTCTATGTGCTCGTTTATGAATGTACTAATGTATATTACTATGCAAATTCAGGGATTAATACATGGTTGAAATTGCAAGCAAGAATGGTGGCAACAATTCGAGGCTTTGACCGCTTGTGGAAATCATGCAAGAAGAAGTACAAGGTGATTTATGCTGAATACAAGAATGATAAGAAAGCCAATGAAATCTCAGGTTTGGATAGGCACCAAGATTACAAATGGTTTGACCAGCTTGATGTTTGGAATTTACATGTGCATGTGTAAAATACCAAATTCCAGCATGTGCCACGGAATGTGAAGATGAAAACGATGAAGACAAAGCACCATCAGAATTGCAAGACCGTGAGGGTACTCCAAAGCAAGAGAAGAAGAAGAAGAAATTTCAAGACAATTTGGAAATTGTCTCCAATTTTACTAACTTTCTCACAACCTTCCAAAAAAGCACCGCTTTATTGAAAAACATGGATAGGCATATGGCAGCCATTTAAGAAAAATTGTAGCTATTCTTCAATAGCTTCAGAATGACTACTTGATTCTGAAAATTGGATAGTCGACTCCTTCGACAAGTTGTATTCCTACAAAGTTTTTGCAATGGATTCATGAGCCATAGTAGCTTCTCTCAATAAATCAACATCTTTCTCATCTTGTTTAATAAAAAAAAACCTTCCTCTTGAGTATCTACATCTTCTATCTCATAATTTTGAAATGTTCTTTTCATATCACATTCCAAAATCTGAGATTTTACCTCTTCAATAAAAGCTCGTTGCCCTCGTAGGACTTGCCCTCCCTTCACCATTGTCGTAGTCTAGTCGTTGGTAATTTTCAAAGTTAACCGAAATTAACCTTAAGCGACCCCACCTAACCATCTCGTTTCCAGGGATTTTTACCGTGCATCAAACTCTTTAAATCTTAACAACAATTCACACTTAATACCTCAGCACATCCCGAAGGATGGCTTCCCTGGTACCCTAGTAACCGGTAGCAAGTAACTACAAATGTCTCAGTTAAACTTTGTTGAGCGTCAGAGTAGTTTTCCGTTAAGTTTTACAGTGGCCGAGAAATCACTGCCTCCGTTTTCGCAGTCCAGAGGGCACAATATCCACAATCTAACCCTACACCTAGAAAGAGTTAAAAAGATTGCAGCCAGTTTACCAGTCTTCACAATCTACCGGTACCTTATTCCGGTAAACCGACCACGCAAGCCCAGGTTCCAACTACAACCACACCCAATGAATTAAACAAAGAATATACAAGACTCACAACAAGTTAGTACTAAACAAATCATATGAGCAAGACAACCTTCCACGGAGATCGTCGGAAGTTGTCCACTGCAAGGATAACAACCCCGGAATTCTTCAGACTCAGGCTTAGTTGGAATCTCTCCCGGTGTACCGAGAGGGGGGATATTACTCTTCCTCCCCACCAATCCAAACACTTCTCACTTAAGGGAGGCTATCATAAATAGCCGTGGGCTTCTTGGATTTCTTCCGTTGAAACAACTTTTCCCGGTCCCATCGGAGAAGGGTCTAGAGCATAGATCCCGGATCTCACTCTACCTATGTAACTTGGATATCATACACCCTTGGGATGTCTCTACTCACACTCAATCACATAACACACAACAAGTGACAACCTTGCACACTTAGCAAAGACACACTAGGAGGACTCAACTCTCTCCCGGTCTACTCACACGAGTTCAACAAAGACTCTAGACACAAGCAATGAAGGCAAGACACGAGCACATGAACAAAGAAAAGAGTAATTAACACAAGAGCCCAAGGCCGTTAAGTACACAAAGGCTACTAGCTACCCTCTAAAACTAAATCCCCAAAAGATGGAAATGGCATCTAAAGAGTGCACTAAAGCCAATACCTACTGTCAAAAAGTAGACCCACTAAAGAACAAAACGGCATTTAGATCCTAAAATCAAAGGTAGCCTAGTCACTGGCGGATTACCGGTAGACCGGTAAACCGGAAGACTCCCGGTCCCGGGTCCGGTGAACCTTTCCCTAACAAAAGTAAGTAGTGTGAGAAACCACTCAAGTGGTAGTGACCTGGTGCGCAATGGGGCCCCATCGACATCAATATTATCATCCTAGTGTTTAATTCTAGCAACTGTCAACAACATATCACCAACCGGTAGGGTAAATCAATAATATTATATAACATATAACAAAGACTCAACCAGAAAACTCTACCGATTGATACGTAACGGGATTGTTACTACGGTTGGAAGTACTCGCATGGTCGAGAGAATTATCCGGGAGGTCGGATGTCTCAACCGGGAGGTCTACCGGTGGAGTGGGGGTATCCACCGAGAGGTTGGGTGTATCTACAGTTACACACGGAGTCTCCTTAAGCTTAATTAGTATGGCCACAAAGGGTTCCACCAAAGACTCCGGAGTTGAGGACATGAGGTCTACCAGTTCCTTCCTGGTAGGAGTTACCGGGAGGTTTCTTTTTTTGTAGACCTTCACACCCCACTCCTTGAACGGTGGAGAATCCACCCAACTCACCGGTAGAGCCATATTGTTCGGGGTGGACAAAATCCTTGAAATGCCTGTACTTCCATCAATCTCCCTATTATCTTGTCACGAACTCCAGTCCGGCCCGGAAACACAAATCTTCTGGTCGATTGGTAAACAACTCCGGAACACTTTCCTAAAATATGTGGATATAGGTGTTTCACATATCTAGTAACATACTCACAACACAAGGTCACAAAAAATCATCACAATGAGAGGACTTGTGAGACAAGGACTTAGAAAGAGGTTTTTCCGGTTGACCGGGAAGACCGGGAAAGAGATAGAAAATGTGGCAAGACCTAAAATTGATAGGAGGATGGAGAAAACTTAAAAGAATGACTAGCCACAAGGCTAGGACAATAGACAACAATTAATGTGACACTAACGTAGACTCACATATATATTAGGTCACAATATGGTCTAGACCGGGAAGGATGTTAACGGGGAGTTACCCCGGCAAAAAAGAGAGGAAAAGACTTACAAACAAGAAATTTGCACAAACAAGAGAAATCCAATATGGGCAAGAGTCACCTTTGTTTTTCCACTACTCGTTGCACCCGCAATCTCCTTTCATTGTCTCTTTTATCTTCTCGCCTTGGCCACTAATCTCCTCCACCTCCACAAATCCTAAAGATCTCCACCACCACCAACAAACCTAGAAAACGTGCACCTCTTTCTCCAAACCCTAGCTTGCGCTCACCTCTTCTTCAAATCCTAATTGTACCACCTCTATGACACTTGAAAAGCCTCATCTTCTTCTTCTTCTTCCTCCTTATTGCACCACTTCTCCTTCACTTCTTTAACTACTTTTTTACATCCCAACTAAAAAAAAAAGACCAAATAGAGAAAGAGGAAGAACTTATGAGAGAGAGAAAACTAGAGAGGAAGATAGAGGAGAAAATTTGAGGGGGGGAGAGATTTTAGAGAAGGGTGGGAAGAGAGAAGAGTTATGGAGGGGGGAGAAGAACTTTTAGAGAGGGGAATTTCGGGAAGGGGACTGTTGGAGGGCGGCTGGAGCTACCCAGGCTGCTTCCCGGGTGATACCCGGATACCCGGGTATCATCCCATACCCGAGGTTGGTACCGGGGCTAGTTTATACCCGGATGTATATCTGGGTATGTTTTTTTTATATATATAATTTAAATTTAATTTTTAAATTTTTAAAATTTTTTTTTTTGTCTTTTCTTTTCCTCCTACAACTAACTACTAATTCATTCAAATGAGAATTAGTGTCTAGAAAAGAGGAATGAACTAAATTACTTCTAACTACCTCCTAAACTTCACTAATTAATTTAGGTTAAGTGGTGATTTTAGACTTACATCTTGGGATCTCTTCCGGGACTCTTTGAAATTGTTTTCCGGGACTTAAACTAGTGATTTTAAGACCCGGTTTTATCACTACTATATACCTATTTAACTACTTAAGAATTTCTCTATTTTCACTATCCGCTATCTAATCTAATTCTACACAACACTAATTACTTTTCTAATAATTAAGACTAAAAACCCTATTTTAACTAATTTTTTTGGTAGGGGCAACCAAGTAGGAGTTTTAGACTCCCACAACCGTGTTATCTTCAACCCGTTTCTTCAATTCAACCTCGGCTTCTTCAATCCATATTGCATCAAACTTATCCGTTGTGATGATGCATAAATTATGCAAGACAATACAAGTTGATACAATATCTGCCATTGATCGTAAAGGAACATTTGCTCTCTTTTAAATTAATCTCCATCTGCCCTTCAAAATCCCAAATGCATGCTACACACACATTCGCATTGAAGATTGGATAAAATTCCAATGTGCCTTGTAAGATTCCAGTCCATCATTAGTGCCTTTGAATGGACAATACATCCAAGGCCGCACTGGATACGTCGCATCTCCAATCAATTTGCATGGTAGGAATTCCCCTTCTATACAAGCTCTTCCAACCTTGGTTTGTTGAAAAACAGTCCAATCATGCAAGCTTCCCGCCCACCCAAACTCGTAATCCCAAAGAATGCAATTTGTATCAACAATTCCTTGGAGCAAAGCTGAATGAAAAGATTTGCGGCAATAGTAATCCTCTCCACCAATACCTGGATCTAGCACAGGAATGTGTGAACCGTCTATGGCTCCTATAATGTAAGGTGTATTATGCAACCTCTCAAACTCTTTTGCTAAAACCCTAAGTTTGTTTTTATTTGGAATTTGAATAAAAATCTTTTGCAAATGTAGTCTCACCATTTTACAAAATTCCCTCACAATTCCTGAAATTGTACAATTTGCAACTCCATATACTTCTCCAACCAAACGT
This sequence comes from Bryoerythrophyllum caledonicum, assembly GCA_963971425.1. Lineage (NCBI taxonomy): Eukaryota > Viridiplantae > Streptophyta > Bryopsida > Pottiales > Pottiaceae > Bryoerythrophyllum > Bryoerythrophyllum caledonicum. The sequence continues at coordinate 10,740,457 of OZ020522.1, read as the reverse complement.
AGCCCATCTCTTGTACCAAGTCTAGCTAAAGACATTGCAACTCTCTCTTCTACAGAAATTGATCTTCTCAAACGAGTTTGCTGTTTTTTCAAAAACGGACCTAATTTCTCACATAAAAATCTGAATGTAGCATGCGAGACACGGGTCCTTTCCTTGAACATCTTCTCCGTAAATGAACCCAACAAATACCGGTCTACAAAGCCAGATTGCCTCTCAAAACTCCAAATGGTTTGATATGCTAAACCCTAAACTTTGGAGGCAAATGCTGAAAATTGCAACATTCGTCTACTCACCTTGTAAAATCAAAGCTTGCATGTTGTCAACATGCAGCGTAATCATGTAGGAACACCAATACAAGACCATCATCACCACAATCTTCTTCCTCCTCTCCTCTATAGTGCTGAAATTTCAATAAACAAGGCAAAAACGAGAAAGATAGAAGCAAAAGAAACAGCCAACATCTAGAAAGACAAGACCGATCTTGGGGTGGAAATGGGAGGTAGTGTAGTGGAAGTTTCGACCAGCCCTATATTAGAAAATATATTTAAAGAATCAGCACTTTATTTTGTGGCTCCTTCTCACTTTACACTATATCCAAAGGCCGTCAAGTTCAAAGGTTGGCTTCTCAAGGATGAGCCATGGCCCCTGTGAGGTTTTCTCCACGGCTTCTTGCCTCTAGTGTAAAGAGGGCCTAACTTACAAGCTTTGACCAAGCAGCAAGGCCAAGTCTGACATGACAACTCAACGTAATCCTTAAAGCCTAAAAAAAATTAACTACTACACCAAACAATGCATATTGTGTGGACCAGACTATTTCAAAATACTTGCTCTAATTCTAGTACGCGCAAATTACAGTGGTCCACCTCAATTCTCAATCCATATCAAATCATGTTCCTTGGAAAATATTGTGGGATGTTTCAAAATCTCTCTTTCAAAACTACACTATTTCAATCCTTTCAATCTCACGTGTAGTCTCACTATATTCAATCCTTTCAATCCCACACTATTATCATTCAAATCTTCCTTTCAAAACTATACGTGAGATTTTATTTTCTAAATATGCACATTCTGAGAATTTGAATAGGTTTTCACAATGTCGATTTTGAGTCTAGATATTTTTTATTTAAAAAAAAGTGGCGAATTGAAATACTTCATGGGAATATAAATTGTCTTTTGTACTTAAAATTTAAAGAAAGAGTGATGTAACTTAATTCCTATAGGACTACAACTATTTTATCAGAAAAAGATCTTGAAAACTATCATTAACCGTTTTTCTTGGCTAATGACCATTTATTAAATTGTTAACCCCTGTCTAGGCGCTAGATGCCACATTCATGGAAATTTTGAATTGTGACTTAGCAGTAGAAGCAAGTATATGCATCAAACGGGACTGGCTCCACCAAAATCATGGAGGCATTGGCAAACTACACTGATTTCCGTGAAGTGGGATTGCGATGAAATGTATTTGTTGTGTAAATGATGTTTTGCATAATGTATTATGTGCATAGATTCTCCCATTGTCCAAAGAGAGCTTGTCCTTAGAGACTTAAGATTGTTAACACAATACATTCACAAAGAATGATTTTTTACCACGCTGTTTACAAGAAAATTGATGTCATGGTAATTTTATGGGTTATGGTTGTATTTTTGAATCTGGTAAAAGCAGATGAGATTGTTGATCGATGAAGAAAGTTGCGGATGAAACTCGACAGAGAATGAAATTGGACATCGCATGAAATTTGGACTCATGGTTATGGCGTCTAAGATATGGAGGAGGATGAAGGCGGACACCCTCACTCCCTCACTCTCTCTTGATGTGGTGTGTGTATATAGAGAGAGAGCTAGAAGATGGTAGTGTAGAGTTGTTAGAGTGGCAAAAATTGGTTGTTAGGGTTAAGAGATTGCACACCAAGCCGTTGGTGTTGGTTTTACAAGGAAATGACACTCTAATTCTAACCCTAACTTCTATTTGGACTAAGGGTTAAAGGGAGATCGATCTACAAACTCTCTTTCACATAAACCCTTAAAACCCTAAGAAACCCTAAGAAACCCTGATTTGCTCAAAACACCTTGTAAAACCTCAAATCACATCAGATTTTATTGGCTAGGTCATAGTTTGTACATGGCAAAGTCTTCTCAACTCAATGTGACCTCAAAACACCTCCTAACTGGCGGATGAAACTGGTCAGGACAGAAATCATCAGCCTGGCCAGGTTTCATCCGGCCAGCCGAGTGGATGAAATGCTGTCCAGGACGGAAATCATTCGCCTGGCTAGGTTCATCCACTGGAGAGCTAAAAACCTCATCCGTAGTCCAAAAATGAAAATTACTACCCTGGTCCTCTAATCTTGGTTCTCCGCTTAACATTATCCCCCTTCTAAACTACATCAATCCTCCAATGTTTTTTTTTTTTTTTTTCGGTTGAAGGTCATCTATGGCTCCTTCTGGTGTTGCTTTTGAGTATGCCCCCAACATGTTTTCTCACCAGCTGCTCCAGTTATCAGGCCATCTCCGTGGGCGGGTAAAGATCGTGGATCTCCTCTTCCTTCGTCTCTCCTCAGTCCGTCCGAGTGCCGATACCCTGTCCAAGTCTCAAAATCTCTGCCTTGATACCAACTTCCAAGCTTCACCTGGGCAGCCATTATTGCATATTTCTAACCTAAATATCCTTCAAGTCAGCTTCTTCTAAGAAACTCCAACTTGCACACTCCTGGTAGCCTTGCTGCCACTCTCCGCACCTCTATTTCTCTTTCGTGTGGTGAATGTGAGGCTTGCTATACGCTAGCCTCCGAGGTATCATGTGGTCCACCCATGACCGTATTAACCTCCACTTTGTCCGGCCGCAGTATTAGCCAGTTTGTGAGCGGTTGCTGGAATTGACTTCCTACATCTCCTGGACGTCTTCCTCCCTGGTCACCATCCATGCTGAGTGAATTGTCTTCTGCTTCCGGTGACTGACTTCCAGTGCTGGCTTGGTCGAGTTGTCTTGCCAGCACTTCAATATCCGGTCTTACCTGGGTGCCCGAGTAGTGATCGGGGATCTCCTTTGTCCTCCGTCCTTCCTGTGGTCCTCCCTTTCCGGGTGCCGATATACTGCCCTGGTCATGCAATCCCACCAGCCATCCACTGTCTTTCCTCCTTTCCGGTTAGTAGTGCATTCCTCTAGTCTAGGTGCTGCCTAGTGAGTAGTGTCGACATACTGTAGCTGGAATTTTCCTTTGCAATTTTTACCTACTAACAGAACATCTTTTTCATTTTTTCCTTCCCCTTTAAATTTTTTTTAATTTTTTTTTTTATTATTAACTTAAAAGAAGTGTCTTCGAAAACTTAACTGGTCCGGGTGCACCATCCCTCTTTTGCAGTGGAATAGTCCCCTTGTCCGGGTGGTACGCCGTTGTTGACTGCAGCTGGAAGATTGACGGGTCTCCAGTATTCACTGAACGTATTCGGGTTTCCGGTCTGGAACCTCCGTGTTGAGTTGGAGCTGGAAGACCTCCGGCCTGCAGTTGTTGCCGGAACTAATTGGAAGTCCAGGTTGGGACTCCAGGTTCTCTGTAGTTGGAAGGCCGCCGGGTCTCCGGGTGTCATTGAAAATGGTCGGATGTCCGAGTTGAGACTCCGGGTTGGCGGTAGCTGGAAGGTCTCCGGGTCTCAGGGTGTCACCGGAAGTGCTCGGATGTCCGGGTTGGACTGCGGACTAGCTGCAGCTAGAAGCCACCGGGTCTCTGGATGTCACTAGAAGTGATCGGATGGCCGGGTTGGGACTCCGGGTCGACTGCAGCTGGAAGCCTTCGGGTCTCCGGATGTCACTGGAAGTGATCGGATGACCGGGTTGGGACTTCGGGCCGGCTGCAGCAGGAAGCCTCCGGGTCTCCGAGTGCCATTGGAAATGATCAGATGGCCGGGTTAGAACTCCGGGCTAGTTGCAGCTGGAAACCTCCGGGTCTCCGATTGTCACTGGAAGTGATCAGATGGCCAGGTTGAGACTCCGAGTTGATTTCAGCTTGAAGGCCTCCGGGTCTCTGGGTGTCACTGGAATTGATCAGATGGCCGGGGTCGGACTCCAGGCTGGCTAACGTAGGAAGCCTCCAGGTTTCGGGTGTCATTGGAAGTGGCCCGATGTCCAAATTGAGACTCTCAGTTGGCCTCAGCTGGAAGGCCTCTAGGTCTCCGAGTATCACCAAAAGTGAGTTGATGGCCGGGTTGGGACTCCGGGTTTCTGTCAGCTGGAAGGTCTCCTGGTCTCCGGGTGTCACCGGAAGTGCCCGGATGTTCGAGTTGGGACTCTCGGTTGATTTCAGCTGGGAGGCTCCGGGTTTCCGGGTGTCACTAGAAATAATCGAATGGCCGGGTTGGAACTTCGGGTTGGCTGCAGCTGGAAGCCTCTTGGTCTCCGGGTATCACCGAAGTGAGCTGTGGCCGGGTTGGGACTCCGGATTGTCGTCAGCTGGAAGGTCTCCTCGTCTCTGGGTTTCACCGGAAGTGCTCGGATGTCCAAGTTGGGACACCGGGTTGATTTCAGCCAAAACTACCTCGAAAGCAGCCTAAAAAACTGCCCTAAAACTGCCTCTAAAACTGCCCCAAAACTACCTCTGAAATGGCCTCCAAAAACTGCCTCTTAAATTGCCTCTAAACGTCTAGAAAAGTTCACTAAACGTCAGGAAAGTTCCGCTAAACGTCTAGAAAAGTTTTCTAAACGTCAAGAAAGTTCCGCTAAACGTCTACACCAATTACAAAGGTGTGACCGGCAGCAAAAAAATTTAAAAATCAAAAATTTGAAATGGGAAGGGGGAAAACTGTCCTGGGGATTTATTGTTGGTTGCCGCCGACCTTGGCCAGCTCGTGATGAGTTGTTGCCCGGCTTGCTCCAACTCCTGGTGACCGCCGCCTCCTGCTCCAGGGCACTTTGGGCGGTCTAGACTGCTGCCAAGACTGGTCCGGGACTGCTGGCTGCCAGCTCCAAAACGTCCAGAAATCCTAATTTGGCATTTGCTTATAAAATACAAATGTTGGGATTTCTACAAAAACCCACTAAAACCTAGTAGTGCATTGTATAGAGAAGCACTCTAAACCTACGATGCAACTCAAAAACCTTCAAAAATTTCAAAAACCAAGCCTCAAAACCCTAGATCTAGATCTCAAAGCTTCAAACCCTAGTTGCTTCCTTGTAGCAAGAGCCACATGATTCGAACTTGTGCATGGTCGGCGGTCGCCAATGTTAAAGGGAGATTGATCTACAAACTCTCTTTTACACAAGCCCTAAAAATCCTAAGAAACCCTAAGAAACCCTGATTTGCTCAAAACACCTTGTAAAACCTCAAATCACGTCAGATTTTATTGACTAGGTCATAGTTTGTACATGGCAAAGTCTTCTCAACTCAATGTAACCTCAAAACACCTCCTAACTTCTCAAACCCTAACGTGTCTAAGCTGTAACTCCAAGTTCCAAGTGAGTGTTAACGTGAGAGAGAGAGAGAGCTCCAACCTCTCCCTCCATGTGCACCAAACCCTAACTGAAGTCATCCGGCGGATGAACACTGGGCTGGATGAAAGTCATCCAAATTCCCATGTTCATCCAACTGGTGGATGAAACTGGTCAGGACGGAAATCATCTGCCTAGCCAGGTTTCATCCGGCGAGCCCAGTGGATGAAACACTGTCCAGGACGGAAATCATCCGCCTGGCTAGGTTCATCCACTGGAGAGCTAAAAAACTCATCCGGAGTCCAAAAATGAAAATTACTACCCTAGTCCTCTAGTCCTAGTTCTCCGCTTAATAGTAAGATTGAAAGTTGAGTTGATAAATCTTGTCGTTAAGTTGTGATTTGGAATAAAAAGTGTTTTGAATTATGTAGATCGGGAGGTATAACACTAGATCTAATATAGACCTAGCTTAATCTATCAATTCTAATTCAGTTTAAGTGAATAGAGTGTATAACGTCCAAACACCTATGTTTCATGTGCCTAAACATCCAGAAATTAGCACAACAATATCAGATCTTTTATACTAACAGTTAACAAATCTAAGATTTAAACCCTAAATTTTCTTGGATCAGAATTCAAGTAAAGTCCATGTACTAGTCCAATACTTGACCCTTCGAAAATTATCAAAAATTAATGGAATTTATTTGGAAACTAATCTAAAACATCCCTTTAACATACCCCTAATTACAAAATCTTATAATTTTGAATATAGCACACCGATTGGACAATTATAGTGCAATAAGAAAAGATCCAAGATCACACAAAATACATCTTATGTTTTTGTGATCTATATTATATAAAATCTTAATGCAAACAATAAGAATGAAGGTTGTTAACACGCAATTAAGCAATTATGCACTTGGCCAAGTGCGCTATTTGGCGCTCAATAATAACAAGATTTTGAGCGGAAATGTGTTTTGAAAAAAATTAAATTAGGAAATCCCTATATCTTCTTTGTTATGTTTTTGTAACAATTTCATTAAATATTGGTTTCTTGATGTGTACATATTAAGTGAATACTTTTCACTATTATGCATAATATATGATTATAACATTTTGTTCTTATTCCATGTACAAAATTACATTGACCATGTATTTATAAGAACCTATTTATACACATTTTGTTTCATGAGATGATTTTTAGTGTCGTGCTACAAATACAATTTGTTTTAGGAGATATAATGATAATGTACGCAATACAATGATAAAGTGTGTGGTTTAGCACTGTATATTTATTATATATATACATACATACATAATATAAATATTGAATACTACAAATATCATATACTATAATTAAACATACCATCTCTAAAGCGAACATATGAATCACACTATACTAGTCACCTAAACATCATGTATGCCCAGGTACGGTATGACTCAAGCGTCTTCATCATCCTATAGCGAAGCGACTCTCGCAACGACTCCCGCAACGACTCCCGCAACGACTCCCGCAACGACTCCCGCAACGACTCCCGCAACGACTCCCGCAACGACTCCCGCAACGACTCCCGCAACGACTCCCGCAACGACTCCCGCAACGACTCCCGCAACGACTCCCATAACGTGTTCCATGGCCACAATACTAGCTTCGACACCGCGTCCACCGCGCTCCGCCAACCGTATTGCTCCCAAGGATAACGTTGACTGGAAGCGATGGTGCCATGATGCCAGACGCAAGCAACTTCACCATGTTCACAACAAATATATAATTGTCAATACGGTGTACGCCTCTGTATAATGAAAGACAACATCCAACACTTTCTTTCTTAAAATTCACATCGTAAATTGTTTCCTACATGAAATATGTACGGTCGTTGAAAATAGAAATCTTGATGGGGATGAAAATAGAAAAAGAGGATGATAACCAGCGGATGAAAACCACAGTAGATGGAAAACCACAATGGATGAAAATGAGGATGAAAAAAGAGGATGAAAAACAACGGATGAAATGCCAAAAAAACTCAAATTGGAATGGAAACTAAGCTTCATAAACTTCATTTCATTAGTTGGACTCAATATCAAAAAATATCATTTTAATGACTCAAATTCAGATTTGGTGCTGGAGCTAGAATCTAGGAAATCGGAAGAATTTCTGCAAATCTTCACTGCGGTGAATTCAGCAACGTTTGACGATTTTTAGAAAAAAGAGAAAAAATGAAAAAAATCTGAAAAAAATGTGAATGATACCTCCAAAGTCAATCTACAAGGAAAAAAAATTTCAAGTTGTTTTGCATTGTCAAAAATGAGTTATAGGCGTTTCCGTTTCGCCCAAATCTATGGAAAAAAAACTCTTTTTTTTTTTTTTTTTTTTTTTTTTTTTCCCCTTACACCGTAGCAACTCCAGATGATTTGCCGGGCAGGGTATCATCACAACAAGGTATCAACAAGGGTATCCTGGTGGTGGACTAAGGACGTGAGAGGTGTGCGTACGCAGGGAGTTTTAGAGGGAGAGGGAGAGACAACGAGGGAGAGGGAGAGACAACGAGCGCAAGGGGATGGAGAGAGAGGGTTAGAGTTAGAAGGAGAGGTGAGATTAGAACTAGAAGAGAGAGATAGGGTTCTGAGGAGGCGTGAGGTGGCGGCTAGGAGGGAGGGAAGGTGGGTGAGGGCGAGGAAGTCGACGACAGGCAAGGATGGCAAGGAAGACGACCAAGTGAGGATGGCGAGGAAGACAATCAAGCAAGGACGGCGAGGAGAATGACCAAGCGGAGAGCAAGACGACCACGCGGAGAGCAAGACGACCAAGTGAGGAGGAAGATTTGGTGCAGGGAGGGGGCGGCTGCTCCAGCTACGCCGCAACAGCCCATGGCTGCTGTTTGGATTTAGGTCGTGCAGGTTTAGTACGAGGAGTAGAAGCAGCAGCCAATTGTGAGGTGCAGCAGCCTAGTTGCAAGGTGGAGCAGCCTCGTTGCGTGGAGCAACAACCTAACACCCCATGGCGAAACCCTAACACCCTAACACCTCGTGCTTGAAACCCTAACACACCATGGACACCACTATCCTTGTGCACTTGAAACCCTAACCACCTAAGACACCCCTGCGTACGCACACCCCTGAGGTCAGTTTTCCAAACATGGAAACGGCGGCACCGCCAAAATTAGGGTTTTATAAATTAGGGTTTCCAGATCTGGGGTCTCCAGATCTAGGACCTCCAGATCTAGGATTTGGTGTAAAAGAAACATTTTAAACCAAGTTAGACATTTTCACACATGTTGAGCACTTATATTCTACACAAAACCAAAGATCTTCAAATTTAAAAAAAATTAAAATTTAACCATAATATGTGGTGAAAACCTTATTATCATCCGTTTGGATTCTCATACTACAACATACTTTGTTCACAAAAAAATAAAATGTGAAATCGTAATTTTTCAAATGATTTTAACTTCCACTCCTTGCACAATTGTTTTGAATATGCTACACTCCGTTTCTATGCCTAAAAATTGGTGAATATAAAACCAACATCATGCTGAACACAATTGTAAACAAATTAGACCTTGTGTAGTGCAAAGATTTGATACCAAGTGAAGTCAAAGTCTGTTGACCTACAAAATGCAAAAAAGAAAATTAACCATTTTCTAAATTTCAAATACTATGTTTCTATCTGTGCGGTGGATTGCAGCATAAAAGTATGGTGACTTTATATAGATGCATGGTTTGAGATCTTACAGTTGGAAGTCCAAAATGAGACGTCAAAATTTGATGTTTTTGCCACTATTTCGTTGTGGCAATTTTGGGGTGTTTTCTTGATGAAAAAACGCTTAGGATTTTAGGGGTTAATTCCAGCGGATACTTATGTTAATTGAAATTTCAATATGCATATGCCCTTCATAACAGGTTTTTGGAGGTATCCAATTTATCGTATTTGCAATCATGGTTTGAAAGTTAGTTCATACCTAATAATGGGGACTTATGAGTTTTGTTAGAAGTCTCTATTGTTGTTAAGATTTTCCATACACATAAAGGAAAAAATAAAACTTTTAGAATTGACTAGGAAATAATTATTGTCTTTTGTGTGAATTGAAATTCTAAATTAGAGTCAAATGTTTTCTAGCAAGGGATTGGAAAAAACTTTACCTTCTCTAGTACAGAAAACTTATAAATCTTCAAAGCATTCCTTTTTGATATATTGGATAACTATGTTTCGGATACTTTGGTCTTCATACAGGGAGACCATTGAATCAAGCGGTGCGTGGGGCGCAACAACCGGAACACAACCATGTTCAGGAACGAGTCGAAGAAGGGGCAGGGGATGAAGTTAATCACAACCTTTTTCCACCATTCAATCCACAATCTGATAACAATTGTGGACAATTTGTAGCCTTAAGCGTTGATAGAGATGAGGTTGAAGGTGGTGTACCGTTCTATGTAGGGAAGGTGATTGAAGATGGGATAAATCAAAGGAGTCATTAGATAAAAGTTTGTTGGTAGTGGCCCATCATGCGAGGGGAAAATGTTGACAAAACAAGGCGCACCGCACAACGGTATGCAAATTGCATGGATACATTCTAGGAGTCCTCATGTGACCCACAGCTGGATAGAGAATGAGGCATGCAATTTTTTATGGATAGAGAAAGAACGATGACTCGCGCTTTCCGGACGAAAAGGCAAAATGTAATCGGATCGCAAGTTGAAAGCAAGATTTGAATCCTTTGGTCCGCTAAGGCTTACATATTAGAATATATTGCAATGCAAACCAAAGCAATTGACAACTACGAGTTTCAAGCAGCCTTGAATGATATGTAGTAGAGGAAGATACTACAATGAGTGTATGGTAATTGGTAATTGGCATGTAGGGTATGTGCAAGAGTAGTATATTGTAAGGGTAATGTAAGACGTTTGGTGACAAATTACCAATAAATCCGAGAGGTTTTTCCCATTTATTAATTACATCACGAAGTACAAAAACATACGCATTATATTAATTTCCTTCTTCTTATGTATCATGTTCTATATGTAATATATTCATATCGATTGGCATTTATTGTATAGTGTTCAAGTTTACGTAATTGCATACAGTACTTGACAAGCTTCTTTCCAAAAACATAATGCTGAATATGAAACAAATATTCATCAAATTCTAACCAAGTTCTATATTGAATTTGTCAAAAATGCCAGAAAAAAGCTTGTTGAATTAACATTTCTGGTTATACGGAAAATTGTTCCTAGATCTTAAATTTTATTTCTAAAAACAAGAATTAAAAAAAACCAAATTGGATTTTTTCAATGCATCGGCCGCCATTGTTACTAAGTGCACTTTTAAAATGCCAAGTGCATAATTGCTTAATTGCGTGTTTGTTATGTTATATTAAGGTTGGAAACAAGAAATTTTTTTAAATGCAAAATCTCAAAATTTTGCATTTGTTCATGTGGAATCATAAAAGTATTCTTTGATGGTGCCCGACTTGTTCAGCCTTTTACAAAAAATGTTTTGGGTTGCAAATTTTTTTTATCAAGTGTTGGATTTTGAAAAATAACCTATAATCCTACAAATTTATATCTTGAATTGAAGAAATGGGTTGAAGATGGCACGGTTGTGGGAGTCTAAAACTCCCACTTGGTTGCCCCTACCAAAAAAATTAGTCAAATTGTGATTTTTAGTTTAGACAACCGGCAAAGTAGTTGGTATTGCATAGAATTAGATTGTATAGCAAATAGTGAAGATAGAAAAATGCTTAACGAGTTAATTAGTGTTATAGTGGTGATAAAACCGGGTCAATAATCAACCAAATTTTATGCCCGGAAAAACTAAAAGAGAGTGTCCGCGAAAGTCTCCAAGACAAAGGTTCAAATCACAACTTAGGGCTAAATTAGCTAGTCAAGTTTTCATTAAGTAGATAGACTATTTATTAGTTTTCTAGTTTGATTGATTAGGTTTCCTTTTTAGTTTAAGTGTTGTTGAAAACCTCAATTCTTATTCGTAAAAATAAGAATTTAAACTTATATAAGAAAGAAAAAGTTAAAAAAGAAAAGGTTGTAAAGAAATAGAATTAAGAAAAATATATTGACTGATACCCAGGCAAAACCCGGATATCAATTGGGTATCGGACATAGCCCGGGTACCGGCAGCCAAGGTCCCGGCTGCTCGAGTACCGGGACTATAGGTATCGGGCTGGCTTGCTCCCCAAAAACAGACGAGCAGCAGGCCGGAGGAAGAAGAGAAAACCGCAACTTTGCCGGAGAGAAAAGAGAAGAAGAAGAGAGAAGAGACGAAGTGGAGAGAAGTCCCGGTACCCGAGCAGCCGTCTCTTCTCTTCTCTCCTCTTCTTCTCTCCTCTTCGTCAAATGACCACAATAATTCTCATTAATCATGATTTGCCATCTCCTAGTAAAATCCATTTTATCTTTTATGTGATCATCTTTATGTATCTGCTCACAATAATACGTTATATAGTTTAGCATCCCATCTACATTCACTATGACCAACTTATATTCATATACGAGGCTCAAATACAACAAAGTCATCAATTTGTCTTTTTTCCTTTACTATAGAAATTTAAAGTAAAATTTAAAACTCATCTTTTCCTAATACATCTTTTGACAATGACCAAAACCAAGCAATGTGACCAACATGACTTGGTCCAAAGTACTTAACACTTGTTAGCTAAAACTGACCTATTTGTTGTTGTTGTCCTTACAATTAGATGTGCTTTGCTACTTATCTCTACACAATTTGTCCTACTACCATGACCAAACTTAACCAAGACAACCAACAGTACATGTCGTGCCCCAAACAACTTACCTATCTTTGTTGTACTTGTGGGAGTCTAAAACTCCCACTTGCTTGCCGCTACCAAAAAAATTAGTTAAAATAGGGTTTTTAGTCTTAATTAACTAGAAAAGTAGTTAGTGTTGTATAAAATTTGATTAGATAGCGAACAGTGAAAATAAAAAAATGCTTAAATAGTTAATTAGGGCTACAGTGGTGATAAAACCGGGTCATAAAATCACTAATTTAGTCCCGGTAAACAATTTCAAAGAGTCCCGGAAGAGATTCCAGGATGTAATTCTAAAATCACCACTTAACCTAAATTAATTAGTTAAGTTTAGGAGGTAGTTAGAAGTAGTTTAGTTCCTTCCTTTTTGTAGACACTAATCTTGAAAGAATAAGAATTTAGCTGTAGGAGGAAAAGAAAAGACAAATAGAAAAAGACAAAATTAAAATAAACAAAAAATAAAATAAAATGTATAATTCAAGTAAAAATAAATATTGGTTGATACCCGAGCAGATCCAGATACCAACCCGGGTACTAGCTGGGCCAGGTCCTGGCAACCTTGACCGGCAGCCCGGGTACCAGCCAGGCCAGTTGGAGCCCCGACCCCCGACTCCGCCCAGTTGACTCCCCTCCGATCCCCGACTTCGCCAGCTCTCTCCAACCTCGACCCTCACTGCCACAGCTCCTCTTCTTGTTGCTGTAGCTCCGTCCAGCCCCCTCTCTCCCAAAATTTCCCCCCCTTCTCTTATTTTCTTTTATTATTCTTTTTTCTCTCTCTTTCTCTCTCTTTCTCTCTCTCCCTCCAATTTTCTTCTTTTCCCCTATTTTTTTGTCTTTTAATGGAGTTGGGGTTTTAAAGAAGAGGTGATGCAACAAGATTTAGTGGAGGAGGAAGGGTTTTTTAAAAGAGAACTTTGAATATTTAAAGGTGGTAGAAGAGACGCGCACAAACTAGGGTTTGGAGGAGATTGGTGGCACCTAGGGATTGAACCACCAAAACTAGGGTTTGGTGGTTAACGAGGTTTGTGGCCAAGGCAAGAAGAACAAAGAGGCAAAAAGAAGGAGGTTGTGGCTGCAACAAGGAATTGAAAAACAAAGGTGATTCTTGCCTATGTTGGGTTTCTCTTGTTTGTGCAAATTTCTTTGTTTGTAAGTCTTTTTTCTATGGAGGTGACCTCCGGTAACATCCTCCCTAGTCTAGAGAAAAAGTCCCCTGGTGGACTCTATCTAGACCATATTATAACTCTTTATACATGTGAATCTACGTTGGTGTCATATTATTTGTTTTCTATTTTCTTAGCCTTGTGGCAGGTCTTTCCTTAAGTTTCTCCATCCTCCTATCTTTTTTTGGTCTTGCCCAAATTTTCTATCATTTTCCCGATCAACCGGAAAAATCTCCTTTTAAGTTTTTGTCTCCCAAATTCTTTCCTTGTATTGATTTTATGTGACCTTGTGTCGTTAATGCATCGTTAGATATGTGAGACACCTACATCCACATATTCTAGCAAAGTGTTCTAGAGTAGTACACCGGTTGACCGGTAGACTTGTGTTTCCGGGCGGGACCGGAGTTTGTGATAAGTAAATAGGGAGATTGGTGGAAGTACAGGCATTTCGAGGATTTTGTCTACCTCGGACAACATGGCTCTACCGGTGTCGATAACTCTTTCGAAGATTGACCCAAACAAGTGAGAGAGGACTAGGAAAGGTATACAATTGAAGAAGGACCTCATCCAGATGAAGTGCAGAGGACTCAACGAGAAGCCGTCGGAATTCCAGAGGGGACGTGCGGTGTCAGAGTTGCACCCTCACGGGACATCCCGCGGAGCCTACTACGTCCATCCCCGATCTTGGACCACGGATGTATGGCGCAAAGTGTACTCTTTTCGCCAAGAGAGAGTGGATTTCTAGAGTCAACCAAGGGTTGCTAGAAGAACATGTATTACACCATTACAACACATCGGAATGCTACCGGAGCGACCACTTCACAAATCACCGGTTAAGAAAGGCGGTTGATTTTCTAAACCTAATCCTCCATCCCAACCGTCGTGAAAGGGTCACGGCCCAGTTGGCCACCGCCTACATCGAAGCATTTTAAAAAAAATCCTCCCCGGATAGGAGATCTTTGTTGGTTGAGGCAATTCTGCCTCAATTTCGGGTAGTTCAACAAGGTGGAGGCTCCAAGACATTCTTGACCCTCTATCTCATGGATTTGTATGAGCACCACTATTGTTTAGGACCAGATGAAAAGAAGATGTGGAGACAAGAGATGTCTTCTCCAGATCACCTTCCCCGGGATCTTCCTCAACAACCGGAGACCCGATTGATGTTACCGACAACTCCCCGCGATCATCCTCGACAACCGGAGTCACGTTCGATGTTACCGGCAACTCCACGAGAAGCCTCTTCGTCTCAAGCAATCCCAGATGAGGGAAGGACCTCCCGGTCTCACCAGGAGAAACCACCACAACCGCCCGGGGCATCCAAGAAACTCACTCTCGTGAAGAACATATCCAAGTTCAACCGGGAGGTGACCCGGGAGATCCAAAAGATGGAGCTAATTGAGGCAGGGAGTCTTCAAAGGATTCTCTGGAGGATTTTTGAAGTGGAGGACAACCGGGACACGTTACCTGCGGCCCGAAAGAAGCTAGAGATAGTGGCCAAGGTGGAGAGGGATCTCCGGGCCGCTCAGAAGGAGCTCCATGACTCAAAGACTAGTCCAAAGAGACTATCATGACATTGACCAAGATGCTTGCCAAGCGACCAAGTACCACCACACCGTTGCAAGACCGGAGTCCATTCCAAAAGAAGAGAAAATTGGTCTATGCCAAATCTCTCGCTTTGGTGGAGGACGACCCACCCATTCAAACATTGGTGAGTCGGATAGATTCCCCATCCTGCAAGGACATGGAGGTGAAAGCCTATGAGAGAAGACGAGGCCTCTCGGTAAACTCTACCGAGAAGGAACCGGTTGACCTCCCTTCCTTTCCCCCGGTAGACCTCCCGGTGAATATTCCCAATCCATCGGTAGACCTTCCGGTTGAGACATCCAACTTTCCGTTGAATTCTCTTGACCATGTGGGTACTTCCAACCGTAGTGACAATCCCTATATGAATCAACTGGAAGAGTCTTTCACTTGAGCCTTTGTTATATGCTATGTGTTATTGTTAATTTATCCCACCGGTTGAAGGGATGTAATTTAAAGTTGCTAGATTTAAATACTAGGGTGATAACACTGCTATCGATTGGGCCCCATTGCGCACCCGGTCACTACCACTTAAGTGATTTCTCAGGCTACTTACTTTTGTTAGGGAAAGGTTCACCGATCCCAAACTAGAAGTCTTCCAGTTTACCGATCTACCGATAATCTACATATGACTAGGTTACCCTTGATTTTAGGATTTAAATGCCATTTTGTCCTTTCGTGGGTCTACTTCTGAAGGATAGCTATTGATTTTAGTACTCTTTAGATGCCATTTTCATCTTTTGGGGATTTAGTTTTAGAGGGTAGCTAGTAGCCTTTGTGTACTTAACGGCCTTGGGCTCTTGTGTTAATTACTCTTTTCTTTGTTCATGTGCTCGTGTCTTGCCTTCATTGCTTGTGTCTAGAGTCTTTGTTGAACTCGTGTGAGTAGACCGGGAGAGAGTTGAGTCCTCCTAGTGTGTCTTTGCTAAGTGTGCAAGGTTGTCACTTGTTGTGTGTTATGTGATTGAGTGTGAGTAGAGACATCCCAAGGGTGTATGATATCCAAGTTACATAGGTAGAGTGAGATCCGGGATCTATGCTCTAGACCCTTCTCCGATGGGACCGGGAAAAGTTGTTTCAACGGAAGAAATCCAAGAAGCCCACGGCTATTTATGATAGCCTCCCTTAAGTGAGAAGTGTTTGGATTGGTGGGGAGGAAGAGAGATATCCCCCCTCTCGGTACACCGGGAGAGATTCCAACTAAGCCTGAGTCTGAAGAATTCCGGGGTTGTTATCCTTGCAGTGGACAACTTCCGACGATCTCCGTGGAAGGTTGTCTTGCTCATATGATTTGTTTAGTACTAACTTGTTGTGAGTCTTGTATATTCTTTGTTTAATTCATTGGGTGTGGTTGTAGTTGGAACCTGGGCTTGCGTGGTCGGTTTACTGGAATAAGGTACCGGTAGATTGTGAAGACTGGTAAACTGGCTACAATCTTTTTAACTCTTTCTAGGTGTAGGGTTAGATTGTGGATATTGTGCACTCTGGACTGCGAAAACGGAGGCAGTGATTTCTTGGCCACTGTAAAACTTAACGGAAAACTACTCTGACGCTCAACAGAGTTTAACTGAGACATTTGTGGTTACTTACTACTGGTTACTAGGGTACCGGGGAAGCCATCCTTCGGGATGTGCTGAGGTATTAAGTGTGAATTGTTGTTAAGATTTTAAGAGTTTGATGCACGGTAAAAATCCCTGGAAACGAGATGGTTAGGTGGGGTCGCTTAAGGTTAATTTCGGTTAACTTTGAAAATTACCAACGACTACACCACGATAATATTTGTTGCCAAGATTTAGATGATCTCTAATACCCATCTTTATACAATTTGTGGTAAGGTTGTGTACAAGAGCCAAAGCCACTACATGTGGATTGTGGAAATTGGAAGAAAAAAATGAGGACCTCATGATATGAAGAGCCATTTACTCTAACAAGGGGCGGTAGTTCCCTTCTCTTGCATAGAATGGTACTCTATCAAAGTGAATATTAAGAATTGCGGATGTTTTTGCAAAAAATAGATGACCGAGTGAATCTCGTAAATTGTAGTGAGGGGAGGCATATAGACTAGCCTGAGAAATTAGAAATGTATGCAACAAGAGCTTGTTGGCCTTGCTGGAGTCCTAATACTTCTTAGATTGAGGCTTGGATGAGATTTTGGGGAAGGAGTACACACGTGTTGGGAAGGGTTCAATCACAGATGTAGTCTTGAAAGAGCACAACGCATGCCTAGGTGATAGATTGTTGCAAGAGCAAACTGAAGTGAGTGGATCTAGTGTTGGTGTGACAACTTGAAGTCTCTAGGCATGTTCATCACACTATATGCCAGATCTGGAATGAGAAGGTTAGATCTGCACGCCTACCGCAACATCCCTGCTCCTCTCCAAGGTGCGATCCCAATGACACAGTTATTGCAAGATATGTAGACATTGTTTTGCTGCTAAACGACAATCATTTAGCAACCTATAACGATCAAGCACTAGACCCTAAGATCAATGCCTAGTGCGCACACACTCTCATTAACACATCAACATTAGTGATCCAGAAGAATCAAGTACCAACCCCCGAGATCGACACAAAGCACGAGCATGATATCTCCTGCAAACTAGCACTTGCAATCTAGAAGGAAAGAGCACCAAACTCCAAGCTCAACACTTAGTGCCTATACGACATCATTTGCGGATCAACATCAATAACTCAAATGATTTCTTTTCCCATTTCTCTCCATTTCTGCAAAATTCACCTTCTCCTCGTATGCATAAAAGTAGATCTTCTAACTATTCACACACTTTCTACACATAGATTATATAGACTCACAACCTCTCTATAGCGCATAAGCATCATCTTAATAGTATCAAAAGAAGTAGATGCAAATCCATAGCACTAACCATTAAAACCGGTAGGTGGAAATTTGATTTGAATCAATGCAGGCAGAAACTCTGCTCAAGATTTTTAAGATTTTAAACATATACAAGACCTTGAACGAGCGCAGCTCATGAGTATAGACAACAACACTAGATCTACAGTGCGCAGAATCGCCCCCTACAACTACCTATCTAGCAACCAACTCTTCAACAAATCACACCACAGCGGCAAGGTAGCGTAGTGGTGCTCACAAAAGATCCGCTAAGCCTGCTCCACTTCAACCCAACATTGCAAAGTCCAGGAGAGAAATCGATCACGTCCCCTACAAATCTGAAGAGGCCGCCTTGCCTCAATGCAAGAAGTCACAGAGAGAATCTAACTACAAAAAGGCCGTTAGGACAACATTAATTCGACGCACAATAGATAAGCCAAACTCCAACCCACAACACAAATCCTACCCAGCTCAAGCGAGCCCCAATCCAACTAGGCTATACACCGACTCAACTTCAAGACCCAAGCTCACACAAATTTGCCATGGCCCCCCTTTGAAGCGCACATAAGAGGAGCGCAATCCTTGCCTTGTCCCAACCGCAAACTCCAAACCTACACAAATGCGTCGCGGCTCCGCTCCGAAGTGCACACAAGTGTAGGACAATCTCTGCCTCGTCTCAACACCAAACCTCAAATCCACACAAACACGTTGGGGCCTCGACCGACAATAGTCACACGCAGTGAATAGCATGGAACTACCAGTTCAAGACGCGTCCACCCCTAGATCTCGTAGGAGCAGCCGAGCTCATACCTCCTTCACACGACCTTCAATGATCAGAAAAGGGTGAGTACTAGCTACGCCC
The DNA here is from genome assembly GCA_963971425.1 of Bryoerythrophyllum caledonicum. Taxonomy (NCBI): domain Eukaryota; kingdom Viridiplantae; phylum Streptophyta; class Bryopsida; order Pottiales; family Pottiaceae; genus Bryoerythrophyllum; species Bryoerythrophyllum caledonicum. The sequence goes on along the minus strand of OZ020522.1, from coordinate 10,721,799 downwards.
CCTACCTCGCAAGTAAGTAGTCCCCAAGGAACCTCCCCAAACTATTCAAGTCCAATGGAACATACTCAGAAGAAATGAAGAGAAGTTGAAGATGCAATGGAAGTAGAGAGCCCAACTACAAGCCTTGAGCTAGCCACAACACGCAAGACCTCAGCCTAAACGTCAAATGAGTCATCAAATAGTGCCAAGAAAACTAGAGGTGACTCCCTTGACATAATTCAAGTTTCATCTTCCAACCTTATTTCTACCAAATTCTAGCTTGGCTTTTCCACCATGGAGAAGCTTACCGAAGATGAAGGGCTTTGTGCCTTGGACACTGGAGAGACCGTGGGGGACATGCTCTCAAGGGGAGTGCTCAAGAAAAAAGCAGAAGTAGCCTTAGATGCTGCAGTAGCATGCTCTACAATTCCACAAGTACTCTACCCTAAGGTGAGAAGTGATGGTGTTGAAGGGCAACATTTTAACACAACACAAGTCCCCTTTGACATCCTACCGACCCTAAAATCGGATTGGCCTTTGATTTTTAGATAGCTGTATATTTTAGTTGCTAAAACATCCACTAAATCATGATGACATTAAAAAACTTGTTGAGACTAGACTTCAACATATGAATATGTCGTTGGATACTAAGCTTATTGACTCCCTTGCAATCCTTTGCATTGGGGTCAAAAAAAGGACATGAGGGTGTTTTTTCAGAGATCATGAAGATGCATTTGTTCCACTCAAAGACCGATGCCATTGCTATCTTTCATGGCACCCCTACTTTGTTTTACCACTTGATCCGATAGGCTCATTGTCCTTAAGTAAAGTGTGCAAAACTTGGCATGCGGTTGCCCGTCAGGGCTTTTTGGTCTGCATCAAGAGCAATAACCTTAAGGAAATCACCGCAAGAGCACTCTTCTAAGAAGTGGTGATGGATATTTTCTCTAGAAACTTCGAATTTGAAGTTATGGGTTCACAGAAGGTGGAAGCAGAGTCACACGCGTGGATCGTTGCACCGACCCCCATTCAAACAAAGAAGCTAGAGCGTCACCAAATAACCACCTTCAGCTAATGCTAGTAGCTTTGGTACATTTTTCACCACCGATAGAACCAAGAAGGATGCATTGACACTTACATTGTCCAAATTGCCAATTCTTATGAGCATGGAAGACACCACAACCGCCGTTACCCAAGTTCTTGAGGCCAAAAATATTGTCACCATATGGTGACATAGGCAACAAGGTGGAAATATAATGGCTCTACCAACGTATAAGTTACTGACCCCATTGTCTACTAACAATACCTCAACAAAACCTTCTCTATCGTGCTTCACCGTGTGGAGGTTTGCCCACACCGGAGGAGTTTAGATGGAATTGACCCCCCATCTTTGGTGACTAAATGGAGGTTTAAGACATCAACATGGCATTGGTAAACACAATGGCCTCCATCAAGACCACCTCTACTACCACCAACACTATACACGAGGAGATGGCCGTGATTGTGGAGGACGGTCACACGCAACTCTGCTTGGAGCTCTCCACCTTCAAGAACAATATCATCAAAGAGACAAGGAAATACATCGATGCCCGCATCGACGAGGTAAAATCAAAGCTCATCAGTGTTGACAAACAAATGATGAATGCTTGCAGTGATGAAAGGTATCAACGGAAGCGGCTCGGTGCCATCTCTCCCACCCCTGGAGGACCCGTCAAATGTGGATCGACCACAGATGGCCCACAAATACTTCACCAAGTAGAAGACCATCGAGTTCCCTCCTATCTAACCCCACTCTTCTCCTCTTTAACTCCCTTCCATATAACTACTATGTGGTCCCTAATTTTATGGGTTGGTTGGTTGGTTACCGGGGGCTTACCTTTACAATAGTAGTAGTAGTAGTAGTAGTAGTAGTAGTAGTAGTACTAAACTTGGCAACACACTTTAAAATTTCATAACAACTTCAATTTTCATCAGAAAATATGAAATCACTTGGGTTGAAATTATAATTGTATTGGCTATCGCTGAGAAAATTTATTTGCTCTATCCACTTATGCGCACTGCTTAACTTGTCGGGTATGAGGAGTTTAACTCCATGCTCACTTCACCTTCACTTCTCCCCTTCACTTTCTCACTTGCTCTCTTGCATCTTTAATTGCACCACAAGCACCTCATTTGTTAGTTTCCACACCTGGGTTGCTGATCACACGTCCTCTTGGAAGCAAACCAACTGATGTGTCCAAGTACGAAGTTTGAGAATTAGTTTGAGTACTTTAGATTTCATGTTTAGTGTAGTATGGCTAGTTGTACTCGGTAAAAATCTCAAGGTATCACTACAGTGTGGCGTGGTGGGCAACATTCTGATCTCAGTGCAATGTTGGTGTGACCACTGTCCAGTGAAGATCACTTTGATTCTTAAATGTCAGAAGGTGCCAATAGTGGCCACGGTATTTAACATGTATAGTGTCGTATTTGAACAAGATAAGATCCAGATATTGTAGTGACCTCCAAATAATGCCCTAAAATGACCTGCAATCACAGATTGTAACCTATCGTGGAATACCAGTGCAATATAAAGACAACGCAGTGACAGTCGAAAAACACAATAAGAGCCAGCGACAGTCATACAAGTAAATGCTGTAAGAAAATTTTATATTAAAAGCCTCTAACAGAACAAGGGCCCAATTTTTCATGACCGAAGTCGGCATGTCTAATCGAACAAGCTGAATCCCATATCGTCATCGCTCTCTTCCTTGGGCTCCTCCTGCAAATCGCCAGGATATAATCAGTGTAAGCTACATGCGCTACCATAAGCATGTACTCAGAGACAGGACTCAGTTAAAATCAGAAGGCATGCAATAAGAAAAAAGGAGGAAATTTCCAGACTAGGTGAATTTGCAGCATTGGTGAGTGGACGATATGTAGTTACCTTCTTTTCTTCCTTGGGGGCCTCGGCGGTCGCGGCGGCAGCAGCCGCGGGTGCCGCGCTCACAGCGACAGCACCACCACCACCTGCTTCGCAAAACTCAATAAAGGTCAGATAATCCGGTTCCAAGCGAGGACATGCTAACATAGAAGTAGATTCCATGAATAAACGCCACAAACTAGCAAGCAGTATGGTTAAGATCGTGAACTAACCGCTTCCGATGTTGGTGATGAGGTCGTCAACGCTCCTCTTCTCGCACAGCTTGGCGAAGAGACTGGGCCAGTATCCCTCTACTGACACACCGGCGGCCTTCACCAGGGTGCTAATCTTGTCGGCCTGAACAAGTTAAGGTCTGCCGTAAGTTGACGAACTGAACCTACTAGAACAATCCATACTACAAATGCAGACATAAATCTTCGCCACCGGGCAAGAAAAGCCAAGCCCTAAACGCATGAAAACCTATCCCTAGAATATTACAAGCTCGCTATGCATTTTAGAACAAAATAGAAACCTCGGTGAACACGCCCACGGACGTGCATTGTGCAAAGCAGCACTGTCCTCCAACCAAGTAAGAACGCCATCAACAAACACAGACTAGAAAGAAAAGAAAGCCGACGGGGACAACATACCGTGATGGCGATGCCATCGTCGTGCAAGATGAGGCACGCATAGGTGCAGGCGAGCTCGCTGGACGACATTTTGACTAAAAGGCTGGTGCACAACTACAGCGCCGAAGCGAAATCGATGCAGCAAGGCGAGCGACAGCAAAAGAGAGGGACTATGAAGATGCACCTCGTCCTCTTGGAAGCGCTCCCTCCTCGCCAACCCTAATTCCGCCCCCCGCCGTCCGATCCCCGCCCCATCCACGGCCCCGCGCCGCCGTCACACCGCGTCACGCCTAGTCCCGCAGACTCCCGCAGAAGCAGCCGCAACCGGCCGCGAAGCAGCCGCTGGCGGCCGCGCGGTGGAGAATCCACCGCGCGGCTGGTTGCGGCTGCTTCTGCGGGAGTCTGCGGGACTAGGCGTGACGCGGTGTGACGGCGGCGCGGGGCCGTGGATGGGGCGGGGATCGGACGGCGGGGGGCGGAATTAGGGTTGGCGAGGAGGGAGCGCTTTCAAGAGGACGACGGCCAAGTCTGGACTCTCTCTTTGCGCGGCTCTTCAAAGCGTAGTCGGACCGTTTTATCTCGGGAGGATTCTTCACCATGGGTATTGTTCCTGTTGTTTTTATGTGAAGTGGATGGAGTGCGCTTCGTTCTTTGGGGTTGAAGTGAGGTTTTAGGGTTTACAGGGCTTTTGAATTTGTGTTCCAGGCGCGTACAAGTACATTGAGGAGCTATGGCGGAGGAAGCAGTCCGATGTGCTGCGCTTCCTGCTCCGTGTGCGCTGCTGGGAGTTCAGGCAGCTCCCCGGCATCGTCCGGGTCACTCGCCCTTCTCGCCCTGACAAGGCCCGCCGTCTAGGTTATAAGGCCAAGCAGGTTAGTTCACATGTGTTGATTTCGTTTTCAAGGAGATGTAACGTACATGATGTGAAGCCGCTGGGCTCAATCGATTTCTTTTAGGGTTTAGGGTTTCTCGGAGGTGATAAAGTGAAATTCTGTCATGACTTTCAACGAATATGTCGAGTCATTTATTAAGTGAACGAACTTTTAAACCAGGAAGCTTCACGATTTCAGGTTTATCAACTCAGTTTCGAACATAGAGTTCCTGAAATGCTATTGATGAGGTAAAGACGAACATATGTTGGCAATAGCCCTGATGATATCTGTTTTCCACCTTCTGAAGCCTCACTTGTCCACCAGCTCACATTTACATCAATAATCATGTCATGTCCATTCTCAACGTTACAATTTATGTATCTCTTTAATAGAAGGTAGGGATTTTAGAGAAACATACTGCAAATATGCAATAGCCATGCTGACAAAGGTTGACGCCATCCGATGTCATAGAGTCCATCTCATCGATGTCTCACGTGTAACTGGTATCATAAATTTGTTAATGCCATCATTGTTCAGAGAGTAACACATGATGAGTCTTTAGTGGAATGGTTATCGATGTTCTTCAGCAATATCTTCTGCTGATTTTTTCGGGATATGATCTTGCACTAGGGTTACGTGGTGTACCGAGTGCGTGTACGCCGCGGAGGCAGGAAGAGGCCCGTTGCCAAGGGTATTGTGTACGGAAAGCCCAAGAACCAGGGTATTACACAGCTCAAGTTCCAGCGTAACCTGCGATCAGTTGCTGAGGAGCGCGCCGGAAGGAAGCTTGGCGGCCTTAGGGTCCTGAACTCCTACTGGATCAACCAGGTCTGTCGCACATTCTTACCTTATTTCGTTCCCATACTTGAAAAAACTTCTGTTTTTTGGCTTCAGAAGTTCTAAATATTTCCTTTTGAACGGACAGTGCTGTTTCTATGTCTTACCTCAATGTAACATGTATGTTCGGTCATGAATATTCCTGTTTTAGTGACAGTTGCTGTTTTAACCAGATCTGTCACACATATCCTTTCTCCGGTTTCGTTCAAATACTAGAAAATGATTGTCATTGGCTTCTCAAGACTAAAAGCTTAAGCTATTTTTTCTAGAACTAGATCTCTATTCTATGATGGTATTTATTTTTCCTACTTCAACAGATAATGAGTATTTATTCATTTATTTACCTATGATTGTCAAAGTCTGTTTCTTTAATATCATATCTAGTGCAAGACTTTATTATTGGAAACAATCTCACTTCATTGAATGTACTTGTACCACTTATCTGATACAATATCTATGTACGTACCTTTGTGGGGACATGCACTTTCCGTTAGCAATTCCTACTAGTGAGTAGAATCATCAGTTTGTGGGTAGAAAAAGTATGCCAACATCACCTCTACTTTTGTGCAGGACTCGACCTACAAGTACTTCGAAATCATCCTTGTTGACCCGCAGCACACGGTCATCCGCAAGGACCCTCGCATCAACTGGATTGTGAACCCGGTGCACAAGCACCGCGAGCTGCGTGGGCTGACTTCGGCTGGCAAGAAGTACCGTGGTCTCCGCGGCAGAGGTCACCTGTACACCAAGGCGCGCCCTTCCATTCGTGCCACCTGGAAGCGCAACAACACCCTTTCCCTCAGGCGTTACCGGTGAAGCTCCTAGAGTTCGGTATCTCCCATGTTTTCCCCTTGTGGGTCGCTATCTTCATTCTTATATAAGGACCTATCAAAGTTTCTGGGCATGCAAGTCTGTCTCGTTCATGGCTCAAGAGTTTCTGGTCTTCTCATGATTGCAAGGTTCGTGGTCATTCAAGGCTTATGATTATCCGTGGTCTGAAGGTTTATGGTCTTTCATGATTGGGAAGGTTTGTGGTTTTCCATGGTTGGGAAATTTGTTGTCATTCATGATTTGAAGGTTTCATGGTGTTCCATGTCTCTGAAGGTTTGATGGTGTTACATGTCTTTTATAGTTTTTGCTTTGTCGGCGAGTTTTCTCTATCCATTTGCTCCCCTCATCCAGCCTGGATGAACAGTTTGTACGGGCTATTCGTTTGAGAAATTGGCCTTTCCAAAGTGGTAAGCAGAGCCTCACAGGTGGGAAAATGGTAGGCTTACTGTCTGTAGTCCGGATTCTACTGTTTACCACACAAAGTAACTGTACACGCATCGAGATTCGGGCGTCGACAGTGCACATGGAACTAGTATCTCTAGAGGATACAATAGCAATTCCATGAGAAGCCGTGCGTCGGCTGGCGAATCAGAGGAGGCCTCGAGTGAACGACAGAATTGTCATGTCAGGCGACGCCGTAAATTAAAGCAGAGTCCAGCGAACAGTATCCAATTGCGGGGCGGAAATATCTCTGACTTACCCTAAATCTAGAAACGAACACATATTGTCGCGTAGCGCCCAGCCTTCCATTTTTCACGAATTATCAGTAACTTATCTGACAACATAGGACACTTCAGCCCCTCAAAATCTAGGAAGAATACTCATCATTCTGGATTAGGGGATGTGGGCAGCACTCGGGCGCTGTTTCAGGGCCAAGTTGGTGGTATCGGCGGCCACGTCTTCTCAATATGGTATCACAGCCTGGGATTTGTCGAGGAACCTCCGCGCTTCGTCCATGACTTTTCGTATTGATTTTCGCACAGTGAATCTTTCGTCCGTGATATAAGTTGGTGGTATGAAATATCACTGTGTTTTTTAAGTGCTTTGCTGTGGAATTCGAGGCGATGAGAAATTATTTTCTTTGTGTGTATTCTGTTGAAATTAACTCTGAATATCCTTCTGAGATTTTTCATGCTTTTGCAGATTTTGATTGGTCTCATACTTTTCACATGTTTGCCTGAGAATGTTAGCAGAACATTACATTCTCATGCCATATGTTTTGCATATGATATGATCTCTCTGCTACTTCATTAGAAGGCATTTTTTAAGGAAATGTGCTATGGTACATTTGAAGTGGCTTCGTAGAAATGTTTTAAAAATTAAAAAATCCTCCTAGATCAAAAGGAAGGATAATTAACTGATTAATTCTTGGATGTAATATCCTTTCTGTTAAGTTCTATAAAGTTTGTTTTTGGTAGCATGTTGTACACAAAATTAATTCTATTTTCCTTTTGGAGAATGAAATAAAATCAATCTCATTACAAACACTACACTAAAGATGACATTTAGTGTAACACCTAGTAAATGACTTGTAAATGCTATAAGTTTTTACTTTAAGTGAATATTTTTACCAACTATGTTTATAATGATCCTCTTATTTGAATACTATAGAGAATTGTGCTCTTGGTAAAAATTGGCATCAAGAGTAAAAACTTATAGCATTTACAAGTCATTTACTGGGTGTTACACTAAATGTCATCTTTAGTGTACCGTGTTCCCACCAGTATAAGGTCCCCATTAGTAGGCACCACGGCCTTGGTGTAGTGGTTTGGGTCATAGCACACCGGTGAGGTGGATGTGCCATGGCAATCCTATTGCCGACGTGGTGCCTACCACCATAGTCCACCCAATTATGGTGGTAGGTCCTAAGGCCTTGTTGTATGGGGGCCCACAAAGCCCTTGGGGGAGATGACATGTCAGTTGTCTCTAAGGCAATTAGTGTAGGGAAGCACTTAGTGTAGAAAAGTGTTTACCCTCGTGAGGGAGGAGTAGTTCTATTACACTAGCCTATGTCATGTGGCCATATGCATAGTGAAGAGAATGAACAAACACAATATTCACGTTGGAGTCCTTTGGAGACCGGAGTTCTTCTTCTTCTTCCCATAGTATAGCCAAATTTCATGATTATTTCTCAATAGCGATTATTTGGTGCTTTGAATAGAAATTTTATGGTTGAAGCTAGGAATTTTTTTAATTTTCTCTTCCCTTATTATTTAAGAGTATAAGTTTCTTGGGTGTATTTGGTGAGGATAAATTAAGGAATTATAAGGATCAATAAAATCGTTTCAAAATAATCATCAATCATAGTCAAAATTATACATCAATAGGCTTTGAAAACTATGATTTCATATTGAAACATATTTTACCAAAAGGTAGCATAGCTATGCAAACTTATCATAGAATATCATATGTTCCCTATAATTGTACTATCAACTCCAAAAACATTATTGGTAATCATTGAAGATTTTGTAAACATTTAGAGGTTGCCTTCATAAACAACTCTATTTGATATATCAAATCAAAATCAGTTACTTTTCACCCATACACCTAGGAAGTTCCACTTTGTAAATTCCACAAGATGATTCAGATGTAGATATTGTAAGTTAGAGCATCATTAATATAAAATATCAGATACTTTAAAAAGCATATTCTCGTGTACTCGCATGGATGTTTTTATATTTCTAAACACCACATTTTGGTGGTATTTCTATGATTTTAGGAGTACCCGAAGCCATAATGTAAGAAAATCCTTCCACTCAGATGAAAACCCCACCTGGCATGTGATTGTTGCCAGCGCAAGTCGCTGATCACCACGCGATTGGGTTTCAATATGCCTCACCGTCAATGATGTTAAGAGTCATCACTGTAGTCATCACTTCACCCCCATTGCATCCATTCTTGTCAGATCACAGCATCATAATACAAACAATGACAAATTATCAACACAATACAACACTTAACCCTTCAAGGCCGATGAGTTTTTAGTGTGCAAGAATCTAAAAGTGTTCTACATCATGTGGAACAACATCTACGCACATGGTACATTTCATCACAATTCCCATTCACATAATTCATTGTTGCTAGTCGATGCTTGCACTGATTTTCGTGGCGATTGTCTCAATAGGTGCCCATCTTTCTCCACCTATTTTTCATAATTTAAATCTTTCATGGAGGTAACATGTAGCAGTTGCTATCGAGATTATCTTGCCAAAACGACCCAAAAATGGGTCGCTTGTCCTTAAAGGGTTAAACATGTCCCATACATGCCCGCCCCTCTTCCCAAATATGGACCTAATCCTTTCAGGCTAACCAAACCTGGCCAATTTCGTAACCACCAAGTTCCAACCGTCTTGTTCCTGAAACTTGCTCCTAAACCTGCTCCCAGCCATGAGAGCAATCCCAGGAGTTGAGTGCTTTTCTATCATAACCAAGACTCGCATATGGCCTAAATAAAGTAATCTCAAAGGAGTCCAAGGATAGTGCCCCTAGCAACCCACAACGTGCCCTAATCGCGATGCAACCTTCAATCCTACCACCCCTAGCTCCGTGCATGCACCACTTGAAGCCCGCGCTCAAAGACAATGATACCCGACATACGGGCAAGAACGCCCCGAGCACCACACATACTGAGGGCCGCTTCACACGAGGCCGAGTCGAGAGTCCGTCCGTCAAAATTTATGCCCAAACTATGGCGAGCGTCCAAAATTTTGGATTAAAAAAAAACATTAAAATATATATATATTGAAGCCTTTGGGCAGTTGTGGTGTGAAGCTCCAAAGCCCAAGTCCAAAGTCCAAACCCCATATCAGTATGCCAAAAAAAATCAGCCAATAAAAATCAGCCAATAAAAATCAGCCAAAAAATTTGTCCTCTTTCATCTAATGGTCCTAATCTTGTCAAATTTTGATTATTTCATTGGAAAAATCAACAGACTCTTGAAGGAAGTTTGGATCGACTAAAAACGGTGACTCAAGTTTTGCTCGAGAGTGTGTTGCCTTGGCGCCAAAACTCTCAAAAAGTTCTCCCATGTAAGCACATTGGAAGAGGATGGCCTTTGGTGTGAAGGCCGAGAGGCCGGACTTTGGCCATTTAAGCAATCTCATTGATGGTAACCGATGGACTCTCGACTCACACGCTAGGTGTGAAGCGGCCCTAACAAAGGATGCACATTTTTTGGGAATCAATCAGGGCAAGAACAAGGGCACTAGGAAAGGAACTTATGTTTTCAAGGAACCTCAATGTTGCCAAGGAGGGCCTCAAGTGTGCAAGCATTAGCGCGGAGCCGTTCATGAGAGAAGTGGCCCACAACCTGGAGGTGCGTGGTCTAAGGACTCTTCCGAAGCACTACTTGTCATGCTTTGATATTCCAAATCTTATACCAATTTGAACCTAAGCCTTGTCCTACACTTGTTCTCAACCCTCATTTTGAGCTTGATTACATGCCAAACTTCAAGATTGTTACGGTCCTCTATTCCAAGCCGGGTTTTAATCATAACCCCATAAATGACAAAAGTCACGAGGGGAGCTTTTGCAAATCTCAGGCATGTTCCTATGGTTGCAATTCATATTTACAATTCTTGAAATTTTGTACATAGATGCAAGAAGACACGAGGTATATGGGAATGTAAATTTTATTTTCATTGGACCATCATGATGAAAACTTCTCGAGAATAAGCACGTCTGACAACTTCAAATACTTTTGCTAGGACACTTTATTAAATGTGAGGATTTCATACTTGCAAGTAATATTATTTCCTTCCATATCGTCAAAAAAATGCCTTTAGGTAAAGATAGCATATCAACAAAGTCAAACATATTTGCATATTGTCGTGCATAGTACCAAAAAACAACTTCTGTTCCACATAAAACTCAGAGATCTTCATGTTTTTTTACTCTTTACTCTTTCCACGACAATGTGTGGTGTGAACCTTCTTATTTTCCATAGATAGATATTTTTCTAAAACATAGTAGATCTTTCCTGAAAGTGCTTCCCAAAGTGGAAAGAGATGATGTTAGACAAGCGAAACATGGTGAGATTTTCTTCTGCACCAAAATAGATAGTAAAGAATCTCATATTTTACACCAATGAAATGCATGAGTAGTAATGGCAAACAATGCTCTTGGGCCCTACCTCATGCAAGCTAAAACTCCCTTGTAGTACCCAAATGCCCAAAAAATCAATTGGTGGTTCTCCCACACCTTCCCCAAGCCAAGACACCATTACTCACATGTAAGTGGTCCAATTACTAACAGAAGACCATAAGATTTGGGATGACATGTGGAGTTGAGACCCTTTACATTGAGGGAAAAAAACGTAAATTGGCAGTTTTTGAACCAAGTCCACTACTTATGGAATTAAATCAAAATGCTACACCCCTTTTCTACCTCTAAAAATAGATGTGTAAGGAACAAATAGCATGCAAAACATAATGGTAATGTATTAAGACCTTGTGTAGTGCAAACACCAAGTGATGTCAAAGTCTGCTAATCCACACAACGCAGGGAAGAAAATGAACAATTTTCACTACTTCAAACACTATAATTGTGACGGTCAAATTTTGCAAAATTTTGTGAGTATGCTACTCAATAAATTTTAATGGAGAACCTACGGTGAAAATTGGAAATAAAAGAGTTTGTTTCCTTCCTTCTCGTTGCACTAGAATCAACAGTTTTGAAGTGTTTTTGACTGTAATTCACTAGGATTTTGAGGGGTTTATTCTGTGCCGAATTCCCTATCCGAAGCCAAATTCCAGGCTGGAATGCAACCCTAATTCATTGGCATGATTCCGAACCCGTCTCCCAACCCTGACCCCAACAGGCCTGGTCCCGGTCCTACATTCCGAGCCGGCTCCGACGTACGTGCCAAGTGCCGAGCCCGAGGCTTGACCCGGGCAACGGCACTTCCTCGAAGCGGCGGATCGCGCGCGGGTTTGGGGCAGTGCAGTGTGGCTTGACTGCTGCTGCGCTTGACTCACTCACCCTTTACAATTCCTCCTCCAGACCCGAGCTCGCACTCCAGTAGTGACGATCCTTTCAAGTCCACCAGTCCTCTCACCTCACTCGAGCTCAAGGGCTCTCCCTTCTGTCCAAGTCACTTCCCAGGACACTTCATGTCCCAGATTGCGCCTCTGCCGTAGGTGGTGTGTGATCAGTCCCTGAGCAGATCGCCAACATGGCGTCCATGAATGAGGTGAGTGGTTGCAGCAGCCAACTGTGGTTGATAGCCTTGGTGTTCGGGCTGAGTTGATGGCGCCGCTGTACCGACACGGATGAGGTTTATGAGTGGTTTAGGGGTTGTTTGAATGCGTCTCTGGGACAATGGCACGTTCGGTTTGTGCTGTTTTGGTTCTTTTTTGTTTGGGTTTTTGGGCGACTGATCTGGAGGTAATCTGTGTGGGCAGGTGATGAACGGCAACCGCGATCCGGAGTGGATGACGGAGAACGAGGGTGGGAATCACGGTGGGAAGCAGCAGCAGCAGCAGCAGGGGGGAGGTGGCGGCGGCGGCGGCGGTGGAGGTGGCGGTAAGAAGAACAAGGGTGGTGGTGGAGGAGGAGAAGGTGGCGGCGAGGAGAACAAGGCGAAGGATAACAAGCCGAAGGCACCAGCAGTGCCTGTAAGTGTTGGCCCTCGATTTCTAGGATACAATGGTGTGGAGCCATTGTTTGTGTGTTTGGGTTTGCTGATCCGATGATGGCTCTGTTGTTGGCTCCAGAAATATGATTTCAAGGTGAAGATGTGCTGCCCCAAGTGCGAGGAGAAGGTGCTGGAGGAATCTCGATACGCTCCAGGTAATTAGCAGAAATCCCGGTCACGTTTACGCACTCCAATTTTACTGGATGATACTCATGCAAATTGCTGTTGCAGGTGTGCAGTCAGTGACCGTCGACCGCGGCCTCAGCAAAGTCTCCGTCGTCGGCTACATGGACCCCTCCAGCCTGCTCCGCAAGTTC
>OZ020522.1:10642566-10708598 GCA_963971425.1 Bryoerythrophyllum caledonicum | reverse complement strand
GAGGAGGCAAGAAACAAGGAGGCGGTGGAGGAGGTGGAGGCGGCGGTGGTGGTGGAGGTGACAACACACCAAAGAAGAACAACAACAACCAGAACAACAACAACAACAACCAGGGCAACAAGACGGAAGGTGGAGGTGGCGGTGGAGGTGGCGGTGGAGGCAAAGGTGGTGGTGAAGGAGGTGAAGGGAAGGCGAAGGCGAAGCAGCCCAATGGAGGTGGAGGTGGCAACAACAACAACAACAACAACGGCAACAACATGGAGTATCCACCGATGGTGTTCCGGGAGCCGAGCTACGATTACCGGGGCTTTCCACCGATGATGGGCATGGACCCCCGGGGCAGCTACGGCGGCGGGGGCTACTATTCGGAGTATCACTCGACGCCGAACGATTACCAGCCCAAAGCGAACTACTACAGCGATTACAGACCCAGCCAGTCGTACCCGTCCAACTTCCGCACTCACGACTACTCCAACCAGCCCATCACCAACCCCAACTACATGAAGAGCGTCCAGTACTGAGAGCAACTCAGGTAGGCTCAGGTGATCAGATCAAGTTGGTTGAGAATTACAGGAAAGCTTATGTACATATATGAGAGGGTGGTGCATGCTTTTTAGTTTTTGCGGAATAGTAGTAGTGTGGGAGGTGGAGTTTTGATACGGAGCCAGTGATAGTATCGGTGTCATATAATGGTATGTATGGGTTGCTTCTTCGATCGAGGTTAGTTTCTTGACGCACATGTAAAGAAAATGCTCGTTGTTTTGGGGGAAAGTGGAGATCGGAACTCTTGTGTTTTGATGGCTGTTGAATGCAGTCTTAATATGAAACTGTTTCTCATTTGCCTCCGTGCTGCGGAATTGGAATTTCTCATCTCTCAGTCCCAGTGAGTTGAAAGCCAACTTAGTGCATCATGATTGTTGGCTGTTTCTCATTTTTTAATATCTGCGTCCTGAGGAAGTGGATTATCAGGGGGATATGTCTATGGAAACATCACTGGATTCTAGTTTTTCAACTGTTCTCATTACTATTGGGATAATACCTTAAATTACACTGGTGACACAAATCACTTGCAGCTTTCCAATCAAGTACCTGCCCTGCACACAATAGCTTCTCTCCTCAACTAGCCGAATACCAACAGCAACTATGAGGTAATATCATATTGAGAGACAAGGAGTGTACAGTCCCAGTGACAAATTCCCTACACAGCACCTATTCCAGAAAGATGAAAAAACTAACGCATCACACACTTGGAGCTGGTGCAGGAGCTGCGGTGGGAGGCTCTGCAACAGTCGGAGGAGGTGGGTACCCCAGAGGCGCAGGCCGCGTTGTGTGAAGCCTACGCAATCTCAAAGCGTTTGTTGCGACTCTCTGTCGATCAGCTAGTTCCACTTCTGCACACACCAAAAGGAGAAGCCTAGTATCACATTCACTAATCACCCTCCCTCACCTCGTCTAATAGCTATTATCAGAAGATGGTACTATATTTTGCACCACAACATCAAGAGAGAGAGGGTGAGGCTGCGGCACCTGGAAGGCATGGGACCTGCGCCAGATTCGCCACCACCACGAGGCTCAATACCAACAAAAGCGCCGAAAAATTCCTCATCGCACCTGCAAAACGAGTCTTCGGTCGTACGATCGAAGCAATATTCTAAGAAGGAAACTAGATATCCTGGTTGAAGATGCAGCTGATAAGTAGGGTAACGTACATACCGAGAGAGCTTTCGAAGGCGTGGAGCTCCTGAGTCAGAGCATCCCGGGTGAGAGTCAGAGAGAGGAGAGAGGAGTTATCAAGAGTGGCGCGAGATTCCGAACACATAAATGTGGGATTTCACTTCGGTGATCCTCCGTGGTACGATGAGCTTGCTAGCTAGCGCCTTTCCATGCAGCTGCAACACTTGTACTTATCCGGAAGGTGGACTTGGATGCTTTCGGCCCGTACCCACCCACTTTTTCTTCGCCTTTCTGGGCGAAAAGCCGGTCTTCGGTACGTCACTGCGACTGCTGTTGCTTGTTCCTGGGAGTAATTGCAACATGTACTAATCCATGGCATATTATCTGTGCTTCATGCGTGAAACCATCGCTCCTTGATTACGCTCTAGGACAGTCCTACTCGAAAGGCGTGACTTGTTGTCTGCAGGCGCTTGTTGACTCGCATCATTTGCATGCACGGACACAACTGAATACTTATCTTTCTACTTCTTTTCGGAACCCGACGCTTTTGGATTTCGGATGCTTGATCTGTGTGATATCCGTCTTCATACCCTCCGTGATATCCGCCTTCTGACCCTCCATGATATCCGGCACAATACCATGTCTGGAAATCATCTATAATTTACATCCATGTATAGCATCCATAGTTTTCATCGTATTTTCATTTCCATGGAGAGTACTATTCATGGGCTTTCATGAGTACTATTCGTTGTTGCATTTGGTACAAGGCATCTGGTAGCATTGAATAGTGCAAATTAGCCCGGAACAATGCAACAATACTTTAAAAATCCTCATTTTATTTTAAGTTTTTGAAGCCCAAATTATGATATGATTGTTAATATAGTTCCAAAGAACTCCCTAAAATGTTGACATAGTTTGGAAATACTAAATAATTTGTAGGATATGATAGTGTATTGTCACGGGGCATGAGGTTGAGGGCCTCTCCGTATTGTAGTTTAGCATAGATTAGTTTGTTACTAAGTAACGGGTTTAGGGACGTACGGCGGCGCACCGCATTCACCGGTGGATGATCTTCATCCACTTAGGGTTGTGTGTGTGCGTATAGCGCCGCCGTCTTTGACTTGACATCTTTGTCAAGTCAAGCTTTTTGAGTGAGTTAGAGAGTGTTTGGTAATTACCTTTGCCTGTAAATGATTGTTTATCATTAGGAAAGGCTCTGCATTTGCTTATACTACTTGCACTTGTTAATTCTTCCTTTGTGGAGTGCGAGACGCTTCACTACTCTTGTGATTTACTAGTTATTCACTTGACAAAGACCCTCCAACGTTCCTCTCTTTGGTTTTAGAATTTGAACATAGGTGACTTTAGAAATTTTTTGGGTGATTAGATTAATGTTGTAGAGCGCGTTAAGGTGGAGCCAATGCAACAAACGGCGCCCAAATCAGACAATTTTTGAGCATGATGTGAGCGGCGTAAGAATTGGAAGAAGAAGAAGAGCTGCTAGACCTAATTGAACAAATTTTCATCCACTGCATAGTTATCATTTGCAGCCAAAAAAACTTCATGGTCAGATTTCATCTTTTTGGCAAATCCATCTGCTGTAGGCAGTTTTCATCCACAATGGATGAAACTGTAATTTGGGCAGAATTCACTTAACTGTGAGTTAATATCTTCCAAAATACTTATTTATTTTGAATTCCAACTTTGGATTTGAGCTCTGCATAGGGATTTCTATCTAGTGGGAAATAAAAGATTTAGTGGATTTTTTTTTCCATAATCACATTTTTGTGGGTGACTTGTTAAAAAAAAGTTTAAAGTATAAACTTTGGAGGTAGTTAACTAGGGCAATTTAACTTGGTTTTAAGTGAAATTTGCGCTTATATTTAGGGCATTTCATCGTTAATCCAATTTTGGTATTAGATTAGTGTTGAGCACGTTTGCCATCCAATGTGTGATTTTCATTGGGGTGACTTGTGTTTGTAAACACTGCGACCGCAGTAGCTCGCTACCTCCTTAATTTTAGATTTGAAGGACACCTTTGGGTGTTTTCTCTGTGTTGTTGTAGGTTTTGCAACTAGTAACCATCCACTACCGGCATGTGCTAGTGGCTCTAATCATTTTCATTATGCTTTTATCTTATTGAGAGAGAGAGGATCTGGTATTGATTTCTAGATTCTTGTGCGGTACGTCCCCGGTGTTGCGGGCTTGCTGTTGGTGTTTTCAGGTAACCCCATTTTCTTGTTGTCCCTAGATTGTGATAGTGTACTGTAGGGAGGAAATCGGGTTCATGGTTGGCAAGACCTTTTTATATAAGGGGTTGTGGTGGGACCTGTGCTAGCTGGAGGTGATGACCGGTGAACCACAAAGTTTGGTGGTTTTGCAAATGTAGATTGTCCATTCGTACCTTTACTATTTAGATTGTACTCGTAGATAGATCTTGATGTAGTTTTTGTTTATGGTGAGTACCTGGAGACAGTAGTACCGCTCTCTCTCACCAGACTACTCGAGAAGTACTTCTACCGCAGACTTTGGGCCAAGGTCGGCTACCGACGAGGCTTTTCAGCTTGTTTCGGCGTTGGATACCAACCGTAGGCTTCGGGTCTGAGGTGTGGGCGCGTTTAACAATATGGAAGACAATCATCGTCATGTCGTGCGGGATAGGTTCTCGGGACGAGCTGGAGGCATTTCTCTGCATGATTGGGAGCTCCGATTCTAGACGTGGATGAATGAGAATGGCTAGCGTACGACGCCGAACAACAACTGCAACAAATGTTGGGTGTATCTCATGGCCTTCTCCATGCCCCCACTGATATAACAATTGTAATAACAATTGAATATAACAATTAGTACATCCACGTGGATAGTGGCTTTGCAGCCAATTGCGCCGTTCACCATCACATTTAGCATCTATTGGCATTGTATCCGGAACAGTTATCACCTTCTGCCATTTGGGGGTGTTTTAGAAAACTCCCATGTGATGTGACATTGAACAGTGAGGATGATCTGCGCTGGTTAGGTCAGCTGGACTTGGTGATTGCTGGATGACCTTGCCAAGGTCATTCACGGGCGGAGAGTGGACGTGGCTTGGATGATCCACAATTTGGGCTCTTTGAAGATTTGCACAGGCTCATCGAGTGGTGGATTACCCACCAGCCGATCCCGTCGGGGTACATTTTTTAGAATGTATCCGTCGATCCCGTCGATCCCGACTGATACATTTTTGAGAATGTATCAGTCAATCCCGTCGGGGATACATGGACGAAGGTGCGTGAGGATGGAACATACATCCACCACCTTTTTGGTTCCCCCACATTTGTAGATGCCGCAGCGTTGAGTTCTTACGCCCATCGGCCATGTTGGATTTCGACCAATATGGCATCATTGGCAAAACTCACTTCTGCACTTGCTCAAGTGCAACGTCCCGTAAATCGTGAGGTTGATGACATTTTGGACGACCATCGTGTTTCCACGAAGGTTATCAAGGATGATGAGCTACCATTAGCGATGCTGAACTGCGTTGGTTTTACTGGGGGGGCATTTCCCACGTTGATGTGCTACCAAGGTCTTTTGCCTTTAGGACATGCGGTCCGAGTATGATTTGAGATTCTACTTTTCAAACTTACGAAGAGTCTTTTGCCGATGAGAAAGAGCGGGCGATGGGCTTTTTGACTGGCATTACCGCTGCACCGGATCTCTCTGAGGGCCAATGTCATTGTTTCTTGGGTCAAGCCGTTGATGTCAATACTCTTGTTTGGGTTTGTGGCCTCTATTTGCCGTTCAACGCCGTTCACGTGACCATCCACGCGTACTCAGGGCGGACTCTTATGGTCAAGGAGTAGCCGTGTCACATCTCACAGAGATCGCAGTTGCGGAGCTACTTTTTTGTTTGAAGATGCATGCAGTTTAGGAGCTTCGTGCTCAGCATGTATTAGCAGCCTTGGCCGAGGATCTTCGTCGAGAGGATTCTCAGGATATCTTTTTCGAGTTTTATCATCACAACACGAGATTTTCTATAGAGCCCGTGAGTGAGGAGTCTAGCGGCATGAATGCCTTCTCTGCTACCAAGTAGCAATCACCGATTGTGCCGGTACGCGTTGAGTCTTCATTGGTGGAGAACAAGACGACGGAGTTAGATGATTGACCTTTGAATTTGTTCTATCTTACCTATGCCGAGGGACAAAGGATACGAGCGTTTATAAGTTTGAATCGTAGCTGTTTTGCCTTTAGTTTTCATGATTTGGAGGTATACAAAGGCAAGCCCATGCACATTGAGTTCAAGGACCACCACCGGATCTCCTACGACCGTTGAAGCTCAGTCTTTCAAAGAAAGTTAGGGTTGAGACTCGTTATTAGGAGTTGTTGGCCGTCAGCTTGGTTGTGCTCTTTAACGGCGAGTACGCTTGTGCCACGCTTATGCTATCAAAGAAGGATATCTTTGGCAATTGGCGGAGAAGCGGATGCGTGGGAATTATAGGCCGGTCAATAGGCCGGTCAATTGTAAGACCAAGTGAGAGGGATATCCTATGTCCACGCCGGAGGAGTTATTTGATGCGGTGGGACATGCTAGAGTATTTAGTACTCTAGATTTGCGGTCCGGTTATCACCAATTACCATTGATGGTGGATGACCGGGTGAAGACTACACTCTGAGGAGTTGATCTAGATGGCAGAGATCAACTCTACAAGTAGAAGTTTCTTCCATTTAGCCTCAAGAATGCACCCGCTGAGCTTTAGAGGGTGATGGGACCCGGTGCTGACGGGTTTACCGTTTTCCCAATGTTGAATTGATGATGTTATCATTCTTTGTAGCAGCCCATTGGAGCATGTGAGGCATCTTCAGGCGGTGTTCAAAAGGTTACGGCAATGGGGATTGCGCTTGCACATTTCAAGTGCAAGTTCTTCCACGATCGGTTGCCATATTTGGGACATATAATTGTTCCAGGGGCTCTTGGCGTACAACAGGCCAAGGGGATGAGTTGCAGAAGATTCATGCCCCAACCGACGTGTCATGGCTTCAAGCTTTTTTTGGCTATCGCCGATTTGTCAAGACCTTTAGCTTGATTGCTAAGCCATTGACTATTATTACGGGAAATGATCAAACATGGACTTGGGGACGCGAGCAACAAGTATTTGCTACATTGAAGCTGAAGCTTGGTTCAGAGCCTGTTCTATGGCATCCAGATGCTACATGTCACCTTCAGTTGCACACAGAGTGGAGTGCTCTAAGACTAAAGGCAATGTTGACTCAGAAAGATGATGAGGGACGGGAGTACGTTGTGGCGTTTGCTCGTAAGAGCAACAACAATGCAAAGTTCGACTATTTTATCATATGAGGGAGAGGCTTTGGCCGCGATTTGGGCCCTAGTCCAATTTATGTCCTATTTAAATGGGCAACGTCTTACGTTGGTGACCTACCATTAGCCTTTATAGTGGCTCATGGAGTCTGACAAACTTACTGGCAAGCTTGCGAGGTGGGCTTTGTTGTTTCAGGAGTATGACTCTGAGGTTGTACATCGGGCCGGCATCACTAACTTGGATGTAGATGGTCTATCTCGCAATCCAAGCCCTTTGCAGAAGGATCTGATTGGTGTCAGGTAGCATGGGGACCGTGATAGGGAGTTTGTCCCAAGGTAGCATGCAGCGGCTTACCTCATGTTGATTTCTGGCTCCGTATGGGTGTTGCCTAATGTGGCAACGGATGAGGAACCGGATAGGGCCCAAGTTATTTGCGATGTGTGGAAAGACAGTCGAGTCTTGCATAAGCTACAACATGGGACACTTTTCCCAACTCTTTCTGCTGTGGGACGTGATAGGGTTGGACACTGAATAGGAAGGTTCCGTTGAGAGAATGAACTTCTATTTTGGATGTGCTCGGATGGGACTAGGCGCAAAGTTTCAAGGCCAGCTTAGTGGACTTTGTTAGTACAACAAATACACAAAGACCTAGGACATTTTGGTGTGCAACAGACTCATTTTATGTTGCGCAGCCAGTATTGGTGGACCGGCATGTATTAGCAGATCGCCACGTATGTTTCTCGGTGTGAAGTATGTGATTGAATTAGATCCAACTTCAACAGCTTGTCACCGCAGTTGCAGCTTTGCCCATTATGGAGCTAGGCTATCGGTGGTCTTTGGACTTTGCTGGTCAACTTGTCGTGACTCCACGCGGAGCCAAATATGTCTTGGTGATGGTGGAGCATTTCAGCAAGTGAATTGAGCTCGTGGTTCTTTCGCAAAATTCTTCAGAGTTGGCGGCCACGGCATTCCTTGATCGGGTGTTGGCTCATTTCGGAGCCCCAGCGAAGGTTTTGATAGACGAAGGGTTTGAGTTCCTTGGGGCTTTCGAAGCTTTTTGTACCAAGGCTTTGATTGACCTTCGTACCACTATTTAGGATCACCTCGAAGCGGGCAATTTGGCGAAGTGTGTGGTTCAGGCTGTTAAGCGAGGCCTGCGGAAGTATGAATATTTTAGGGTATCCACTGTGATTGGGATCTAATGTTACTTTGGATCGCCATGGGTACCGATTTAGCCGACATGTGTTGAAACATGGTTGTTGTGAGTGCATTCCCTTGAGCGTCTTGAGTGCTTAAACGCCCCAAGTAGTGGCTCGCATATTGTTCCTGGAAATATGGTGAAGTTAGCTAGTTGGAAATAACCGGTCATTACTCCCCTATATGGATCCTACTGTTCTCTTTACTCTGTCGAATCCATCCGATTAACCACTCCTTCCGATTAATCGGAAAATCATTTTTTTCATCTTGTATCCGGTTATGGTTCCAGATTCGGGAATATCTTGTTATCTGCAACTGTAATTCAACTCTAGTTTATCCTTGTCATGTTAGTTATCGGAGGACACGTCCTATTGGAAGAGGGACGGTGCTGAAAACTCTTCTTTTTTATATTAGAGTGGCGAAAGAATCCATTTATCAAGCCAACCAACTCATCAAGAAAACACAAACACAAAGACCAAGGTAATGCGTACTTCTTGACAACTGTAGGGAACGCCGCTCGGTAGCTGGTCATGCAAAAAGCACCCACCAATCCTTCGAATACTACAACGATGACTCTCTTCACGAATCTGGATCCGGATACAGTTAATGACCTTGTACTCACAATCCAAGAATCCCAATCCATGTACGGCATCCTAAAAAAAACCGGATTTACAACCTCTCATTTCCACAACACTTCGGGCAATACCAAGGCAACTCATCCATTAGCTTATGGGGTGCATCCTTGTTAGGTTACAGTGTTAGGAACTGTCGCTAGACAGCCGGTGCTTACTTATCCTTCCCTAACACTACGATGACGGAATTTGGATCTGGTTACGCCCAAGTTAGGCCTCCAACCCATTTGCAAAATCCTTGCGGGAAACCGGGTCCGGAATCTTCCAAGGCCCCATGGACTAAATAAGTTCACAAGACCTTAATGGCGTCACAACCATCAACTAAATACTTTCCTCACCAGAGCCAAACCCGGGGTGACCCACGATGAACATTGTGCCTTTCTGAGCCTTCGATGGACACTTAACCATCCCAAAATTGACCCTAATAGCTGTCCAGCCGTCTTTCTAATGACAACCCGACCAAGTCCAAAAATCAAGAGTTAGTTCTCGCCAAAGTTCTGATCCCAAACTCTAACTTACTGGATCTAAAACTTGACCGTTAATTATACTTCTCACTCTCATTCTATGACTAGTTTTCCTGGAACCCTAAACGAGGACATCTTTATCTACTCGTCCCCTTCATAATCTTGGTCTTCTCTTCCATCCAACAAATCCAGTCCTTCAACAGTCGAGGTCCCCACGCGCGGTGACACCTCCTCCTCCTCTTCCTCTCCCTTGTGCATCTCCTACTGCACTTCAACGTTCTTCCTTGCATATGTCTTCTCTCTCGGATCTTGAGTTGCTGTTTGGGACGCTGATCGAGTCTGACGCATGGAAGGTGTCTCCACCTCCTTTCTAATTGTGGTCCGCCGTATGGAGGTCTTGGAGTCCGAGATGGCGTCTTTGTCTCCGCCCACTCCTTCTACCTTTCTCAACTTCCCTTTTGAAAGTCGATATTCTTTCTTCCTCTTGAGCTTCGGACCTAGGGTTCGGAATCTTGTTTCTTCTTCTAGTTCATGTTCCTATCCTCGACTCACTACGGGAGCGTGTCCGCCAGGTGCTTGTTGGGAGATACCTTCCTCATTCCCTTGCTGATGTTTTGATCTTCCGACATTCCTCTAGAACCTTTTCCATCTTCGCATGGTACTCCAACAACATCCTGACGAATTTCTTTACCACCGGTCCCAACAGTTTCTAGGCCTCGTCAAACCCTTTGTCAAAGAGTCTCGCCTTTAAGAGCACGTCACCCGGATGCGTTACAAACTCCGTTACCTTGTGTAGAGTGATTTTTCACCACTCTAATAAAACACCCAGGTATATCCACCTCTCATAGGATTCGTTACGGGGATGATCATACGCCTAGTTTTAAGTAATTAAAGCTTAATTGTGTAGTTTAAAGCTATCCTCTTGGTTAATTCTTAAGGTTATCTATCTATTTTTAGGAAATTAGGGCTGTTAGCATCACTCTTAGGGGATCCACAAACAAAGTCTAACCCCAAAGGATTTCTTGTGCCTTAAGTAGGAGCATTAGTCCTTTTAAGTTTATGCTTATGCCACTAATTTTTAAACACTTGCCACAGTGGGCTAATGGAAGTTTTCATTAAGTCTCATTGCATTGGTTCCTTAATTACAGCCTTTAAGAACTCAAAGTCTTACCTCATGCAAAATCGCTCCACTTTTCACGTCCGTCCACTCGGTCCACGTGATCACGTTCTTAAGACAAGGGTTAGTCTCAAAAATCACATACACAAGTTAATTTAAGTCTTAAGGACTTCAGCTCTTAAGTCTCCACTTAAGTTCACATATCCCCACTTAATCATTAAAGACTACGGTGTTCTACACTTACTTGTACCACTTAGTCTTTAAGATCTCTGACTTTTTCTTAAGACTTCACTCTCGGTCGACTTTATGTTCTTAAGAACACAGTCTCTGGCTCTTAGTTCTTAAGCACTCACTTACTCACTTAGGACTGATTTCTTAAGAATCTGCACTGTCTAGACCAATACAGCCCTACGGTGTTCTTAAGTTTCTGTCTTTAAGACTTCTAGAACCGGGAGTGCATCTCACTGAATGCAAATGTTATTCCGTATTCTCATTCACACAAACCTTTAAGTCCAAGCCCTTAAACTTAAGGGTCTCCTAGTACTTAAGATCTCAATCTTCATAAACTTATGTATCCAAACTTGGACTTAAGATTCTTAAGTTTCTATGTTTTCTTCTTAAGTCTTTCTTTGGGATTTGTTCCTTATTTTCTCTCTTATGATAGATTCTTTAATACTCACAACTTAGTCTACTTTAGAGAATCCCTTCTATTAAGGCTAGACTTAATGCTAATTTTTTGTATGCATAATATGACACTCTTGCCATGCATCAAGGTATGCCACTCTTGATGATTATTGCATATATTACATTAACGTGAATAAGATCTCCACTCTTATTCTTATGATACTCAAGTTATGCTCTCACACTTGAGATCTTCTTAAGTACTCATGCATCACACACCTTATGCACTAAGTCACTTAATTTCACATTCTCTCCATTAATCTTCACACTCATGATTAATGCTCCAACACACACACAAGGTCACACGCACGACCTTAGTAGTTAGGATATTTCCCTAACTTATTCTATGAAGAATAAATATACAATGCATTCATGCATAGGAATTTTATCCACAATTAATACCTAATGCATGCACTTACACTTACAACACACAATGTCAAATTTATTCAATGAAGTTCACATATTATTGCAATTATACATATGTTTCAAGTCACACACAAGACTCTATACATACAAATTCAATAGTAATTATATATTCTTATATAAAATTAAATACTCTTACAACATTAAGAGTCATCAACTAGCTTTTTCACCTAATGCTAGGGCTCATTCCAACCTTCCTCCAAGGAATTTCTATGGTAATGGCAAAGAATGCTAAAAATTCAAGCTAGTCATTCTACTCAACATCCAAGAGGTACACCTCTTGGCAAGAGATTTTCCCTAGTATTAACCATTAAGATTAATTCCACTAAATCTTCACATCTTTTCATATCTATTCATGAAAAGGTACAACCTATCCAAAGGGTGTGAGTTCAACCCTTTTCCCATTATTTCATAATTCTTGGATATGAATAGGTACTTTCCAATTAATTAACTACTTAGTGTAAACTTAATCATTATTTTTTAATTCTCCATATATCTACAACCCTTTTCATACTTAATTTTTGGAAAAATTCTATTTTTGTCATTTTGGCTCTACACCTTGGTTAAGGCAAACGTCGTCTCGTTTACCTTTGTGGCCAACTCAACAGCTTCTTCCTCCTCCTTCTTAACCATCTTCTTGAGCTTCTGGTTTTGGTTCTCAAGTGTGGTCAGCCATCCCTCTAGCTCTTGTACGTTGCGGGGTTTTTGGTTCCTCTCCAATTTATCGCACAACTCCTTTGGGCTTACCTCTCCAGCGATCCAGCATGCTTGGTTGAGAATCGCCTCCATCTGCTCGTAATTCTCCTTCGCCTTCTCGTACCGGCGGCGATCGTGTCAAATGGGTCCGCTTGGTCCTTCTCCTTGCCGCTCTTCTTTTTGCCTTGAAGGAGGTGTGGTGTCGGATTGTTCGGTTTGCTTCCGCCTCTTACGTACGTTGGCCGTTGTAGGTCTCTCATCCTCATCAGAGGAATCCGAGTCCACATACGGTTCCTCAACTTGACGTGGTTCCTTTTCCTCAATTCAATCGTTACTCACTAGCACCTTTGCCGTCTCATACATTGTCTCTTCGTTGTCGAGCAGCAAGTCGCGGTGGTGGTAGAGGTGGTAAAGTAAGGGGGAGATTAGGGTAGGTCTTGCTCTCCCGATTCCGGCCACTAGTTTCCCTACTAACTCCTCTAGTACCTCTCCCCATACTACCGGCTGTGCACCCGTGTAGGATCTCCATATGGTGTTTGCTAACATTGTAGTTGTCTTAGAGGGTTGTTTCGGATACAAAATGATGACCAAAATTCCATCACACTCTTCACTCCCAAATCCTTGCATTCTGCTATAGTCAATCCATCTTTGGGATCGGCCTTCCTCGCAAACTTTCCTTCTACAAAGGACTCCCGGAGGGAATGCATATCTTCTCTTTCCGTTGGAAATCCGTGGACGCTGCTCCAAACCTCTGCCATTCTTGCAAGTAAATCCTACCCGGTTCCATAGCCAAACCCTCACTCTTACCCAAAATCCTAACCCCAATCCGTAGCTGGTTGTAACCCTACTCGCGGATTCTCAACCCTCTCGTCTTGAATTGTTACTCCTGACCCTCATCTCCATTAAACGACGAGAAACCAAAGCAAGAAAAGATGAGGAGCATGCCTCTCGGCTTAACCATTTATTAGTCATCTAATAATCATCTCCCTTAGCCGGTTCCAGTTATTACCGTTCAATTCGATACCGGTTCTTTGCGTTGGATATCGGTTCCAGCTCTTAACGATTTTATCATTTACGACTCTCGCCAGCAAGGCAAAGATAGTTTTTTTTTATAAAAACTAAGGAAAAACAAAGGATGTGTACTTAATTCAAAAAAATGACATCCTCTTAATATTTAAACTGCACAAGGTTAGCTACCACACTAAAACAAGGTTTCGATACACCCTCCTCGAAAAGTCACCAATGAACGTCACAAAATACCTTGCACCACCTATGGAAGAAGTCCTTATGGAGCCACACATCCAGATGGACAATTTCCAAAGGCTTTGTTGCACATGTCACTCCATCTTTTAGAAATGGTGCGCTATGTTGCTTACCTTGCATGCATTCTTCACAAAATGACATTGATAATTCATCTTTGCCAAGAGTCATGCCACTTACCATGCTTTCAAGTAAATGTACACCTCTCACGTTCAAATGACCAAGTCAATAATGCCAAAACTCCAATGCACCGCTCTCTGTTGATGATTGTGTCACGTTGGCTGCATCTGCCTCAAATACTTTCATAAAGGTCGATTGGTACAAATTGCCTTCATAAGGTGCTACTACAAGAACATCTTTATTTGGTGCCCTCAACACACATCCATCCACATTGAAATGCGCCTTCATTCTACTTTGTCACAAGTTTGTTCACCGAGAGTAAGTTTGCTTGCAACTTCAGCACATGGAGAATGTCCTTGATTCTAAACCTCTTAGAGCAACCCCTCACAAGCACTTCAACAACAATAGATCGGATGCCAACGGCCTCCACAACACTATCATCGCCCAAATGCACATTCCGTGGAGTAATTACCTCATACGTGTCTAATGCCGCCTTATGAGGTGTCATGTGTTTTGTGGCGCCCGAATACATTATCCACTTACACATGGACTTGGAATCAGGTCCACCTTAAGTTGCAAATGCATAGTCATCATCCTCCTTTGCATAATTGGCATTATCCTTCTCCGTTGATTGGTTCGCGTTGTCCACCTCCCATTCCTTTGGCTTAAAGCAATTTCGTGCAATGTGGCCAGGTTTGCCACAATTGTAACATACCTTGGGCTTGCTACGTGAAGAAGAAGAGCCTCCCCATTTGTTTTGTTTTGACACCAAGGCTGCATTGTCGCCATGGGACTCCTTCTCCTTGCGCTTGATCACTTCGTGCATCAATCACGCCATCACAAACTCCATCGTGAGCTCCTTCATTGCTAAGGTCTCAAAAGTAGTGATCAAGTGTTCATATGAAGGCGGCAAACTCTCAAGCAAGGTCGTGACCACATCTTCATCTCTCACCGGGACATCCAAGCAAGCGCCTTCAGTTCGTTGACATGATTCAATAAATCATCTCTCTCTTGCATCTTGATTGTGAAGAACTTGCGGAGAACAATGAGGATGTTAAACAAGCTCCTCGTTTTGTAGATGTTGCACAAAGTCTGCCATGCTTCCGCGTGTCCCTTGAAACTCTTGATGTGGGCAAGTTGGTTGTCCACCAAGTTGAGGACAATGACGAACATGGCCTTCTTCACACGCCAATTATAGTCTTTCTTCACCTTTGGATCATCGTCTTTAGATGGAGGCTCCTCGGAGTCATCCACAATCTCCCAAAGGTCCATGGATGCCAACACCATCTCCATCTCGAACTTCCAAAGAATGAAGTTTTCACATTTGAACTTATCAATGACTCTAGCACTCTCGCCATCATATCTTGCAATATTTGCACTCCAACACTAACTCCTAACTTCCAACGTACACTACTGCACCTCAATTACTCAAATGAGCCTTTTTCAGGCTTCAATGTGCACTTATGCACCTACAATACTCAAATTTCAAGGCTATTCATACTGATTCTGAATTACGTGTATGGACAAAGTGCACACATGCCTAGAACACTCAAATTTCAGGGCTATCCATACGGATTGTATATATGTGTATGGGCAAAGTGTAAAAGTACAAAAGTGCAAATGTAAACACTTACAAAGTCGACAGGCTTGAATGTGCACCTCCAATGCTCATAGAAACTCCTTGGGCCGTCCTCAATCACCTCCAATGCTTCCAACGATCTTGAATCAAAACTTGTGCACCTCCAATGCTTCAAATTAAACCTTGTGCACCTCCAATGCTTCAAACTAACCCTTGTGCACCTCCAATGCTCCAACACCCTTGAGTCAACTCTTGTACACCTCCAATGCTCCTGATTGGATCTTGTGCACCTCCAACACTTAAAGACTCTCAAAATCTCCTCCTAACCAATTTGCACCAAAACTGTAGACATGCAACTTACATGAGTGGGCTCATAACCTATTGAGGTTCAAAAGAAGTAGAGAAATGATTGCACAAGCAAATGAAAGACACAGTATTACAAACAATGCTTGGAGTGAGATATGGCGTTCTTTCAAAGGCCTTTACTTAGAGTACCAATTGGTAACAACCTTTGCCAATACATACGGGACACTTAAGTTCATTTCACCTCTTGATTTCTCCCCTTTACTTTCTCTTCTAAATATACTTCAACTATTCACGATATCATAATAACTACGAGGAACTATAATCTCTAATAGATCTGAGGTAGCGCCTTTTGATTGCAGCAGGCGGAGGTAACTCAGTACTCTTCAACCACATCTCAGGTAGAGTTTTGCCTTGGGGGGCTTGGAGAGGGACTCCAATCGCGTTTCTTATGTGGATTGGCGGATTGGTTTGTGTACGCAACTGCTTGCGTTGTTCTCCCGGTGCTTTTGCTCCGTTGCTCGCATGTAATGTATAAAAGTATCATCTGACCTAAGTAATGCGTATGTTTTCTGTAGGTATTGTGTCACTTGTGGAAAATGCACCATCAATAAGTTAGATTCAGCCGATTTGTGACCGAGCAGAGTACAAAACATCAAAGTTTGAGAGAGAAAAATAAGTGGTTCTTCACGAAATTGGGGTGTTTACGATGGTTGTAGGAGCGGCGGCTCTCTCTCTTGCTGGTCTCTTTGCAGGTATGCATCCTTCCCACGGATTATGCAAGTGGCGCTTTGTTTCTACAAGACAGAGAGTAAGTACTTGCGTAGTGGAGCAAAGTGATAGGATTTGGTAGTAAGGTTGGAGCGTGATATATACCTTGTGATATATTGATGTATAGTGGATGTCGTTGTGTTTGATGAAGGTCTTTGTTTTTGGGCTTGTGGGCGTTTAGGGTTGGCTTCTACAGAGTGCCATTCGATTGCACCTTGGCGGTTGTGTTGATTGGAGTGGACTTTAAGATCTTGATTTTGCATAGATTTGTCGTTGTTGGGGTTGTGGCGGCTAGGATTATGTTGCAATAGCGATTGATAGTGCATTCTTGTGAGTTGCGTGTTGCCCCTCTCGTTATTCAATAGTAGCTTGCAAAAATGAGAGGAAGAAGATGACAGAGTGGTGAGGGCATTCACTTCAATGTGCACGTACATGGATTTTGTATGATGTCTTGAGTTCTTGACTTTATGCTAATATTGGTGTGCTTGGAACTGTAGGCCGTGGTGGCTTTGTGGTGGCTGGTTTGCGGAGTCTTTTGAAATATGGAGCCTGAAGGTCCGAGCTTTCTTCTCTTCTAATTTCCGTGGGTTCTTGTGCTATGTTGTTGTGCTTTCTATTCACTGAAGGTTGTTGCATCATTGATCTTCTTTGTTGACTGTTTCTGTCCAATTATGGAAATTGTAGTCATTTCTGCTAATAAAAACCTTAGAGGGTGTGAGGATTGAAAGAAAGGTTAGAATGCTTACCTTGGTTGATGGTGATGTGGCGTTGTGCTTTTGGCCCTGTGATGAGTATTTGGTGATGTATGAGTGGATCTTGGTTTGTTGATGTTGGTGTGGTGCAGTTGGCACATGTGTCTTGGGAGTGTGTGTTGCCACTTGAGGTTCAATTGCTCCAGTTGCTCCAGGTTGGCAGCTACTATTCAGCTCCTTGTAGGAAGTTAGTCATGGATTCTATTGTTCTAGCATTCACAAGTGAGTGTATACCATTATAACAAAGACTATATTGAAGCATTGCAAAGTGCGGAACATCAATGACTAACTTAGTTGGTCTTGAAGATCGTTGGTCTTTGTAAGCAAGTCTTGTGTCTTGGCATTGGTCTTGTGTTTGATGTAGGCAATAGGCTTTTTTATGATGGTGCTTGTGTCCTAGTTGGGGAGGGGTTTGGTGTCCGGTGTTTCTATGGTGATGTGGTATCCAGATATAGATCTAATTGTTCGAGAGATGAGAAGGGAGATACAAAATCTAGATACAGATCTGGGCCAATACAGAGCCCCGCTACAGATCTACCATCCTAAACTAGTACTAGGTTGTTGCATCTCCATTCAAACTTTGTAATAATAGATGTAAGAATTGCAATCTCTTCCAACATTCTACACACCATAGGTATACCATTCAACAGCAAAAGAAGTATACACCATGATTCACAATAAACCTAACAACCCTCATTGTTGTGTGTATAACATTTGCGCCTAACATCCAAAAACCCTCCTCACTAGGTTTTGCAGAGCTACTCTTCTCTAATGTGGGTCTTTTTTTGCATAACTTCGTTCCCTAATGGACAAATTGTACCTGTGGGATACAAATCAATTTTAGGCAGGTTCCCAAAAAATCATTTAAAAAGATAACTTCTTGAAATTTTCACCGAGAATAAGAATATGAGTTATCTTTGTGACAATTTTTTTGGACTTGTTAAAAAAAACATTATAGTGCTTCAAACATAAAAAACTCAACTCTCTTAGCAGCTAAATATGATACTAGTGATGTATAGTAATAAAATAGAGTTGACAATTGCACTTTTTTGGAGCAGGTTGTCCTTGACAACCTTCATTGTTTTCACTTAATAACTCATTGAAATTTGGGATTTTACTTTTTTGGAAAAATATTTTTTAATTTTTTAGAATAAGTCATCCTAATTCTATTAACCATTCAAATTTTAGATCCAACAATTAAAAAAATTAGATTGCTTTCCTCAATAAATGGGCACTTTCTATACCCTTAGTTGTTGCAGGTCCATTTTCTAATCGTAAACGCTTCCACTACTTGTGATTCCTAGCGTGCGATGATCTAAGACAAGGTAGAATATAGATCCATTGTGTTTATCCAATGTGTAGAGGAAAAACATGCATATTTAGCATACTTGGCATGTTTTTCCACTACACATGGCATACTTGGCATACTTGGATGCATACTTAGCATACATTGCATACTTAGGGCCGCTTCACACTAGGCCAAGTCGAGAGTCCATCCGTCAAAATTTCTGCCCAAACTATGGTGAGAGTCCGAACTTTTGGTAAAAAAAAAACAATTATAATATATATATTGAAGCCTCTGGGCCGCTGTGGTGTGAAGCCCCAAAGCCCAAGTCCAAAGTCCAAACCCCATATCATTACGCCAAAAAAAATCACTCAATAAAAATCAACCAAACAAACTCAGCAAAAAATTCGGCTTCTTTCATCTAACAGTCCAGATCTTGTCAGATTTTGATTATTTTATTGAAATAATCGACGGACTCTCAAAGGAAGTTTGGATCGACTAAAAACGGCAACCCAAGTTTTGCTCAAGAGTCCATCGCCTTGGCGCCAAAGCTCTCCAAAAGTAGTGCCATGTAGGCACATTGGAAGACAATGGCCTTTGATGTGAAGGCCGAGAGGCCGGACTTTGGCCATTCAAGCAATCTCATTGGTGGAAACCAACGGACTCTCGACTCGGGCGTTAGGTGTGAAGCAGCCCTTAGCATACTTTGCATACTTGGCATTCCACTTCACATTGCATACTTGAGTATGCATGTTTTTCCACTACACATTGCATACTTGAGTATGTTTTTCCACTACGCATTGCATACTTGAGTAAAAGTATGCTAGCCTTGTCTAGGCACTGTGGAAAGTTACAATTTTCCACTCTTCAAATGCACGCATCTTACAATCCACACACTCAAAGTTCACAAACATTTTGGGTGTCTTCTTGCAGTAGTGAGCTTGAAGATCCTATGGTTGAAAATAGTACACGGTTGTTTGAGTTACTCTAACAGTATCTCATCAACTTTGTGGTGGTTTTAGTATAGCACAAGGCACGGACCTTTAGGGGTTAAGAAATATTAAATTAAGACCATACGGTTCAAATGAGAAATTTAAGTTGTAGACTTGTTTCCTTCTCCACTCTTTTACACTATAATCAACAGTTTTCAAGTGTTACTGGTGTGAAAGTGTCAAGGAATCCGCCACATGGCGTCCTAAGCGCAAGTAGCACAACGCGTGACCTGTCATGTGGAACGCCACCGAATGCTGCCAAGTCTCCGAAATATCTAGACAAACTCCACAATCAATATACAAAAGCCTGCTAAAGTGCCGCAGAGCTCCTTCAATTCTCACATGCTTCTTCAATTCTCACATGCTTCTTCAATTCTCACATGCTTCTTCAATTCTCACAAGATTTTTCAATTTTAACCATACTTTGCTTCAGCCATAACGACGTTCAAGCACTGTCGGTGAAGTGTTTCGACGTGATTTGTGAGCATGAACTGGTTGCGGAAGAACAATCCGTTCGAGGATGACAGGAGCAGGCACGTAGCGCCGGGGCGGGCGGTGTCGATGGCGCCGCAGCGGGGAGGACGGGGCAGTGAGGAATATGGGGCGCCGGAGATCTTCAGGACGTACTCTGCGAGCTCGCGAGCGATGGCGGACCCGCCGGCGTATGAGCAGCTGGAACAGGTGCGCTACAACAACAACGGGCAGCGTTGCAACGAGAATTTGTTCCGCACGGCTTCAAGTACGTATGATTTTAATGCGGTCACGACGACGCCCGTGACGGAGGCGGTGGCGGCTGAGGTGCCCGAGGCGTCGGAGGAGGGGCTGGTGACGGTCCGGGGCGCGATGGTGCACCTGGTGGGCGACGCCGAGAGCCCGCTGCTGGCGGAGGGCGCGTTCTCGGTGGTGCGCGTGGAGCAGGGCGGGAACGGGATCGTGGCGTTCGTGCGCGTGGGCGAGCAGCTGCGGTGGCCGCTGACGCGCGACGAGCCGGCCGTGAAGCTGGACCCGTCGCACTACTGCTTCACGATCCGCGTGCCGCGCGCCGTGGACGAGATGGACCGCGACACCGCGATGGGCGGCGAAACCCTGAACTACGGCGTCACGTTCTCCGTCGCGGGACAGGAGCGCCAGCTGCGCCAGCTCGACGCTGCCCTGGAGCTGTATAGCAACTTCTCCGCCCCGCAGCTCGTGCAGGGCGACAGCCAGCAGATCGTCCCGGAAGAAGTCGTGTCGAGCGAGGGAAAGCAGGTATACCACTTCGCCGCTGATCGGTCTCTTTCATCACACGATACGTCTTTTCTCACGCTTCCTTGTGAATCGTCACCAGGTGACGGAAGGCAACCAGGCGGAGTTCTGGAAAACCATGGCGCCGAACGTGGACGATTACAACAGCAAGCTGGCGCGGAGCATGGCGAAGGGCACCGGGAGCGTCATCAAGGGCATCTTTCGCGTTCGTGATTCCACCGTCGCTCGCCTGGAGAGCGGGAGCATCTACGTGAAGGGGAGAGTGAAGCCGAACTCGAAACCTAGCAACATCAGCCCGCAAACCCTACGCAACTTGAAGAGGTAACTAGCATCTCTGTACTCACCTGATACTCACCGAGGTGAATTCGCTGACAACCTTATCTTCATCCTTTCAGGGCGCAGAATATGTCCATCGCCACAGAGCAAGTGGCGAAGAATGTTCTGGAGGGCGTTGTGAAGACGGTGGGGTTCTTCTCCGGCGCCATGTTGAAGTCAAAGGTGGGGAAGAAGTTCTTCAAGCTGTTGCCCGGCGAAGTGGCGCTCGTCTCCATGGATGCTTTCGGTACGTTCCTAGCTGCGATGTGTGGGATATTGCTTGTTCCATCTTCCCGGATGTTCTTAGCTTGTGAGTTTCGTCTCCTGTGTTTGCAGCGAAGGTGTTTGATGCTGTGGAGAAGGCGGGCACGGATGTGATGCAATCGACCGCCATGTTTACGCAGGATGTTGTCACTCAGAGGTTTGCACCTTTCTCATACTTTGATCCTCCGGTTAACCCTTAAAGGTTTGTGGGGGACGTATTTTACTCTTAGAGCACAAAAGATGTTTTAAAAATTAGTAAGACACACACCTTTGAATTGAAGATTCTTCAACAACAATAATCTTTTAATATATGCACCTTATCATGTTCAAATACGATACCATACATCTAGAATACATAACCATTTTGTAACTTCTCAAACATGCAAGGTAGAGGCACCCAATTCCAATTACTTAAGCCAGTTGGGGACTCAAATGACATTGTATGTCAAAAACATTTATGTAGAAAGATGGGGAATTAGGAATGAAATTCAACAAATATTTTTTCAAATTTAATCACAAAGATTTGGAATTGCTGTAGAATTTAGAAGCTCAAAAACCAACGGAGCCCATAATCAAACTCTAGAGTAGGTGAGATTTGGTGCCCTCCTTCACCCAATGCCAATTAATTAGAGTGAGTAAAAGAGAAAATACATGCCATGGACAACCAACTCATGGAGGTACCCCAATACCGATTGGCCTTGTTTGACTTTCGAGGCAAGGCCATCAATGAGAGCTCAATTGAGGTGGAGCAACCCAAAATTGCACACATCATGACCCAATGCCGATAATGACTCGTGTTTTTAGATTTTGAGTTATCAATTTTGGGTCACTTCATGGATTATTTCAAGCCTTTGCCATTTTCATGCACCATGCCATGCATACTCTACTGATTGGAATTGGGTGGCCAATCCGAATTGGGTGCCTCTATCCTAATACAGAGCAATTTTGATCTAAATTTGAAATGCTATATGTCAAACATAAATACAAACTTTTGTAACTATTGTATACATCAATTTTTACACCTTGTATGTAAAGCACACAGAAAACATCATGTGGCTTCTCAGACCTTAAAGGGTTGAAACTTTGCAGCCATTCCATCATATGTGCAGGTTTGCTCATTTCGATGTTGCGTTGCCTAACTTGCTGTGATTCAGGTATGGTGAGGATGCAGGGCAAGTGACGGAGAATACTTTGTCGACTGCCGGGCATGTGTTTGCAACGGCGTGGACTGTGTCCAAGGTTCGCAGGGCTTTGAATCCGGCCAAGTTCAGACCTTCGAAGACGGGGATGTTGAAAGCGGCAGCGAAGGCGGCGGTCGGAGGCCGTTCCAAGTGAACTTCTCCTCTGTATATCGAAAGGTATTACTTCATTTTTGAGGATGTAAGTTTAAAGGTCATGTACAGGTTTTGAGAAATTATAGTGAGATTGATGGTTAAATCTAGTGATAGAAGAGAACTTTGCTGCCCATATGTCACGATGTTCAATAGACAATTCTTTTTTATAAATTCAATCACACGTTAGAGCCAACATGAGTTGTATCAGACATGAATTCTTGTTCCATTTGAGAGTAACGGAAAGACTGTAATTTGGATTGAAAGTAGAGTACACCATTCACTGCGCACAGTGTGGATTTTGTAATTGATGTAGATCACCCACGGCATATGCATGTCAAGTTCGGATTGCATATACAGTCTCAAGCAAAACTGAGTCAAGTTTTGGTAATTCGAAATTCAATTACCAATGTAGGAAAACTGGCAATAGATTTGCACAAATCATAAATTGTACAAGATAGCAATTTCAGTGGGCTACAATTTGATGCAAAAGAAAGTTCTTCTTATATTCATATGTACAAGAAAATTACATTCGAAGGAAATTGTGTCTCTTGACTCAGTTTTGCATCATCAACCAAAAAACAACTTAATATTTTGTCCACTTGCCTTTGGCAGCTAAAACAACTTGGATTTGTTGTGGCATGCTTTTGTACAACCTCCTACACTCCTCTGGTTTTATAGAAGCCCAACACTCCTCAATACGTTCTGACAACTCTAAAATTCCTTTTGGAGCACTTTCATACTGGTTAAGACGACGTTTCAGCCTTACCCAAAGATGTTCAATTGGATTTAGGTCAAGAGATTGTGCAGGCCACTTAAGAGCATCAAAGTTTTGTGATTTTAGCCATTGGCGAGCACTTTTTGCTATATGTTTGGGATCATTGTCATGCTGAAATATCAAATTCGAAGGATCAAGATCATATGCGATCACTGTGTACATTAAATCTCTTTGCAAAATTTCTTTGTACTCATGTTGATCCATTCTTCCTTCAATTCTACAAAACATGCTTGGGCCTTGAAATGTCATACAACCCCACAACATGACAGAACCACCACCAAACTTTACAGTTTGTTTCACTTCTTTTAAATCAGAAGACCGTTCATTGCGAATTCAACACCAACTGCGACCATCGGAGCAAAATTGATTTACCTTTGTCTCATCAGAGAAGATGATGTGCTCCCAATCATGAATGGTCCAATGTTCATGGCGCCTAGCAAATTCAAGTCGATCTTTGATGTGTCTCTGGTTCAATTTCGGTTTCTTCTGCTTCACTTTTGATCTCAGTCCTCTTACACGTAAGACCCTTCTCACCATATCAACACTTACAGTAACTTGGCATTCCTCACGTACATGCTGGGTAGCATATGTCGCAGTTTCAAATCCTCCTGATATGACAGCTCTAATGCATGCTCTCTTTTGAGCATCTGTTAATACTTGTGTTCTACCACCACTACTAGTAGAAATATCAGACAATTTCTTCCTTCTAAGTCTTGCAACATGACTTTGAGACACCTGCAACTCACTTGCTACATCCCTTGTGGATCTACCAGCTTGCAACTTCACCAAAATAGAGTTATCAAGGTCAGTATGAGCGCTTGTAGAAAG
Source organism: Bryoerythrophyllum caledonicum (assembly GCA_963971425.1). Lineage (NCBI taxonomy): Eukaryota > Viridiplantae > Streptophyta > Bryopsida > Pottiales > Pottiaceae > Bryoerythrophyllum > Bryoerythrophyllum caledonicum. The sequence continues at coordinate 10,684,597 of OZ020522.1, read as the reverse complement.
CTCCTTCAAGTACACCATGTTGAGTAATAAAAGTATACTAACAATGTCCATGGAGTATTGCAACATTGTAGTTTAACATGCCCAAGCCAATTTGAGCTCATACATTCTCAATGCATTTGTGGCATGCAAAACACATGTCTTGGCTCATGAGTCCTCAATGGCATGCAAAACTGAGTCAAGAGACACAGTTTCCTTCGAATGTAATTTTCTTGTACATATGAATGTAAGAAGAACTTTCTTTTGCATCAAACAGTAGCCCACTGAAATTGCTATCTTGTACAATTTATGATTTGTGCAAATCTATTGCCAGTTTTCCTACATTGGTAATTGAATTTCGAATTACCAAAACTTGACTCAGTTTTGCTTGACACTGTATGTTTTCAAGCAAGTATATGCCAGTTAATGAATACCTGTAAATTTTCAAATACTGTAGAATCTCGAACTACTGTGGACTACACTATATTCAGAGAACAGTGTAGTCTGCTCACGCAACTAAATGAAAGCAACAGCACCTTGACTTATCAACCTTGCAAGCGAAGATAGTTTGAGAAACCGGAGTTCAAAGTAATATATGCATTTGCACCTTACAAACAACGTGTACAATGACCAAGCCTTGAATGTTATTCATAGTAATTAACATATTGATAATATTACGCTGAGCAGCGCCGAGCAGTGTTGGTACGGGTCGTAAGGTTGAAGAACGTGGAGGCCAACCGATGATTTATGCTCTATATTAAGTAACTATAGTTTTTCTATTTATGTTTAAAGCGTAATATTATCGATATGATAATTACTTTGAATGATATTTTTTAATCTCTTATCCCTTAAAGTTCTGAAAAGCCAGATTTGGCTTGCAAAATGATTTCCGTTTACTTGACATACTTTACCAGGTGTAAGCACTGGAATAGAGTTTTCCCGAAAAGTAAAGCGACGTGACCGGGATGTCACCCCAATCTTTTGTTCTTACGTTAGTAATTAGGACCACATGCAAATTGTGCCTTGACTTAAGATAGGTGTGGGGAACTACTACGCATGCATTTCATTTCGTGCAAAGAAAGGGAGCATGGTATTTTTATCGATCTATTTCGAGAATTTGTATGCAGAGTCACACCCTGCCTATCTCCACTCTGTCCTCTTCGGGAAGCACTATCCGCAACAATCTATTTCTTATGAAAGATTCAAACTAGACCGGCTGGCCCCCGCGTTCATCTCCCTTACGATCCGGACCACCACTGCTCGGCGCGGGTTTCCCCTTCAAATACTCTCCTTCGCGCTTCTCATCTCACAGCAGTTGCCCCGGCAACTTAGAGCGCTGTCCAGGCTATATCCAACTCCGAAGCCTCTTCCATCAGTCCCATCCATTCGAGTAGATCTCATAATCTTGCGCAGCAGTCGCATCGAACTGATTTTTTGTTTCTAGATTGACAGCCTTGGGCATACTTTGCAGTGACTGCTGTCGCTTTGGTTTCTGGTCAGTCGTATTGGATACATTTCTTATTTGCAGTGACTGCAGTTGCTTCGATTACTGATCCGTTGTATCACGATGGGGTCACAATGCGGGGCGTTCGTGACGGTCCTCTGTCTGTTAGGCTTGGCGACTGTGTGCAATGCGACTCTGAGCGAGGAGTATAAAGTCTATCAGCCCGATTCCGTGAAATTCTGGCCCAACGATCGGGGCTTGAGCTTGGTGTTGAAGAAGGACGAGGGCGCAGCGGGTTGCCAAACCAAGGCCCGTTATCTGTTCGGGCACTTCGGAGCGTGGATTAAGCTTCCCGGCGGAAACGCCGCAGGCACTGTGGCGACGTTTTACCTCTCCTCCCCGCAGCCGAACCAGTGCGAGTTTGACCTGGAGTTTCTGGGCCACAACGAGGGCAAGCCGCGCAAGATCCACACCAACGTGTTTGTGGACGGCGATGGCGGGAGGGAGCAGCAGATTCTGTTTCCGGACGGGTTCGACCCGACCGAGGAGTTCCACTACTACAGCTTCGAGTGGCATCAGGACGTGGTGGTGTTCTACGTCGACTGGAAGCCCATCCGCATGTTCAAGAATCAGGAGTCCGATGGCATCAAGTACTGCAACCACAAGGCGATGGCCTTGTACATGTCCATCTGGGACGGCGACTCCTGGGCCACCGAGGGCGGCTCCGTGAAGCTCGACTGGAACGAGGCGCCCTTCTACAGCAAGTACAAAGACATCCGCGTCGACGCCTGCAAGGTGGAGGAGTGGGACACTGAGGGCATCGAGAAGTGCCGACGCGACGCGCACGCCATCGGCCCCGGAGTCACGGAGTGGGAGTGGGATCACATGAAGAGCATCAGGAACAACGAGACCCTTGTGAAGTACAACTACTGTACTGACTACAAGCGCTACCCCGAGGGCTCCAGGCCCGATTGTTACGTGAACGCCATGTAGATCGATATGAACTGATACCTTCGTTGGCGATTACTTGATCGCACAATCAAGCAGTGAAGACTTAGGCAGCATGTATCGAAGACGGACTTATCTTTGTCTTGGAGGTCAGATGGCCGATCTAGAATATTGTTTCCGCCCCGCATTGTTGAACCAGTGAATCTATTGCTGGTAGTCCATTGGTTTTGTCAGCTTGCCGCATTGGGCGAGTAAATAAAGGAGTGTGCCGGTTTCTAGTAACCATTCTCGAATTCTCAAGTCTTCTTGATGTGATTATGTGTACTTGACGGCCCAGGGGTCTGTTTCTGTGATCTAGTTAATCTAGAGAAGGTCTTCTGGCACCGTTGTGTTTTGTAGCTCTGGTTGTTAGCTGTTGTAGATAGGGACTTATTCCTTCCCGTTGATTGGAGAGTTCGGCAGTAGCATGTATCGACGGCAGATTCATCGTTGTCTAGATGGAGGTCAGATGGCCGATCTAGAATCTTGTTTGGGCTCCGAATTGTTGAGGTGAACAGCTCTGGTAGTCTATCGGTTTCGGTGTGTACAGAAAAGCGTTGATGATGGTATGTAGTTACGATTTTCACGTATTCTTGATGTGTTATTGTGAACTTCACGGTTCGGAGGTCTGTGTTTCTGTGAAGTACGTGATATTAAGGTAAGCCCCCTCATAACCAACAAAAACCCATAGCCAACGCCTATAAAATTGGGGTCTATCCAACTCTCTTCCATCCCATTACCACCAACTCAGCTCCAAATGGAGGTTTGCTATTAGTCAAGATCCTTACTTTTGGTCGTTGGTTATGGGGTTACCTACTGCTGGCCACCCACTAAACATGGCTGCACAGTTTGAAAATTCATAACTAATTCAGTTTTCATCGGAAAAATATGAAATCACTTGGGTTGGAATTGTAATTCTATTGGCTATTTGTGAAAAACAATAGTATAATTATCTCCTCTCTCCATATATGCACATTCCTTAACTTGTCGGTTTTAGGGGGGCTTACCTTAGTTAATCATCTAAGGGATCAGGCAATTAAAGGGAATCTATACTTCATTGATGATGAACTGTTGAGATGGACTCTTAAAGAATGTAACCATAGGATCATTTTCTAAACTTATATGAGACGATGTGGAAACGCCATGTAGATATGGACTTATTCCTTATCTAACTACACATTCATTGAATATAGTGTGGATTCATAATTGATGTGGATTGCCTACACTAATTTACATCAAGCACATGCATATCAAGTTCTAATTCAGTATTTGTTTTCAAGCAAGCGACTGTAAGTCGCCGATTGCATACAAGTTTCCAAATAGTGTAGAAACTCAATCTACTCTGGTCGACCATGTATTCAGAGAACAGTGTAGTGGAGAATTAGACGGGTTTCACATGCGGACCGAACTATGTTGAGGACCAAACTATGTCAAGAGGTCGAGTTTTGGAGTTAGAACAAACTATTAAAATATGTAATTTGCGGAGTTTGGGCCCTTGTAGTGTGAAAGCCCAAGGGTCCAAGTTTAGAGGCCGAGACCCATACCATTTCGCAAATTCCAAGTCAACTTCTACTTCATAAGGGTTGTATTTTTATGAAATTTTCCTCACATTTTCTAGTCATGGAGTCTACACTAGGAACACATTCTGGTAAAAAAAATTCAAGAAAATGGTCAAAATGTTCATTACTCAAAAAATTCCAACATAAGCACCGACACAAAAAAATTCAGGTAAAAACATTTAGGTGGAACTTGAATAAAAAAATTCATGTAAAAATTTAAAGTAAAAAAATTGGGTGAAAAATCTAGATAAAATGCTTCTGGATAAAATAAATTACTGTTTTTATCTTACAGTTGAGATCTTGTCAAATTTTAATATTTGAATGATAAAAATGTTTGGCACCTTGGCAAGAGTTTGGTCCAAACAAGAATAGAAATCCAAACTTCTCTCAAGGGACCAAACTCTTGGTACCAAAACCTCCAAAATGTGTTGCCATGTAGGCATTTTAGATGCCCTTGGCCTCTCGGCCCTTGGTCTGTGTGTGAAAGCCAAGATGCCGACTAAGGCCAATTTTGAGGCTCTAGACCAATCAAATTACAAGTAGCACTTGGCCTCTCCACCCTTGGTCCGTGTGTGAAATTCCCTTTAGGTAGTATGTATTGACAACAGATTAATCTTTGTCTCGGAGGTTAGATTGTCTATTTAGGAGTGATGGTTATTGTTGAAGTGACATGTGCAGAAATGCGCTAGTATTAAGATTCAACTGCAACTTTCACATAGCTCTTCAATTAACCCTTAACCCTTAAACATCACTTGGAAATTGTATATATATGCATGTGTTTTACTCTGTGAAACACAAAAAACGTACTGAAGTTTAGCACGACTTACACCTTTGAATTGAATATTCTTCAACTAACATGTTTCATTTGAAGGTCATTTCAATGTTTGAACCTTGTTATATTCAAATACAACACCATACATGTAGAATATTATGGCCACCAACGGCACCTTCTAATGATAAAGGGTTAAACGTCAGTGAGGAACCATATATACAAGCACATACTTTACTCTTAGAATTCAAACAATGTATTCTGATTTAGCAAGACTTTCATCTTTGGATTCAAGAATCTTCAAGTAACATCTTTCATTTGGAGGTCATTTCAATTTATCTCAATTTTGTTGTGACCAAATATGACACCATATATGTAGAATATTGTGGCCGCTAGTGGGCCATTGTAACGTTCAACCCCTAAATGAAAAAAGTCCGGAGGTGGGCTTTTGCAAATCTCGGGCACGAACTCATGGTTGCAATTTATATCTACATTTCTTGCAATTTTGTACAAAGATGCAAGTAGACAGAAGCTACACGGTAATGTAATTTTTATTCTCATCGAAACTATGGAATAAAAGTTACGCCATCTTAAAGAAAAACTTCTTGAGTGTGGGGATGTTGGGCAACTCCAAATCTTTTGCTAGGACACTCTATTAAACGTGAGATGTAAAAGTAAGATTTAAATATAAGATTCAGCAAGAAATATTAGTTTCCTTTCATATTGTCAAAAACATTTTTTGTCTTTAGTGAAAGATAGCATTTTAACTCAAGTCAATTATCTTCACACATTGTCACACATTTTTGGGCAAGATACCAAAAAAACTTCTTCTTTTCCAAAAGAAGAACTCCGATCTTCAAAGGGAGCCGGAGTGAATAAAGTGTTTGTTTGTTCCACCACTAAATCCATGTCCACTGGACATAGGTTAAGTAGTATGGAACTACTCTCCCCTCTCAAGGGTAGACACTACGTAACCCGTAACGAGTAACCAATAAGCACTAACCAAGGACTAACCAGAGCCTCAAGGCTCAATTCCAAGCGATGGTCTGTGAAGGTTATCCCTATATTTCCTTGACAATATCACATCAAAAACACTTCAAAACTCTTAATTCTAGTGCATTAAGAAACAAAGGAAACATAAAATCGCATTTCTAGTTCTAACTGTAGAATCTCATTAAGCACTTTATAAAGAACATACTCACAACATTTCATCAACTTTAACTGCTCGGATTGAAAGATTATAGTATTTGAAGTAGAAAACATGGTTCATTTTCATCACTGCGTTAAGTGGGTCAGCAAAATTTGACTTCACTTGGTGTGAAAATTTTGCACTACACAACGTATCAATTTGATACCATCATATTGACCATAATTTTAACTCCTTGTGTACCAGTTTTTAGAGGTGGAAGACGGGTGTAGCATATTCAAAAAAAATTGTGCAAGAAATAGAGGTTCAAAAAGTGCAAGTTCACGATTTAATATTTTTGGAAAAAAACATGTTTTAGAGTGATAATCCGAACGGTCAATAAGAAGGTTTACACTACAGCTTGTAATAGAAAAAATGAAGAGTGAAAAATACAAAGATCTCAAAGTTTTTAATGGAAAAGAAGAAGTTTTTTGCTTCCTTGCCTGACAATGTGTAACAATGTGTGAAAATCTTCCACTTGGGATAAAATGCGTTTTTCACCATAGACAAGAAATATTTTTTGACAATATGAAAGTAAATAAAATTACTTGCTAGTATTGAAAATCTCAAATTTACGAGTGTCCTAACAAAAAGATTTGGAGTTGCTTGACATGCCCGTACTCGGCAATTTTTTCTTTGAGCTACCATAAAAAAAAATTATAAGTCCAATGAGAATAAAAATTATACTCCCACATACTTCTTGTCTTCTTGCATCTTTGTAAAAAAATTTAAGAATTGTAAATACAAATTGCAACCATGGGAATGAGCACGAGATTTGCAAAAGCCCACCTTAGGACTTTTTAATTTAGGGATTAATGTGTGTTTTTGAGGGATTTAAAGGGATATCATTTACTTCTAAGAGAGGTTGGTTATTTTCAAGTTTTTTTTTGGGTAAAAGTATGGACATGGCATGCTAGATAGGGATGGTATTCATTTGTGTGAATGTCTTCTTAATTGATTTAATGGGGATATTAAAAGTTTCTTCTAGACTTTTCATTGAGGGGATACATATAGTAGCTCTCGCTCTAGCGGCGATGACAAGAAGGGGGTCAACTTTCCATCCAAGAGTTGTAATATCATTGATAAGTGGTTGGTAGTTATTAATTTTATTTTTGATTGCTTTTGGGGAAAATTTGTCATAACAATATTTGAATTTGATAAATTGGATAGTAAGGCTTGTATTTATGTGATCCGGTGGAGGGTCTTTGTATGGTAGTCCTTTGACGCATAGTATGTCTAGTTTAAATCTGGCACTACAATGACATCTTTGGGTTCCACATGTGCATGGAAGTAGCCATGGAGGGACCGTGTTTTCTTAAAGGTTGTTGTTGAAGGTTCGGCGTTCATAAGTAAAAAGCACCAGGATTTGTTTGAGGATACAATTAGTTTTTGGATTTTCCATACTGCTTTATTGTGTCTTTTGACGACTAGAGAGTGAATTGATGGTTTTGGCATTTGAGGAGTATGTGTAGCCATGTGTTTGGGTCCGTAGGGAGGATATTTGGCATGTTATAGATGGAAATGACTCATTCCAAAGAATAGTTGTTTGAGGGCATTTCCCATGTATTGTCCAGTACTAAATTTGATAAGGCATTTGATAAGAAATTTGAATCTGTAATTGTGGGATTTTCCCAAAAGTTTGTAGAGAGTTCATTATCAATGTTGTTGTTACCAGTCCATTTGTCTATGTTAGGAAAGCTTTCTGAGATTTAATCCAGGTTCGTAGCTAGATCTTGTTTTTTGAGATATTTGTCCATAAATCTTATGGGGCCTTTATCAGGGGTGTCTTCCATAGAAGACCAACTCTTTGTTTGGAATTAGCACGGGTTATTGTGGGCATGTTCATGCGGGTGTTTGGCATTTCTATAGGATTTATCTAATCCTTCTTTAGCTACTTTATCCACTTGTTCATTTCCTTCTACATTGATATGTGCTTTGGATTTCTAAAGGGTTGTAATCTCTGTGCAATTTTGTAGCATTTGAACCATTGATGTAAGTATGATTTGGTCGCGTATTGTGTACTTATAATTTGCACGGTTTTATGGAGGGCCATCATTTCAACTCTAAAGATATTTTGGAGTCCGTGTAGTCGTTTGGATATTTTTATCCCTATGGTAGAGTTATACATACCATATCTTCTTTTTTCTCTATGCCAATGTCCGGGGCCTGCTTCTGTTGGTTCTTTGAACAAACCATTTGTGTAGTAAATATATGCAAGTTTCAATTTTAAGGGGATATGGTCATGGTATGTGGAGAGAGGAGGCCATGTACCATGGTGGATTTGTATTGTGTGCATATTTGGTTGGGACCATATTTTGTTGCAATTTACCGAGGTTTGGAAAGGTGTAGGGAGGACTAATTTTGTATATAACCGGTGTATGTTGAGGTTATTTGAGATAGAGGTAAGTGTGGCAAGTTCTTCTTTTCCACAAAAAACCTAAAGATCTTTATATTGTTCACATTTTATTTTTTCTACTACAAGATGTGGTGCAAACCATTTTATTGATTGCTTGGATTTTCTTTCTAAAAGAACATCAAGTTGACCAAAATAAAACGTGAATTGGCAATTTTTGGACCTCCGCTTCTTGCACAATTTTTTTGACATGATACACCCCTTCTCTAACTTTAAAAATTGGTGTATAAGGAGATAATATCATGCTTGACATGATGGTAATGAGTTTAGACCTTATGTAGTGCAATAACTTGACACCAAGTGAAGTCAAAGTTTGTTGATCCACTCAATATAGGAAAGAAAATGAACCGTTTTCTCTACTTTAAACACCCTAATCTTTCAATAAATGTAGTCAAAGTTGATGAAATTCTATGAGTAAAGTTACTTAATAAATCTTAATTGAGAACCTATAGTTAAAACTATAAATAATAGTCTTATTTTCCTTCTCTAACAATTGCACTAGAATCAATAGTCTTGAAGTGTTTTTGGTGTGATAGATTGTCAAGGAAATTTAAGGGTTAAGGGTATAACCTTTAAAACATCTCCATGTGTTGGTTCAGAACTAGCTTTTTTAATATTACATAGGTATAATTTAGACAATCCCAATTAAAATTAAATAGATTATTTGCATACAAATTTTCAAAAGGAAGTCAAGGGATTTAGGATTGTTTTAGGGAATGGCCTTCATTAATCCCTAAAGGAACAAGGCATTTTAGCACCCAAACTCACTGAAAACTGCTAGATTCAATGCATTCAACACAAAATGAAAATTAACAGAGTTTTTACATATCTACTTGTAGAATCTTGTACTAGGATTGTACAAGTGAATTTGGTGAGACATTGTTTAGTTTGATCGCACGGATTGAAATATATCAACCTTCGAAGTCATCATAAATTCTACTTTGACCACCTTCTATCGCAACTTTTTGCACTTCGGTCTGTGATTTTCTAGTTTTAAGTTAATAAGGATCATGTTAGGCACATGTGCACCAAATTTTAGAAGTAGAAGAGGGGTAGAAGATGTCCCTAAACATCCTACAATGCAACTATGTGCTAAAAACTAACAATACACTTCAAGTTTTGCATAAATCATATCCTTCATACATTTTTGAAATTCAAAAATTTGAATGGTAAATGCAAAGGTTTCCATTTCCTTTTTAAGAGGAATTTTTCTTTTTTTAGATGGAAAAAAACTCAAATTTCTATTGAATTTAGAGTAAATTTAAGCTTTGCTACACTATTTGTTATATGCCACTCTAAACCGCTATACTATTTGTATATGTTACAGAAAAAAATGGTAACTTTTGAACCGTAAGTCAAATTTCTACAAAAATTATGTCTACAGGAAGCTAATAAAAAGTTGCCCGTTTAGTTAAAAATCTCATAAATTCATGCCTAAATTTGAGAATGTGATATCCTATCCAAACTCAAAATGTCCCCCGAGGAGACATTGAGCCTTTACGAGTTAACAATCTTGGTTACAGTTTTAAAATGCCACATTTATGCTACATTGTGGAGAATATGGGACTTGCGCAAAGCACTAGGCATGTAAATTTGATTCTTTAACCCCTAAAGGACCAGAGTCTGCTTCGGGGGAATCCTTGATTTTTGGGCACGTTCCTAAAATTAGAAAAAAAAAACCAATTTTCTCTAAATTTTTTATTCTAGATTGCCTTTGATAAGAGCTTCGTGGACATATTTTTATTTTATTTTTTGGATTTGTGGTTTGAAAGTTAGTACCACTTATAGTTTTTGAGGGAAATTGTCAAGGAACTTTAGGGGTTAAAACATTGAAATCTTGCCTAATAATAATATTTATTTATCATCTTTTGCAAAAACATGCCGTTTTTTTGCTGCCGCTCGATGCATGTGGCACCAAAAACATCATGCAAAAACAGCATGCAAAGTGCATAGTTGCTTAATTGAGTGTTACTTTTTATTTTTTCCAATTTACTATATAGTTTCAAACTACTTTTTAATAATTTAGATCCACATTCTAAAACAAATCAAGTAAATAAAATATTAAAATGTGTAATGGCACGGTTTGAACCTCTATCCTTTGCACTATTATTAATTCAAGCTTTAATAGCTATCAACCCTTAAAGTTCCCTGATTAATTTACACCAAAATCATGTCAAAGTTGCCAATTCTAGTTTGAAGAGCAGAATAGGAAATAAACAATAAATAGGATCTGAGTTGCTCTAATAAACCAACATGCTCACAAAAATTTGTAAACTTTGACTATAGCAAATGCAAGATAATAGTTCACAAAAGATTAAAATGTGTATTGGCAATTTTTGAACTTAGTGTGATATAATAAATTATCAAATGAAATACGTAATGATCAATATGATTTATTATATCACACTAAGTATGGTGGGAAAAATAAGAATTAAATGTAAGAATCTATAACATTTATGTAGAATAGAAGAAGTTTCTTTATACCTTGTCCAACAATGTGTGAAATTGCGTGAAAAACGAATCTTTCCAGTACAGATAAGATTTTTTTTTAAATCTTAAAGAAAATAATATTATCTGTTGGAAAACAAATCTTAATATTGAAGAAGCGTGTAACAAATTTTGTAAACTTGCTTGGAATTGAATAAATTGCACTTAGAACAACACAACTTCTCTTCTATGAGTCTAGTATGAGGAGTTATATTTCCACAAAGCAAAAACCATAAAGCATTTTCAAATAAAGAAAAAACTGATGATTTATGATCAAAATTGAGATCATAGGAACCCACCTAAAATGGAAAAATCCCCCAAATTACAAATGGCCTTTTAGGATTGAATATAGAGGAGCTTAGTAGTCTATCCTTACTACCCCCCTAGTGCCTAAGTGGATCATGAGAGCCCAAGAGAATCTACAAGTGTAATAGATTAGGCATAACATCTTCTTCACAGAGGGTATATTTCAACACGACCCCACTTAACGGAAATCACTGTAGTTTGATAATGCCTACATGTATTGGAGATTGGAGAGATCCAGTAGAAAGCTAAAGAGGAGCTCAATATGCATTCAAAGGAAATAAGAGACAATGGCCAATTATGAAAAGAGGTAGAAGAGCAAAAGCACCGAAACTGACCCTGCTAGGGCCTCATAGGCATTAAACGGTTAAGCATGGAATAAGCAAACGCACATGCGACCAGACAGCTCCCATATGGTCCCCAATGTCAGATGGTGGGCCCTACCTGGTGTGAAATTTTGTTTTCTGACATTTTAAAGTTACACTTTGGGAACGCTTGGAACGACTGTGCCCACTTGGGAACTTGCTTGGGAAGATTGGGAACACATGAGAACGATGTGGGAACGCACTGGGAACAAATAAGTTACAAATAGGGTAAAAATTATAAAGTCAAAGAAGGGTAAACAAATGGTTTGGTTAGTAACCAAACCAGTGTTCCACCTCAATCCGATATGGATGTAAGACACCAAACCCAACCCCATAGCAGCCGGATTTGGTACCACACCACCATACGCTCATGTGCGTATGCTTAATAGCTGTAAACTCAAGTTATCATCAGTTCCAGGAGCTTTCAGAAAGGAAGCTTTCGAAAAGAAAGGAGGGGTCATGCTGTACCAAGAATTTTAGTCGCCTTTTTCCTTTCATGTTGATTTTAAAAAGTTAGTTATATCAATTAAAAAAGTTGGTTTTAATAATTTAAAAAGATAATATAAAAAGTTTTTAAAATTTAGAATGTAGAAAGGAGTTGAAACCCTAAACCCTAGGAATCTATGGACCTTTCATACTTTTTCACAACATAAAGCAAGCCTTCGGAATAGGTTAATAATAAAATGAGCACCAGAAACACAGAAGATGACAAGAATGATATCTTTGTACATGAACCCATATACATCCCACAATCCAAGAGGAGAGTGCACAACACCAAACAAAACTGAGAAACCGAACCAAACCTTGCCTTGTTAAAATGAGGGAATCTGTAAATTGCCGATGATGCTGGGTCGCGGGAGAAGATACGTTTAATTTACCTGAAGAGCTACGCTTCTTTTTTTTGCTTTTTTTCCATTGTCCAACCTGAGGTGTGTGTACTTGCGAGGCATCTGGTCACCTTCGCCCGCTTCCGGGCCTATGTTGAGCCTCCAACCCTAATTACTATACATAAAACAGGTCTTCCATCATCATAATACAAGGGTTTCGAGGACTCAGTCGTGGTTCTTCAAGTTGCCTTCAAAGCAGGCAGCAGCTCGAGTTGCCGTCGCCATGTTGCACAGCCAGTCGGAAGAGCAATCAAAAGGGGCGGAGCGGGGCGGGCGGATTGGGTGTCAACCCACCCGCAGCTCCGCCAGGAACGCCGCACACAAATCCAGGAAGAGATATGTCGGACCTTCCACTCTTTGCAAGTCCAGCAAATACTTCTCTTCTCGCAACTTGAAGAGCTGCACTCAACATGCAGTGATGTGTTAGATATCAGGATGTGCATAATAACGTAACAAAGAACTTTAATTAAGATGGAAGAGAATGTACCTGCAATTCAAATTTGAGAACGTTGCTCTCAACTCCAGACTCGTTGTCTTTGTTTCCAGCAGCCACGGAACCAGGGCCACCATGCTGCTGGTCATCTGACCAGTGACCAGAAGAAACTCTCGGCATCGATCCAACCATTGGGGAGTCGGTATTGCCGTGATTTGCAGAGTCGTTGTCGTGAGAATTTTGACTAGGCACAACCCATCGGCATTTGAAATTATACGGCCCTGTTTTCTTCCAGTTGATGTCCAAATCCCGGAGTGTCTTCATGGCCTCAGAAATTATCTCTTTCGGGTGTGATCGTAACTGCAGAAAGTAAACCAAAAACAGAGAGTAAAGTAAGAATATTTCACGAGTCGCCTACAACACAATACGGTCAATGAAGCTGGATGACAATCAGTTGCCACAGACTCCAAAGACCTGAGATTAATCAAACTGTAGGATAGGAAATGATTACCTGGACACCTAGAACCCATTTCCTATCGGCGACAACCCTGTGTTGTGGAGAAGCAGTTCTTCGGTCCATGCTAGGGGTGTGAGTTAAAGTTCTATGGTAACCATGCCTTGGGGTCCCACCGTATGTATCCATTGGGGACATTGAAGACATAAGATTTAATTGCTCCTGCATCAACCATATACAAGACATAACTTTCAAATGTCACAAAAATTGGAAAATATGGGGAACAGAAATAAGAGTATAAAGAGATTGTTTGCGCTAAATCTAGACAACCCAAATGAACTTCCCGCCTTCAAACAATTTGCAAAGACATGACAAGCTGATTAAGGCAATGCTTCTGACCCTTGATTCGGCAAACTCAGAACCAAGGTACCCATTTGAGGGTCGTCGACGGTTGTCCAGCATTAAATAATATGCCACCGTCGCCTGCATGACACATTGTTTAACTTATTGTTAGAGGAAAACATACTTAAACCTGAGGCTCCTTGCTGTATACAATCTAAGACTACATGTGCTACCCGTGGTCATTGCTCCCCAACAAACTCAAGCTTTGAATCAAAATCACCAAATAAATCGAGGACTCCAAAAGTACATGTACTGCGTTCATTATCAAACAGTAGTGGATAGAACATACGTTGTTCTGCACGCGGTTTCGCAGTGACTCAATGAGTTGGCCCCGATCAAAATTCAAATGAACAACACGCTCCAGGATTTCTTCGTCTATCTGTTGGTAGAAAAGCACCCCACGAATCTTAAATCCATGTGCAAATAAACATGTGAGCACAATGTTCCATGTTGCCAAGAAAGAAATTTGATAACTGGACAAAAACTTTGATTATTTTCATATTCTCTAGAGGCATGCCCACCCATGTAAGACATACGAAGAACTAAATATAAATACTTGGAAAAAGAGGGGAAGTTGCACCCAAATATAATTTGAAGAGCAAATCAGGGAAGCGAATCAAGCAAGACTCTTACTCGTTTAGCTTGCTGAGTTGTATCAGGAGGGGGTACAGCAAGGTAACGAGGTAGATGATTTAAAAACCAATTGTGCTGCCGTATTTCAGGGATCGTCACTCGCTTCATAGGATCCACAAGCAACATCCTAGGAATAAGATCCCTTGCTCCTGGTGATAAATGACTTGGCAGCGTGTAAATACCACCCTGATTCACAACAGATCCGAAAGTGAGTGAACCACAATGATAATTGGTTCGTTCCACATATTTCGCGAAGCATATTGTCGTTCAATCACGTAGAACACACACATTAAAGTTAATTCTCCTTTAAATATAAAAAAAACAGGTTGGAATATGTATTTTACATCCACAGAAGGCCAATACCAAAAAAGAAAAAAGACAGACCTTGATTTTCTTGAACAAATTTGGAATATTTTCATCGTCAAAGGGTAAGGATCCGCATAAAAGTGCATATAGAATAACGCCACAACTCCAAACGTCCACCTCAGGACCGGCATAAAGCTTCCCAGATATAACCTGCAAATCAAGAATTAGTCAGTCAAACAACAGGGGGCCACGCTCAACAACTACGTTGTTTGTGCACGAAGTTCAAGACTGTGTTACCACTCATGTGCTTAAAATCATTCAGGTGTTGGTTTAAAATTACTGAATCCTCAAGGAATTCACTCCAGTAATTCGTAAGATTCTCCAATATGACTAGGTTGAATACCATTGAACAACGTGTCCAATGCGTCTTGGAGCTCCACCCATGCAAGGTGCGGTATCTACGTCCTATTTAGTTACGGTGTCACTACAGCTTGTCTTCCTGATGCGCAACATATAAGTTTTTTTCCTATGCAAAGTGCCAAAACCTGCAACTTGGTGCATGCACCCCGAAACTCAGAAAATCAAAACATCCTATCTATCACAAGCACATCATCGAAAGAAAAAACCAGAATCCAGTAAAGGAGTTCCTCTGAGGCAAAAAACACCTCTGGAGCAGCATAATTCGGACTGCCACAACTAGTTTTGAGGAAATGCCCGTCTCTCATAATGTTGGAGAGACCAAAATCAGCAATCTTGACATTGTGCTTGGAGTCCAGCAGCAGATTCTCTGGCTTCAAATCACGATGAACCACCATATTCCGATGGCAGTACTCAACACCAGACACAATCTGCACACAATGGCATCATCACCATCAGAACCACTATCCGAATCATCAAAAACCTGATCTCACGTCAAACATTGAAACATATATCCTACCGCATCAGGAACTCTGAAATCTAATTTGATCTCACATTCAGGAGCCTCAAAAACACAAGTAATTCCAACCCCACCTGCTGGAAAAACCGCCGCGCCTCGTCTTCAGCAAGCCGCCCTTTCTCCACAATGTAGTCAAAAAGCTCCCCGGACTTCACGTATTCCATCACCACGAAGATATCCGCCGGCGTCTCAATGACTTCGTAGAGGCGGATGATATGCGGGTGCATAAAAAGGCGCAGTATTTTAATCTCCCGCCGCACTGCAAAGATACAACACATCCATCACACACAATTAAAAATATAAAAAAACTAATCTTCCAAACCCTAGCAGATCACAATCAACCGACCTTTCTCCTCCATATCCATCATCTTCACCTTCCGCGGTTAGAACAACAACTAATCTTCCAAACCCTAGCGATCACACAATCAAGCCGACGTTTCTCCTCCATGTCCACCATCAACAACAACCTTCCAAACCCTAGAGATCACAATGAACCGAACCTTTCTCCTCCATGTCCATCATCTTGATCTTGCGGCGGTTCAGGATTTTGATCGCAACCTTGTGGCCCGTCGGCGAGTGCTCCGCCACTTTGACCTTCCCGAACGAGCCAATCCCTAGGGTTTTCCCGAGCTTGTAGTTCGGCAGGTAGTACTCCACCACCGGCCGCCCGTCGCGGTCCATCTTCTCCCTCTCTCCCTCTCCTACCTCTCTCTCCCTCTCCGCTCTCTCTCTCTACCCCAGGCGAAGCCAGACGGCGAACAGCATCGTGGTTTGCTAGCGCAGGGGCTCTATCTCCTCCCTGGCTGGATCGGAGGAGTTGTCCCCTGGCATTGTGAGGCGGGCGCGCACCATGCGAGGGGCGTGACGCGAGCTCCGGGCCGTGCAGCAGCAATCGCACGAGAAGAGAAAGAGTGAGAAAGAGAGGAGCAGTGACGAAAGCGTTCCAAAGCCTTGATTCTCACTCTCCTCTCCAGAAGGAATGGCCAGGCCGGTGATTGAGAACCGGGGTATACCCTCCCTCTCTCAAGGGTATCTGGCTTTACTCGCCCGGGGTATACCCTCCCTCTCTCAAGGGTATCGGACTTACTCGCCCGGGGTATACCCTCCCTCTCTCAAGGGTATCGGACTTACTCGCCCGGGGTATACCCTCCCTCTCTCAAGGGTATCGGACTTACTCGCCCGTGTTATACCCTCCCTCTCTCAAGGGTATCGGACTTCATTGCCCGGGGTATATCCTCGCTCCCTAATGTCCATTTTTGGGTGGTTTCGGTACAATAATCACAATAGTGAATGCCATGGGCCACCTCCATGAAGAAAATTTACTGCGACATAGAGGTGGAGAGAGATGAGCATCTATTAAGGGGCGGTTTACACTATAGACCAAGAGCTGTGACCAAGGAAAATGGATTAATTCCATGGTCACACTTCATGGTCACACTTCCATGGTCACACTTCATCAAAATGTCATTTTTAAAGCCCTTGGGCCTCTCACTAAGTGTAAACCGAACTTGGACCGGGAGGAATGACCATGTACTAAAAAGTGGGCATGCTGATTTTTTTAATGAATGCCTAAAAAGGGCAGTATTTTCTAAAATATCAAAGAAAATAAAACAAGCCTAAAAGACAAAAAGGGTGGCCGCCATTGTATCTACAGTAACGTTGGGCCCCCTTCCCAAAACAAAAAAAAAAAAAAAAAAAAACGATTAAAAAAATAATAAAACTGAATTTCAGGCCCATGGTCCCCTCGTTTCAGCAATGAGAGAACCCATTTAGCCTCTCTCGCCGCAAAATCCGGGGGACCCTCCAACATTATCCATTAGGCCTATTTCTAGGCCTTTTGAGGACCTCAACTCCTTTGGTCACTTTTCTTTTTTCCTCCTAGTGTAAACCCAAGTCATCCCGGGACGAGTTGATGGAGCCAATCACAGATTTAAGAGGGTCATGGGATGAGTTCTTGGTCCGTAGTGTAAACCGCCCCTAAGCCTTTTAAGGCCGATGGCCAAAAGTTGACCTCACATGTCATAGATTTGGTTAGCATAATTTATGACACATAAAGACGAGATTTTGCCATCATCCTTAAGGGTTTAGGACCATTAAGTTGCCATAGAAATTGGTTGAAGCATTGGTGAGCTACAATGATTTTCGTGAAGTGGGGATACGTTGAAATATACCACGTGTGTAGATGTTGTTATGCGTAATCTATTACACTTGTGGGTTCTTGTTGGCCAAAAGAGCTCATCGGCCTTAAAAGGTTAGGGGCGAGGCCCGGAACGACCATGGGCAGAATCTACGAGTGTCGAAGATGTTGTTGTTGTTATCAAGGCAGCGGGTACGTTCCGCCCATGGTCGCTTCAAGCCTTGTTCTTAAAGGGTTACAATTGTGGACCTCTTTTATATAGTGTGGATTTGACTATTTCAAAATTACCAATAGTACATTGAAAATGAGGTTTGATGTTTCCACACTATGATTTGGAAGTGCTATATTTTTTTACTTTTTTAACCAAGAGCACAACAACTAGTGCCGTACAAAGTGGTCACTTTTGGACAGTACTTGCCAAACGAATTATTTTTCTAAACTATATTGTTTTAGACACAATGGATATCATTTGCGCATTACAGAGGTATCACCTAGACAAATCTTGGGATTTTCAAAAAATTGGAAATCCTCCATTTTGAATTAATAATATATAAAACTAACTACTGTGTAGGGTATACTACACTAAAAGTTTCATTTAGTGTAGTGGACACTAAATACGAACCCTTACACTAATTGTCAACTATGCAATTAGTGTAGTGACAAAATAGTACACTAAATGTGAATTACTACACTATTTGTGAACTTTTGTAAAGATTGGAATAAGGAGGAGGTACCCATACCCGACAAGTTAAGGCGATTGGCACAGTATCAGTAAGATTACAAGTTGGGAGAAATTTTTTGAAGGAAGGGAAATAAGGTTCATGAAGACTGAGCATTTTTTGAATTTTTTTTTAGCAAAATTGAAATTACTACAAATTTTTAAGGTGAAAAGTTGGTCCGAATGGGTAACCAACATATAGCTTCACCAATAACCAATAACATGAAGAGCAATTCTGGAACACAAGTCCACTAATACCCGTGATAGGAGATCATTAATTTCAGCTAAACCTACTCCCTGGAAATTGAAAAGAAGGGAACTAAAAACCTCTAAGCAGGAACCTTCATGCGAGCAAGGAGTGGCTCACAGCCTGTGTAGAGATAAACAAAAGGCCATGACCGCATGGACCGCATGTCGTGCTGTACCACCCCAATTTTGGCTTGCATCACTCCGACTTCCAACCTGGCCGGCCTGTTCAAGGTGAGGCACCCAAGCCCGCGCTTTTCCTCCAACGGCCCTCTGACTCACTCCCGCTCTCCCGCTCGCTGCTCTCGCGCCTGGAGCTCTGAGACTGATGGTGATCCCCATTGTGGCACACGAAATGTAGGGTGGAAATTTTGCACAAGCGTTGGCTGTAGAATTGGTTGTGATGGGTGGGTTGGCATCGTCGATATCATTGGGCCACCAAATTGGTTGTGCAGGAGGCGTGCGTCCATGTAGAATTGTTGATGCATCTGGGGCGATGGTGGTGTAAAGGTCGCAAACTGATTGGGGATTCCACCTGGAGCGAAGGTGAAGTCCCTGCGCCACGGCTCCGACGCATGGCCGCTCTCCTCCCCAGCGCTCCCGCTTGCGTGCGCTTCCTCCGAGCTCCCGACTTGCTGGCCCTGTGCTGTCGCCGTTGCCCTCCCGCCGCGACGACGCGGGCCGACTCGCTCTGCAGCCAGCCTGGCTTTCTCTGCAGCTTTCATGGCGCGCGTCGCTGCGACCTGAGCAGCGCGCTCAGTTCGCATGCGCAGCGCCAGTTCCTTCTCGGCGTTTCTCTGCTCGCGCGCTGCAGCTGTTTCCAGCGCCCTCGCCTCCTTCTCGAGCGCCTTTCTACGCTTCGCGGCCTCTTTCTCCTCACGTACCCTCTCTTTCTCTTGTGCTGCTAAATCTTTTGCCTCTTTTTGTCTTTCAACTGCCGCTGCATACTCATCCGAGGTCAATATCTTGGACTGTGTGAAATCCAAGATGGGATCGCGCCTTCGGGGATTTGCACGGGCAGCAATGGTGGGCAACGTCAGGAATCGAGTGATCGACTCGGGCTCCCCCTCATCGAGCTCCAGCCTCGCCAATTCGTTGGCGACTTCTTCGTCAGTGTGATCCGGCGCCACAAAAAAATGTGCCGCAGTTGAGTCGGGGACTTCGTCGAACTCTGCCTCCATCGACTGGGAGCTCGCAGCCTCTAACGGTACGTCGAAGTCTCCCGTCCTTTGCGGCCCTGACTGTGGTTGCTCCGTAGGACCTCCGCCCTCTACCGTTTCCTCTCCGACTTGTGCAGTACCTGTCTCGTAGAATATTTCTGACGGTGTGAGATGTCTGTTCATGGCTGCAGGGTTGATGGGACATATACCTGTGCCGCGGAAGCCGCTCAGAATGTTGCTCGAGGTGAGAGCTTTTCGCAACCCCAGAGAAACCCACTACGCTAGAGTAGTCTTGTTTGCTGGTTGAGACATGTTTCGAGATGTCCAATAATCTCGGTAGGCTCTGAAATGTAGCTTGAATGGCTTGAAGATACTAACGTCAAGTGGCTGCATGGCGTGCGATGTGTGCGCAGGTAGCGTGAGAATGTCCAGCCCTGCCGCACGAGCCTCTCTGACGACATCGAGGGTCACATGCGAATTATGCCCGTCAAGAATTAAGAGGTGCCTGCGTTCTTGCCAAATACCGCCCTGTCCTTGCACACTCTCAATGAAGTGGGACAACCACGCACTAAACAGGTACGTAGTCATCCAAGCCCGGGGCTGCATTGCCATCGTAGCCCCGGGCTCGCACCTTTCAATGTAGTTCTGCCTGAACCTTGTGCCCCGGAAAACGTAGAAAGATGGAATAGCTGACCCCCCTGCGTTTATGCAAACTAGGACAGACAGCCACTCTCTCTGATCCGGTACTATTGAATGAACATGCCGTGCGCCTCTGCGAGCGATGACTACACCCCCACCATTGCGCCCCGCTTGCGCCCCCGACTCATCACAGTTCCAGATTTGATCTGGACTGTAATTGTGCAAGGTACATAGACTTTCCAAATTGTCATAGAAACTTTTGACGTTAGCAGCACACAATCCCTTTGCTCGTGCGGTTTCTAGAGCCTGTGCTACTCGTAACGTGAGCTCTGGGTGGCGGCGCTTCCACCAGCGCATCCAGCCCTGGCCCGGGATACCATTGCGGAAGGGTGTCGGCTTGGACTTGGTTATGTCGTAGACCTTCAACTTTAATGCCGTGGGTGTAAGGCCTAGTCCCAATTCACACATCCGTATGCAGTAATCGACTAACTGTTGCTCCTCAGCTGGACTTAAAACTGCAGCAGGTCCTCTCTTTCTAGTCCTCCTGATGCCATAACACCACTCTCGAAATGTGGAATAAGGTATGTGATACATATCAGATGCTTTTTTCATACTCATACCTCCATCTACGCATGCCATTGCTTCTCTAAGTTGGCTGCTCGTCCATGGTCTCTCACGTCTTGTGCTACTGCTGCTGCCACCTCTTTGCCGTCCCTCACGAGCTCCACGGGGTTGTGATGGCTGTGTACCGGGGCTTTGAAGGACAGCCCGAAATGCCGAGGGTTGTGTAGGAGAGTCGGAGTCCAGGGCGGTGATGTCCTCGATGGAGTGCCCCTGTGACTGCCGGACCGCTCCCGTCCTCGCTGCTCTCGTCGACCTCCTCAGCGGAGCCCCACGTGAGACCACCCCGCTGGTGAAGAGGTGAACGCCTCCGACGTTCCTGTACAGCCCAGGGCCCGCTGCTGATCGGCCAGGCTACTGAGACAGTCCCCTTGCTTGGACGCCATCGGAGCCACCCCGTGCTCTTTCACCTGCTGAGCCTCTCCGTGCTTGCAGACTTGCTGTGCCGCTGGAGTCTCCACGCTGCCTCTGCCGGCTTTGCATGACCATGTTCAGTTGGCCGTAGTCCATCATCTGGTTCCCTTCGGCCTCCCCTTCTTCACTACTACCTCCGTCACTGCCCTCCATGTTCTGATCCTCGTCCTCTAAACCATCCCCACTCTGGTTATCCTCATCTGACCAAGTTCCCTCATAGTGATCACTAAGTGCTACGGTACCATGCAGTTGAGGTGCCATGATATGCTAGTGAAGGCAGCACTTGTAACTATTGAAATTGCACAATAAAACTATGAGAATGTGAGGAAGAAGTGTTTAGAATGATGTGTGGAAAGGTTGCCTCAAACCCGACTTCTTATTGCTTCTTGCTTGACGTCACAGATTTTTAATTCTGACGAAGATGGAACTAGTAGCTGCTAATTCTGCACCAATTTTCAGTTAACATTCATTACCACAACCGAGCCTTCGATTTTCTGGAAGTTGTCATTAGGTGAATGCAAACCACCACACCACCACTGCCATCATGGCCACAACAACTCTTCTATTTCCATTTTCTCAGAAACTGAATGCTAATCCCGGGTGAAGCCATTTCCGCACTGTTCAATTACCCAGCGCTGTCAGTCAGTTTTCCAATATTAAAAAAAAATGTCCACATTGGGTCATGACATGTGCAACATCCAGGAAGCCTACATGCTGAGCATGGGGAGCCTCTCGGGTATGGGTACCTCCACCTTATTAGCTTTTTTACTCGTGCGCGTTTAGCGTATCGAAAGTAGAAGAGAATAATGTGTACATTTATGATGTCTCGAAAGTGGGAATGTGGATGAGTAGATTTAGGAAAAACAACAATTTCAGAGATTTTATTTAGAAAAAAAAGAACACGGAAATGGAAGAAAGATGAATTAAGAAAATTAACATTTGCAAGAAACTCATATTGCAACAAATAAAAGAAACATGTGCAAGAAAAATGAGAACTTAGAGATTTGGAAGAATGAGAATTCAGATTAGAAAGGAATTTGAATTGGGAACTTTAAAAGAAGGAAACATTTGAAAATAGAATGTGAATTGGCAACTAAAAAAAAATGACACATTTGAGAAAGGGAAGATGCGAAGAACGAACATTAAAATAGGGGAACAATTAAAAAAGACGTATTAAAGAAATGAAACTTTTGAAAAAGTAAAGATATACAAAAGTAAGCGATTTGAAAAAGTAAGCAATAATAAAAAGTAAGAAGTTCAAAAAAGTAAATTTTAAAAAAACTTAATTTCGGAAAAAACAAACTTGTAGCCGAATAAAGTTTTAAAAACTTAAAATGTTCAAAACTAAGGTTTTGGAAAAGAAAAGTTTAGAAAATGTACAGTTTTGGATAAATAAATTATTGGATATGAAAAATGGAAAAAAAAATATTGAGCTTTGTTAGGGATATGAATTTGCAACTTAATAAGTAAAGAAACATTTGTAATACAAGAATGGAAAAATAAATAATTAAAACATGGTAGGAAGAGAAATTTGTAACTTTATTATAAGAATGAATTAGAAGCATACATTAATTTGCCGTAGGCAAATTTGGCACTTCTAGTCCTTCAAAGTATGGACGGTGTTTTGTAATAATTTCTTGAAGTTGTGGAAATAATTGACTAATATTCCACATACCATCTAACCCTAATGCTAATCCACATCTTATCATAGATTTACAAGCATAAGATATGTAATCACAATCAATTTCCCGGTTAACATCTTCAACCGCATCCGCCGCTAATTGAAGAAAAAACCGTTTACCGGGATTTGTT
Organism: Bryoerythrophyllum caledonicum; assembly: GCA_963971425.1. NCBI lineage: Eukaryota > Viridiplantae > Streptophyta > Bryopsida > Pottiales > Pottiaceae > Bryoerythrophyllum > Bryoerythrophyllum caledonicum. Next base: position 10,661,309 of record OZ020522.1, on the reverse strand, counting down.
AATTTTCCGGACCATTGACCATCGGCACGCGGGTTATTTTGCCAAGCATTATTTAAAATAAGCTCCGATTTCTTTGTCTCCCACCGTTTAGTCCAAGCGTCCTTGATTTTTGAAATGACAAATGTATCCGCCGGATGACAAAGGTGAGTGGCACATGGGGGTAAATATTTTAATATGGTTCTTTTTTGAGCTAATACGGCCGCTAATCTAGGGGTGATATTATGCCCCGAACAATTATCAACCCATACCAACTTTGTACGGTTGTGAATATCAATTTGATATGCACGTGGTTCCTCAAAATATTGAGGAAAGAGGGATTGGTCCATCCAACCCTTTGGGCTTGTACGGTAAGATACTCCGGGGATTGAATCTTCTAATCCCAGGATAGGATAATTACTATCGCCATTAGTAAAAATCATCATTGGAGCTTCTATCATACTTCTACGACCTCCCGAAATTCTGACCACCATAGTCATAGATTCCCCCCCCGCGACTACATCGGTGTATCTTACCGCAATATCCCCCCTAAAACCCAAAGTCCTCCCATTATCCATGTTAATGGTGAAATGAGTCTCATCTAGATTCTCCATAAGATTTTCATCAAAATCACCAGATTGGAAACCCCGTTGTAACACTCCTAAATGGTATGCGGTGTTTCTTTCAATCTGATTTTCTTTTTCTGGACTACAAGTTAATCGGCCTCTTTGCGATAATAAGACAATGTTAGTAGCATCCATAAAATGTCGGATCCATGAATACGTTATTTTTTCAGTGAGGAGTTTGTTATCCTTAGGGTCCCTAGATTCTGCGTGATAGGGGGAGTCTATAGCTAATAGTATGGTGAGAGTGAGTTCAATGAGAAGGGAAGGTGAAAATTTTACCCCCGATCTCTTGTAAACTTCAAACGCCTGAAGCAGCCTTGGGTAAAGATAATGAACCCACTCTGATCGCTTTGGTCCCCGGCCGCTTGCTGCTTTGGTGTGGACTCGCTTCATAATGCCGGTGGTGCTGCGAGTTACTGTGATGGCTGATACAGTGGCTTCAGATGGCGAAAGAGTGTCTCGGAGGGCCCACCAACAACTTGCCCTTACGATATTTGAGGCTTGTTGCGCTCGGAAGTGTTCAGAAAAGGCCTGGATCGTGCGCTTGTATAGGCCGCGTATGCCGTTGACGGCCTCATCCTCGACCATCCAAGCGACTACAATGGGTCGTGTACGGATGGTGGCAACTTGTTGGATAGCTCGTGGGCGACGGATGGATGATTTTTGGTTATTACGTTTAGGATTCCTACTCGACTTTGCAACAGGGATGAAATCTGTGGATGATATACGTACCTGTAGGGGACGGTAGGAGGTGGTGGAGTGGTGTTGGCTTCAGGAGCGGAGCTGGAGCGGGTCCCATATTGATTGGCGCGATGCGCTGCCCTCCCCTCAATCTCGGAGTATAAGCCCCCCCCCCCCCCGTCCAGCGATTGGGAAGTGCGAAATTTGAGACTGAGACTGAGACTGCAAATTCCACACAGTGACTGCGAGAGACTTTGCAACAGGGATGGAACAGGGCCCGAGACTGCAAATTCCAGTGACTGCGAGAGTGGGACTGTCAATCAGAGACAGAGACTTAGACTGCAAGAACTGAAGTCACTCAGTCTCGGCAAGGAGTGAGACTGTGACTGAATACACAGAAAGGAGTGCAAGCTCCGCTGATAGATTTGTATTAAATAGTACGAGCAAGAATGGGAATGGGCAGAGTTGGGAAGACATAGGTTTGAAAAGACTACAAAGGTGATTAATGCATGACGGCCGGTAGGCGGTTGATTGGGGTCTAATTGTCTTATTTTTTACAAATAGTGTACTACGGTAGGTGGTTGATTGGGGACTATTTGCAACTTGTTTGCAAATAGTGCACTAGGGTAGGTGGTTGATTGCAAGTATTATTAACGGCATGTGAGGCTTACACTAATTGTCCACTTATTTACAAATAGTGTACTAAGGTAAGTACACTATTCGTGCCATTACACTAAATGAAACTTTTAGTGTACTTAAAGAGACGGATCATTGTATACATAGTTGGTGAAAAATTAATTCATAAAGAATGAAAACTTATAACATTTATAAATCAATTAATGGAGATACACTGAACATCATTTTTAATGTAGTCCTTGTAAACCCAAATTACAGTGGTCCACACTCAATTCTTGATCCAGTAATGTGTTGCAGGAATAGTGTGGGTTGTTTTTCTGTACTACACTAAAAGTTTCATTTAGTGTAATGGCACGAATAGTGTACTTACCTTAGTACACTAATTGCGAACAAGTTGACAAATAGTGTACTAATTGCAAACAAGTGTACTTTCTCAAAAGATTATTCGATCAAAATTTACTTTATCAAAGATTACTTTATTGGAGTACACTTTAAGGAAATTTAATTTTTTTAAAGCTTACTTTTTCAAGAGATTACTTTTTCAAGTTTTACTTCTAAAAAAGTTTACTTTTTCAAATTTTACTTTTCCAAACATTTACTTTTTCAGAAGTGAACTTTTTCAAAACTTTACTTTTTCAAAAGAATACTTTTTTCCAAGTTTACTTTTTCAAAAGTGAACTTTTTCAAAGTAAACTTGGAAAAAAGTAAAGTTTTGAAAAAGTAAGGTTTTGAAAAAGTAAAGTATTGAAAAAGTCAATGTTTGGAAAAGTAAAATTTGAAAAAGTAAACTTTTCAAGAAGTAAAACTTGAAAAAGTTCACTCTTGAAAAAGTTCACTTTTGAAAAAGTTCAGTTCTGAAAAAGATCACTTTTGAAAAAGATTACTTTTGAAAAGGTTTACTTTAGAAAAAGTTTACTTTTCAAACGTTTACTTTTTCAAATGTTTACATTAGGAAAAGCTTATTTTTACAAAAGTTTACCTTTTCAAAAGGTAAGTTGTCTTTTTCCCCCGAATTGATGTTTTTCCCTAGTTCTTGTTTTTTTCAAAAATGTTGTTTTTTCCTAATTGTTGTTTTCGCAAAAATGTTGTTTTTTCCTATTTGTTGTTTTCCCGAATTGTTGTTTTTTCTCAATTGTTGTTTTTTCCAATTTTTTCTTTGTGAGTTTTATTTTTTCTCTTCTTCACCTTTTTGTACACATAATTCTCTTCTACTTTCAATACACTAAACGTGCACGAGTAAAAAAGTTAATATTCCAATCTTTACAAAAGTTCACAAATAGTGTAGTAGTTCACATTTAGTGTACTATTTTGTCACTACACTAATTGCGTAGTTGACAATTAGTGTATGGGTTCGTATTTAGTGTCCACTACACTAAATGAAACTTTTAGTGTAGTGGCACAACATTACTGTGGATGTGTGTAAAGCAAATTTGCAAGGACACAGAGCGCGGACGATGTTGTAGTACGAATCTAAAAAAAAATCCACACAAACATGGCTGGAGTAGTGGAGGGGTGGCGGTTTGTGGTAGGAAGTCAATGCAAACATTGATTCTATTTCAAAGCCAAACCTAACTCCTAAAGGACCAAGGCGTTTTATTGAATCTCTACTCCATTGGTTAAAAACTGCCAAGATTAACTTTAACAACTTTTAGATCCAATAGATCATAGTTGATGACCGCTTTGGAGGTAACCGGCTTTGAGATTTTGGGGTTGTGTACTCGGAGGATACAATTTCCTCCGTTGTTATCTTTCAATCCGTACAGTCAAAATTCACAAAATTCTTACCACATCATCTCATACAAGTATAGAAGAAGATCATCCTACGGTTCCATTCTCAAAAAGATCTTGGCAGCTTTAAATCACTGGAGTAGAGATTCCTCGAAAATGCCTAGGTTCTTCAGGGATTAAATCCTTTGTCTTTGTAGAATAATAATATTCTAGAGTTTTTAACATTGAATTTTTTTGGATGAAGTTGCTATTCAGCTACATAATTTATAGTAAAGATATCTTGAGACATATGCACTTCAACATAAAATTATTTCATGCTACTTTTAAAAAGTTTTCTTGGTTTAAGGTGAGCTGGCACTAGAGTTGTCTATTTGATGTGTACGACGACCAGTTGTTGGTGAGGGTTCAATTTGAGGAGATGATCGATTCACATGAGGTTTGTTTGGACGCACATGCTGTGTCATACTGTTTGAGATGTAGACCGAACTGTAAATGTTCAATTGGCAGCCAGTTGCTACCAAATTGCACTGATTGTGATGTTTTGTGATATGGAAGTGCTATGATTTTTTTACTTCTGATAAAGATTTTTATCAACACAATTATCTACTTTGCTAAAAAAGAGAGTGTTTGTTATGAGCATAGTTGGTAAAAGTATTCATCAAGAGTAAAAACTTACATCATTACAAATCAAATACCCTACGTGTGGGTCAATTTTGTACATAATCAATTTTCAATGGAGAAAGTCCAAAAATTATGAGAAATCCAAGAGATTGGTGTAGGTGATACCGATGTAATACCTAGATGAAACAAATCATTACTGAACTTCTACACAAGGGAAAAATCATTATTTCTCCAAAGTAGGTGCCAAAAGTGACCTCAACATATGGTAGTGTGGATACACTAAACAACATAAAGCTCAGATGTATGTTCCTTTTATTAAACACAAGAGGGTTGCGTTTCTCTCCGTATATTTAGGGGCGGTTTACACTATAGACCAAGAGCCGTGACCAAGGAAAATGGATTAATTCCATGATCACACTTCCATGGTCACACTTCATAAAAATGTCATTTTTAAAGCCCTTGGGCCTCTCACTAAGTGTAAACCAAACTTGGACCAAGAGGAATGACCATGTGCTAAAAAGTGGGCATGCTGATTTTTTTAATGAATGCCTAAAAAGGGCAATATTGCCTAAAATAACAAAGAAAATAAAACAAGCCAAAAAGACAAAAAGGGTGGCCGCCATTGTATCTACAGTAACGTTGGGCCCCCTCCCAACCAAAAAACAAATTTTTAAAAACTTAGAAATTGAAAATTAAAAATGAATTTAAAAATAATAAAACAACATTTCAGGCCCAAGGTCTCCTCGTTTCAGCAATGAGAGAACCCTTTTAGCCTCTCTCACCACAAAATCTGAGGGACCCTCCAACATTATCCATTAGGCCTATTTCTATACCTTTTGAGGACCTCAACTCCTTTGGTCACTTTTCTATTTTCCTCGTACTGTAAACCCAAGTCATCCCGGGACGAGTTGATGGAGCCAATCACAGATTTTAGAGGGTCATGGGACGAGTTCTTGGTCCGTAGTGTAAACCGCCCCTTATTCTATTATGTCTTACACCACACTAGTATACCGTATTATGAAATTTGATGATGATGATGGACACAGTAGAGTCTCTTGAAAGAAACAAGACAATCAAGTTACCAATCAGTTGAACAACTCGCTATTGACTTCAAGGATGAGCCATAAATTAAGTTTTGATCATAAATAGAGATGTTCCTCGTTGAACATCCACATACACTAGTAGAATCTGGTGTTTTTACGACTGCCACTTCACAACTGCAAAATAGTTGTATTTGACATGGCACAACTTGTATACAACTGCTGCAGTCGTAAAATAGGCTCAGTTGTCTTTGAGTCATCTCGTAGTCGTGTCGCAGTTATTTGTATGTAGTCATATTTTTACGACTTCAAACTTTCCATCCACACGAAAATCATCTTTTGCCCTTCAAAACTTTCACTACCTCGACCCCCCTGCCCTTCTTTTTCTTTTGCACGATTTCCAATGTTGCATTAAATTTTCTCTGATACATGATTGTCAGAGCGGTCTAGTTGTGCCAAGTGTCATGATTTCATAGGAGTAGATTTTATTTTGAAATTTTAATTTGAATGTTCACCACGCTATATGAGTAGTGACGTACTTGTCCCGCAGTTGACCAGCAGTTGTATTATCATAGAAATTGAGTTGTCCCCCGGTTGTCCCGCGGTTGCACAACGATTTTATTATCATATAATGACAGTTGTGACCCAATTGTAAAATAGTCGTGAAGATGTTGTGTAACGGTTATCAAATTCATTGCAGTTGTCGGATATTAATCTCACACACACACGCAAATAGGCTGAAAATGGGATGGGTACGTGACAGTGTACTGTATATTGGATACGATGTGTACTTTACAGGAAAAGTACAAGGAAATCAGCGATGCAATGCCATGTGGCATTGTCAAAAACCTAGATTTTTTAATCTATTATTTTAATTTATATGATTGTTATTAGGTTTCCTCTTTTACGAAATCATAATAATTTTGATTTCTTTGTTAAAGATCTGAAAAAATTCTACACTCTAAAGTTATTTAATAGAACAACTTAGTAAAATTGAGTGTATATTGAACAAAACAATATCTATGACCATTATAAATCCATGGCCATACGCCCAACATTTGTGGGCATAAAACTTGTGTGCTCCTCAGACATACAGTGGCAAGCACAAGTAATCGGACAGAGAGGCATCTCTCATAAATATGCCCACTGTAGCATAATTAATGAGTTCGTAAGATATTTTTTGGGATTGCTTTAGTCAACACACCACATGGCACCTTATTAACATTGACTCCTTTAGAATTTGACACTTGTAGAGGTTATACATGCAAAGATCATGAAGAGGTGCATACGACTTATTATGCTCACAAGTTGTGCACACCATAATCTTCTCATTACATATCCATTGTAAAGCTTTTTGTTGTGAATTTTTTTTGTAAGATTTGGAGAGGCCCTTGGAGAGTAGCCATGGCTCCTAGAAGATCTGAGAATGATCGCAGAACAATTCTTGAAATGTATGAGTGAGGGAACTCATATAGAGAGATTTCAGTACTTTTAGGCATTCCTCGAAGCACTTGTTCTGACATAGTGCGACGGTTTCGTGAGAGAGAGACCTTGAAAGACAAAGCTTCACCTGGTAGACCTAGAATTCTTGATGAACGTGGTGACCGTGACATTGTGAGGAGGTTAAATGATCCACATACTAGTACATCTGCAGCTGTAGGACATGCATTACGATGTGAGGGTATGCGATTGAGTGATGATACGGTGAAAAGAAGTCTTCGGAGGCAATGGCTAAGAGCATGTGTAAAGACCAAGAAGCCACTTTTGACAAAGAAGCATCGAGCTCGTCGTTTGCACTGGGCAAAGAAGTGCAAACATGCAACTTGGGAATTTTGGAGTCATGTCATTTTTTCTGATGAATCCAAGTTCAATCTTTTTGGCTCGGATGGACGTCAATATTGTTGGAGAAAGAGTGGAGAGCATCTTTTGGATCAACACGTGCAACCTACAGTCAAATATGGGGGAGGAAGCATAATGGTTTGGGGTTGTATGAGTTGGGAAGGAGTTGGCAAGCTTCATTTGATTGAAGGGAAGATGGATAAATATGTATATCGCAATATTTTAGAGACGGAACTTATGGGCACTATACAAGTGCAAGGTTTAGAAGAAGATCATGTTTTGTTTCAACACGACAATGATCCAAAGGACACTGCACATTATGTTGTAGATTGGTTGCGTGCTCAAAAGTTTATTACTATTGGGCATCCTCCACAATCACCTGACTTCAATCCAATAGAACATCTTTGGAATGAAGTAGATCGTCGTATGAGGAGGTTTGAGAGGAAACCTACCAGAAAAAGTGACTTGTGGGAGAAGATTCAAGAGATTTGGTACAACATAGAGGTTGATGTTGTCAGGAAGTTGATACGCTCTATGCCTCAAAGAGCTCTTGATGTCTACCATGCAAAAGGTGGATATATACGGTGGTAGCGCTTGTGAGTGGTTAAGAGCTAAATCATTGAGTCATATAGTTATATTGTGACTTAATATATTGTTTTCTATAGCTGATATACAATAAAATGAATTCGTGCATAAAGAGTTGGACAAGCTTGTTGCGCATATGAATTAGTGTGTGTTTTTCTAGTTCATACTTTTATTGAAAACTATGTGTTTTATGCTTGTTGCATCTATATACTTTGATGGTTATATTCTTGCTATTTTATGACAATTCATGTGGATGTGGTAGCTAATTTTCTAAAGAAGCTCCTATTGTACGACTATTTATGCTTGCCACTGTAGACACCATCCATCGTGGGGTGTTTTTGATTTAGGACAGGTTCCTAAAATTTGAAAAAAAATTCAGATTTTGAATGAAACTTTTATACTAGATTTTCACTTTCTACTTTCTCTACTACAAGATGTGGTACAAAGCTTCTTATTGACCATTTAGATTAAAATTCCAAAATATATTTAGTTCTCAAAAAAATAAATTGGCCATTTTTGAACCTCCACTCCTTGCACAATTTTTTTGAATATGCTACACTCCGTCTTTACCTCTAAAAATTAGTGTACGAGGAACTAATATAATGTTGAATGTAAAGGTAATGCATTTTGACCTTTTGTAGTGCAAAAATTTGACACCAAGTGCACTCAAAATCTGCTAATCTACTCTACGCAGGGAAGAAAACAAACCAATGTTCTTACTTCAAACACTATAATCTTTCAATTTGTGCGGTCAAAGTCAATGAAATTTTGTGAGTAGATTACTTAGTAAGTCTCAATTGAGATCCTATAGTTTCAAGTGAAAACAAGAGTTTTTGTTTCCTTCATTACTCTTTGCACTAGAATCAACAATTTTGAAGTGGGTTTGATGTGAATTGACTAGAAACTTTAGGTATTAATATTGAGGATAGAGAATACCACGTTCTTCCATGTTGATTTCATTGGAAAGTAATTGGAAACAAATCAAAATTTGGGGAAAAGCTGATGGTGTTTAATGGTAACCACGCGAAATGTTCCAAACTTATACAAATCAAACGGAGGTTTATATGCGATGAGAGAGATCAACAATCACAAAACAATGAAGAGCCTCTTAAAGACAAATTTCACTCAAATTTTAAGACCAAAATCATATTGCATGTGCATGTATATGTGGCATGGGGTTTGTAGGATTTAGTGTATTTGATGTATTTTACAATGTATTCCTAGCTTTTCCATAAATTCTATAAGTCCAAATTGTGATTCGATTTTTTGCAGAGTGTAATTGTAATGTGTGAAATTGGTGTTAAGGCACCACAACCTTGGTGTAGTAGTTTGAGTCATGGCACACCGGTGAGGTGGTTGTGAGTTCAAATCCCCATGCCGGCGTGGTGCCTACCACCATAGTCCACCCAACTATGGTGGGGGGTCTTGAGACCTCGTTGTATAGGTACCCAAAAAGCCCTTGGAGAGATGACATGTCGGTTGTCTTTAAGGCACTTGGTGTAGAAAAGTGTTTACCTTTGAAAGGGAGAAGTAGCTCTAGATTCACTATCCTTTGTCCGGTGGCCATCGGATTAGTGAATAGAATGAACAAACACTATATTCACGGCGGTCCCTTTGGGGGCCGGAGTTCTTCTTCTTCTTGTGAAATCGGTGAAAGTGTGAAATTAGCCCTTGCGTAATGTAATGAGTGGTAATCCATACATGGTTCTTGTAAAACTAACTCTTCAAATTTCACAACCTAATTCTTTACGCATTTCATGCTAGATTTAACATGTCCATTGCTTATTAATGTATTTTGTGAGACTTAACATGTCCAAAGACCACATTTAACCCTGTCAGACACTAAATGGTTAATCTTCAAATCCATGCCGTCAAAGTTTATGACTTTGTATGAGCATGTTATTTTATTACCATCAACAAGTTCGATCAAGTACTTAAGGTTGAAAATTGAAATAAGACTTTTGTTTTTCCATTTCTACCCTTTACATAAGAATGGGTAATTTGGGGTTTTGAGGTGAAATAGTCAAAGAAATATAGGGATAGATTGGGAACTTAGACATTTATCGAATGATTTACAACCCTTTTATGTGTACCCTACGTGTTGGTTAGTTTTGTACATAATTAATTAACAATGGAGAATGTCTAAAAATTTTGGAAAATTCAAGAGATTTGACTAGATAATACCCATGTAATACCAAGGTGATACATGTATAATAACTAGGTGATGTTCCTGTAATAACTAGGTGATGTTCATGTAACACTAGGTGATACCCGTTGTGTCCAAACCACTTTCATCTAAAATAATTACTTTGGTAGAGTGGTGCCAACACTGACCGCTGCGTACGGTGCTTTGGAAGTAAATACATGAAAACTTGACATCACAAGTGAATGCATTAGATGTTTGATATTGAAGGATTTTTTTTTAAAATGAATTGTTGAGAAAGTTTACCAGCTTCCCACCTACATGTCTTCATTGGGCATGGAACACATTAAAATTCTTTCCATGACGGATGAATATATATCCCACTAAAGCACTTGCAATTTCATGTATTATCAAAAGGTAGATGTTCAAATTCAGGTGATATTATAAGAACCTATGAAAGATTACAAAATATTCATTTCATTCATTTATTCTTTCAAGGATTCACTATATTTCCCTTTTTTTGTGAACAATTACTTTTGTGTAGCATGGGCATTGAATAAGGATAAATGATAATAAATTATGTTTTGAAAATGAATTCATGCCTGCTATTTTTTAAGATTTCACATGGAATTGGTTAATCTGAGATATATAGATGGAAAAATGGACATTTAGATAGATGAACATAAATTTCATATCTAAACTAGTTGGAAAAAAACAAAGTTTACTTTACACAAAAATCTTAGAAATATATTTGATCTTTTATTACTTTAAAATGCTTTTGGCTAATGAAATCTACATTGTCCATTTGAGTGCTATATAAGTAAATTAGGAAAAACATTGTGTCCATAGGATTCAAATAATATTGCCATGTAGTTGCATCCTTTGAAATGCAATTTCTCATTTATTTTCTAACTTGTTGTTCCTATATAACCCTCTAATTATTTAATCTTTGAAGATATCTATACATATTTCCTTTTTTTTTGGAAGAAACAATTAAAAAATTAATGACTTTTAGGGTAAAGATTGAGAACTAAACTACAACTTTTTAAAAGCTCTCAATCGTATTCTTTTACCATATAAATTTTGGATACCTCACATGAATCGGGTAGAAAAGAATCAAAACTTGACCACTGTTTGAATTGGCCCCAAGGGTCAAAGATAGTTAATGGGAAGAATTTGAGGTAAAAGCAGTTAGAATACTCTACTTCTCTATATTCTATCATCTCTACACACCACTCCATCCAGTAATTTGTTCTTTTAAATTGCTCAAATTAGAACTATTTAGAAGGACACAAGGCTGAATTTTCATTTAGACTCAAACGAGATTTTGACTAGGCTCACCCATCAATCAATCTTAAATCATTCTAGAAAAGGATATCAAAATCACCATCCATCAAATATACAACACTTATCGACCAATTAATTTGCTAAGAATTGATTATCATTGCATATTACAATGTCACTATTCACAAATGATAAAAACGTCATTCCTTCCTATTCACGATGCATAAGTTGAGACGCATCATAATTCAAATGCATGGCTGAAACAAATCACCCAAGATGCTATATAATTTGCTTTAATTACATATGAAGAGCCATGGCTCTTGTACAAGAATAATTCTAGTACTAAACAAGTTTTTGGACCTCATTTTGGTGATTCTACATTGAACTTAATTGAACTTAGTGAGGCATCGGCTAAATTTAAGCATAATACTCATGAGAATTGAGCAGAACTAACACAATTACTGTTCTTCTTGATGTCGCTAAATTCTAGTCGCCAACTATGTCACGTGCTCAATGACAAAGATTTGTGGCCTATCGCTCATCATCATCAAGAAACCTATCACTGCATCTATGTTGAGTACAAAATATGCTTGGACAATTATATGCGCATTGTCTACATGGAGTTAGAACAGATATATGAAGGGCATGATAAATTGGGAAGGGAAGTACTACAAAACTACATATATCATTAAAATATATATTAATTGTAATATTTCAATCCTATTCCACACGTGCGTATTTGAATTTAAGATCGTCCAAGCAGGTCTCATGAGGAAAGAACCATCAATGTACTTGGCTAAATCCCTAAAATCCCGTGAGAAAAATTTAAAATAGGTCCTTGTGCAATATTTCCAAAATTTCCAAAGACTGAATCAATATAATCTTTGCACAATAGCATTCTCATAAAATGAGAGTCTCAGTATTCGTATGAAGAAACTCGCAATAGCAATGAAGCAAACACACCACCCTGTAAGTAATGGACCAAATAGTATGTCGGATCGTGGAAATGAATGTTCGTATTGCCTCACCACCACTAAGGCCGCTGAGAATGAAACAATGATGGTAGCAATTGCAAACAGTAAGAGACATAGAGAAACCAGTACCATTTGCCGAGCTCGTCTAAGTTCAGACATGATGCCTTCTCATGGCATGGGAAGAGATGGGACCACAACGAACATCACGGATGCCATAGCAAGAAAGAATGCCACTGTATTAGTCACCATGAATACCTCAACAAGTTTCTCGGAATGACGTACCAATCCACCATTGTAGTTCATTGGTGGTTGCAATGGACCAATGTATGAGGTAGCAGCCACAAGTGTTCCGACTACAGAGAGGGCATTGCCTGCATAATTAAAGCTTTTTTTTATTGTCGGTTGTATCCTTCACCACCAAGTCATACCACCATGTTTGATAATCAACATCCGAAGTTGGTCCAAGATTTGGTACTTTTCCATAATTTTCTGGTTGAGATAAATATAGACCTTGTCGTAACATCAATATAAGAGCTCTTCTTCTTGCATTTGCTTGTTTGATCTCATCTTTCTCGTCAACAATGCTAGTAGGATTATGATCCTTAAAATGAACCCCTCCATTTCTTGAAAATTTCTTTTTCATAAACCGACAATAATCTTTAACAGTGGAAAAGCAGTCGTTAATCATAGAACGCTCATATGCAGACCCAATTTTGGGTAGGTTTTTCAGTTTGAATAAAGTTGGGTTTGCAGCATAATGAAGCAATGTCCTTTTCTTCTTGTCTTGACCATCAAATCAAATGGAGGTTCCATTCTTGACAATGCTTGTAACATTGATCGATTTGTTGATGTTGCAGTAGCAAAAGTAAGTAGCTTCAATTCACCATGCTTTGACAAATACACCTAATAGAGATATAGAAAATATCAATATTATACCATTAAATAATAATATTACATCAAAGAACCATTATGTTTGAAGAGATATAGATAAACCTGGATTTGTACATGACAAAGTTTAAAGTATAAAATTCAAGTAGGACATGATTATCAGATGAATATATCAATCAACTTAGAGCATGATTAAAGACGTCATACAAAAAGAAAAATAATTCAACGATTAGATTCAAATCTTTTGTCAAAGAACTTGGATGAGCAAAGAATCGCTTTTCACATACCTCAAGAGTTTCAACCCATGTTGGTTGGCTAGCAATGTTTGTTTGTTGCAAGGCACATGCAACATAATAATTTCCAAGAACTCTTGAATAACCATCTCTTTTTGCATTATCTTGATCAAACTTCATATCAAAATAAGAATAAGGCTTAAGGATAATGTTTTGTTGAATAAAGTTTTTTCCAATTAGAACATCCATCAATTTCCTTCCTTTTGAGTCTTGAGCATTTTCAATACAGTCCTTGCTTACTTAAGGAGAAAGTATCTGTAAAAACAATTTGATGTTAGTATTGCATAATTTGATGTGGTTGCAAAAATTCAAATGATACAACTACCTAAATTATGCTCAAAGAAGAAAATCACTATCATGATTCAATTTAAAACATGTGCTCTTCGTTTCTTAAGGCAATAGGAACTACGGTCCATAGTACTTGATTCGAAAAGCATGAAGATCTTTTATACTTGTTGAGAATTCTAGCTTGTCTCAGTAAGTTTTATTATATCTAATAGGAATTAAGAGTACATATTTATAATTGCAAGTTTTGAAAACCATTATCTTGTTAAAACCTTGAATGACTTTACAAACAACCAAATCATATTTAATATTCAATCCATAAATGATACATAAACACAAGGCATTTATACAATAACAAATATCTTGGAGAATAAGAAGATTTTATGCTTGAATCATACTAAAACAAAATATGAGTAGGATTGAGAGCAAACATTCAACTCTTGTGGATATTAAAATAAAATATATCATCTCATCAAGGTAGGGCTATCATTACTAACATTGTATACATTGATTGAGACCTAAAGTTCCAAATACAAATGTTTGAATAATTTCTCTAACTTTAAAAGTATACTTTAATTCTGAGTATTCATTCAATCACAATGCAAGATTTATGTGGTTCATAGTTTTAATTATAATACAAAAATTCCTACAATAGATATAGCATTCTGCACGATCCATCTAAATTTGCAAACTTGAACTCAAATTGTACAATTCTGACACAATTTGTATTGTACTAATTTAAAAATTCTATCATCATATAATTCATGCAATCAAATTAGTGTTTCACTACAACTTACCAATTTACTAGTACATGCCGTTTGTAAAAATTCAAATTTCCTACTTTGCCATGATTAGAAACTCGGGGATGATTCTAATGACACTCAATTGACTACTACTAATGGTTTGACACTCAAATTGAAAAATTTGAATTTGATATAATTGTAGATTGATTTACAATACACACCAAGATCAAATCCATTCCTACAATCTAAGACTTTTACAAAATTCTACGTTCCATGAATGTTGAAACGATGTTGTTTCTTACAGTTCACCATCATTAAACATCAGGTTCTTGTAAATTCAAATGCCCATGAAAAAACTCCATTTCTTACATAAAACATGTAAAAAAGTAATTTCAAATAAACCATTCTAAACAAACCAATATAAATATGTTACTTAAACAATATTTACTAAACTAATCATTTTGATTACTACTATAGGTCACACAAGGCGCACCAAGACTCCTTCCTCACCCATCACTCCCCCTTCTTCTTCCTTTAAACATTTACTGTCTCACCTGTTATTCCCATCCTACCTTAACTAGTTCTATGTGATGGCACAAGGAAACAACAACAAACATTCAATTTCAGATTCACGCCTCTCTAACCCTCCCGTTGTCTCACATGTTATTCCCACCCTATCTAACTACTCTAAATGATGGAGCAATAAAACAACAACAAGAAGGTTAGAACGAACAAAGGAGCGGACTACTTGAAATGGTACTCACAGTCATGTACAGAATCCGAGCTCCCCAACCATGAAAGGCTTTGAGAGCGTAGGTTCGAAATTAAACTGAAAGCAAATACATACATCAAGCAGTCCAGAGAGGTTCCAAGAGGCTCCCTACTTATACTGCTGCAAACATACACAAACGCCAAAAGCAAATGATGCCTTCTAACTAAAAACGACGGCATTAACTATCCTTGACGGTGGCTACTGCCGTCCCACCAACTTAACGCGCCAAGTCAAAAAGCATCTACACAAATCCCAAGGCAAAACCAAGTCAAATCCAAGTTCAAACCGAGGTCTAGTCCGAGAATGAATAGTGACCTACGAACACAAGATTCCAAGCCTACTTTCGGGCCAACTTCTCAAGTCTTCTCTTCTCTTCCTTCCTCTTCCGCTTCCTGGCGCTTCGGCCCGAGGTTGGCTTGGACGCAGCCTTTGCAAGAGTTGTAAGAGGAGATAACAAATTTGCAGACAAAGAGGAAGCCGGTCCGACCACGGATGACCAAGGTAAGGTCTCCCTTGAAGTCAAGGAGGCATCCGGGCTGCCCAAAGTGAGTAGCACGAAAGTAGCGATCAGGTGAAGCTCGAGCCGGACTGGAAAGGCCAATACCTGGCTTGGAGTCCCAATGAAGATTTCCTGTCCGGATGAGTGTTCGTACTTGTCCTCAGTCCGCACTGGAAGGCGCAAGTAAGCGGAGCTCTCACTCGTGGTCTTCCCAAAATAAGACATACTCTATAGAGGAGCCACAGTCAGGGTGGCGTGAGCGGCGTCTCCAAGTGGAAGTGGGTGGGAAAAGGTCTTGGGTGAAGGCTCCCTCGTGACACCCGTGCTCTCCTTCCAACCGCTCTGCATCTGCGTGGTGATCTCCAAGGAGGAACGACAAGCAGCAATTCCCAAAGGTGGAGCCCGTGATGGAAGGTCCGGGCTATCATGATCAACCACGTCCTTCTCCACCAAAAGGTCTTGGTCCCCTAGGCCCTGCCCCTCCGAGTCCATTTCTGTCATCTGAGCCAGAACCTGTATCCTTGCCCGAGCTGTCGGAATCCTCTCCAACCTTGGGTAAGATGTGGGTGAGGTTGCCTACCAACGTCCTCATGTTAGCATAAGCCACCTCCACCTTGACGGTCTGCTCCATCTTCAAGGCAATCACTCTCTTGCTTGAAATGTGGCCATCCCTCTCCAACTTGGCATCAAACATCTTGGCCTTCATCACCGCATCCGCCGGGTAGTGCAATGCCTCCTTCACCTGCTGTAACGCCGACGCCAAGGCATTGGCTTGGAGAAGAGCTTCCTTGCAACTCTTCTCCACCTCCAATGCCTGGCTCTTCATCTTCGTCATATCCAAAGTGAGCCAGTTGACCTTCTGCTCCATAATGCAGAGGTCCGCAGCTCCTCCAATCTTCTCCTTGACCGCGGCCACGAGTCCATCACAAGGGGGATTGCCTACCAAGCTACTCACCTGCCCTAGAGTCCTATCCACATCGTCCACATACACCTGAAGAGCCTCTAGCAACTTTGAGGCCCGGTAAGTCTTACCTCCAAGTTGAGCTCGTCCGGTGGCTGCGGCACAGACTGCACCTCGGGTCTGGGTAGAGAGTGGTCCTCCCTGCCTCAGCCTCTAGCGCTTGGGAGGTGGTAGCGCTTCCTCCTCGGACTGTGATGAGCTGCTCCCTCCTTCCAATCCTGGCTCAGGCTCTGACTCCGTCCCCTCAAACTTCTTCATCATGAGGTGAGTTCCGTATGCCATGGCCTCCTCCAGGGTAGTCTCTTTAAAGTGGTGATAGAGGTGAATCTAGAAGGGGCAGATGGATGAGCGCTTGGTGCGTTGATGCCCTTTGTCAACCTGAACACCACATCCTTCACAATAGTGGCCCAGTTCACCGTCTTCTCCCCAAGGTAGGAACCATACAAGGTGTTAGCAAGTGTGACCGTGACTCGGGTGGGTTTCTCAGGGTGTAAGATTGGTACAAGAAATGAGAAGACCCGTTTGGCTCGGAGGTCCAGGCAATCCTGCAATGCATAGCCATTCTTGGCGTCCTTGGTGCCTAACCGTCCCTTAGCATACTCCTCCTTCTTCAGACTTGTCCAACCCGCCCCTTGCCGTGGAAAGCCATACACCACTTGCCATCTTTCCATGGTCCATCGATCCGGGCACGCCCGAATGCTGTCTCCTTCTGGTTCTGGTAACGGATCTTGCCGCAACTCCTACACGGTGGATTCTACAAAAAACCCCAACAAAAATCAAGGAGAAGGAGGCAACCCATCGTCAAAAGATCCTCTTTGAGTTCGGTGAGTTCCAAAGGGTCTTTGGGAAGGAGTGGTGAGTTATCCTTTGTCATGGAGGAAGTGTGGTTTAAACTCATCTCGAGGTGGAGGCTTGCCTACCTCGTCCCTTCTTTGCTTCGGCTGTGTGCTTAGCTGCCAAGATCACCCCTCTTTGTTAAAACCGGCTTCCTCCCTCCTCCAAGCAGGTTGCTCCTTCTCTCGGCCGAGCAGGCTCGTCCTTCTCCCGTCCGAGCAAATGGTTCCCTCTCCGAACCGGCGGCTCCCTCTCCGAGCAGGTCCGAGCAGCTCCTTCCGAGCATGCTTGCTGGATCTCGGCTTGGGGTCACTCCCTCACCTCGCTACTTCTTCCTGGCTCGGGGTCGCTTCCTTTCCCGGACGTGCCGCTCATCCCCTTCGTTCGAGCAAGCGATTCCTCCTCTCTCTCCGAGCAAGTGGCTCTCTTCCTCCAAGAAGGCGGTTCTTCCTTCGTCCGAACAAGTGACTCTCCCCTTACCAGACCGTTCCTCCTTCGTTTGAGCGGGTCCGAGCTGCTTCCTCCCTGGCTCGGAGTCGCTTCCTTTCCCCGACCGGCTGCTCATCCTATCTGTCCGAGCAAGTAGTCCCTCCTTTGTACCAGTGGCTCTCTCTCCGAGCAAGTCCGAGCTGTTCCTTCCGAGCAAGCTTGTTGGATCTCGGCTTGGGGTCACTCCCTCACCTCGCTGCTTCTTCCCGGCTCGAAGTCGCTTCCTTTCCCGGACATGCCGCTCCTCCTCTCCGCCCGAGCAGGTGGTCCTTCCTTCATCCGAGCGGGTGCAAGCTGCTTCCTCCCCGAGTAGGTCCGAGCTTGCGGCATCAAGTTGGATTTTGGGGTGCCTACCTTGACCTCGCCGTCCAAGTTGACTTGCGTTCCATTGCTCTCGCTTTTATGGGTTGGCCTTCATGTGGAGCTCCGAGTACCTTACCCTGGCTTTCCGGGCCGTCGCCGCCGGGGTCTTTCAAGCTAAGACTTTGGTACCTTGCTTTTTGCCTTCCGGGCTCTCACTGTGAGGGGTCATCCGAGCTGAGCCTTCGGATACCTCACCTCTTGTTGCATAGTTAGTTCCTAGTTCCCGGTCAGTAAAGTCCCAAGCTCCTTCCCGTTTGCATACGAGCTGATGCTCCGCGGTATCCGAGCTCAAACCCGGTGGTATCCGAGTTCATCCTACCCAGTCGGATCCTAGGATTGGGGCCTTGGCTCGGTACTAAGCCCGTACTTATTCCTCTTAAGGATTTTTAAAGTACTCCCTTATTTTTTTAACCTAATCAAACTAAAGACTAGTTACTTGCTTAGTATTAAATCTTGGGCTCAACTATTTTGCTCAATTTTAAC
>OZ020522.1:10551471-10642366 GCA_963971425.1 Bryoerythrophyllum caledonicum | reverse complement strand
GAGGAGGTTTGAGAGGAAACCTACCAGAAAAAGTGACTTGTGGGAGAAGATTCAAGAGATTTGGTACAACATAGAGGTTGATGTTGTCAGGAAGTTGATACGCTCTATGCCTCAAAGAGCTCTTGATGTCTACCATGCAAAAGGTGGATATATACGGTGGTAGCGCTTGTGAGTGGTTAAGAGCTAAATCATTGAGTCATATAGTTATATTGTGACTTAATATATTGTTTTCTATAGCTGATATACAATAAAATGAATTCGTGCATAAAGAGTTGGACAAGCTTGTTGCGCATATGAATTAGTGTGTGTTTTTCTAGTTCATACTTTTATTGAAAACTATGTGTTTTATGCTTGTTGCATCTATATACTTTGATGGTTATATTCTTGCTATTTTATGACAATTCATGTGGATGTGGTAGCTAATTTTCTAAAGAAGCTCCTATTGTACGACTATTTATGCTTGCCACTGTAGACACCATCCATCGTGGGGTGTTTTTGATTTAGGACAGGTTCCTAAAATTTGAAAAAAAATTCAGATTTTGAATGAAACTTTTATACTAGATTTTCACTTTCTACTTTCTCTACTACAAGATGTGGTACAAAGCTTCTTATTGACCATTTAGATTAAAATTCCAAAATATATTTAGTTCTCAAAAAAATAAATTGGCCATTTTTGAACCTCCACTCCTTGCACAATTTTTTTGAATATGCTACACTCCGTCTTTACCTCTAAAAATTAGTGTACGAGGAACTAATATAATGTTGAATGTAAAGGTAATGCATTTTGACCTTTTGTAGTGCAAAAAT
Organism: Bryoerythrophyllum caledonicum; assembly: GCA_963971425.1. Taxonomy (NCBI): domain Eukaryota; kingdom Viridiplantae; phylum Streptophyta; class Bryopsida; order Pottiales; family Pottiaceae; genus Bryoerythrophyllum; species Bryoerythrophyllum caledonicum. The sequence goes on along the minus strand of OZ020522.1, from coordinate 10,641,559 downwards.
TTGACACCAAGTGCACTCAAAATCTGCTAATCTACTCTACGCAGGGAAGAAAACAAACCAATGTTCTTACTTCAAACACTATAATCTTTCAATTTGTGCGGTCAAAGTCAATGAAATTTTGTGAGTAGATTACTTAGTAAGTCTCAATTGAGATCCTATAGTTTCAAGTGAAAACAAGAGTTTTTGTTTCCTTCATTACTCTTTGCACTAGAATCAACAATTTTGAAGTGGGTTTGATGTGAATTGACTAGAAACTTTAGGTATTAATATTGAGGATAGAGAATACCACGTTCTTCCATGTTGATTTCATTGGAAAGTAATTGGAAACAAATCAAAATTTGGGGAAAAGCTGATGGTGTTTAATGGTAACCACGCGAAATGTTCCAAACTTATACAAATCAAACGGAGGTTTATATGCGATGAGAGAGATCAACAATCACAAAACAATGAAGAGCCTCTTAAAGACAAATTTCACTCAAATTTTAAGACCAAAATCATATTGCATGTGCATGTATATGTGGCATGGGGTTTGTAGGATTTAGTGTATTTGATGTATTTTACAATGTATTCCTAGCTTTTCCATAAATTCTATAAGTCCAAATTGTGATTCGATTTTTTGCAGAGTGTAATTGTAATGTGTGAAATTGGTGTTAAGGCACCACAACCTTGGTGTAGTAGTTTGAGTCATGGCACACCGGTGAGGTGGTTGTGAGTTCAAATCCCCATGCCGGCGTGGTGCCTACCACCATAGTCCACCCAACTATGGTGGGGGGTCTTGAGACCTCGTTGTATAGGTACCCAAAAAGCCCTTGGAGAGATGACATGTCGGTTGTCTTTAAGGCACTTGGTGTAGAAAAGTGTTTACCTTTGAAAGGGAGAAGTAGCTCTAGATTCACTATCCTTTGTCCGGTGGCCATCGGATTAGTGAATAGAATGAACAAACACTATATTCACGGCGGTCCCTTTGGGGGCCGGAGTTCTTCTTCTTCTTGTGAAATCGGTGAAAGTGTGAAATTAGCCCTTGCGTAATGTAATGAGTGGTAATCCATACATGGTTCTTGTAAAACTAACTCTTCAAATTTCACAACCTAATTCTTTACGCATTTCATGCTAGATTTAACATGTCCATTGCTTATTAATGTATTTTGTGAGACTTAACATGTCCAAAGACCACATTTAACCCTGTCAGACACTAAATGGTTAATCTTCAAATCCATGCCGTCAAAGTTTATGACTTTGTATGAGCATGTTATTTTATTACCATCAACAAGTTCGATCAAGTACTTAAGGTTGAAAATTGAAATAAGACTTTTGTTTTTCCATTTCTACCCTTTACATAAGAATGGGTAATTTGGGGTTTTGAGGTGAAATAGTCAAAGAAATATAGGGATAGATTGGGAACTTAGACATTTATCGAATGATTTACAACCCTTTTATGTGTACCCTACGTGTTGGTTAGTTTTGTACATAATTAATTAACAATGGAGAATGTCTAAAAATTTTGGAAAATTCAAGAGATTTGACTAGATAATACCCATGTAATACCAAGGTGATACATGTATAATAACTAGGTGATGTTCCTGTAATAACTAGGTGATGTTCATGTAACACTAGGTGATACCCGTTGTGTCCAAACCACTTTCATCTAAAATAATTACTTTGGTAGAGTGGTGCCAACACTGACCGCTGCGTACGGTGCTTTGGAAGTAAATACATGAAAACTTGACATCACAAGTGAATGCATTAGATGTTTGATATTGAAGGATTTTTTTTTAAAATGAATTGTTGAGAAAGTTTACCAGCTTCCCACCTACATGTCTTCATTGGGCATGGAACACATTAAAATTCTTTCCATGACGGATGAATATATATCCCACTAAAGCACTTGCAATTTCATGTATTATCAAAAGGTAGATGTTCAAATTCAGGTGATATTATAAGAACCTATGAAAGATTACAAAATATTCATTTCATTCATTTATTCTTTCAAGGATTCACTATATTTCCCTTTTTTTGTGAACAATTACTTTTGTGTAGCATGGGCATTGAATAAGGATAAATGATAATAAATTATGTTTTGAAAATGAATTCATGCCTGCTATTTTTTAAGATTTCACATGGAATTGGTTAATCTGAGATATATAGATGGAAAAATGGACATTTAGATAGATGAACATAAATTTCATATCTAAACTAGTTGGAAAAAAACAAAGTTTACTTTACACAAAAATCTTAGAAATATATTTGATCTTTTATTACTTTAAAATGCTTTTGGCTAATGAAATCTACATTGTCCATTTGAGTGCTATATAAGTAAATTAGGAAAAACATTGTGTCCATAGGATTCAAATAATATTGCCATGTAGTTGCATCCTTTGAAATGCAATTTCTCATTTATTTTCTAACTTGTTGTTCCTATATAACCCTCTAATTATTTAATCTTTGAAGATATCTATACATATTTCCTTTTTTTTTGGAAGAAACAATTAAAAAATTAATGACTTTTAGGGTAAAGATTGAGAACTAAACTACAACTTTTTAAAAGCTCTCAATCGTATTCTTTTACCATATAAATTTTGGATACCTCACATGAATCGGGTAGAAAAGAATCAAAACTTGACCACTGTTTGAATTGGCCCCAAGGGTCAAAGATAGTTAATGGGAAGAATTTGAGGTAAAAGCAGTTAGAATACTCTACTTCTCTATATTCTATCATCTCTACACACCACTCCATCCAGTAATTTGTTCTTTTAAATTGCTCAAATTAGAACTATTTAGAAGGACACAAGGCTGAATTTTCATTTAGACTCAAACGAGATTTTGACTAGGCTCACCCATCAATCAATCTTAAATCATTCTAGAAAAGGATATCAAAATCACCATCCATCAAATATACAACACTTATCGACCAATTAATTTGCTAAGAATTGATTATCATTGCATATTACAATGTCACTATTCACAAATGATAAAAACGTCATTCCTTCCTATTCACGATGCATAAGTTGAGACGCATCATAATTCAAATGCATGGCTGAAACAAATCACCCAAGATGCTATATAATTTGCTTTAATTACATATGAAGAGCCATGGCTCTTGTACAAGAATAATTCTAGTACTAAACAAGTTTTTGGACCTCATTTTGGTGATTCTACATTGAACTTAATTGAACTTAGTGAGGCATCGGCTAAATTTAAGCATAATACTCATGAGAATTGAGCAGAACTAACACAATTACTGTTCTTCTTGATGTCGCTAAATTCTAGTCGCCAACTATGTCACGTGCTCAATGACAAAGATTTGTGGCCTATCGCTCATCATCATCAAGAAACCTATCACTGCATCTATGTTGAGTACAAAATATGCTTGGACAATTATATGCGCATTGTCTACATGGAGTTAGAACAGATATATGAAGGGCATGATAAATTGGGAAGGGAAGTACTACAAAACTACATATATCATTAAAATATATATTAATTGTAATATTTCAATCCTATTCCACACGTGCGTATTTGAATTTAAGATCGTCCAAGCAGGTCTCATGAGGAAAGAACCATCAATGTACTTGGCTAAATCCCTAAAATCCCGTGAGAAAAATTTAAAATAGGTCCTTGTGCAATATTTCCAAAATTTCCAAAGACTGAATCAATATAATCTTTGCACAATAGCATTCTCATAAAATGAGAGTCTCAGTATTCGTATGAAGAAACTCGCAATAGCAATGAAGCAAACACACCACCCTGTAAGTAATGGACCAAATAGTATGTCGGATCGTGGAAATGAATGTTCGTATTGCCTCACCACCACTAAGGCCGCTGAGAATGAAACAATGATGGTAGCAATTGCAAACAGTAAGAGACATAGAGAAACCAGTACCATTTGCCGAGCTCGTCTAAGTTCAGACATGATGCCTTCTCATGGCATGGGAAGAGATGGGACCACAACGAACATCACGGATGCCATAGCAAGAAAGAATGCCACTGTATTAGTCACCATGAATACCTCAACAAGTTTCTCGGAATGACGTACCAATCCACCATTGTAGTTCATTGGTGGTTGCAATGGACCAATGTATGAGGTAGCAGCCACAAGTGTTCCGACTACAGAGAGGGCATTGCCTGCATAATTAAAGCTTTTTTTTATTGTCGGTTGTATCCTTCACCACCAAGTCATACCACCATGTTTGATAATCAACATCCGAAGTTGGTCCAAGATTTGGTACTTTTCCATAATTTTCTGGTTGAGATAAATATAGACCTTGTCGTAACATCAATATAAGAGCTCTTCTTCTTGCATTTGCTTGTTTGATCTCATCTTTCTCGTCAACAATGCTAGTAGGATTATGATCCTTAAAATGAACCCCTCCATTTCTTGAAAATTTCTTTTTCATAAACCGACAATAATCTTTAACAGTGGAAAAGCAGTCGTTAATCATAGAACGCTCATATGCAGACCCAATTTTGGGTAGGTTTTTCAGTTTGAATAAAGTTGGGTTTGCAGCATAATGAAGCAATGTCCTTTTCTTCTTGTCTTGACCATCAAATCAAATGGAGGTTCCATTCTTGACAATGCTTGTAACATTGATCGATTTGTTGATGTTGCAGTAGCAAAAGTAAGTAGCTTCAATTCACCATGCTTTGACAAATACACCTAATAGAGATATAGAAAATATCAATATTATACCATTAAATAATAATATTACATCAAAGAACCATTATGTTTGAAGAGATATAGATAAACCTGGATTTGTACATGACAAAGTTTAAAGTATAAAATTCAAGTAGGACATGATTATCAGATGAATATATCAATCAACTTAGAGCATGATTAAAGACGTCATACAAAAAGAAAAATAATTCAACGATTAGATTCAAATCTTTTGTCAAAGAACTTGGATGAGCAAAGAATCGCTTTTCACATACCTCAAGAGTTTCAACCCATGTTGGTTGGCTAGCAATGTTTGTTTGTTGCAAGGCACATGCAACATAATAATTTCCAAGAACTCTTGAATAACCATCTCTTTTTGCATTATCTTGATCAAACTTCATATCAAAATAAGAATAAGGCTTAAGGATAATGTTTTGTTGAATAAAGTTTTTTCCAATTAGAACATCCATCAATTTCCTTCCTTTTGAGTCTTGAGCATTTTCAATACAGTCCTTGCTTACTTAAGGAGAAAGTATCTGTAAAAACAATTTGATGTTAGTATTGCATAATTTGATGTGGTTGCAAAAATTCAAATGATACAACTACCTAAATTATGCTCAAAGAAGAAAATCACTATCATGATTCAATTTAAAACATGTGCTCTTCGTTTCTTAAGGCAATAGGAACTACGGTCCATAGTACTTGATTCGAAAAGCATGAAGATCTTTTATACTTGTTGAGAATTCTAGCTTGTCTCAGTAAGTTTTATTATATCTAATAGGAATTAAGAGTACATATTTATAATTGCAAGTTTTGAAAACCATTATCTTGTTAAAACCTTGAATGACTTTACAAACAACCAAATCATATTTAATATTCAATCCATAAATGATACATAAACACAAGGCATTTATACAATAACAAATATCTTGGAGAATAAGAAGATTTTATGCTTGAATCATACTAAAACAAAATATGAGTAGGATTGAGAGCAAACATTCAACTCTTGTGGATATTAAAATAAAATATATCATCTCATCAAGGTAGGGCTATCATTACTAACATTGTATACATTGATTGAGACCTAAAGTTCCAAATACAAATGTTTGAATAATTTCTCTAACTTTAAAAGTATACTTTAATTCTGAGTATTCATTCAATCACAATGCAAGATTTATGTGGTTCATAGTTTTAATTATAATACAAAAATTCCTACAATAGATATAGCATTCTGCACGATCCATCTAAATTTGCAAACTTGAACTCAAATTGTACAATTCTGACACAATTTGTATTGTACTAATTTAAAAATTCTATCATCATATAATTCATGCAATCAAATTAGTGTTTCACTACAACTTACCAATTTACTAGTACATGCCGTTTGTAAAAATTCAAATTTCCTACTTTGCCATGATTAGAAACTCGGGGATGATTCTAATGACACTCAATTGACTACTACTAATGGTTTGACACTCAAATTGAAAAATTTGAATTTGATATAATTGTAGATTGATTTACAATACACACCAAGATCAAATCCATTCCTACAATCTAAGACTTTTACAAAATTCTACGTTCCATGAATGTTGAAACGATGTTGTTTCTTACAGTTCACCATCATTAAACATCAGGTTCTTGTAAATTCAAATGCCCATGAAAAAACTCCATTTCTTACATAAAACATGTAAAAAAGTAATTTCAAATAAACCATTCTAAACAAACCAATATAAATATGTTACTTAAACAATATTTACTAAACTAATCATTTTGATTACTACTATAGGTCACACAAGGCGCACCAAGACTCCTTCCTCACCCATCACTCCCCCTTCTTCTTCCTTTAAACATTTACTGTCTCACCTGTTATTCCCATCCTACCTTAACTAGTTCTATGTGATGGCACAAGGAAACAACAACAAACATTCAATTTCAGATTCACGCCTCTCTAACCCTCCCGTTGTCTCACATGTTATTCCCACCCTATCTAACTACTCTAAATGATGGAGCAATAAAACAACAACAAGAAGGTTAGAACGAACAAAGGAGCGGACTACTTGAAATGGTACTCACAGTCATGTACAGAATCCGAGCTCCCCAACCATGAAAGGCTTTGAGAGCGTAGGTTCGAAATTAAACTGAAAGCAAATACATACATCAAGCAGTCCAGAGAGGTTCCAAGAGGCTCCCTACTTATACTGCTGCAAACATACACAAACGCCAAAAGCAAATGATGCCTTCTAACTAAAAACGACGGCATTAACTATCCTTGACGGTGGCTACTGCCGTCCCACCAACTTAACGCGCCAAGTCAAAAAGCATCTACACAAATCCCAAGGCAAAACCAAGTCAAATCCAAGTTCAAACCGAGGTCTAGTCCGAGAATGAATAGTGACCTACGAACACAAGATTCCAAGCCTACTTTCGGGCCAACTTCTCAAGTCTTCTCTTCTCTTCCTTCCTCTTCCGCTTCCTGGCGCTTCGGCCCGAGGTTGGCTTGGACGCAGCCTTTGCAAGAGTTGTAAGAGGAGATAACAAATTTGCAGACAAAGAGGAAGCCGGTCCGACCACGGATGACCAAGGTAAGGTCTCCCTTGAAGTCAAGGAGGCATCCGGGCTGCCCAAAGTGAGTAGCACGAAAGTAGCGATCAGGTGAAGCTCGAGCCGGACTGGAAAGGCCAATACCTGGCTTGGAGTCCCAATGAAGATTTCCTGTCCGGATGAGTGTTCGTACTTGTCCTCAGTCCGCACTGGAAGGCGCAAGTAAGCGGAGCTCTCACTCGTGGTCTTCCCAAAATAAGACATACTCTATAGAGGAGCCACAGTCAGGGTGGCGTGAGCGGCGTCTCCAAGTGGAAGTGGGTGGGAAAAGGTCTTGGGTGAAGGCTCCCTCGTGACACCCGTGCTCTCCTTCCAACCGCTCTGCATCTGCGTGGTGATCTCCAAGGAGGAACGACAAGCAGCAATTCCCAAAGGTGGAGCCCGTGATGGAAGGTCCGGGCTATCATGATCAACCACGTCCTTCTCCACCAAAAGGTCTTGGTCCCCTAGGCCCTGCCCCTCCGAGTCCATTTCTGTCATCTGAGCCAGAACCTGTATCCTTGCCCGAGCTGTCGGAATCCTCTCCAACCTTGGGTAAGATGTGGGTGAGGTTGCCTACCAACGTCCTCATGTTAGCATAAGCCACCTCCACCTTGACGGTCTGCTCCATCTTCAAGGCAATCACTCTCTTGCTTGAAATGTGGCCATCCCTCTCCAACTTGGCATCAAACATCTTGGCCTTCATCACCGCATCCGCCGGGTAGTGCAATGCCTCCTTCACCTGCTGTAACGCCGACGCCAAGGCATTGGCTTGGAGAAGAGCTTCCTTGCAACTCTTCTCCACCTCCAATGCCTGGCTCTTCATCTTCGTCATATCCAAAGTGAGCCAGTTGACCTTCTGCTCCATAATGCAGAGGTCCGCAGCTCCTCCAATCTTCTCCTTGACCGCGGCCACGAGTCCATCACAAGGGGGATTGCCTACCAAGCTACTCACCTGCCCTAGAGTCCTATCCACATCGTCCACATACACCTGAAGAGCCTCTAGCAACTTTGAGGCCCGGTAAGTCTTACCTCCAAGTTGAGCTCGTCCGGTGGCTGCGGCACAGACTGCACCTCGGGTCTGGGTAGAGAGTGGTCCTCCCTGCCTCAGCCTCTAGCGCTTGGGAGGTGGTAGCGCTTCCTCCTCGGACTGTGATGAGCTGCTCCCTCCTTCCAATCCTGGCTCAGGCTCTGACTCCGTCCCCTCAAACTTCTTCATCATGAGGTGAGTTCCGTATGCCATGGCCTCCTCCAGGGTAGTCTCTTTAAAGTGGTGATAGAGGTGAATCTAGAAGGGGCAGATGGATGAGCGCTTGGTGCGTTGATGCCCTTTGTCAACCTGAACACCACATCCTTCACAATAGTGGCCCAGTTCACCGTCTTCTCCCCAAGGTAGGAACCATACAAGGTGTTAGCAAGTGTGACCGTGACTCGGGTGGGTTTCTCAGGGTGTAAGATTGGTACAAGAAATGAGAAGACCCGTTTGGCTCGGAGGTCCAGGCAATCCTGCAATGCATAGCCATTCTTGGCGTCCTTGGTGCCTAACCGTCCCTTAGCATACTCCTCCTTCTTCAGACTTGTCCAACCCGCCCCTTGCCGTGGAAAGCCATACACCACTTGCCATCTTTCCATGGTCCATCGATCCGGGCACGCCCGAATGCTGTCTCCTTCTGGTTCTGGTAACGGATCTTGCCGCAACTCCTACACGGTGGATTCTACAAAAAACCCCAACAAAAATCAAGGAGAAGGAGGCAACCCATCGTCAAAAGATCCTCTTTGAGTTCGGTGAGTTCCAAAGGGTCTTTGGGAAGGAGTGGTGAGTTATCCTTTGTCATGGAGGAAGTGTGGTTTAAACTCATCTCGAGGTGGAGGCTTGCCTACCTCGTCCCTTCTTTGCTTCGGCTGTGTGCTTAGCTGCCAAGATCACCCCTCTTTGTTAAAACCGGCTTCCTCCCTCCTCCAAGCAGGTTGCTCCTTCTCTCGGCCGAGCAGGCTCGTCCTTCTCCCGTCCGAGCAAATGGTTCCCTCTCCGAACCGGCGGCTCCCTCTCCGAGCAGGTCCGAGCAGCTCCTTCCGAGCATGCTTGCTGGATCTCGGCTTGGGGTCACTCCCTCACCTCGCTACTTCTTCCTGGCTCGGGGTCGCTTCCTTTCCCGGACGTGCCGCTCATCCCCTTCGTTCGAGCAAGCGATTCCTCCTCTCTCTCCGAGCAAGTGGCTCTCTTCCTCCAAGAAGGCGGTTCTTCCTTCGTCCGAACAAGTGACTCTCCCCTTACCAGACCGTTCCTCCTTCGTTTGAGCGGGTCCGAGCTGCTTCCTCCCTGGCTCGGAGTCGCTTCCTTTCCCCGACCGGCTGCTCATCCTATCTGTCCGAGCAAGTAGTCCCTCCTTTGTACCAGTGGCTCTCTCTCCGAGCAAGTCCGAGCTGTTCCTTCCGAGCAAGCTTGTTGGATCTCGGCTTGGGGTCACTCCCTCACCTCGCTGCTTCTTCCCGGCTCGAAGTCGCTTCCTTTCCCGGACATGCCGCTCCTCCTCTCCGCCCGAGCAGGTGGTCCTTCCTTCATCCGAGCGGGTGCAAGCTGCTTCCTCCCCGAGTAGGTCCGAGCTTGCGGCATCAAGTTGGATTTTGGGGTGCCTACCTTGACCTCGCCGTCCAAGTTGACTTGCGTTCCATTGCTCTCGCTTTTATGGGTTGGCCTTCATGTGGAGCTCCGAGTACCTTACCCTGGCTTTCCGGGCCGTCGCCGCCGGGGTCTTTCAAGCTAAGACTTTGGTACCTTGCTTTTTGCCTTCCGGGCTCTCACTGTGAGGGGTCATCCGAGCTGAGCCTTCGGATACCTCACCTCTTGTTGCATAGTTAGTTCCTAGTTCCCGGTCAGTAAAGTCCCAAGCTCCTTCCCGTTTGCATACGAGCTGATGCTCCGCGGTATCCGAGCTCAAACCCGGTGGTATCCGAGTTCATCCTACCCAGTCGGATCCTAGGATTGGGGCCTTGGCTCGGTACTAAGCCCGTACTTATTCCTCTTAAGGATTTTTAAAGTACTCCCTTATTTTTTTAACCTAATCAAACTAAAGACTAGTTACTTGCTTAGTATTAAATCTTGGGCTCAACTATTTTGCTCAATTTTAACCCTCCTACTTAACTAACTAATTTTTTTTGAAAATCCGTGGTACGACAATGTGCTATAGTGTACAAGGTTGTATTACATGCAATACGTATTTTAAACTTTCAACTAACCACTATTTACTTAGTATTACATACCATCAAGCTGGCAGCAGAGACAAAAACAGGAGCAGCAGTAGTGGAAGCGTTAAGAGCAACATCATCAACAAAAGCCAAGAAAAGATGTCTCCAATGGAATGCCACCCCTACACCAAAACAAGCTCCCAAGACACCTGCGTCGCCAACACCAATGCAACATCAACAAGTCACAATCAGCTCAACTTCGATTAAGGTAAGTATTCTAACCCCTCTTTCAAACCTCACACAATATATATGCCTAGTTGGCAGGAAGAAGAACAAGCGCAGCAGACAGGCAACAACAGTCAAAAAAGCAGAACTACAGACTAGAAGAGATCAGCTGAAACAGACCACAAAAAGGGAGACCAAGGACCTACCAGGAAAGAAAGTGCGAATCCTCATGCAACACTCTCTGACCAGCTGCGAACGACATCACCATCAAGATCTACTGCTACAAACATGCCAACACCAACACAGAGATAAGCTTGCAAGACAACTAACAAAACCAAGGTATGTATACATTCAAGTAAGTGGCCTCATCACCTCAATTACTCTATCCTCCTTTCCTTGCATGCCTCTACCAAATGAAAACAGGAACAACAGGAAGCACACGAGAACAAACTGCCAGCTGCAGCTGCAACAAAACCCTAGCCGCCGCAACATTCATAGAAACATCAAATCCATGGGAGACCAAGATCCAGGCCTCCATCTACAACATTGCAACTTCCAAAGAGCATCCAAACAGCACCCCGAAAGAGCCGACCCTAAACGACCTCAAGCTCAACTACAACGACGTTCATCGTACACAATGAAGACATCCACCAAACATCAGCCAAACAATAGGTATATAACGTGCTACCACCGGACTATCACACCCTCTCACTTTGCTCTAATGCGCAGATCTACTTACACAACCAGCGTGAAGGAAGCTTGCCTGCGGGAGAAGGAGCCACCGTTCCCACGGCTCGTGCAAACGCGCCACATCTGTGAACACTTACTCACCTCTGCTATTCAGTACTCCTTGTGTTGCGCTTTGATTGATTTTAAACAAGCTGATACTAACTTGACTTTGGTACTCCCTTCACAGATCACGCAATACCTACACACAAGGGAAGAAGTGAACGGATCAGCAGTCAACACCCAGGAGCGGTATAGCCGAACGAAGGAAAGAAGTGAAGGAAAGAAGCAAGCACAGACAGGAGGATCATCACTGAACTCAGCGCTGCCTCCAGGGGTCGACTGCATCAAGAAGGTCGCGCGCCAAAACCCCAGCCCCTGCGCCGAAAACATACCACTGGTATGTGAGCCGCAGACTACAGGGACACATCGAAGTCACTCAAACCGCCCCAGATCCACACCGAACCCAGGCTCGCCAAAGACGTGCAGCTCGCTTTGGAGTTACGACGGGCGTGCCCCTGCGCTGAAGATCGGAGGACTGCCACCAACACTCAACTCACTAATTCCCGCTTTCAAGACTCGTAGGCATCCCAAGAAACATACCTCTGCTTGGCTGTGGTGGGAAGACGGCGCGCGAGGAAACCCCACAAGTCGTCCCAGCTGCACCAAAGTTCGCCCACAACCCAGCTCGACCTCACTGCAGGTCGCAAACCTAAGCGACTCTCGCCGAAGACCTGTAGCGCCATCCCTCAACTCGACCCTCGCCGACCCACACCAAAGACTGCCTGGGAAAAGACCTCCCCTCGCCAACTCTCGCCAAAGTTTGCCTGTGAGAAGACCCGCCCCCCTCAACTCGACCCTCGCCAACTCTCACCGAAGACTGCCTGCGAGAAGGTCCGCCCTCACTTCAGGAACACCTACTCTGGGAACACTGAAACCAACCTCAGAGACAGCCAACTTCGTGGACAACCAGGTGGGACGTGGGAAGACGTGGAAATCTGAAGACGGCCTTTGCTACAGGATTCCAAACGGCCCTCTTGTTCGAGGGAGGACGTGGGAGACCAAAAGACGCTCGACCAAACAACCAGGTTATAGTTCACTATCACTCTCCTCACAGAAATTTGTTAGCTTTCTTTTGTGGGTTTATTATGCAAACCCATTGGGGGCCACACTATTCTTAATATTAAAGTTGTTCATTAGGGGAGGTGACCACTGTTACGGCACCCCCCATGTGTGTGTATGTGTGAAAGTCACGGAACGGCACAGTCTTGATTTCCTTCACTTGAAATTCTTAGCAAATAGGGGTCAAGTTAATTGTTTGTATGACATATCCATAGCTCAACCACTCCCCTTCTTGTTCATTTCAGCCTCACCAAGCCCTCAATACATGTTGTGGGAAGAAGCTAATGACAAGACGATAAGGGGTAAAGCTATAGTAACCTTTCACACCACTGCTAGTAACACACTTTCTCTTGATATCTACAGCATGGCTCAACTCCATACAACGGCCACTTCCTCCAAGAGATTATTTGTTGAAGTTGTTGATGCAAGTCCAAATGTTGTGAATATCTCCCAAAATGCCTTGTTTGTTGCAAATACTACCCAGAAAAAGGTGAAGGCAACAAGTTTGCCTCACACCGAGTACTGGTTAGGGTTCAATACAATGAACACTATTGCAAAGAATAGGGGCAACCCTAAAGTTCCACTACAGACTTTAGAAGAATTGGTAGAAAATGGTCAAAGTCCGGAAGAAGCAGCTGAAAATATTGAAGCTCTCCCATCTTTTCCCTTTGTGGCACAAGAGCAATGGCCTTCAAAAAGGATTGATGGAAAGGCAGGGAATCACTTCAATCTCACCCAACTTCCAAGTGAAGTTGAGGTAGATGGAGAGGGTTTCGCCTTAGATTACCAAGTCTCAATTCACTTTGAGCTTGGTGATCAGATATGGACAAAGGATATTGTGTTAGAGATGATTAAAACGAGACTAAAAAACATGGGCATTCCCTTGGGCACTCGGATTGGCGAACCAATAGCAATCTTTTGCTATCACCAATCAGAGAAATGGAATGGGGTTGTGAAGTTGCACTTAGAGAATCCAGAAAAAGATGCAAATGGGTTGCTCAAAGGAGTGAGGCCCTTCATTATCACCTTGAATGAAGGGATACCACATAGAGGTAAAATATGCAAGTCATATGATGCCTTGGCCTTTTCACACCTCCTATCCGTCAAAATATCCGGTCCTAGCCTATTGGATAGAGAAGCACATGACCTACACGACGAAATCGTGAGGGATAGCTTTGCAAGAGGCTATGACTTTGAAGTCACGGGGATTGAAAAGAAAAAGCTCTTTGAGTTTGCATGGGTTAAAACCCCCTCTCCATTGCAAGCGGCCAAAGTAAAAGATTACAAAATCTCATCTAATAATGAGATCTTTGTACCGGTCTTTGCAACAAGGAGGATGGATGAGGATGAGATTGCAAAAAAGAATTGTCTAATTCTCATTGCAAAAAACCTTAACAAAACTAAAAACGAAAAAGAATTAGCGGATGGTATCAAATCCATACTTGGGGAGGAGAATGTGGTTGATACATTCTTCAAACTTGAACATGGACGGCATGTGGGAACTTGCAACATTGAATGTCTTAACGCAGCGGTCTACAAAAAGTTTGTCAAACAAAGTAAAAAACTTCATGGTAAATACATCATGTTCACCCCACACCCTAAGAGCCTAGACGGTAGTAACAAACCAAGTGTGGATGAATTAACAAGATTAGGGTTTACGGATGTCAACTCAGCTGTAGCAAACGCGGTAATAGCCATGGAAAATGGACCAAGCAACAACAATGGGGTCACTCTACAACAGCTTCGGAAAGAAATGAAGACCATGAAAGGAGAGATCGTAGAAGAAGCTAGACAATATGCGGATCTAGTTCAAGCAAACACGGTTAAATCCTTAAGGGGAGAAATGTCTACCCTACGTTCTCAACTCATTGCCACTATCATGGCAGCAGAAACTCAAGCGTCGGAACGGGAGCAAAGAGTCATCGAAAACAAGATGGATATGTCAAACTAATAGTGTCAAACAACGCTACAACCCAAGACAACATAGTATATATATATACTAAAATACATTACAAAAGCCAAAAAATATATAAAACAATAAATAAAATAAGAGAAAAAAATATAATAGTATATTTTTATACTTTAATATATAACAACAACAACAACAACAACAACAACAACAACAACAACAACAACAACAACAACAACAACAACAACAACAACAACAACAACAACAACAACAACAACAACAACAACAACAACAACAACAACAACAACAACAACAACAACAACAACAACAACAACAACAACAACAACAACAACAACAACAACAACAACAACAACAACCACAAGCACAACCACAACAACAACCACAACCACAACAACAACCACAACCACAACAACAACAACAACAATCACAACCATAACCACAAACACAACCACAACCACAAACACAACAACAATCAACAACAACAACTACAACACCCCTCACCCATCCCACTAGTAGCTATAAACAGTACTCATTTCAAACTATTAATTATACTCTGCGGAGACATAGAAACCAACCCCGGCCCAATGCCAAATGTCTTCCACAACCACCCAAAAATACACAAAAGGTTATCAAAAATATACTTCATTCCGAACACTATAAAACTCCACCCCGAATATCAACATCTAGCATCTTCCTTTGCACCACTCCTAAAAAGTAATCACATACTTCACCAAAACTACTCCACCCTCTACCCCAACATCTCCCGTTATATACATCAAAAAAACAACCACCCATCTACACATATCTTATTTGCCATAATTACCACCCTCCACCCATCAATAAACGAATGCAACAATATCACTAATCAAAATTCTACCAACACAAACCCAACACATTGGACAAATATATTACTAAACACCTTATCCGCTCTACATAATCCCCCTGAAAGACACATAGATACACTCCACCCATACACTAAATTCCTAGAAGAAAATCAACACCTTTTTGAACACAAAACCTCTCTACACAATGACCTATACAACTTTATTCATAGCCAAACCATACCCCCTTCCACCAATGAAATACAACTAAAATTTCCCTACTTTCCGCACAATCTCATCCTTGAAGCTCTCAGATGCTTTGAACCAATTCATGCCTACACGCACCCCACCCCGATACCCGCCTACATTCCCCCTTCACTTTATAACCACGACAATATAGACAATAGAAATACATATATAGTCACATGGAACGCCTCAACGTTAAACACTGCTTTACCATGCATCCACAATCTAACCACCCACACCGACACACCACCCGCCATAATTGCTATACAGGAAACTAAAATAACCGCTACCAAATCCACAAAATACATTCAAAAAACATTCCCTGACTATAAACTTATATTCAACAACACTCATTCTCTCACACGTTGCATCCAACAACGAAGGCCATATACACCAGCAAGGGGAGGTCTACTCATGCTCATACATCAATCATATGCCTTCCCCGGGAATATTACTAAAATCCCTACCCCGGCCAATATATCACCATATCTCCAGATTATTGAAATTACTAACCGACCCCTCCAACCATGGCTCATTCTCCATCTATACATGCCCTCGCACATAGAAGACTCCAGATTTATTCCGGAAATCCAAAATTCCATTACCTCACAAATAAATACACATACTAACCACACAATAATACTTTGCGGAGACTTTAACCGAGACATCGCCCTTATTGGAAGACAAAATGGAGGGATTATCACTCCTCCACTGGACATAGACTATCAATGGCAAAACTATACGAATAACCTAGAATTACATTTAATCCCAACCGATACACAATACTCCCGGCAAGGTGGTCTTAATTACACTCACACTAGCCTAATTGATGGATTTTACATTAAAACACCTAACCATACTCGATATACATCTATCACTAATACCTCAACCAACTTAAACTCGGACCACTTCCCAATCCAACTTAATATACCTCACAACACCCTTATAAGCAGACCTCCCACTACCATCAAATCAAATGATATTAAAATATTAAACCCCATCCCAAAAGAAAATCTTGATAAATTTAATACAATATTCTTTGAAAAAAACTCACCACAAATAGACTCCCTCACAGATACTCTTTCTAACTACCAACACCTCACACATATACAATGGCAAGAAGCTTGCACGACTCTTGATAAACTCATCAACGAAATTTCCACTACACTAGAAAAGACTTGTAAAGCGCCCCCAATACCACAACTTACACCTAGTATCTCAAAACAAGGGGGGTATCTCCCAAGAAAACTAGCCAAAAAGTGGAAACAACATCTTGCCGCATACCACACTATTCGCAAAACAATTTATATTGCTAAAACCAACCAAAATTGGCAAACCCACCCCATACTCTCCGAACTACAAAACCTCCGTTATCCCCAAATCCCACAAGTACCACCACCCAACACCCCTCACGAAGACTGGCTAAAAGATATTGCAATCATTGCAAAAACCGCCAATAAAGAAGCCCGGAAAATTACCACAAAATATGCAAGAGAATGTGTTAAAAAAGCTATATCTAAATATCGTCAATTATACGAAACTAGCCCAAAAAAAATTAATAGAAAAATCTTTAAAAACAACACAAACCTACCACTAGACTGCATTTTAGACCAAAACAATAACATATTAACCAGCCCAGATGACATTGCCAACGAAATACATCTTCAACAATCCATAAACAATAGACCAACCATCCCCCCATGTCACTTTCAACCACAACATTTGCCAACATGCACATGCGGAGTTAGACAATACCCGTGGCATGAGCTAGACGGATTCACTATTGATAAAAGAGGCGAGCCAACAACACGTCTCCACACATATTATAACAGAGACACATACAACATGTGCCTAAAAAATCTCGGAACCAACAAAGCCCCTGGTCCGGACCATATACCCAACTCAATTCTAAGAAATATGCCCCCAAGATTCCATGATCTGCTATCATTATTTTTCCTTCACTGCTACAAACAAAAAACCATTCCCGCATCTTGGAAAACAAGTCTAACAATCTTACTTTACAAAAAAGGCAACCCATCCATGCTACCTAACCACCGACCCATTGCCTTAGCTAACACCATTTACAAACTATATACTAGCACACTAACATCAATATTATCGGCTTATGGAGAAATACACCAAATTTTACACGAAAGCCAAGAAGGGTTTAGAGCCGAGAGAAGCACCACACGACAACTTCAAACCCTCATTGCCGCTCTTGAGGATGCAAAATTCACGAATAAAGACATCTACATACTCTATATTGACTTCAAAAACGCATTTGGCTCCATTGACCACCCTCGATTGCTAGCAGTTATGAGTGATCTTGGATACCCGGAAGACGCAGTAACACTAGTTGGCAATATATACTCCCAATCTACCACTACATACGTCGGAGAATTCTTTGGTAAAACACGCCCTATCCCCATCCAACGTGGCACCATCCAAGGCGATACACTGAGCCCATACCTCTTTATTATTTTTCTAGAACCTCTTCTGAGATGGCTTCAAAGAGGCAATAATGGCTACACATTTGGAACCTCTAAAATCACCATAAACTCGGCCGCATATGCCGACGATCTAGCGGCCATCTCCGGACGTCTTAAATCACTCCAAATTCAATTAGACAAAATAGACAAATTTTGTCTATGGACCGGGATGGAACTCGGGGTCCAAAAATGTGCCGTAACCGGATGCCCAAACAAGTCCAAAATAAATCCGACCGCCTTCAAAGCCCTTATCCAAGCTACCAATATCCACTATCGTAACCAACCAATTCCGGTTCTCAACCAAAACCAACCCTACATATACCTTGGAATAAACCTCGTCCCATCCTTAAAATGGAAAATTCAAATTCACGCTACTACTACAAAACTTATTAAACAATGCAAGGAACTTACACTCTGTCCGGCCACACTGCAACAAAAAATAAAAATGATTGATACCGTTATACGTCCGGGTATCTCATATAGTTTCTATGCGGTCCCTTATTCCATGCCCGCCATAAACAAACTTGACAAAAAAATTATAGCCATACAAAAGAAAGTATGCGGACTCCCTAATTGTACGCCCAATGTCATAACACAACTCCCCCACGAACTATTTGGATTAGAAGCTTTTTCCCTTAAGAATGCCTATTTACGTTGTATTGGAGAACAACTCCAGAACGCACTTAACGATAAAGGACGACTAGGACTAATCTACAGTGGACTCCTTCGGCACATACTTGCCATTTATGGAGGAGCACAATACCTCAAAAGACTTAAAAAATCGGACTGTCTTAGGTCTCCCATTACCCGCACACTTTTCCTACTTAAAACAGAAGGTCAAACATTTCTAAAAAGCACACTAGAAGATTTCCTACTAGACCCCGCGCCGCTCGAACAAAACTGGGCAAATGAAATACATAACCTCCCTAGACTTGACCGACAACTATCCGACAAACTCCTACAAAAACTTTTCTCCGCAAACATTACCGATCTAAAACAAATCACACTACCAAATGGAACACACCTTATGAACGACAAGAGCTACAAGAAAATCTATGGTACCCCTCATAAATTAATAAAAAGTGCATTAAATATTGCCAAACAATTATTTTGTCACCCTACATGTCTCCCTATATGCCCTAACCCTTGCACCAACCACGCCCCACCGTACACACTTAAAGACTCATACATCATCAATCACAATGGCATCCACCCCAACATCAACCCCCCACTAACCCCTCCAAACCCGCCACATTCACATCCATATGCCCCTCCACCACATATACTAAAAAATCCTTCCATACACCCAATAAACAACATAACCGCGCACAAACATAGAAAGTACATTGACTCTAACAACATAAACAAACAATATACGACATACCTATGCCATTGGTCCCACAACAACAACACCTACGCCAAATGGCTTCCACAAAGAAATCTTTTCCCTTGGCACAACCCGAACACCTCCTTACATAACACCGAAATCCTCACACAATACTACCTTAGAACCCAAAACAATTATTACCTAAATATCATACAATTACACCACCCCCAAACACAACCTCGCGACAGAAGATTTGTCACGCCACCTCTTACTATCCCCCTTCTTAACATCTTTACAACCGAATGCAACCCGGAAACTGACATCCTAGCACAAACAAATACAATCAAAATACAACAAGATAATGCCCAAATATACGAAGATAACGGTAAACATCTCATAACCATACCACTCGCTAGACTACAATGGCTATGGAACCAATATCACAACGCACTACAAACCCCCATTAACATTGAACCAATACCCCAAACATTTGAAACCGAAGTTGTTTGGCTATACCAAAGATATAAATACCGGATACCCAAAAATGACCCCCTTAAAAATGCACACTACACATTACCCGATCCTATCCTAGACCACCTTATTACATCTATGAATATTACACATTCATACTTCTCATCCCCCGTTACATGCTCCACAAAAATTTCTAAATTTTACTCTCCATTTGAACGCGATAAGATTTTTGGTTCTCTGGGAAAAGCTTTTGATTATAAATGGAGCGGAATAGGCCTTGCACACCCTCACAACGAAGAAGAAACACAACAAGCAACACATTGGGCACGCCTAGCGGCAAATAGTGATCCCAACCACAACATCACCATTATTATCACTCCCGACACTCATTGGTACCACAACCCTAACCCACACTTAGGCCCATTCCCGGACTCTCACATTATAGTATTATTTGAAGCAGACTCTATGACTTACAAAGAACCCACTATACCACCGCAAATACAAACACCCCGCCTTGAACCAGCAACTCTACGTATCCTCTGTATACATCAACAAACTCAAGAAATAGGTACTCTAGAAAACCTCACTCATCTCACGTTGATAGCAAAGAATCTAAACATTAACAAGATATACACCGCAATTGCCTCTCCCACACCCATTCCAACCCGTGTAAACCGCAACAAAAAATGGTCTAAAACCCCCCACGCAAACATCTCCACATCACCAATTACCGAATTGAGCCTCCCCCTCTCCTACTACCAAATTAATACAGACCTTAAATTTGACCCCAACTTTAGCTACTACACTGACGGCTCCTTTAAAGAACCAACCGAAGTAAGCCCGGGACATTGGCACCGAGAAAAAGCCGGTTATGGGATATATAACTCAACCAAACAAATAAAACTAGGCAAAAGACTACATGGACTCCAAAATATTCTAAGAGCCGAGATGATGGCTATACACAAAACCCTTAAAATAATCACCACTCAATACCCAAACGAACCGGCTCACATTTTTACAGATTGCATAAATGTATTACATCTCCTCAATACACACATTAAACACCCCACTTTACACAATAGTCACCCGGATAAAACTATCCTCACATCTATGGTCGCAATGCTCCAAAACCGTACACAGATCACTACACTCCACAAAGTCCGAGCTCATGCTGATATCGATGGCAATGAACAAGCCGACAAACTAGCAAAGGAAGGAAGAGAAAAAACCCACAAGAACGCCGAACACCCATACGAACACGCCCATGCCACCCCATATTACTTTCATAGATACGAATGGCCCTCTATGGGTGAAACTCCCGATAAAGGCCCCATACGATTCTTGGACAAATACCTCAAAAAACATGATCTCGTAAATAATCTAGAAAAACTTACAGAAAACTTCCCCAATATTGATAAATGGACTGGCAACCCAAACATTCATAATGAACTCTCCAACAATTTTTGGAAAAACCCCATCATAACGGATCCACAAATTACATGCCTAATCAAATTCCGCACCGGACAATACATGGGTAATGCCCGCAAACAACTCTTCTTTGGAATGGAAAGATTTCCTACAATTACATGTTCAATTTGTAACACCACGGACCCGGACACATGGCTACATGTCCTACTCAAATGCCAAAACCACCATATACACTCACTAATTGTCAAAAGACACAACAAAGCCGTATGGGCTATTCGTAAACTACTTATATCATCCACCAAATCCCGATGTTTCATTCTCATGAATGCCGGAAACTTTAATGACAAACCACAAGAAAATACGGTCCCTCCTTGGTTATTACCCTGCATCTGTCATACCCAAAGATGCCACTGTAATGCAAGATTCAAACCGGACCTATTATGTGTTAGAGGACTTTCATACAAAGACCCCCCACCAAACCACGTAGACCCTAGTCTCACCATCCAATTTATTGAATTCACATATTGCAATGATAGATTCTCCCCGGACACCATTGCAAACAAAACAAATAAATACCAACCACTACTTGACGATATCCAAGCACTAGGATGGAAAGTAGACCCCCTTATTGTCATCACCGCGGGTGCTAGAGCCACCACCTTCATCCCCTCAATGACAACCCTTGAAGAAACATTTAAAATCCCCATCACTTCAATCAAAACCACCTTTTCAAATATTAACACTATTGCAATTCAACATGCTATGTCGATACTCCTACATAAACGTAAACTTGAAAACAACCAACCCCTTCCGGTCGCTTCAAACCCCCCTCCATAGTCCTACACTTGCATTTTGCATTTCATCATCCCTGCACTCCCTCTTTTAGTACATTTTGGGACCTAGGGTCCTTTGGTACTGGTTACTTGTTACTGGGTATATAGTGTCCACCCTCGAAAGGGGGAAGTAGTTCCATTCTACTAACCCATGCCCGGTGGGTATGGACTTAGTGGTGGAATGAACGGACACTTTACTCACGCCGGCCCCCTCACGGAGACCGGCGTTCTTCTTCTTCTTCTTACCATCAACAAGTTCGATCAAGTACTTAAGGTTGAAAATTGAAATAAGACTTTTGTTTTTCCATTTCTACCCTTTACATAAGAATGGGTAATTTGGGGTTTTGAGGTGAAATAGTCAAAGAAATATAGGGATAGATTGGGAACTTAGACATTTATCGAATGATTTACAACCCTTTTATGTGTACCCTACGTGTTGGTTAGTTTTGTACATAATTAATTAACAATGGAGAATGTCTAAAAATTTTGGAAAATTCAAGAGATTTGACTAGATAATACCCATGTAATACCAAGGTGATACATGTATAATAACTAGGTGATGTTCCTGTAATAACTAGGTGATGTTCATGTATCACTAGGTGATACCCGTTGTGTCCAAACCACTTTCATCTAAAATAATTACTTTGGTAGAGTGGTGCCAACACTGACCGCTGCGTACGGTGCTTTGGAAGTAAATACATGAAAACTTGACATCACAAGTGAATGCATTAGATGTTTGATATTGAAGGATTTTTTTTTAAAATGAATTGTTGAGAAAGTTTACCAGCTTCCCACCTACATGTCTTCATTGGGCATGGAACACATTAAAATTCTTTCCATGACGGATGAATATATATCCCACTAAAGCACTTGCAATTTCATGTATTATCAAAAGGTAGATGTTCAAATTCAGGTGATATTATAAGAACCTATGAAAGATTACAAAATATTCATTTCATTCATTTATTCTTTCAAGGATTCACTATATTTCCCTTTTTTTGTGAACAATTACTTTTGTGTGGCATGGGCATTGAATAAGGATAAATGATAATAAATTATGTTTTGAAAATGAATTCATGCCTGCTATTTTTTAAGATTTCACATGGAATTGGTTAATCTGAGATATATAGATGGAAAAATGGACATTTAGATAGATGAACATAAATTTCATATCTAAACTAGTTGGAAAAAAACAAAGTTTACTTTACACAAAAATCTTAGAAATATATTTGATCTTTTATTACTTTAAAATGCTTTTGGCTAATGAAATCTACATTGTCCATTTGAGTGCTATATAAGTAAATTAGGAAAAACATTGTGTCCATAGGATTCAAATAATATTGCCATGTAGTTGCATCCTTTGAAATGCAATTTCTCATTTATTTTCTAACTTGTTGTTCCTATATAACCCTCTAATTATTTAATCTTTGAAGATATCTATACATATTTCCTTTTTTTTTGGAAGAAACAATTAAAAAATTAATGACTTTTAGGGTAAAGATTGAGAACTAAACTACAACTTTTTAAAAGCTCTCAATCGTATTCTTTTACCATATAAATTTTGGATACCTCACATGAATCGGGTAGAAAAGAATCAAAACTTGACCACTGTTTGAATTGGCCCCAAGGGTCAAAGATAGTTAATGGGAAGAATTTGAGGTAAAAGCAGTTAGAATACTCTACTTCTCTATATTCTATCATCTCTACACACCACTCCATCCAGTAATTTGTTCTTTTAAATTGCTCAAATTAGAACTATTTAGAAGGACACAAGGCTGAATTTTCATTTAGACTCAAACGAGATTTTGACTAGGCTCACCCATCAATCAATCTTAAATCATTCTAGAAAAGGATATCAAAATCACCATCCATCAAATATACAACACTTATCGACCAATTAATTTGCTAAGAATTGATTATCATTGCATATTACAATGTCACTATTCACAAATGATAAAAACGTCATTCCTTCCTATTCACGATGCATAAGTTGAGACGCATCATAATTCAAATGCATGGCTGAAACAAATCACCCAAGATGCTATATAATTTGCTTTAATTACATATGAAGAGCCATGGCTCTTGTACAAGAATAATTCTAGTACTAAACAAGTTTTTGGACCTCATTTTGGTGATTCTACATTGAACTTAATTGAACTTAGTGAGGCATCGGCTAAATTTAAGCATAATACTCATGAGAATTGAGCAGAACTAACACAATTACTGTTCTTCTTGATGTCGCTAAATTCTAGTCGCCAACTATGTCACGTGCTCAATGACAAAGATTTGTGGCCTATCGCTCATCATCATCAAGAAACCTATCACTGCATCTATGTTGAGTACAAAATATGCTTGGACAATTATATGCGCATTGTCTACATGGAGTTAGAACAGATATATGAAGGGCATGATAAATTGGGAAGGGAAGTACTACAAAACTACATATATCATTAAAATATATATTAATTGTAATATTTCAATCCTATTCCACACGTGCGTATTTGAATTTAAGATCGTCCAAGCAGGTCTCATGAGGAAAGAACCATCAATGTACTTGGCTAAATCCCTAAAATCCCGTGAGAAAAATTTAAAATAGGTCCTTGTGCAATATTTCCAAAATTTCCAAAGACTGAATCAATATAATCTTTGCACAATAGCATTCTCATAAAATGAGAGTCTCAGTATTCGTATGAAGAAACTCGCAATAGCAATGAAGCAAACACACCACCCTGTAAGTAATGGACCAAATAGTATGTCGGATCGTGGAAATGAATGTTCGTATTGCCTCACCACCACTAAGGCCGCTGAGAATGAAACAATGATGGTAGCAATTGCAAACAGTAAGAGACATAGAGAAACCAGTACCATTTGCCGAGCTCGTCTAAGTTCAGACATGATGCCTTCTCATGGCATGGGAAGAGATGGGACCACAACGAACATCACGGATGCCATAGCAAGAAAGAATGCCACTGTATTAGTCACCATGAATACCTCAACAAGTTTCTCGGAATGACGTACCAATCCACCATTGTAGTTCATTGGTGGTTGCAATGGACCAATGTATGAGGTAGCAGCCACAAGTGTTCCGACTACAGAGAGGGCATTGCCTGCATAATTAAAGCTTTTTTTTATTGTCGGTTGTATCCTTCACCACCAAGTCATACCACCATGTTTGATAATCAACATCCGAAGTTGGTCCAAGATTTGGTACTTTTCCATAATTTTCTGGTTGAGATAAATATAGACCTTGTCGTAACATCAATATAAGAGCTCTTCTTCTTGCATTTGCTTGTTTGATCTCATCTTTCTCGTCAACAATGCTAGTAGGATTATGATCCTTAAAATGAACCCCTCCATTTCTTGAAAATTTCTTTTTCATAAACCGACAATAATCTTTAACAGTGGAAAAGCAGTCGTTAATCATAGAACGCTCATATGCAGACCCAATTTTGGGTAGGTTTTTCAGTTTGAATAAAGTTGGGTTTGCAGCATAATGAAGCAATGTCCTTTTCTTCTTGTCTTGACCATCAAATCAAATGGAGGTTCCATTCTTGACAATGCTTGTAACATTGATCGATTTGTTGATGTTGCAGTAGCAAAAGTAAGTAGCTTCAATTCACCATGCTTTGACAAATACACCTAATAGAGATATAGAAAATATCAATATTATACCATTAAATAATAATATTACATCAAAGAACCATTATGTTTGAAGAGATATAGATAAACCTGGATTTGTACATGACAAAGTTTAAAGTATAAAATTCAAGTAGGACATGATTATCAGATGAATATATCAATCAACTTAGAGCATGATTAAAGACGTCATACAAAAAGAAAAATAATTCAACGATTAGATTCAAATCTTTTGTCAAAGAACTTGGATGAGCAAAGAATCGCTTTTCACATACCTCAAGAGTTTCAACCCATGTTGGTTGGCTAGCAATGTTTGTTTGTTGCAAGGCACATGCAACATAATAATTTCCAAGAACTCTTGAATAACCATCTCTTTTTGCATTATCTTGATCAAACTTCATATCAAAATAAGAATAAGGCTTAAGGATAATGTTTTGTTGAATAAAGTTTTTTCCAATTAGAACATCCATCAATTTCCTTCCTTTTGAGTCTTGAGCATTTTCAATACAGTCCTTGCTTACTTAAGGAGAAAGTATCTGTAAAAACAATTTGATGTTAGTATTGCATAATTTGATGTGGTTGCAAAAATTCAAATGATACAACTACCTAAATTATGCTCAAAGAAGAAAATCACTATCATGATTCAATTTAAAACATGTGCTCTTCGTTTCTTAAGGCAATAGGAACTACGGTCCATAGTACTTGATTCGAAAAGCATGAAGATCTTTTATACTTGTTGAGAATTCTAGCTTGTCTCAGTAAGTTTTATTATATCTAATAGGAATTAAGAGTACATATTTATAATTGCAAGTTTTGAAAACCATTATCTTGTTAAAACCTTGAATGACTTTACAAACAACCAAATCATATTTAATATTCAATCCATAAATGATACATAAACACAAGGCATTTATACAATAACAAATATCTTGGAGAATAAGAAGATTTTATGCTTGAATCATACTAAAACAAAATATGAGTAGGATTGAGAGCAAACATTCAACTCTTGTGGATATTAAAATAAAATATATCATCTCATCAAGGTAGGGCTATCATTACTAACATTGTATACATTGATTGAGACCTAAAGTTCCAAATACAAATGTTTGAATAATTTCTCTAACTTTAAAAGTATACTTTAATTCTGAGTATTCATTCAATCACAATGCAAGATTTATGTGGTTCATAGTTTTAATTATAATACAAAAATTCCTACAATAGATATAGCATTCTGCACGATCCATCTAAATTTGCAAACTTGAACTCAAATTGTACAATTCTGACACAATTTGTATTGTACTAATTTAAAAATTCTATCATCATATAATTCATGCAATCAAATTAGTGTTTCACTACAACTTACCAATTTACTAGTACATGCCGTTTGTAAAAATTCAAATTTCCTACTTTGCCATGATTAGAAACTCGGGGATGATTCTAATGACACTCAATTGACTACTACTAATGGTTTGACACTCAAATTGAAAAATTTGAATTTGATATAATTGTAGATTGATTTACAATACACACCAAGATCAAATCCATTCCTACAATCTAAGACTTTTACAAAATTCTACGTTCCATGAATGTTGAAACGATGTTGTTTCTTACAGTTCACCATCATTAAACATCAGGTTCTTGTAAATTCAAATGCCCATGAAAAAACTCCATTTCTTACATAAAACATGTAAAAAAGTAATTTCAAATAAACCATTCTAAACAAACCAATATAAATATGTTACTTAAACAATATTTACTAAACTAATCATTTTGATTACTACTATAGGTCACACAAGGCGCACCAAGACTCCTTCCTCACCCATCACTCCCCCTTCTTCTTCCTTTAAACATTTACTGTCTCACCTGTTATTCCCATCCTACCTTAACTAGTTCTATGTGATGGCACAAGGAAACAACAACAAACATTCAATTTCAGATTCACGCCTCTCTAACCCTCCCGTTGTCTCACATGTTATTCCCACCCTATCTAACTACTCTAAATGATGGAGCAATAAAACAACAACAAGAAGGTTAGAACGAACAAAGGAGCGGACTACTTGAAATGGTACTCACAGTCATGTACAGAATCCGAGCTCCCCAACCATGAAAGGCTTTGAGAGCGTAGGTTCGAAATTAAACTGAAAGCAAATACATACATCAAGCAGTCCAGAGAGGTTCCAAGAGGCTCCCTACTTATACTGCTGCAAACATACACAAACGCCAAAAGCAAATGATGCCTTCTAACTAAAAACGACGGCATTAACTATCCTTGACGGTGGCTACTGCCGTCCCACCAACTTAACGCGCCAAGTCAAAAAGCATCTACACAAATCCCAAGGCAAAACCAAGTCAAATCCAAGTTCAAACCGAGGTCTAGTCCGAGAATGAATAGTGACCTACGAACACAAGATTCCAAGCCTACTTTCGGGCCAACTTCTCAAGTCTTCTCTTCTCTTCCTTCCTCTTCCGCTTCCTGGCGCTTCGGCCCGAGGTTGGCTTGGACGCAGCCTTTGCAAGAGTTGTAAGAGGAGATAACAAATTTGCAGACAAAGAGGAAGCCGGTCCGACCACGGATGACCAAGGTAAGGTCTCCCTTGAAGTCAAGGAGGCATCCGGGCTGCCCAAAGTGAGTAGCACGAAAGTAGCGATCAGGTGAAGCTCGAGCCGGACTGGAAAGGCCAATACCTGGCTTGGAGTCCCAATGAAGATTTCCTGTCCGGATGAGTGTTCGTACTTGTCCTCAGTCCGCACTGGAAGGCGCAAGTAAGCGGAGCTCTCACTCGTGGTCTTCCCAAAATAAGACATACTCTATAGAGGAGCCACAGTCAGGGTGGCGTGAGCGGCGTCTCCAAGTGGAAGTGGGTGGGAAAAGGTCTTGGGTGAAGGCTCCCTCGTGACACCCGTGCTCTCCTTCCAACCGCTCTGCATCTGCGTGGTGATCTCCAAGGAGGAACGACAAGCAGCAATTCCCAAAGGTGGAGCCCGTGATGGAAGGTCCGGGCTATCATGATCAACCACGTCCTTCTCCACCAAAAGGTCTTGGTCCCCTAGGCCCTGCCCCTCCGAGTCCATTTCTGTCATCTGAGCCAGAACCTGTATCCTTGCCCGAGCTGTCGGAATCCTCTCCAACCTTGGGTAAGATGTGGGTGAGGTTGCCTACCAACGTCCTCATGTTAGCATAAGCCACCTCCACCTTGACGGTCTGCTCCATCTTCAAGGCAATCACTCTCTTGCTTGAAATGTGGCCATCCCTCTCCAACTTGGCATCAAACATCTTGGCCTTCATCACCGCATCCGCCGGGTAGTGCAATGCCTCCTTCACCTGCTGTAACGCCGACGCCAAGGCATTGGCTTGGAGAAGAGCTTCCTTGCAACTCTTCTCCACCTCCAATGCCTGGCTCTTCATCTTCGTCATATCCAAAGTGAGCCAGTTGACCTTCTGCTCCATAATGCAGAGGTCCGCAGCTCCTCCAATCTTCTCCTTGACCGCGGCCACGAGTCCATCACAAGGGGGATTGCCTACCAAGCTACTCACCTGCCCTAGAGTCCTATCCACATCGTCCACATACACCTGAAGAGCCTCTAGCAACTTTGAGGCCCGGTAAGTCTTACCTCCAAGTTGAGCTCGTCCGGTGGCTGCGGCACAGACTGCACCTCGGGTCTGGGTAGAGAGTGGTCCTCCCTGCCTCAGCCTCTAGCGCTTGGGAGGTGGTAGCGCTTCCTCCTCGGACTGTGATGAGCTGCTCCCTCCTTCCAATCCTGGCTCAGGCTCTGACTCCGTCCCCTCAAACTTCTTCATCATGAGGTGAGTTCCGTATGCCATGGCCTCCTCCAGGGTAGTCTCTTTAAAGTGGTGATAGAGGTGAATCTAGAAGGGGCAGATGGATGAGCGCTTGGTGCGTTGATGCCCTTTGTCAACCTGAACACCACATCCTTCACAATAGTGGCCCAGTTCACCGTCTTCTCCCCAAGGTAGGAACCATACAAGGTGTTAGCAAGTGTGACCGTGACTCGGGTGGGTTTCTCAGGGTGTAAGATTGGTACAAGAAATGAGAAGACCCGTTTGGCTCGGAGGTCCAGGCAATCCTGCAATGCATAGCCATTCTTGGCGTCCTTGGTGCCTAACCGTCCCTTAGCATACTCCTCCTTCTTCAGACTTGTCCAACCCGCCCCTTGCCGTGGAAAGCCATACACCACTTGCCATCTTTCCATGGTCCATCGATCCGGGCACGCCCGAATGCTGTCTCCTTCTGGTTCTGGTAACGGATCTTGCCGCAACTCCTACACGGTGGATTCTACAAAAAACCCCAACAAAAATCAAGGAGAAGGAGGCAACCCATCGTCAAAAGATCCTCTTTGAGTTCGGTGAGTTCCAAAGGGTCTTTGGGAAGGAGTGGTGAGTTATCCTTTGTCATGGAGGAAGTGTGGTTTAAACTCATCTCGAGGTGGAGGCTTGCCTACCTCGTCCCTTCTTTGCTTCGGCTGTGTGCTTAGCTGCCAAGATCACCCCTCTTTGTTAAAACCGGCTTCCTCCCTCCTCCAAGCAGGTTGCTCCTTCTCTCGGCCGAGCAGGCTCGTCCTTCTCCCGTCCGAGCAAGTGGTTCCCTCTCCGAACCGGCGGCTCCCTCTCCGAGCAGGTCCGAGCAGCTCCTTCCGAGCATGCTTGCTGGATCTCGGCTTGGGGTCACTCCCTCACCTCGCTACTTCTTCCTGGCTCGGGGTCGCTTCCTTTCCCGGACGTGCCGCTCATCCCCTTCGTTCGAGCAAGCGATTCCTCCTCTCTCTCCGAGCAAGTGGCTCTCTTCCTCCAAGAAGGCGGTTCTTCCTTCGTCCGAACAAGTGACTCTCCCCTTACCAGACCGTTCCTCCTTCGTTTGAGCGGGTCCGAGCTGCTTCCTCCCTGGCTCGGAGTCGCTTCCTTTCCCCGACCGGCTGCTCATCCTATCTGTCCGAGCAAGTAGTCCCTCCTTTGTACCAGTGGCTCTCTCTCCGAGCAAGTCCGAGCTGTTCCTTCCGAGCAAGCTTGTTGGATCTCGGCTTGGGGTCACTCCCTCACCTCGCTGCTTCTTCCCGGCTCGAAGTCGCTTCCTTTCCCGGACATGCCGCTCCTCCTCTCCGCCCGAGCAGGTGGTCCTTCCTTCATCCGAGCGGGTGCAAGCTGCTTCCTCCCCGAGTAGGTCCGAGCTTGCGGCATCAAGTTGGATTTTGGGGTGCCTACCTTGACCTCGCCGTCCAAGTTGACTTGCGTTCCATTGCTCTCGCTTTTATGGGTTGGCCTTCATGTGGAGCTCCGAGTACCTTACCCTGGCTTTCCGGGCCGTCGCCGCCGGGGTCTTTCAAGCTAAGACTTTGGTACCTTGCTTTTTGCCTTCCGGGCTCTCACTGTGAGGGGTCATCCGAGCTGAGCCTTCGGATACCTCACCTCTTGTTGCATAGTTAGTTCCTAGTTCCCGGTCAGTAAAGTCCCAAGCTCCTTCCCGTTTGCATACGAGCTGATGCTCCGCGGTATCCGAGCTCAAACCCGGTGGTATCCGAGTTCATCCTACCCAGTCGGATCCTAGGATTGGGGCCTTGGCTCGGTACTAAGCCCGTACTTATTCCTCTTAAGGATTTTTAAAGTACTCCCTTATTTTTTTAACCTAATCAAACTAAAGACTAGTTACTTGCTTAGTATTAAATCTTGGGCTCAACTATTTTGCTCAATTTTAACCCTCCTACTTAACTAACTAATTTTTTTTGAAAATCCGTGGTACGACAATGTGCTATAGTGTACAAGGTTGTATTACATGCAATGCATTGGACAGAAGCAAGGGTCACACATGTGGAATGTTGTACAATGCAATTTTTACATGGTTCTTTGTTATATGTTGCCTCTGCAGTCTTTATCCATGTCTTCCACAGCCTAAATTCAACCACTACTAGGATGCACAACATGGATGAGACTAATGAGGTGAGAATTAGTTCTGTGATTGGTGAGGAAAAGGGAGGTGTTGATTGCTAGGTTACTAGTCCACATAAGCCATGGGGCATGTCAACTCTCCAAAACTGTAGGGATCAAGTGCACAAGAGCTAGCAGAGTTTATATGTTTGGTAATCGTTATCAACATGAATACAATGGCGGAAAATATTTGACATCATACCAACAAAAGTCTTTCCAACTTGATTAAGGTTACACGATTCTAATTGATCCAGACTTGCAATACCAACACTCATTGATTCTTGCATTGTGTGCTCAAAACATTTTGGTGCAGAAGCACAAAATCGTTGTTGGTAAATACCTACAAGAGTTTGCAGAAACAAAATGATATTAGAACGATTCATTCTCTTTTCTTGATACATACACACCATAACAATATCCCTTATCATAGCCCTTCTCCCATCCAATGCATACATATCTCAATAACACACTTGCAATGCACCATTCTCTATAAACTGTAATATAAATTTGGATTTAATAATTGGAATAATACTAATATTCAAAATGAATGTAAATTAATATATCTACCTTTTATTGGGGCAATGATAGTTGTCCTTTTGAATAGGCTTGTTGCAATGTTTTGAAATTCATCATACTCCTTTTCAACCATCGATTGAAATGGGGTGAATTTCACAACAAAACAATATCCTTTGAGTCCTTATCCATAGTGCTCACAGTATTTTTGTGGAGCCTTAATTATTATTTTGTGTCGTTGTTGATGATTCATTTGTCCATAATGTCACCAATAAATAAAAATGGTTCTCTTGTCCTTTCCACAATTCTAATTTCACTTCTTTCGTTGTTGATCTTTACTCTTTCTTCAATCCATGAATACTCCATATTTGCCTTTTTCACCCGCTTTCTAATATTTCCTGTGGTGTTGATTTTGGTTCCTTTAATCTAATAAAAGCACATTTAATTCAGTTAGTAACTTAAAAAATCATATTTCTTACTTATATTGTTTATAATAAACTCGTTTTATCTTCTGTATACTATTTTCAATAGAAATATATTTTCACTATATCATTGTTTTTAAAATTATACATTTGACCTTGTAATTTATAATTATACAAATAGATACTATTAATAACGAAATGGTGCTGGTTGGTCATAGGGATCACTTATAGACTTGCACTCATAATGGAGATTCTACGGGTAGCTACAGAAGCTCAATATCCGGCACTCGCACCTTTACCACCAGCAAACCTCTCGCTTCACTAGAGTACCCAACCCACTCACTTCGCACAGATCAGCCGAACAATAAAATATCCAAAATCGTGGCTCCCAGTTAGAATCGATTCCATAAAATAAAAGTTGTCCGTTGCCAGCAAAAGTATTGTCATTGCTGCTCAAAGCTCATTTGTCTCAAGCCTTCAAGGTACAACACAACGATGCAGAATACAAAATGCAGCTAGACCTGGACCTCTGCTCTACAGGTATTTGATTCCTGACCAAGGAAAT
The DNA here is from genome assembly GCA_963971425.1 of Bryoerythrophyllum caledonicum. Classification (NCBI taxonomy): domain Eukaryota; kingdom Viridiplantae; phylum Streptophyta; class Bryopsida; order Pottiales; family Pottiaceae; genus Bryoerythrophyllum; species Bryoerythrophyllum caledonicum. The sequence goes on along the minus strand of OZ020522.1, from coordinate 10,608,450 downwards.
ACACTTCATGTAATCTAGTATGGAAGATAATCTGGGGCGAATCCAAATTCAGATGAAAGCGAGTCTTCATTCCATCTTGGTTCAGCACCTTCCAGAACCCCTTGGCCATCATCGAGCGTTCAAGGTATCCTAAAGCCAGTGGGTACTTTCTGAGACTCAATATCCAGCACCCGCAGATTTGGTAGACTGCATTCAGGCACTATAACAAGCCTCTCGCAATCCCTGCCTCTCAGCTCCTCCACACCTTTCAAATAACTCAGCTCGTCCAAATTCTCTATCGAGCTGCATCCACTGATGTTCAATTTTCGCAAGTTTACCAAAAACTTTAGTCCTTCCACAGATGGAATCAAGGGGCAAAAAGATATGTTCAGTTCCTCCAAATGACACAGCTCGTCTCCAATACCAATTAATGATGTCATCGACCTGCATCCAGAGATGTCCACGCTCCGCAAAGCATCGCAGCCATCAATACACAGGTACACCAACTTTGGGAGATTCTGCACATTGATGCATTGCAAGGACCGAGCCCTATATAATTGAAGGTATTGTAAGCTGGTCAACTTGCTCATGTCAGGTAGTCTGTCACCTCGGAAATGACTCAAATCCACGTATTGCAGGTTTGTCAACAACCCGAGCTCGGCAATACATTCAGAAGAGGCCGCATTCCTTAGCACTAGATAAGTAAGCCTCTCAAGAGTACCCAGTCCAATTACTTGCTTTGCAACGCCAAAAGAAATTTGAATATTCATGCTCTTGAGATGCTTCAGTCCTTGCACATCCACTGCCTCGACATCCTTCTGATGACAATCTATTCTCACCACTTCCAACTTCGGATGCTCCCTCAAATCCACCCTTTCCATGCGCTCCTCACCCTCAGAATTGTCGTACTTCTCACTCTCGTAAACCCACCGTCGATCACTGAACTTCCCCACTTTTATCTCCTCCTTGGCAAACTCACGCCACAGGTCATGCATGTTCACTTTCCATACTCCATACTCATCTGCACCGAAGGATTCTAGAAGCGATCTCCGTTTAAAATTTGCCAGCTGCATCCACACCAACACAACGACTTATCCTCATCGACATCCCACACGACCTCCATGCTCCATGCTACACTCAATAACCTAAAATTACATCGTATCTACCTGAGACAGGAGCATGACATACACAATCCACATGCTTAGAAATCCACTCGGAATCATACCTATTCTCACTCTATCCATCTCCAACTACCACAACTATACACACACGTCCAGTACAATCAAAAAGCATGCAAAGCACTCACCATATTCTTCACTCCATCACGGTCTTTACCATGCACCACGAACATCCATTCCAATGATGTGGAAGTTTGAACAACACCACTTGAACAATCTAACCACATATCAAGGGCAATATCTAGGAAAAGCAGCTTGTCAGCCTCCGGCATGGGGTCAAAACTGCTCCTCAGAATGGAAAACACAGGATGCTCCTTCTGTAGTGACAAATTGAAATCGCCTATCAATCGAACCACTGCATTATTATCATTGCCACCTCTTATCATATCTCCCACCTCCTTGCCCAACACATTCAATGCCAAAGGATGGTAATGCTCGTGGGCTGATGTCACGGAAAAGTAACATCTCTCCAAGCACGTCTTCACAAACTTCCAACCCAGATCATTTTGCTTCAGATCGGCACAATTCAAAAACAAGGACTTTGCCTCTTCAACCTCCAAATCTGGCATGACAAAACAGTTCTTCTTCACTACACCCAAATGTTTCAATTGGTCCCAAGAACGAGCTGTGACTAGCACCACGCTTCCATCTCCAAACTTTGCTCTGAGAAGAGATTTGGCTTGCTCTGCTGACTCGTCAGACACATTGTCCAGAGCCACAAATACCCTATTTCCGGAAAGGCGATACTTCAAAAAGCTATGACACTACATCCAGAAGAAATCAATGAGATAGTCAGTATATACTATATGTGAAGTGCAATCTCTTCGTTGTTTTCTGCAATTGAAGTTAAAGCCTAATCATAATTGTTATTGAAAAATCCTCCACAATCGTCCTCAACATGGATTCTATAGAACCATGTCGAATTCTTTTTACATATGCACACAATGACCTATGTATTGAAAATAAAAATCTAGTGAATATTGACAAGCTAAAATCCTACAACCTTCCTACATATGGAACTCTACCACCATGAACTAATAATCTATCAATGCAAACTCTCAAAAAATTACTTTCAGACTAACTCTAACTCAAACGTCAATCACATAGCTCATCCATATCTAAAAACTATCATAAGACCATAAACAAGAATCCAAGTACAATCTTCAAACTTACTCTAATCGAATGATTTCATAGCATGAAATCAACCAAAAAAACATGAAATACAAGTCAACACATTGTCAAATACCTCTAATCCAATATTCCTCCTAGACTAAAATCACATCTTCATCTAACTCCCTCTCTCGAGCTATCACTCCTGTAAAAGGATTTTCATGCATAGGTCATAGTTCTCACTCATGCGTATCATTAATGTGAACATTCATATACTGCTTACCTCTTCAACATCTAGCTTCTCAAACCTTTCAACCTCCAAGTCCGAAAGCTTCCTCAAAACCTTTTGTAGCAACTCCTCTTCTCTAGCGCTCCCAAATTCTACATGACACACTTTATCATGGTACTCACCAGAGAGCTCATTGCAAAGTATTTTGCATGCTGTGGTTTTCCCAACACCACCCGTCCCATATAGCCCCACCACATGCACCCCACCTTTCAAATCCATAGGTTTAACGCCTTTGTAAATCCTTTTACAAATCTCCTGCATTTCATAAAACACAACACTCTCACAACTTGGAAGCACTCCAAACAATCATCAATTCCAAAATCCACAACCACCAATGCAACATCAAACTACTCTATGCTGCACATTACATCCTCTACCTACTTTGAACAAAGCACATTCATCATGTAACTTTGTCTCACCTTAAACAAGCGTGTCTTCCCTTCCACACGTGCATCATCCCACCTAGTTTGTCGACGTACCACCATACAAACAGCTTCCACAATCTCCGCTCGCAACTGCCCATCAAGCATTTCATTTTTCTTCTCTAATCCAGTTGTTGCTCCAAAAATTCCCAAAGCATTCTTCCACTTCTCAACATCTATTCTCCCCTTACTATCCTCTTTCTCCCATTTTCTCCAATACTTTTCCATCCATTCCAATTGGACATTTGGATCCAGACACTCCTTGTGGGAAATGTCATAGAACACAGGAATGATTACTATTTTCGCATTGAGTTTCTCTGATTCTTCCACCATGGCTGCCAACTCCAACATTGGCCACTTACTCCTTGTGAAGAACTCCTTCGACAAAACCACAACCCCAACCTCGCATTGTCTTATGGCATCAAAGCTGAGGGGCGGAAACTTCTTTCCTACTGGTAAGCAGTCCCTCAACTTATCAAAGAATGGATATCGGTCACGTCTCATCAAATCATCACGGAGGTCAGCCACAAAGCTCCTCTGAGCCCCACTATGGCTTAAGAATATTTTGTGTTTTGCTTCTAAGACATTATCCCTGCATCCAATGAAAGCATTCCTCAGAGATATCAACACCTACCGAAAGTTGGCAAATTACCACCTACACAGATTCTTCAACAGTTTAAGGCAGTAAAGATTTGTGTTGTTGGAAATCACCAGTAAAATCCAGTGTCATCTCATATGCAACTACCGCCTAGTAGCAAACATTGCTAAGCACAGGGACAGTTCCAACTCAATCTTTGAACGAGATGAACTGGGTATTATCAAACAATCAATTTATCAACACATGTACCGAATTTCTGCACAAACTATATAGCGTGCTGGATGCAACCCCTGTCAGAAACTACAACGCTCTACTCCATGACAGAAAAGGACCCTCTTCTGTTGTTATGTCCGGTCGACATAACAACACAGGTAGAGAACACACAATCGATGGCTCAGACAAATGGAAAGCTGGACTGACCTCTCATTGTCTTCGCCTGTAAAGGAACCTAGAACATCCTTTGCGACGCCCACAGACGTGGATGCCCCACAATCCATCGCTAGCCTCTCATCATCATCATCATCTGCATCGTCTCCTTTGCCGACGGAATGCAACATCCTCGCAAGGTTAGATCGATCACCATCGTCGTCCACAAGTCCAGACACTGCGTTACCCATGGCGCCCACTTCGCTCAAACTTCTGCCGCTCTATGGCCAGGACAAGACGATGAGAAGCTGAGGGTTCTCCGCTTGAATGAGGGAGCACCCTTGCGTAGTCTACGAGGAACTGACCACAAACTCGACTCTCGTTACCTGGCAACGACACTGACTTGTCAAAATATGTGCTAAAAATTGAGATATTATCTGTTAGAGAGTTCTGTTGTAATATGAGCAAGGTGAAGTAGACCATACTAACCATTCTGGCAAAGATTATGACCGAAACCGAGATCCTGAGATGAATGCAAGCTCTAAGTCTCGATATATGGCTTTAAAAAAATTCTCGATTGTAGAATTTGGATTGCACTTGAGGCCGTCATTCAATCAAAGTGACACTCTCAACCTCTAGAAACACAAATGCTCCTAGTATACTAAACGGAACGGAATGTGTATGGGACCTTACAATCTCACGTTCATTTGGGACTCGTTTGTTCGTTTTCAGGAAACGAATTACCGTGACCAACATCGCCAATTCTTCTATCCGCTTTTCACTTCAACTGAGTAACCATCACCATATGATATCCACCGCCATCCCATCATACGTCGCCACTCCAGCGCAAGACCATATGCACAATACCTTTGCAGCAGATCAATTCCCACACGATAAATCAGTCCACAGAAATAAAACACCAACCAAGTGCCCGTAAAATCTGAAGATCGAGCACTAACAAACATCAAGCAATCGGTACGATTCGCCAACGCCACTGCCTGCAGGCGATGGCAGGAATCCAGACTACTCAGAGAAGACAGAGAGGAACTAGTCAAAGTCCTCTCCATCACTACTACCTCGAGGGTTAGTTTGTACTATCCGGCGCTGTCAAGACAAGAATCGCATCCCAAAGGGAAAGACTTGTACGCTTACGGAATTCACAGCTGCTCAGTCATCTCCACCACAAATCCAACTGTTTCACTCCCACCATCGAACTCCCTCCCACTCCTCCGCTCCACACGCAAAGCGAGCAACTCCCTAGCTCTACCCATTCCCAAATATACAAAATCACTTCAGTGAGCTCATACCCATACCCCGAAGATCAACAACACTCATTCCTCGTTCTCCACCACAAGAAACCTAGACCGTCAAAGACGCAGAACCTCTACCGACAAATTGCCGACCAAACCGCACCTCTTACACCACTTCCCGCTGCCCGCCTCTCGCAGCGCCGCTGTTGCTGGCGCCCACTAAACCTCCGGCCCCGCAGCCACGCAGCCGCGCAGCATCGGCCCCATCGTGCTGCGTCCCAGCTCCTTGGGTGTGCGTCTAAAAGCGAGAGGGAGCCACAGATGGACAGAACATAGAAGGCCTTGCGAACCCTCGTCACTAGCCAGCCCTCGCGACCGGCTGGGAGAAGATCTGGCCGTCGATCTGGCGTGGAGATCGACGGCTATCAATGGCTGCCAGAAGAAGATCCTGTCCTTTGGCTGGTAGGCCAAGTAGCCACCTGCGCCCGCAGGCGCTTAGGGTTGATGAATCAATTGTTTAATGGTCTCCCACCTTAATATGGGTTCACTCATTTCCTTTGGGTATATTGTGTATATCTTAGTGTTTGAAACCAAGGGCGAGGATCATCTCAAATGAGATCGACGGCGATGATTGGCCACAGCCATTCCTCGATTTCGAGGCTGGCTAGTGACGACGCAAGCCAGCCTCGAAATCGAGGACTGGCTAGGAGAAGATCTTGCCGTTTATGGCCAAGATCCAATCTCTGCAGTCCATCTCTGGTGGGGCCCAATGCATTACCCCAAATTTACTATCCTGAAATATTTAACTTGAAGTTCATTACCTAAAATTTATTACCTGAAATTTTGATGTGCTACAGTAGTGTTTGTACTGGAATTTTTTGTTTCATGAGCATTTTGGCCATTTTCTTGTTTTTTTTTTAAATATTTTTTCCCAAAAATGTATTCTCTTCTAGGCTTTATGATTAAAGAAGGTGAGAGACCCTTAAGAAACTAAGATTGACTTGGGGTTTGCCGAATATTTAGGTCATGGCCTCTCTACTCGGTCTCTTGGGCTTTCACACTACAAGGACCAAAACTTTACATGTTACATATTTTGATACTTTTTTCCAACATATAGTTCTTATACAATATATTTAATTTCACTAAATTACAAACTTTATGATCTTTTTTCTTTTCAATTATATTTAGGCTTAGAGCACATACTTAAAACCCCATTATTGCATCGACTTCATTGGAGCAGATATTTCAATGCAAACTTCTTGGTTCATTAACCCACTTTTTAACTAAATATCATGAATTCATAAATATCTCCAATATCCTTTAAATTAAAATTTAATTTGGAAACCTTTGCACTCAAAGTGGATTTTAAGTACATAAATAAGTAGTGGATTTGCAAACATTATGTTTTCAATGTGACTAATGTGACTAGCCTTCAAACTAGGAATTAGTCACATAAGGATCATTTGAGAGAAGCGATGGGAACTAGTGCGTGAGCTCCGTATTTCCTGGTGAGGGGAGGTGGGGGACTTAGCCTGTGAGATGCAAACTACGTGCAATAGGAGTTGGTTGGCCCTTTTGTGAGCCCTCGTAGTGTGCAGATCTGTGGTAGTTTCGTGAGATTTGAGATGCAAAGCAAATGTGTTGGATGGCTCAACACCAGATCTGAGAAGGGGAGTTGGAGGTTGTCTCAAGAAGGTGCAGATCTGTGCAAGTATAATCTGAAGCGGGGAACTTAGTGTTGGAGCTAGATCTGTAACCACTTAGATCACACAGAAAACGACTCATCTCAGATCTGGAGTACCGGGATCAGATCTGGAAACCTCTCCAACAAGTCTCTCCTTCCCCAACCCAGGATCTTGAATTTCAAGATCGAGCGAAGTCATCATCAAGTGCTGCTGCAATGCAGCTCCAAATCGTCATCTCAGGCTATACCTCACCCCCTCTTTTATTTCAAATTTCCGTTAGTAGAATTAGATCTCTTTTTTGTAGATTGTTGTAGTAAACACACACTAACATAGATTATCAGAAGTAACAAGTGTAACAGCAGCAACGCTAGCCTCAGGAGAAGTAGAACAACAACTTCAGAAGCGCAGAAGAGCACATCATGCAGCGGGACTGCCTTTAATCGAAACGGCGCAGCAACAAACCCTACACAGACGTGGAGTACACCTTGCAGAAGTAAAGATGCGCGCTGTCGAAACGGAGTAGTAGTAAACCTTACAGAGGCAAGGAGCACACCTCGAAACAGCAAAGCGGACCTCCATCAAAGCAAAGACAAATCAGGTGAGTTAGATCGCCTAAACCCTTGTTTTCCTTTCACCTCTCCTCACCTCTCCCTCCCTCCCACCATCCCCACTCTCCCTTCCCTCTCCCATCTATTACTCCCCTCCCTCCCTCTTCTCCCCCTCCGCCCCCTCCCATGCTTCTCCTCCACCACCGCGCAGTACATCGGCAACCACTCCCACAGCTCCCCACCCGCCCATAACACCTCCCAACCCACTCATAGATATTCACCCCATCTACATCACCCGAACCCACCCCACCGTAACCTCAGAGGAACCCCCTTCCTAACCTCCCGAGACGCATCATCTCCCCTCCCAGACTATAGATCTGCCCCCCCCAGCCCCCCCAGGACACGCCCCAGATTCTCTCCTTCGACAGAGCCTCCCAAAACCCACAACACTCTCTCACCTCACGACTCTTCCAACACTCACTTCACATAAACTACAGCTTCCCCTTCTCTCAGCCCCTCCCTCTACCAGCTCGAATCCCCTCTCCCTCCCGACCATCCCCAACCTGCTCCCAGATCTCTCACCCGACATCTCCCACCTCCCAACTATCCCCGAACTCAACTAATCCCACCCACAGTTCCTCACTCCCCCTACCCAACAGACACGCCAATTGTAGACCCCCACTCCCACTACCCTGCAGTCACAGCTTCCCCCCCTCCCAAACCTCCCAGATCAAACCTCGAAGAGATCTCCCCCCTCGACCCTCCCCGCACCTACTTTGCACTACTCACAGACCACTCCCTTTCCAAAATCCACCCTCCATCTCGCTCCCCCCCCCGACCCTCCCCGAATCCTGTACACAGACCTTTCCCTCCTATATACACACTGTGCAGCTCACTCCCCCCCCGACCCTCCCCGAACCCAGCCAATCTCACTCATAAATCCCCTCCCACCACATCCCCGAACTCTGCACACAGACTTCTCCATTCTTTGAACACACTCTGCAGTTCGCTTCCCCCCCCGACCCTCCTCGAACCCAGCCAACCTCACCCACGAATCCTCTCCTACCACATCCCCGAACCTTGTACACAGACCTCTCCCCTCTCTGAACACACTCCGTAGCTCACTCTCCCCCCGACCCTCCCCGAACCGAGCTAACCTCACTCACAGATCCTCTCCCACTACATCCCCTAGAAACTATCACATCCCCCGCCCCACACAAATACACACACTCCCATCCCCGGTAACCCACACCTACCCTCTCCCCCAGGAACCCAGCAGCCCAACACACACCCCCCTCCCCGTAAACCCCACCAAAAACCCCAGACACAATGTAAGATAGAACCCCCAGCAGTACAACACAAGACTCCCCCCGAAGCCCGAGCACACTCACACACTCCGAACGAGCACACACGACCAAACATGCACACACACCTGCACAAACGTTAGTAGACACCCACTGAGACTCGAACCTGTAAGAACACCCTCTGCAGCCTGTGCACAGAGTAGAGAAGTTGCAACCCGGCGCCCTGAAGAGCAGAGACCAACCAACCTAGCACCCCAGCGACCCACCCACCAACGGTCTCTCCAACGACCGCACTATTCCCCCTCCTTAGTCCGCGACCTCCCCAATCACGACCCCCCATCCCCTCTTGCGACCCTCCTGCGACCCCCCCCCCCTCCACCTACAACCTCCCTTAGCGACCTCCCTTCCCCCCTACCTCCCTCACAAACCCTACGACCTCCCTTACAAGCCCTGAGACCCCTCTCCCTTCTATAGCGACCTTCTCCCTCCACATGATAACCTTCCTACAAGCCAGCGGTGGTACACTTAGGCACATGGGCAGCATTAAAAGACTCCTTCACTTTAATGAGAAAGAGGACGAGGACACAATGGTGATTGAGAAGATTACAAAGCAAACCGAAGAAACCCCTACCTCAAGCAAGAAAATGAAGAATGTCATGGTAGGAGATAACTCACACCACATAACTCAACCGGTAAATGTGACCTTCAAGTTTTGGTTGGGGTACCCCACTATGGAGGCTCTCGCAATTGAAGAAGGACTCCAAGAACTTTATAGTGGAGAAACCGCCGAAGACATGATAACAAGAGGATTGAAGATAGAAGAGGCGGAGGAGGCAAGCCGGGCAAAGGTGGCATTTCCTCACATCCCACAACTATTATATCCAAGCGCACGAAACGGAGTGGAGGGACAACACTACAACATCACCCAACTCCCCTTCGATATCATCATCAACACATCCACAGGTTTGGCTCTAGATTTTCACGTTGCAATCCACTTTGAACCCCCTTCCTCCCAAATCATGCATGATGAAATCAAGATAATGGTTACAAAAAGACTAGAAGTAATGAACATAAAACTTGGTAATGATCTCATAGACCCTATCTCAATCCAATGCTTGAGTGTCAAAAACGCGGGAAGAAAGGGTGTATGGGCGGGGATAATTAAGCTACATTTGCTAAAACCCGAAATTGATGGTATCGTGATGCTTAAGGGGCTTAGGCTCTTCATTCTTAAACTAGATGGTCACAATGTCATTGGTAAAGTTTGTAAGAGTTACCAAAATATTGCTAGGCACTCTAACCTCTCTGTCAAGGTGAGGAGTGACAACTTGAAGGGCATTTCGGCCAACAATCTCTTCAAAGATGCCCTCTTTAATAGTTTTCGAAGGGGGCAAGAATTTGAGATTACCGGAGTCCAGAAGGGCATCGACGACACCCACGCGTTCATCATGACCACCACACCTCAACAAGCAAAGAAGATTCAACTACATCAAATCACCACACACCACGAGGTCATACAAGCTAAACACATTACCGGAGGGAAGATTTCACAAGAGACTAAGGCAAAGAAGGATGCCTTAACTCTAACCCTCTCTCCCCTCCCTATCCTTATGAGTGTGTGTGATACAAGTGATGCCATTCGTAAAATCATTGGTGATACTAACACTAGATCTATTTGGTTCCATAAGGAATGTGGAACTAGGCACAATGGGAGTGCTAACGTACATTGTACTAACCCAATTGTTTACAAGCAATTTGTGAACAAAACTTTTTCTCTGGGAGGGTACCTTGTAAAGTTTGCACCACAGCGAAGGAGTCTAGAAGGAACGGAACCCCCCTCCGAAGCACAAGTGAAGGCATTCGGGTTTGATGACGTTAACGCCGCCATGGTCAACACAGTGGAGACTTTCAAGATACAAGAACCTTCATCTAACATCACCAAACAAGACGTGTTGGAGATTGTGGAGACGGTTATGGAAGAAAGCAACAAGAGGATGAGGAAGGAGACACGAGAGTATGCCGATCAAAAACATGAAGAATTGAAGACTCAAATGATGAGCATCCAACAAGCTATGAGCGCCGCGCTTGCCTCAATGCAAGCCATTACGGGAAGTATGGCTACACCCATGATTGAAGACAAGCCGCCAAACTTGTAGACTTCAAAGATCGCAAAGAAACTACTGTTGACCATCTAATACACCAAATACTTACACCAAAGTCTAGTATAGACTACAGATACTATACTAAAACAGTCTATGTAGAAGGATACAATCATACACCCGTACATGGACCGTGTCACGGTCACCACGTTCATCAAGAATTCTAGGTCTCCAGGTGAAGCTTTGTCTTTCAAGGTCTCTCTCTCACGAAACCGTCGCACTATGTCAGAACAAGTGCTTCGAGGAATGCCTAAAAGTACTGAAATCTCTCTATATGAGTTCCCTCACTCATACATTTCAAGAATTGTTCTGCGATCATTCTCAGATCTTCTAGGAGCCATGGCTACTCTCCAAGGGCCTCTCCAAATCTTACAAAAAAAATTCACAACAAAAAGCTTTACAATGGATATGTAATGAGAAGATTATGGTGTGCACAACTTGTGAGCATAATAAGTCGTATGCACCTCTTCATGATCTTTGCATGTATAACCTCTACAAGTGTCAAATTCTAAAGGAGTCAATGTTAATAAGGTGCCATGTGGTGTGTTGACTAAAGCAATCCCAAAAAATATCTTACGAACTCATTAATTATGCTACAGTGGGCATATTTATGAGAGATGCCTCTCTGTCCGATTACTTGTGCTTGCCACTGTATGTCTGAGGAGCACACAAGTTTTATGCCCACAAATGTTGGGCGTATGGCCATGGATTTATAATGGTCATAGATATTGTTTTGTTCAATATACACTCAATTTTACTAAGTTGTTCTATTAAATAACTTTAGAGTGTAGAATTTTTTCAGATCTTTAACAAAGAAATCAAAATTATTATGATTTCGTAAAAGAGGAAACCTAATAACAATCATATAAATTAAAATAATAGATTAAAAAATCTAGGTTTTTGACAATGCCACATGGCATTGCATCGCTGATTTCCTTGTACTTTTCCTGTAAAGTACACATCGTATCCAATATACAGTACACTGTCACGTACCCATCCCATTTTCAGCCTATTTGCGTGTGTGTGTGAGATTAATATCCGACAACTGCAATGAATTTGATAACCGTTACACAACATCTTCACGACTATTTTACAATTGGGTCACAACTGTCATTATATGATAATAAAATCGTTGTGCAACCGCGGGACAACCGGGGGACAACTCAATTTCTATGATAATACAACTGCTGGTCAACTGCGGGACAAGTACGTCACTACTCATATAGCGTGGTGAACATTCAAATTAAAATTTCAAAATAAAATCTACTCCTATGAAATCATGACACTTGGCACAACTAGACCGCTCTGACAATCATGTATCAGAGAAAATTTAATGCAACATTGGAAATCGTGCAAAAGAAAAAGAAGGGCAGGGGGGTCGAGGTAGTGAAAGTTTTGAAGGGCAAAAGATGATTTTCGTGTGGATGGAAAGTTTGAAGTCGTAAAAATATGACTACATACAAATAACTGCGACACGACTACGAGATGACTCAAAGACAACTGAGCCTATTTTACGACTGCAGCAGTTGTATACAAGTTGTGCCATGTCAAATACAACTATTTTGCAGTTGTGAAGTGGCAGTCGTAAAAACACCAGATTCTACTAGTGTATGTGGATGTTCAACGAGGAACATCTCTATTTATGATCAAAACTTAACCTATGGCTCATCCTTGAAGTCAATAGCGAGTTGTTCAACTGATTGGTAACTTGATTGTCTTGTTTCTTTCAAGAGACTCTACTGTGTCCATCATCATCATCAAATTTCATAATACGGTATACTAGTGTGGTGTAAGACATAATAGAATAAGGGGCGGTTTACACTACGGACCAAGAACTCGTCCCATGACCCTCTAAAATCTGTGATTGGCTCCATCAACTCGTCCCGGGATGACTTGGGTTTACAGTACGAGGAAAATAGAAAAGTGACCAAAGGAGTTGAGGTCCTCAAAAGGTATAGAAATAGGCCTAATGGATAATGTTGGAGGGTCCCTCAGATTTTGTGGTGAGAGAGGCTAAAAGGGTTCTCTCATTGCTGAAACGAGGAGACCTTGGGCCTGAAATGTTGTTTTATTATTTTTAAATTCATTTTTAATTTTCAATTTCTAAGTTTTTAAAAATTTGTTTTTTGGTTGGGAGGGGGCCCAACGTTACTGTAGATACAATGGCGGCCACCCTTTTTGTCTTTTTGGCTTGTTTTATTTTCTTTGTTATTTTAGGCAATATTGCCCTTTTTAGGCATTCATTAAAAAAATCAGCATGCCCACTTTTTAGCACATGGTCATTCCTCTTGGTCCAAGTTTGGTTTACACTTAGTGAGAGGCCCAAGGGCTTTAAAAATGACATTTTTATGAAGTGTGACCATGGAAGTGTGATCATGGAATTAATCCATTTTCCTTGGTCACGGCTCTTGGTCTATAGTGTAAACCGCCCCTAAATATACGGAGAGAAACGCAACCCTCTTGTGTTTAATAAAAGGAACATACATCTGAGCTTTATGTTGTTTAGTGTATCCACACTACCATATGTTGAGGTCACTTTTGGCACCTACTTTGGAGAAATAATGATTTTTCCCTTGTGTAGAAGTTCAGTAATGATTTGTTTCATCTAGGTATTACATCGGTATCACCTACACCAATCTCTTGGATTTCTCATAATTTTTGGACTTTCTCCATTGAAAATTGATTATGTACAAAATTGACCCACACGTAGGGTATTTGATTTGTAATGATGTAAGTTTTTACTCTTGATGAATACTTTTACCAACTATGCTCATAACAAACACTCTCTTTTTTAGCAAAGTAGATAATTGTGTTGATAAAAATCTTTATCAGAAGTAAAAAAATCATAGCACTTCCATATCACAAAACATCACAATCAGTGCAATTTGGTAGCAACTGGCTGCCAATTGAACATTTACAGTTCGGTCTGTTGAAAAGAATGAAATCAACAATGTTACTCTCATGCTCAAATCCACTCAATGAGTCATACACAGTGTTTTGCCACAAGGATGCTTTCTGTATTCATGTAGGTAAATCAAGAGATACAAGAATGATGCATGAGATGTGCATATATGGTTAAGATGGCAACCCAACAGACTACTCACTGCATACTAAACACTTAACAACTTCTTGTAAATCAGTAACAGCTTCTTGATTCCAAATGGCAGTTTTCTACGTCATATATTTATCCAGCTAGATGTCGAGCTGGACAGGAGTGTTTATGGATCACTTTCAACACCCCCCTGCAGTCTGCATACTCATGTAGGCAGACTGTCACTGAGATCCACGTTTTGCGCTGTAGATGGCTGAAGTGGGAGCATGCCGATGGAGTCTCGAAGGAGCAAGAATCTGTCGGTGGGCAAAGCCTTGGTGAAAAGGTCTGCTAGCTGTGTCGATGTAGGGACGTATGAGACGTTGATGTCACCAAGCTTCTGGTGGTCTCGAATGAAATGGTACATGACATCTATGTGCTTAGTGCGTCAATGAAACTCAGGATTATGCACAAGACGAATTGCACTTTGGTTGTCGGAGAGAAGTGCAGTGGGCCGAGACTGAGGGAAACGCAGATTTGCCAAAAGTCTTCGTAACCATATCACGTCCTTGGTTGTCGAACTGGCTGCGATGTATTCAGCTTCTGTCGTTGAAGTTGCTACGCAACCCTGCTTACGACTGGCCCATGCTACTGGCGCACGGTTGATGAGGAGTAGTGTACCGGTTCTAGAACGTCTATCAGTGATGTCTCCAGCATAGTCGGCATCTGCGTATGCATCCAAAGAAATGCCCTTCATGCCACCATCATAACATATGGCGAGGTTGAGGGTGCCAGCTAAGTACCTAAAAATGCAATGAACTGCATGGTAATGAGGTCGTTGAGGATTTGAAGAATACTGTGCAACAATATTCACTGCAAAACTGATGTTAGGGCGGCTCAACGTCTGGGCAAACATAAGACTTCCAACTGCTCCTGAGTAGGAAAATGGAGGATGAATGACTGGATCAGGAGTTGAATCCAATTTGACGTTTGGATCAGCCGGTGTGGAAATCGGTGTGCAGGTAAGAGAGCCAGCATAAGTCATGATGATACGTTGCAGGTATATGTTCTGGTGAATAAAGATTAAGCGCCTCTACAGATCTTGGTAAATATGTAAGCCCACATATAAGTCTCCACTGGATCGGGTGATGGAAAAATATTCCTGCAGGTAGTGGAGCATCTGGTCCATGCGGTCAGTGGATGTACTGGCAGCTAAACCGTCGTCAACAAAAAGTGTCAACATAAGAGGTGGATCTCCTTTGGATATATACACACAAGGATCAGCCTCTGTTGCTTGAAACTCAAACTTCACCAGAAATTCATGGAAAGTCGTACTCCAAATACGTCCTGATTGCTTCAATCCATAAAGGCTACGCAAAAGAAGGCATATTAAAGTGACACCATCAGGGCTGGAAACCTCAAACCTAGGAGGCTGAACCATGAAGATTGTATAATCAATCAGCCCATTTAAATAAGCAGTTTGAACATCAAACTGAGTAAGATGCATGCCTTGTTGGGCTGCAATGGCAAGCATAGTCCTAATGGACTCATACTTAACTACAGGGCTGAAGGTTTGGTCATAATCGACACCCTTGGTCTGTGTGAAACCTTTCGCTACAAGACGTGCCTTGTACTTGGCGATGGTTCCATTTGAGTTTGTTTCCACACGATATATCCATTTGCATGAGATTGCTCTGCGTCCTCGAGGAAGGGGAACCAACTGCCAAGTTTTGGCTTTTTGTAATGCATCATATTCAGCATTCATAGCTGCAAGCCACTCTTTGGCTTCCGGGCTCTGCATGGCTGCATCATATGTTTGTGGGTCGGCAGGGACATGGACCTTTGAGGTGACAGCACCTGCAAAAGCGGTCGGGACGTAGAAGTCCTGGTAACGAGATGGTGCGTATCGAGCACGTACTGGTCGGGGAGATTTAGGGCGTTCATTTTCGGATTGGTGATGAGCTGCATGTTGAGGGGTGACCTCTCGGGTGTCGTCAACTTGGTGTTCGTGCTCAGAATTTGATCTTGATGAGCGGCAAATGTCACCAAGTGGTGCAGAATCGGTGGCTTCACTGGTGCCGGTGGTTCTCGCTTCCTGGCCAGCAAGGTTTCGTTGGGTGTCCAAGTAGTCGGTGCTTCTAGAGTTGAGAGTCGCAGGTTTACCATGTGTGGATGTGCTCGCTTCGAGAGAAAATAAAACTGAGTTGGCTTCTCTGGTGGCTTGCTGTGGAAAAGTGAACTTGTCAAAAATCACATCACGGCTAATGATGATGCGTTGCTTGCTCATGTCCCAGAGACGGTAGGCCTTGGACTCTTCACTGTATCCAACAAAAATCGCCTTTATGCTCTTTGGATCCAGCTTTCGCCTGTGCACTTTGGGGATATGTACAAACGCTAAGCTGCCAAAAACACGAAAATGGTCAACAGATGGCCGTCGTCCTGTCCACAATTCATGAGGAGTCTTGAAACCTCTTGTACGGGATCCAGTTCTGTTGAGAATATAAACTGCAGTCTTGACTACTTCACCCCAGAAACGTAACGGCAGATTTTTTGCGTGGAGCATGGTGCGGGCGCACTCCACAATGGTGCGGTTTTCTCGCTCAACTATGCCATTCTGCTCAGGACAGTGAGGGCTGGTGAGATCGCGGTGGATTCCCTTGGTTTTCAGATGAGTATTAAAGTCGTTGCTCAAGAATTCACCACCTTGATCGCTTCGCAGCCGCTGAATTTGAGTACCTACTTCTCTCTGTACAGTGAGCTCAAGAGCTTTGAAGCAACTGAGAACGTCAGATTTTTCTTTGATACAATAGAGGAAACGATATCCACTGCAATCGTCCTTAAATAATGCAAAGTAATTTGCTCCACCAATCGATTTGGTGCTCATAGAACAGACGTCAGCATGAAAAAATATGCCAGGGTCAGTAGCTTGAGGTGTCTCGCTGGCCTTTGGAAAAGGTTTTCTATGGTTCTTTCCCAAGGCGCATCCCTCACAGGGACTCTCAGGAGTAGTAAGAGTGGTTAATTCTAAACCACTTACGTGTGCATGTTTGTGCATGTGTAAAATAGCAGCAGCATTTACGTGGCCAAAGCGTTGGTGCCACAACTCCAAGCGTTTTTCTGAAGATACCTCCAGCGCTTTCGATGGCTGATCTTTGCAGGCTACGTTTGCCTGACTGCTTGGTATTACAACTGCAAGCTCAAGTTTATAGAGCCTATTGGCACGAACACCAGTGAGGACAACGCTACCTCGTCCTTCATGTGATGTGAGGTAGCAAGTCGACCGTGTGTAGGTTGTCACAAAGCCTTTATCTGCAGCTTTGCCTACTGAAAACAAATTCTTTTTTAAAGCTGGTACATACAGTACTTGATCAAGAACTCTAAGTTTCCATTTCTCGTTTACCAGGCAATTTACTTTGATTCGTCCGACGCCTCGCACCCACAACTTTCGATTATCAACCACCATTACTGGCCACCTTCCTTCAGCTACTTCGGAGAACAAGCTGAACCATCCTCTCTGATCCGTCATATGGTCTGTGGCTCCTCCATCAACATACCAAGCATTATCGGTGCCTCCATAATTTCCATCGTAAGTCATGAAAGCCATGTTGTTTTGATCGTCGCTGAGGGCGGCATTGGCTTCGCTTCTCACGTCGTTCTTGTCTGGGCTTCTCTTATTCTCAGGACACTGCCTGTCTCTCTCCCAATGACCTTTCTGTCCGCACTTGTTGCATCGGGTGGTTTTCTTCAGTTCACTGATTTGATTCTTCTTCTCCTCAGCTCGCTTCTTTCTCTCATCTGCATTCATAGGTCTCTGGTTGCTTCCAGCACCTTGGCCTTTGCTCGTAAAGAAAGCTTTTTCACCTTCAGCATCTGCTTCTCCCTGCGCACGATTTCGACTCTCTTCTGTGAGAAGTCGAAGAGTGAGGGATTCAATCGTCTGCATGTGACGGGGAACACTGTCCCATGCGGAAACCATGTGTCTGTATCCCGATGGCAGGGAACACATTATCTTGCTCATGACAGCCTGTTCAGAGATGCTTTCCCCAAGGTCATTCAGCTGATTTGCAAGTTCTTCAATCAAACTGATGTGATCCATCATCTCGGTACCGGGCTTCATACGTAGTTCATAGAACTTTTGTTGCAACAGTTGCACATTTTCAGCTGCGTTCAGCTCATAAACAGTGCATAAACGACGCCACATCTGGTGTGATGTCTTGCATGTTCGTAATCAGCGCATCAACTTGGGGTCCATTGCTGATAAAATCATGGATTGACAAGCGGCATCCTTGTCCTCCCATTCGCTAGGATCGTTGGCTTTCTCCTACATGAGTGACCCGTCTACAATGCCAAGCAATTTCCTGGCTCGAAACATGACGCCCATTTGAAACTTCCAAATGCCAAAATTATCACCTGAAAGCTTCTCGATGTGAGTAGTAAAGTTTGACAACTCTGGCTTTGCAATGTTTTGAGAACCATATGACGCAGGATTAGTGTTGTTTCCAGCTGTGTCGCTAGCAGTGCCGTGTGTGTCTACTATGACTTCATCCATGATGTCTAATTTCTTTTGATCAGCTAAGTTCTAAGTTTGACGTCTAGGTTGATGTCTAAGTTGACGTCAAAGTTTGAGCTTTTCTAGACTCTTCTTATGACAACGATCTCTGATCTACACAGCACATACAACTTGGACTATAATAGAGAAAAAGAAGACAATCAAAAAGTTGATCAGTTTGAATTTCCATTTTGCTGAAAATCTGCGATACTAAAGCGTGGTGGGCCCATAACCTGTTGAAAAGAATGAAATCAGCAATGTTACTCTCATGCTCAAATCCACTCAATGAGTCATACACAGTGTTTTGCCACAAGGATGCTTTCTGTATTCATGTAGGTAAATCAAGAGATACAAGAATGATGCATGAGATGTGCATATATAGTTGGGATGGCAACCCAACAGACTACTCACTGCATACTTAACACTTAACAACTTCTTGTAAATCAGTAACAGCTTCTTGATTCCAAATGGCAGTTTTCTACGTCATATATTTGTCGAGCTAGATGTCGAGCTGGACAGGAGTGTTTATGGATCACTTTCAACACGGTCTACATCTCAAACAGTATGACCAGCATGTGCGTCCAAACAAACCTCATGTGAATCGTTCATCTCCTCAAATTGAACCCTCACCAACAACTGGTCGTCGTACACATCAAATAGACAACTCTAGTGCCAGCTCATCTTAAACCAAGAAAACTTTTTAAAAGTAGCATGAAATAATTTTATGCTGAAGTGCATATGTCTCAAGATATCTTTACTATAAATTATGTAGCTGAATAGCAACTTCAACCAAAAAAATTCAATGTTAAAAACTCTAGAATATTATTATTCTACAAAGACAAAGGATTTAATCCCTGAAGAACCTAGGCATTTTCGAGGAATCTCTACTCCAGTGATTTAAAGCTGCCAAGATCTCTTTGAGAATGGAACCGTAGGATGATCTTCTTCTATACTTGTATGAGATGATGTGGTAAGAATTTTGTGAATTTTGACTGTACGGATTGAAAGATAACAACGGAGGAAATTGTATCCTTCGAGTACACAACCCCAAAATCTCAAAGCTGGTTACCTCCAAAGCGGTCATCAACTATGATCTATTGGATCTAAAAGTTGTTAAAGTTAATCTTGGCAGTTGTTAACCAATGGAGTAGAGATTCAATAAAACGCCTTGGTCCTTTAGGAGTTAGGTTTGGCTTTGAAATAGAATCAATGTTTGCATTGACTTCCTACCACAAACCGCCACCCCTCCACTACTCCAGCCATGTTTGTGTGGATTTTTTTTTAGATTCGTACTACAACATCGTCCGCGCTCTGTGTCCTTGCAAATTTGCTTTACACACATCCACAGTAATGTTGTGCCACTACACTAAAATTTATGTTTAGTGTAGTATACACTAAACGCGAACACATACACCAATTGCGAACGAGGCATTTAGTGTAGTGACAAAACCGTACACTAAATGCCAACTATTACACTATTTGTCAATTTTAGTAAATATTTCAAAATAGTTTTTTTCACTTGTGCTCATTTAGTGTATCAATAGTAGATGTACAAAAAAAGGTCCAGCAGTCGAGGGCTGTCAGAGTATCTTATCAGCAACTTTCAATCGGCCACAACTCATTCAATATTAATCCGAATTGGGCACATGAGGTGTTTTTTGGCATCTACAGAAAATTTAGATGCTTAAAAACACCTCATTTGCCCAATTTGGACAAGTTTTGAATGAGTTATGGTCATTTGAAAGTTGCACATGAAGAGAAGCATGGGCTGGAATGATTGGGGGGTTGATTGGGGTTTGAGTGAAGGTTACATTTATGACATTGGCAGCTAACACCAATTGTCAACTTCTTTACAAATAGTGTACTAGGGTAAGTACACTATTCGTACCACTACACTAAACATAAATTTTAGTGTAGTGTTTGTGCTGGAATTTTTTGTGTAATGAGCATTTTGGCCATTTTCTTGTTTTTTCTTGAATTTTTTATTCCCAGAAATGTATTCTCGTCTAGGCTTTATGATTGAAGAAGGTGAGAGACCCTTAATAAACTATGATTGACTTGGGGTTTGCCAAATATTTTGGTCATGGCCTCTCTACTCGGTCTCTTGGGCTTTCACACTACAAGGACCAAAACTCCACATGTTACTTACTTTGATATTTTTTTCCAACATATAGTTTTTATACAATATATTTAATGTCACTAAATTACAAACTTTATGATCTTCTTTCTTTTCAATTATATTTGGGCTTAGAGCACATACTTAAAACCCCATTTTTGCATCGACTTCATTGGAGCAGATATTTCAATGCAAACTTCTTGGTTCATTAACCCACTTTTTAACTAAATATCATGAATTCATAAATATCTCCAATATCTTTCAAATTAAAAACTAATTTGGAAACCTTTGCACTTAGAGTGGATTTTAAGTGCATAAATAAGTAGTGGATTTGCAGACATTATGTTATCAATTTGACTAATGTCACTATTCTTCAAACTAGGAATTAGTTACATTAGTCACACTATGTTTGGATAATCATATAAGTCATATCGGAAGAATAAGCTTTAAAAATCCATACCATCTTCGTACAATTTTTAACTATCAAACATGGACATGTACCACAATTTATTTTTTTCTACATAGAAGATGTAATTCAATTTTACATAGTATACATAAATATTGAACCTACCAAAATAAATATACATTCAATAATGAATGATGCAAATTCAATACCTATAATATCATGGTAGTAAAAACTACCATTATATAAATCTTTATTTTATATAATAAATATACAGAGTTGTTTATATATGCCTATTATATAAAACCTCCATATGAACCTATAATCTTGGTGCTATATTGTTAATGAATATTCAAATTTTTGAAAAACAACTCCAAATCTTGTTCACCTTCACATCCTTCTTCTTCTCGAGCAACACTATCACTACTTTTTGCAATCACACATTGGCAATTGTGACACTCAACGATTGTTCTCCCATCAAAGAATATATTGAGTCCTGAACGAACAGACACTTTATTCACGCCGGCATCCTTCGGAGACCGGCATTCTTCTTCTTTATATTGAGTCCTTCACAATCTGGACATTCTTCTCGACACAACCTTGGAAATTTCACCCTTGTACGCTTCTTTTGAACAAGTTGTCTTCGACGTAGAACTATAATTTCGCCACCCGGTCTTTCTAATTGTAGCACATGTTTTTCTATACCATGCAAGTCTTCATAATTCAATTTTCTTTTCCTCTTCTTGTGACTAGAATGTTCAAGTCTTGTACTTGTAATATGGGCAGTGAGATTATACCTTACCGACACAGTGGTGCACTCTGCACGATATTACCGCAAAACCGTTCTACTCCGGCATTGGATGTCGTCGATGATCCTTTCAACCAAGATCTACTCGTCTCTGCCTGGTGATCGCTTGCTTTGTTACTCACTATGTCGAATGAATCGTTCAGTGAGACTGACAATTACTTTCTTGTAGAACCTGTGACGAAAGTGGTGGCGAAAGATGAGTTGATTTTGCATGTCAAAGGGCCATTAATTTGGTGTCAATGGATGATCGATCCTTGAAGAGTTGGAGCTCTACTCTATTGATCCAGGTATCGAACCGAGCACAGACTAGAAAGAAATGGATGTGTCATTGAGGTGTCACTGACAAGAAAGGGGTATTAGATCAAGTGAATCAAATTCTTGAGTGATGTTGCATTCGCGAGAGTGATGTTGCATTCGCCAGCATCACTATGTCGTCTTGATGTGAAGGTAAGGCTCCAATCCAGCAAATTAATCTACGCTTCTTTGACGGATACTTCATAATAAGTAAACAGAATCGCTCTCTCGGTTGAAACATCAAGACCCTTGCACCTCTAAGATATCGTCAAAGACAATGTAAAGTGAGCATGGGCAGGAATGCCATGTACTGTACATTCAAGATGCTCATCACCTGAGTGTAATGCTTTCTTCGGTTGACAACGCGGTTAGGGGATAATCACGGGGAGATTGCACACGAGGCAAATTCTGATGAGATTGCCTGCAGCCAGCCCATGGCTAATCCACCTAACTTGGCTTCCATTTGGAGCCATTAGTTTCTTTACAACCACGTTCATCACGCAAATTAACAGGTTCTCTACGAGCTTAGCAGCTAGAAGGAAGAATTCTCAAGATGATCATGTCATGAATTACTTCGTTGGGGTTCTAAGAATTCCGCAACTTGCTTCGTCTTCGGCCGAGACTCAGGGTTAACTGCTATGCACGCCAGCGATACCTGTGATCTAACCGGCGATTAGCATCAATCTTTGCAGACACTGACCACGTGAGTAATACAACACAGAATGTGTGTTAAAATCTACCACATAGAGGAATGGGATGCAGAACTAGCAAATTACCTGCAAAGTCTTAATCATCTCGCTCTGTTGGATGTCGGCTACTTTCAGCAAGAATGGATCGAATATTTCAGAGAGAGCTTTCTTCTCCTGCAGAGCCATCCGCATCCACGACACAAGGTCTAGATCTCCACCAGCCAGCTGCTTGAAAGGGGACCGGCCTGTGATAAGTTCCAGCAACACCACACCGAACGAGTACACGTCGCTCTTCTGGGTGGGTTTCTTTGCATTTATTGCTTCTGGGGCTTGGTACACTCCCATCAGAAATGGCGTCACCATCGGTGCTCCTCTTGGACTATCCGACCTCCTCTCGAATTCTGCAAATCATGCCAGTGGAAGCTAATGTAAACACCTGCCTTGCACTCCAGCTCAGGAAAAAAATGAAGGATGCATTAATCTGTGCAAGACAATCTGAGGCTTTGCAGTAATTAGCTCGAGGAGAAGATGCTGACCAAGAAGGGTAACCGAAGTTGGAGATGTTCTGGTTCCAGTGTCACCTCTAGTGCTTCCAAACTCCGTGACAGGCGGTGGTTGCGCAAGTGCGATCAATCGTTGCAACCCAAAATCAGCAATTCGAGGTTCCGGGAGCGCATCCAGGAGAATGTTGGCGGGCTTGATGTCTCCATGAAAGTACTGTTTCCGAGGGTCACACTCATGGATGTGTGCGAGACCAAGGGCTACTCCTCGCGCAATTACCAGTCGCGCGTCCCATGTGAGAGGCCCCTTACATCCCTCTGACCTATTACCTGCAAACGCCAAATCAAACCAATCGACATGAAATTCTGGCTTCCACCCACACCACAAAGGCACTGATTGAAATGGAAACAGAACCCTAGCTTACCATGGAGAGCAGTTTCCAAGCTGCCATTGCAAAGGTAATCGTAAATCAGCAGCTTCTCATCGACCGTCCAGGAATACGAATGCAGGCAGACGACGTTTGGATGACGCACTTGGGCGATGGCTTTCACTTCCGCCTCGAACTCTTTGTGACGCTGCTCTCCTCCTGTTAACCCCAATCTGCGGACAGCGACAACGGTGCCTTCGTCCAACACCGCCCTGTACACAATCCCCACTCCGGTATTGCCTAGCACGTACGCGGAGGCGCGCAACAATCCCTCCAACGTGAAGGACAGCGCTCCCGACAGGGGCACCAAGTCTCCTTCATCGTCCTCCTCCTCACCTGACTTCGCCCCACTTGGAGCTTCTCGCCATGAGCAGACATGCCCTTCGGATGGCGTTGTCGGACCTCGACGAGGCCAAAATTTTCTTGGCCACAGCCAGCTTGCGCACGAAGAAGCACAAGACGAGAGAAGCCATGAGTAACCCAAGACATCCACAACCAACCGCTATGCCAATCACAGCACCCTTGGTCAAGCTCTTCTGAGCTCCTGCTGCAGTGGCATTGCTGACCGAGGAAGACGATGAAGGCGCACACTCAGTCCTCAGAGGTGAACCACAGAGCAAGGCATTGCCAAGGAAAGCTGTCGCCGCTAGGGAATGAAAATACGGGTCTGGCGGAAGCGCACCCGAGAGATTGTTGTTGCTGAAATCGATGAAAACGTGCCGGAGGTTGGCCAGAGACGGCGGTATCGAGCCAGACAAGTGGTTGTTCGAAAGATTGAGAGTTTCCTGTCAGATACGTACAGTGCACAAATGATTCGGTAAGCAACACTCGCCAACTGCACAGAAGACTACAACAACGGATCGAGCACTTGCAACCATCGCACCCCTAGACATCATTTCGTTGGGAATTTTAAATCTCTCGAACTATTGATGTCTGAAGTTGGTTTCTCGGACAGTGCGAGTTCGCGTGGAATTTTGCAAATGCGGCAGCGAATCGACCATACTCTAAGCCTCCTTGCTTCCAAGGTTTTCCGTCCTAGCCGTCTCGCACTCGTACATTCTCGGCACCACTCTGTATGTACTAATTCCAAAGGTCTCAGGGTCTAATGCAACTAAGGTCTGTCATCGCCAAGAAATGCAGCGACTGTACACGAACAGTTTCTCGTGGTAGAATTCGTGCCAAGGAGGATACGCGACGAGGATGAGTCAACAAGTCAAAACTTATCTCAACAAACCTTGCATCCCGGGTTGTGGGCAATATGCAAGATCAGTGTTCAGGTCCACGGCTCATCGTCCGCATAAGAATCTGCACCGACCGTCTCACGAGGCCCTGGTAGGTACATTCCCTCTGAGCGACTGCATTTTCTATCAATTCCGCTTCTTATCCCGGGAGATTACACCAGATCAAGGATTCAAGAGCGGGATGCGGGTAGATTGTTGTATGGGGAACCCACTTCGATCACCCGAAGGTGCTGGGATCACCCGGTGGTAGGGTGTAGGGTGTAGGGTGTAAGGCTTTTGGATGAAAACCGGTTAGGAATTCAAGGGGTGTAGGTTGTAGGGTCTAATATAAAGTCAAAAAGAAGAAGAAGAACGCCGGTTCTGGAAGGACCGGCGTGAATAAAGTGTCTAATCGCACCATCACTAAGACCATGCCCACCAGGCAAGGAATTAATAGCATGGAGCTACTTCCCTCTCTCGAGGATAGACACTAGGTAACAAGTAACCAAAAAAGGAGGAAAGGCACAATCAAATAAAGGGAGTGGGGAGAGGAGAAGAGGAAAGGAAGGTGAAGACAATGAAGGGGGGGTGAGGGAGGGGACTGAGCGGGCGGTGGGAGAGTTGGGGCATTTTATGGTGTGTCATGTGGATCGGGGAGGGTTTGGTTGTTTTCAATTTTTCGTTTATGTAATAAAATGGACATAGCATGTTGGATTGCGATGGTGTTAATATTATTGAAGGTATGTTTAATTGTGTTCATGGGTATTTTGAAGGTTTCTTCAAGGGTGTTCATGGGTGGGATATATGTTGTGGCACGGGCACCAGCCGTGATGACTATGAGGGGGTCGATTTTCCATCCAAGGTTTTTTATGTCATTGATGAGGGGTTGGTATTTGTTTATTTTGTTTTCTATTGTTTCCGGTGAAAATCTATGATTACAGTATGTGAATTCAATGAATTGAATGGTATAGTTTGAGTTTATGTGGGTGGGTGCCGGGTCATTGTATGGTAGACCTTTAACGCAAAGTATGTCAGGTTTAAATCTAGCATTACAGTGGCATCTTTGGGTTGTACATGTACACGGGAGTAGCCAAGGTGGGACCGTATTTTCTTGTGGGTTGTTATTGAAAGTACCGGCATTCATGAGTATGTAACATCGGGATTTGTTATGTGAGGTAATTAGTTTTCGGATTTCCCATACTGCTTTGTTGTGTCTTTTAACAATGAGAGAGTGTATGTGGTGGTTTTGGCATTTTAGTAGGACATGTAGCCATGTGTCGGGGTCTGTAGAGGTACATATAGGGCATGTTATGGATGGGAAGCGTTCCATTCCAAAGAAGAGTTGTTTACGGGCATTCCCCATATATTGGCCAGTGCGAAATTTGATAAGGCATGTAATTTGTGAATCGGTAATGTTGGTATTTTTCCAGAAATTTGTAGATAGTTCATTATCTATATTATTGTTGCCAGTCCATTTTTTAATGTTGGGAAAGTTTTCTGAGATTGTGTCAATGTCATTGTATGTATCTTGTTTTTTGAGATATTTTCCTAAAAATCGGACCGGGCCTTTGTCCGGGGTGTCATCTTTGGAGGGCCAATCCTCTTTTTGGAAGTAGTATGGGGTGGCATGTGCATGCTCATGTGGGTCTATGGCATTTTTATGTGATTTTTCTCTTCCTTCTTTGGCTAGTGTATCAGCTTGTTCATTTCCTTCAATATTAGCGTGGGCTCTAACTTTATGAAGTGTGGTAGGTTGTGTTCGATGTTGAAGCATTTGTACCATGGATATGAGTGTTATTTTGTCGGGGTGGCTATTGTGGAGAGTGGGGTGAGTTATTTGGGATTGTATATGCCGTATCCAGCTTTTTCTCTATGCCAATGTCCGGGGCTGCTTTCTACCGGTTCTTTGAAGGATCCGTCCGTGTAGTAACTATGTATGGGGTCATACTTTGGTTGAGTATTTATGTGGTAATTAGAGAGGGGGGGAGTTGTTATGGAGTAGTTTAGTGTGTTGTTATTGTATTCTAGTTTAGACCATTTTTTACTACGGTTTACTAGTGTTTGAGGGGGTGTGGGCGAGGCAATTTTTGTGTGTATCCGGTTTATGTTTAGAGATTTGGCTATGGATGTGAGCGTGGCTAGTTGTTCTATGGTACCCATTGTTTTGTTCTGGTGGTGGACACATAGTATTTGTAGAGTGGCTGGTTCAAGCCTAGGCTTTTTTTGTTCGGTTGGAATAGTGGGTTCTTCATATGTTATTGAGTCCGCTTCGAATAGTGCTATAATGTGTGAGTCCGGGAAAGGACCTAAGTGTGGGTTAAAGTTTTGGTACCATTTTTTGTCTAGTGTTATGATGAGGGTAGCGGTATGGTTTGGGTCATGTTTAGCTGCTAGGCGGGCCCAATATAATGCTTGTTGTGTTTCTTCTTCATTATGAGGGTGAGCTATGCCATTGCCTATCCATTTGTAGTCAAAGGCTTTTCCTAGTGATCCGAATATTTTGTCTCTTTCAAAGGAGGAGTAAAATTTGTTAAGTACGATGGGACATGTAACAGGGGAGGAGAAGTATGAGTGTTGGATGTTGAATGTTGAAATTAATGATTTTAGTATCGGTGTTGGTAATGTGTATTGTGTAAGTTTAAGAGGGTTATTTTTTGGTATTTTGTATTTATATCTTTGGTATAACCAGATGATTTCGGTTTCAAATGGTTGGGTTTTAGGTTCAATGTTTGTAGGGTTTTGTAGTTTAGTGTTGTATTGGTTCCATAACCATGTGAGCCTATTTATGGGGATGGTGAAGAGGTGTCGTCCATCTTCTTCGTATAGGTGTACTTGGTCTTTGTCAATTTTAATTGTGTTGGATGAGGTAAGAATGTCTTTTTCGGGGTTACATTCCATTGTATGAATTTTTAGTAGGGGGATTATTATGGGTGGGGTGACGGACCTTGTGTCTTGGGGTTGATTTTGTGGGTGGTGGGCTTGTATAATTTTGGAGTAGAATTTATGTTGAGTTCTTTGATAATATTGTGTCAATTTATTGATGTTGTGTGTAATTGTATTTTGATTGTGTCTTGGGAAGAGGTTTCTTTGGGGGAGCCATTTGTTGAAGATGTTGTTATTGTAGTCCCATTGGCATAAGTATCTCGTGTATTTGTTTTCAATTTGGTTGCTATCTATTTTTTCTTTATGTTCGTGGTGTATGATTCTGTCTATGGGGTATGTGGTGGGATTTTTGAGGATGTAGTTTGGGGGGCGGGGGTAGCGTAGGTGGGGGTGAAGGGGATGTGTCGGTGGTGGGGGGGTATTTCTTGGGATGATGTCATTGTTTATAGTGATGAATGGGTTTTTAAGTGTGTGGGAGTATGTGTGTGTGTTGTTGTTATTGGATTAGGGGGGGTATATTGGGTGGCAAAAGAGTTGTCGTGCTATTTTGAGGGCACTTTTGATTAGTTTTGATGGGTTGAAGAAGTGGGTTTTAAACTCTTCATTGTTCATGACGTGTGTTCCATTAGGTAGGGAGATTTGTTTTAGGTCGTATATGTTTTTTGATAGGAATTTTTGTAGTAGCTTTTGAGATAGTTGTGTATTGAGTGTATTGTGGTTTTGTGCTTCGAGAGTCCAAGCTTTTTCAAGTGTTGTTGGTTCTATAAGAAAGTTAGAGAGGTTACTTTTTAGGTGGACTTTTGCTACATGTTTTAGCAAGAAGAAGGTTCGTGTTATTGGTGATCTTGTGCAATTCGTCTTTTTTATTCTAGGTATGTTTTCGGCCAACCCATATTGGGCGAGGATGTGGTGTGTTAGACCCTTATATATTGTTCCAAGTCTACCATTGTCATTTAAAGCATTTTGTAGTTGTTCTCCTATGCATCTAAGGTATGCATTTTTTAGCGAAAAAGTGTCTAGTCCAAAGAGGTTATGCGGCAATTGGGTTATTATGTTAGACATACATCTTGGCATGCCGCATAAGGTTTTTTGTGTGGCTATTATTTTTTGGTCCAATTTTTTGATGGCAGGCATTGAGTATGGTACCGCGTAGAAGCTCTATGCCACTCCCGGTCTTAACACTGTATCAATCATTTTTATTTTTTGTTTCATAGTGGCCGGGCAAGCTATTAGTTCTTTACATTGTTTAATTAGTTTTTTGGTAGTGGCATGGATTTGGGTTTTCCATTTTAGGGAGGGGAGTAGATTTATTCCCAAATATGTGTAAGGTTCATTTTGGTGTAGTACTGGTATTGGTTGGTTTCGGTAATTAATGTAAGAGGTTTGTATAAGGGCTTTGAATGTGGTAGGATTTGTTTTTGATTTGTTTGGGCATCCAGTGACGGCACATTTGGGGACACCTACATCCATGCCTGTCCATTTGCAGAACCTGTCTATTTTGTTAAGCTGTATTTTTATAGCTTTAATTTTGTTGGTTATGGCCGCAAGGTCGTCCGCGTATGCCGTGGAGTTGATGGTAGTTTGTGATGTCCCAAACGTGTATCCATTGTTGCCTCTATCTAGCCATCTAAGTAGTGGTTCTAGGAATATGATGAATAGGTATGGGCTTAGAGTATCTCCTTGTATTGTTCCCCTTTGTATAGCTATGGGTTTTGTCTTTCCGAAGTGTTCTCCTATATAGGAGGTTGAGGATGCGGAGTAACTATTTCCCACAAGTGTGCTGGCGTCTTTGGGATATCCAAGGTCCGTCATTATGGCTAAGAGTCTAGCGTGGTCAATGGAGCCAAAGGCATTTTTAAAGTCTGTATACAGTATGAGTATGTCTTGGTTTGTGAATCGTGCGTCTTCTAATGCGACTATTATTGTTTAGATTTGTCTAGCGGTGCTTCTTTCTGCGCGGAACCCTTCTTGGCTATCATGCAGTATTTTATGTTTTTCGCCATATGATGATAGTATTGATGTAAATGTGCTCGTAAATAGTTTATAGATGGTATTGGCTAATGCAATGGGTCTATGGTTCGGTAGCATGGATGGGTCTCCTTTTTTGTATAGTAGGATTGTTGCGCTTGTTTTCCATGAGGCAGAGATTTGTTTTTGTTTATAACAGTGAGAGAAGAAGAGGTTTAGTAGTTTGTGGAATCTTGGGGGCATATTTTTTAATATAGAGTTCGATATGCGGTCTGGTCCGGGGGCCTTGTTATTCCCAAGGTTACGTAGGCAAGTATCATATGTAGCTTGATTGAAGTATGTATGCAGTGGGGTTTCTGGGTCTCCTCTCTTCTCTAATATGAATCCATCTAGGTCGTGCCATGGGTATTGTCTTACTGCACATGTGCATGTAATGTGGTGGTCCGGTTGATAGTTGCATGTATTTACTGTGGGTGTGTTATTTTTTGTTTGTTGGTTAAATATTTCGTTTGCAATATCTTCTGGGCTAGTTAGTATGTTGTTATATTGGTCGGTGATGCAGTCTAATGGTGGGGACTCCATATTTTTTAATATTCTCCTATTTATTTTCTTGGGGCTAGTTTCATATATTTGTCTATATTTGGAGATGGCTTTTCTAATGTTTTCTTGGGTATGTCTGGTGGTGATTTTCCGGGCTTGTATGTTGGCATTTTTTGCAATTAGTGCTATGTTATTTGTCCATGTGTCATGAGGTAGGTGTATGGGGGGTGGGTTGGGGATTTGTGTATGTTGAAGATTTTGGAGTTCGTTGAGGATAGGGTGGTTTCACCATAGGGGGTTGTTATTTACGATTCTTATGGTTTTCCGTATAGTGTGATAGATGTTTAGATGTTGTTTCCATATTTTAGATAATTTGCGAGGTAAATATCCACCTTGTTGTGATGTTCGATTTGTCATTCGTGGTATGGGTTGGGCTTTGCAGGTTTGTTCAATTGTATTGGATATATTGTTAATGAGTGTGTCTAGAGTGTGTGACAAGCTTCTTGCCATTGCGTCTGGGAAAGGTGGTTATTAGCTTCTAATTCATTTATTAGGGAGTTAATGTGTAGGGAGTTTTCCTCGAAGAATTTTGTGTTGAATAGTTTTATGTTGTTTTGTGGGATGGGGTACGTTTATTAGTGAGTATACGTATTTGGTCATTGTTTGTGTTGGTTGGTGTCCGGTTTATGAATGTGTTGTCTGGGATGTGGAGTTGTATAGGTGAGTGGTCGGAGTTCAGATGAATGTTGTTATTTGTAGTGGAAGTAAATGTGGTATGGTTGTTTGCACGGACGTAGAATCCATCAATTAGACTCCAGTTTCTGTAGTTGTATCCCCCTTGTCTAGAGTATGTAGTGTTTGTGGGGATATACTTAAAGTTTAGGTTTTCCGTAAATTATTTCCATAGTAGGTCTATTATTTGTGGTGGTGTGTGTTGGTTTCCGTTTTGTGTACCTATGAGGGCAACGTCTCTATTAAAGTCGCCACATAGGATGTGGTTATGGTTGGGGTTATTGGTAATATGGGTGGTGATGTTAGTTTTGATGTCTTTGGTGTGTTTGATGTCTTCGGGGTGCGATGGCATGTATATATGGTGGATTAGCCATGACTGTAGTGGGTGATTGGAGATTTCCATAATTTGTAGGTATGGGGATATGTTGATCGGGGTGGGAATTTTCTTGACATTGCCTGGAAAGGCGTAGTTTTTGTGTATGAGGGTGAAGAGGCCCCCTCGGCCCGGTGTATATGGTCTTCTTTGTTGTATGCGTCTTGTTAGGGCATGTGTGTTGTTGAATATAAGTTTGTAGTCGGGGAATAGCCTTTATATGTATTTTGTGGATTTTGTGGCGGATATTTTTGTTTCTTGTATGACTATGAGTGCCGATGGTGTGTTAGTGTGTGTAATTATGTTTTGTAGATTGGGGAGTGCAGTATTTAGGGATGAGGCATTCCATGTTATTATGCTTGTGTTGTTGTTGTTGTTCGTATGTGGGTTATGGTTTTGTGATGGGATGTGGTTCGGTGGTGGGGGTGGATGGGTGTATTCCGGGAGGGGGTTTAGACATTTTAGTGCCTAATTTATGATAGTATTAGGGAGGTAGGGGAATTTTTGTTTTAACGTGTCATTTGTTGGGGGTGTATTTTGGTTGTGTATAAAGTCATATAGTTCTTTGTTTATTGTTGTGTCATGGTTTATGATGTTTGAATTAGTTTTAGGAAATGTTGTGTAGGGGTGCAGAGTACTAATGTGTCTTTCGGGTGGATTTTGTAGGCTATGTAGAGTGTGTAGGAGTGTATTGGTTCAGTGGGTTATGTTTTGATTTTGTGTGGTTAGGAGTTGATTGCAGAGGTCTATGCAGGGATGTATAGTGATGACTAGGGCATATAAAATGTGGGATGGGGGGTATTCATCATGTTGGTTTATATGTATAGCAATGTGTGGGTATGTGTTATTATGTTGTTGATGTGATATGTGTGTGGTTTTAAGAAGAGGGGCAAATTTTTGGGCGATGTGTTCGTATTCGGGTTGTAGTTTTATGGTGTTTGGTATAAAATATGTTTTGGCATTCTTTTTGTGTAAAGCGGGGTGTCTTTTTAGTATGTTCGGCATGGGTCTTGGATTAGTCTCTATGTCTTCCCCAATTAATATTAGTATTTTATAGTAGATGGGTTTCTTGTTTTGTTTTGGAGTTTATATTTTTTGTATGTAACTGTGGTATTTTATTTTGTGCTTTTTTGGAGGTATGTCTATGTCTTTGTATGTGCTTGTGTATATGTATGTATTTTGTTGATGATGTGTGGGTGTCTTTGTGTGTGTGTATGTATTTGTATTTGGTTTTATATTAGTGTTCATTTTTATGTTTTTCTTATATGCCTTGGTATTTGTTTTGGTATTTGTATCAATATATTTGTTAGTATGCAAGGTAGTAGTCGAATTAGAATATGTATCATTATTTGTGTTGTTTTTTATTTTATCCTTGTATTGGGAATTGTAAATGATGTGTCTTCTTTCTTTTGGGTGAGTTTCCCATGATATGGTTTTTTCTGGTTTATGGTTTTGTTTTAGTTTGTTGTTTTGTATGTTATTTTTGTTACTTGTTTTGTTGATTGTTTGTGTATTTACATTGACATTAATGTGTAGATATTGATTTATGTTTTTGCATCTTTTTTTGTATGTGGTGGGTATTGTGTTTATGTGTGTATGAATGTTGTAGGTAGTATTTTTATTTGTGTGTGTGTATGTATTTGTATGCGTGTTTTGAGGGTTTGTATTTGTATGTATTTTGGTAGTTGTATTGGTATATGTATTTGAGTATATGTATTTGTGTTTACTTTTGTATAGAATGGTGTATTTGTAATGAGTATATATTCTAATACAGTATTTATACGCCCCATGCACGGGTGTATGATTGTATCCTTCTACATAGAATGTTTTAGTATAGTATCTGTAGTCTATACTAGACTTTGGTGTAAGTATTTGGTGTATTAGATGGTCAACAGTAGTTTCTTTGCGATCTTTGAAGTCTACAAGTTTGGCGGCTTGTCTTCAATCATGGGTGTAGCCATACTTCCCGTGATGGCTTGCATTGAGGCAAGCGCGGCGCTCATAGCTTGTTGGATGCTCATCATTTGAGTCTTCAATTCTTCATGTTTTTGATCGGCATACTCTCGTGTCTCTTTCCTCATCCTCTTGTTGCTTTCTTCCATAACCGTCTCCACAATCTCCAACACGTCTTGTTTGGTGATGTTAGATGAAGGTTCTTGTATCTTGAAAGTCTCCACTGTGTTGACCATGGCGGCGTTAACGTCATCAAACCCGAATGCCTTCACTTGTGCTTCGGAGGGGGGTTCCGTTCCTTCTAGACTCCTTCGCTGTGGTGCAAACTTTACAAGGTACCCTCCCAGAGAAAAAGTTTTGTTCACAAATTGCTTGTAAACAATTGGGTTAGTACAATGTACGTTAGCACTCCCATTGTGCCTAGTTCCACATTCCTTATGGAACCAAATAGATCTAGTGTTAGTATCACCAATGATTTTACGAATGGCATCACTTGTATCACACACACTCATAAGGATAGGGAGGGGAGAGAGGGTTAGAGTTAAGGCATCCTTCTTTGCCTTAGTCTCTTGTGAAATCTTCCCTCCGGTAATGTGTTTAGCTTGTATGACCTCGTGGTGTGTGGTGATTTGATGTAGTTGAATCTTCTTTGCTTGTTGAGGTGTGGTGGTCATGATGAACGCGTGGGTGTCGTCGATGCCCTTCTGGACTCCGGTAATCTCAAATTCTTGCCCCCTTCGAAAACTATTAAAGAGGGCATCTTTGAAGAGATTGTTGGCCGAAATGCCCTTCAAGTTGTCACTCCTCACCTTGACAGAGAGGTTAGAGTGCCTAGCAATATTTTGGTAACTCTTACAAACTTTACCAATGACATTGTGACCATCTAGTTTAAGAATGAAGAGCCTAAGCCCCTTAAGCATCACGATACCATCAATTTCGGGTTTTAGCAAATGTAGCTTAATTATCCCCGCCCATACACCCTTTCTTCCCGCGTTTTTGACACTCAAGCATTGGATTGAGATAGGGTCTATGAGATCATTACCAAGTTTTATGTTCATTACTTCTAGTCTTTTTGTAACCATTATCTTGATTTCATCATGCATGATTTGGGAGGAAGGGGGTTCAAAGTGGATTGCAACGTGAAAATCTAGAGCCAAACCTGTGGATGTGTTGATGATGATATCGAAGGGGAGTTGGGTGATGTTGTAGTGTTGTCCCTCCACTCCGTTTCGTGCGCTTGGATATAATAGTTGTGGGATGTGAGGAAATGCCACCTTTGCCCGGCTTGCCTCCTCCGCCTCTTCTATCTTCAATCCTCTTGTTATCATGTCTTCGGCGGTTTCTCCACTATAAAGTTCTTGGAGTCCTTCTTCAATTGCGAGAGCCTCCATAGTGGGGTACCCCAACCAAAACTTGAAGGTCACATTTACCGGTTGAGTTATGTGGTGTGAGTTATCTCCTACCATGACATTCTTCATTTTCTTGCTTGAGGTAGGGGTTTCTTCGGTTTGCTTTGTAATCTTCTCAATCACCATTGTGTCCTCGTCCTCTTTCTCATTAAAGTGAAGGAGTCTTTTAATGCTGCCCATGTGCCTAAGTGTACCACCGCTGGCTTGTAGGAAGGTTATCATGTGGAGGGAGAAGGTCGCTATAGAAGGGAGAGGGGTCTCAGGGCTTGTAAGGGAGGTCGTAGGGTTTGTGAGGGAGGTAGGGGGGAAGGGAGGTCGCTAAGGGAGGTTGTAGGTGGAGGGGGGGGGGGTCGCAGGAGGGTCGCAAGAGGGGATGGGGGGTCGTGATTGGGGAGGTCGCGGACTAAGGAGGGGGAATAGTGCGGTCGTTGGAGAGACCGTTGGTGGGTGGGTCGCTGGGGTGCTAGGTTGGTTGGTCTCTGCTCTTCAGGGCGCCGGGTTGCAACTTCTCTACTCTGTGCACAGGCTGCAGAGGGTGTTCTTACAGGTTCGAGTCTCAGTGGGTGTCTACTAACGTTTGTGCAGGTGTGTGTGCATGTTTGGTCGTGTGTGCTCGTTCGGAGTGTGTGAGTGTGCTCGGGCTTCGGGGGGAGTCTTGTGTTGTACTGCTGGGGGTTCTATCTTACATTGTGTCTGGGGTTTTTGGTGGGGTTTACGGGGAGGGGGGTGTGTGTTGGGCTGCTGGGTTCCTGGGGGAGAGGGTAGGTGTGGGTTACCGGGGATGGGAGTGTGTGTATTTGTGTGGGGCGGGGGATGTGATAGTTTCTAGGGGATGTAGTGGGAGAGGATCTGTGAGTGAGGTTAGCTCGGTTCGGGGAGGGTCGGGGGGAGAGTGAGCTACGGAGTGTGTTCAGAGAGGGGAGAGGTCTGTGTACAAGGTTCGGGGATGTGGTAGGAGAGGATTCGTGGGTGAGGTTGGCTGGGTTCGAGGAGGGTCGGGGGGGGAAGCGAACTGCAGAGTGTGTTCAAAGAATGGAGAAGTCTGTGTGCAGAGTTCGGGGATGTGGTGGGAGGGGATTTATGAGTGAGATTGGCTGGGTTCGGGGAGGGTCGGGGGGGGAGTGAGCTGCACAGTGTGTATATAGGAGGGAAAGGTCTGTGTACAGGATTCGGGGAGGGTCGGGGGGGGGAGCGAGATGGAGGGTGGATTTTGGAAAGGGAGTGGTCTGTGAGTAGTGCAAAGTAGGTGCGGGGAGGGTCGAGGGGGGAGATCTCTTCGAGGTTTGATCTGGGAGGTTTGGGAGGGGGGGAAGCTGTGACTGCAGGGTAGTGGGAGTGGGGGTCTACAATTGGCGTGTCTGTTGGGTAGGGGGAGTGAGGAACTGTGGGTGGGATTAGTTGAGTTCGGGGATAGTTGGGAGGTGGGAGATGTCGGGTGAGAGATCTGGGAGCAGGTTGGGGATGGTCGGGAGGGAGAGGGGATTCGAGCTGGTAGAGGGAGGGGCTGAGAGAAGGGGAAGCTGTAGTTTATGTGAAGTGAGTGTTGGAAGAGTCGTGAGGTGAGAGAGTGTTGTGGGTTTTGGGAGGCTCTGTCGAAGGAGAGAATCTGGGGCGTGTCCTGGGGGGGCTGGGGGGGGCAGATCTATAGTCTGGGAGGGGAGATGATGCGTCTCGGGAGGTTAGGAAGGGGGTTCCTCTGAGGTTACGGTGGGGTGGGTTCGGGTGATGTAGATGGGGTGAATATCTATGAGTGGGTTGGGAGGTGTTATGGGCGGGTGGGGAGCTGTGGGAGTGGTTGCCGATGTACTGCGCGGTGGTGGAGGAGAAGCATGGGAGGGGGCGGAGGGGGAGAAGAGGGAGGGAGGGGAGTAATAGATGGGAGAGGGAAGGGAGAGTGGGGATGGTGGGAGGGAGGGAGAGGTGAGGAGAGGTGAAAGGAAAACAAGGGTTTAGGCGATCTAA
Source organism: Bryoerythrophyllum caledonicum (assembly GCA_963971425.1). NCBI lineage: Eukaryota > Viridiplantae > Streptophyta > Bryopsida > Pottiales > Pottiaceae > Bryoerythrophyllum > Bryoerythrophyllum caledonicum. The sequence goes on along the minus strand of OZ020522.1, from coordinate 10,571,704 downwards.
CTCACCTGATTTGTCTTTGCTTTGATGGAGGTCCGCTTTGCTGTTTCGAGGTGTGCTCCTTGCCTCTGTAAGGTTTACTACTACTCCGTTTCGACAGCGCGCATCTTTACTTCTGCAAGGTGTACTCCACGTCTGTGTAGGGTTTGTTGCTGCGCCGTTTCGATTAAAGGCAGTCCCGCTGCATGATGTGCTCTTCTGCGCTTCTGAAGTTGTTGTTCTACTTCTCCTGAGGCTAGCGTTGCTGCTGTTACACTTGTTACTTCTGATAATCTATGTTAGTGTGTGTTTACTACAACAATCTACAAAAAAGAGATCTAATTCTACTAACGGAAATTTGAAATAAAAGAGGGGGTGAGGTATAGCCTGAGATGACGATTTGGAGCTGCATTGCAGCAGCACTTGATGATGACTTCGCTCGATCTTGAAATTCAAGATCCTGGGTTGGGGAAGGAGAGACTTGTTGGAGAGGTTTCCAGATCTGATCCCGGTACTCCAGATCTGAGATGAGTCGTTTTCTGTGTGATCTAAGTGGTTACAGATCTAGCTCCAACACTAAGTTCCCCGCTTCAGATTATACTTGCACAGATCTGCACCTTCTTGAGACAACCTCCAACTCCCCTTCTCAGATCTGGTGTTGAGCCATCCAACACATTTGCTTTGCATCTCAAATCTCACCAAACTACCACAGATCTGCACACTACGAGGGCTCACAAAAGGGCCAACCAACTCCTATTGCACGTAGTTTGCATCTCACAGGCTAAGTCCCCCACCTCCCCTCACCAGGAAATACGGAGCTCACGCACTAGTTCCCATCGCTTCTCTCAAATGATCCTTATGTGACTAATTCCTAGTTTGAAGGCTAGTCACATTAGTCACATTGAAAACATAATGTTTGCAAATCCACTACTTATTTATGTACTTAAAATCCACTTTGAGTGCAAAGGTTTCCAAATTAAATTTTAATTTAAAGGATATTGGAGATATTTATGAATTCATGATATTTAGTTAAAAAGTGGGTTAATGAACCAAGAAGTTTGCATTGAAATATCTGCTCCAATGAAGTCGATGCAATAATGGGGTTTTAAGTATGTGCTCTAAGCCTAAATATAATTGAAAAGAAAAAAGATCATAAAGTTTGTAATTTAGTGAAATTAAATATATTGTATAAGAACTATATGTTGGAAAAAAGTATCAAAATATGTAACATGTAAAGTTTTGGTCCTTGTAGTGTGAAAGCCCAAGAGACCGAGTAGAGAGGCCATGACCTAAATATTCGGCAAACCCCAAGTCAATCTTAGTTTCTTAAGGGTCTCTCACCTTCTTTAATCATAAAGCCTAGAAGAGAATACATTTTTGGGAAAAAATATTTAAAAAAAAAACAAGAAAATGGCCAAAATGCTCATGAAACAAAAAATTCCAGTACAAACACTACTGTAGCACATCAAAATTTCAGGTAATAAATTTTAGGTAATGAACTTCAAGTTAAATATTTCAGGATAGTAAATTTGGGGTAATGCATTGGGCCCCACCAGAGATGGACTGCAGAGATTGGATCTTGGCCATAAACGGCAAGATCTTCTCCTAGCCAGTCCTCGATTTCGAGGCTGGCTGGCGTCGTCACTAGCCAGCCTCGAAATCGAGGAATGGCTGTGGCCAATCATCGCCGTCGATCTCATTTGAGATGATCCTCGCCCTTGGTTTCAAACACTAAGATATACACAATATACCCAAAGGAAATGAGTGAACCCATATTAAGGTGGGAGACCATTAAACAATTGATTCATCAACCCTAAGCGCCTGCGGGCGCAGGTGGCTACTTGGCCTACCAGCCAAAGGACAGGATCTTCTTCTGGCAGCCATTGATAGCCGTCGATCTCCACGCCAGATCGACGGCCAGATCTTCTCCCAGCCGGTCGCGAGGGCTGGCTAGTGACGAGGGTTCGCAAGGCCTTCTATGTTCTGTCCATCTGTGGCTCCCTCTCGCTTTTAGACGCACACCCAAGGAGCTGGGACGCAGCACGATGGGGCCGATGCTGCGCGGCTGCGTGGCTGCGGGGCCGGAGGTTTAGTGGGCGCCAGCAACAGCGGCGCTGCGAGAGGCGGGCAGCGGGAAGTGGTGTAAGAGGTGCGGTTTGGTCGGCAATTTGTCGGTAGAGGTTCTGCGTCTTTGACGGTCTAGGTTTCTTGTGGTGGAGAACGAGGAATGAGTGTTGTTGATCTTCGGGGTATGGGTATGAGCTCACTGAAGTGATTTTGTATATTTGGGAATGGGTAGAGCTAGGGAGTTGCTCGCTTTGCGTGTGGAGCGGAGGAGTGGGAGGGAGTTCGATGGTGGGAGTGAAACAGTTGGATTTGTGGTGGAGATGACTGAGCAGCTGTGAATTCCGTAAGCGTACAAGTCTTTCCCTTTGGGATGCGATTCTTGTCTTGACAGCGCCGGATAGTACAAACTAACCCTCGAGGTAGTAGTGATGGAGAGGACTTTGACTAGTTCCTCTCTGTCTTCTCTGAGTAGTCTGGATTCCTGCCATCGCCTGCAGGCAGTGGCGTTGGCGAATCGTACCGATTGCTTGATGTTTGTTAGTGCTCGATCTTCAGATTTTACGGGCACTTGGTTGGTGTTTTATTTCTGTGGACTGATTTATCGTGTGGGAATTGATCTGCTGCAAAGGTATTGTGCATATGGTCTTGCGCTGGAGTGGCGACGTATGATGGGATGGCGGTGGATATCATATGGTGATGGTTACTCAGTTGAAGTGAAAAGCGGATAGAAGAATTGGCGATGTTGGTCACGGTAATTCGTTTCCTGAAAACGAACAAACGAGTCCCAAATGAACGTGAGATTGTAAGGTCCCATACACATTCCGTTCCGTTTAGTATACTAGGAGCATTTGTGTTTCTAGAGGTTGAGAGTGTCACTTTGATTGAATGACGGCCTCAAGTGCAATCCAAATTCTACAATCGAGAATTTTTTTAAAGCCATATATCGAGACTTAGAGCTTGCATTCATCTCAGGATCTCGGTTTCGGTCATAATCTTTGCCAGAATGGTTAGTATGGTCTACTTCACCTTGCTCATATTACAACAGAACTCTCTAACAGATAATATCTCAATTTTTAGCACATATTTTGACAAGTCAGTGTCGTTGCCAGGTAACGAGAGTCGAGTTTGTGGTCAGTTCCTCGTAGACTACGCAAGGGTGCTCCCTCATTCAAGCGGAGAACCCTCAGCTTCTCATCGTCTTGTCCTGGCCATAGAGCGGCAGAAGTTTGAGCGAAGTGGGCGCCATGGGTAACGCAGTGTCTGGACTTGTGGACGACGATGGTGATCGATCTAACCTTGCGAGGATGTTGCATTCCGTCGGCAAAGGAGACGATGCAGATGATGATGATGATGAGAGGCTAGCGATGGATTGTGGGGCATCCACGTCTGTGGGCGTCGCAAAGGATGTTCTAGGTTCCTTTACAGGCGAAGACAATGAGAGGTCAGTCCAGCTTTCCATTTGTCTGAGCCATCGATTGTGTGTTCTCTACCTGTGTTGTTATGTCGACCGGACATAACAACAGAAGAGGGTCCTTTTCTGTCATGGAGTAGAGCGTTGTAGTTTCTGACAGGGGTTGCATCCAGCACGCTATATAGTTTGTGCAGAAATTCGGTACATGTGTTGATAAATTGATTGTTTGATAATACCCAGTTCATCTCGTTCAAAGATTGAGTTGGAACTGTCCCTGTGCTTAGCAATGTTTGCTACTAGGCGGTAGTTGCATATGAGATGACACTGGATTTTACTGGTGATTTCCAACAACACAAATCTTTACTGCCTTAAACTGTTGAAGAATCTGTGTAGGTGGTAATTTGCCAACTTTCGGTAGGTGTTGATATCTCTGAGGAATGCTTTCATTGGATGCAGGGATAATGTCTTAGAAGCAAAACACAAAATATTCTTAAGCCATAGTGGGGCTCAGAGGAGCTTTGTGGCTGACCTCCGTGATGATTTGATGAGACGTGACCGATATCCATTCTTTGATAAGTTGAGGGACTGCTTACCAGTAGGAAAGAAGTTTCCGCCCCTCAGCTTTGATGCCATAAGACAATGCGAGGTTGGGGTTGTGGTTTTGTCGAAGGAGTTCTTCACAAGGAGTAAGTGGCCAATGTTGGAGTTGGCAGCCATGGTGGAAGAATCAGAGAAACTCAATGCGAAAATAGTAATCATTCCTGTGTTCTATGACATTTCCCACAAGGAGTGTCTGGATCCAAATGTCCAATTGGAATGGATGGAAAAGTATTGGAGAAAATGGGAGAAAGAGGATAGTAAGGGGAGAATAGATGTTGAGAAGTGGAAGAATGCTTTGGGAATTTTTGGAGCAACAACTGGATTAGAGAAGAAAAATGAAATGCTTGATGGGCAGTTGCGAGCGGAGATTGTGGAAGCTGTTTGTATGGTGGTACGTCGACAAACTAGGTGGGATGATGCACGTGTGGAAGGGAAGACACGCTTGTTTAAGGTGAGACAAAGTTACATGATGAATGTGCTTTGTTCAAAGTAGGTAGAGGATGTAATGTGCAGCATAGAGTAGTTTGATGTTGCATTGGTGGTTGTGGATTTTGGAATTGATGATTGTTTGGAGTGCTTCCAAGTTGTGAGAGTGTTGTGTTTTATGAAATGCAGGAGATTTGTAAAAGGATTTACAAAGGCGTTAAACCTATGGATTTGAAAGGTGGGGTGCATGTGGTGGGGCTATATGGGACGGGTGGTGTTGGGAAAACCACAGCATGCAAAATACTTTGCAATGAGCTCTCTGGTGAGTACCATGATAAAGTGTGTCATGTAGAATTTGGGAGCGCTAGAGAAGAGGAGTTGCTACAAAAGGTTTTGAGGAAGCTTTCGGACTTGGAGGTTGAAAGGTTTGAGAAGCTAGATGTTGAAGAGGTAAGCAGTATATGAATGTTCACATTAATGATACGCATGAGTGAGAACTATGACCTATGCATGAAAATCCTTTTACAGGAGTGATAGCTCGAGAGAGGGAGTTAGATGAAGATGTGATTTTAGTCTAGGAGGAATATTGGATTAGAGGTATTTGACAATGTGTTGACTTGTATTTCATGTTTTTTTGGTTGATTTCATGCTATGAAATCATTCGATTAGAGTAAGTTTGAAGATTGTACTTGGATTCTTGTTTATGGTCTTATGATAGTTTTTAGATATGGATGAGCTATGTGATTGACGTTTGAGTTAGAGTTAGTCTGAAAGTAATTTTTTGAGAGTTTGCATTGATAGATTATTAGTTCATGGTGGTAGAGTTCCATATGTAGGAAGGTTGTAGGATTTTAGCTTGTCAATATTCACTAGATTTTTATTTTCAATACATAGGTCATTGTGTGCATATGTAAAAAGAATTCGACATGGTTCTATAGAATCCATGTTGAGGACGATTGTGGAGGATTTTTCAATAACAATTATGATTAGGCTTTAACTTCAATTGCAGAAAACAACGAAGAGATTGCACTTCACATATAGTATATACTGACTATCTCATTGATTTCTTCTGGATGTAGTGTCATAGCTTTTTGAAGTATCGCCTTTCCGGAAATAGGGTATTTGTGGCTCTGGACAATGTGTCTGACGAGTCAGCAGAGCAAGCCAAATCTCTTCTCAGAGCAAAGTTTGGAGATGGAAGCGTGGTGCTAGTCACAGCTCGTTCTTGGGACCAATTGAAACATTTGGGTGTAGTGAAGAAGAACTGTTTTGTCATGCCAGATTTGGAGGTTGAAGAGGCAAAGTCCTTGTTTTTGAATTGTGCCGATCTGAAGCAAAATGATCTGGGTTGGAAGTTTGTGAAGACGTGCTTGGAGAGATGTTACTTTTCCGTGACATCAGCCCACGAGCATTACCATCCTTTGGCATTGAATGTGTTGGGCAAGGAGGTGGGAGATATGATAAGAGGTGGCAATGATAATAATGCAGTGGTTCGATTGATAGGCGATTTCAATTTGTCACTACAGAAGGAGCATCCTGTGTTTTCCATTCTGAGGAGCAGTTTTGACCCCATGCCGGAGGCTGACAAGCTGCTTTTCCTAGATATTGCCCTTGATATGTGGTTAGATTGTTCAAGTGGTGTTGTTCAAACTTCCACATCATTGGAATGGATGTTCGTGGTGCATGGTAAAGACCGTGATGGAGTGAAGAATATGGTGAGTGCTTTGCATGCTTTTTGATTGTACTGGACGTGTGTGTATAGTTGTGGTAGTTGGAGATGGATAGAGTGAGAATAGGTATGATTCCGAGTGGATTTCTAAGCATGTGGATTGTGTATGTCATGCTCCTGTCTCAGGTAGATACGATGTAATTTTAGGTTATTGAGTGTAGCATGGAGCATGGAGGTCGTGTGGGATGTCGATGAGGATAAGTCGTTGTGTTGGTGTGGATGCAGCTGGCAAATTTTAAACGGAGATCGCTTCTAGAATCCTTCGGTGCAGATGAGTATGGAGTATGGAAAGTGAACATGCATGACCTGTGGCGTGAGTTTGCCAAGGAGGAGATAAAAGTGGGGAAGTTCAGTGATCGACGGTGGGTTTACGAGAGTGAGAAGTACGACAATTCTGAGGGTGAGGAGCGCATGGAAAGGGTGGATTTGAGGGAGCATCCGAAGTTGGAAGTGGTGAGAATAGATTGTCATCAGAAGGATGTCGAGGCAGTGGATGTGCAAGGACTGAAGCATCTCAAGAGCATGAATATTCAAATTTCTTTTGGCGTTGCAAAGCAAGTAATTGGACTGGGTACTCTTGAGAGGCTTACTTATCTAGTGCTAAGGAATGCGGCCTCTTCTGAATGTATTGCCGAGCTCGGGTTGTTGACAAACCTGCAATACGTGGATTTGAGTCATTTCCGAGGTGACAGACTACCTGACATGAGCAAGTTGACCAGCTTACAATACCTTCAATTATATAGGGCTCGGTCCTTGCAATGCATCAATGTGCAGAATCTCCCAAAGTTGGTGTACCTGTGTATTGATGGCTGCGATGCTTTGCGGAGCGTGGACATCTCTGGATGCAGGTCGATGACATCATTAATTGGTATTGGAGACGAGCTGTGTCATTTGGAGGAACTGAACATATCTTTTTGCCCCTTGATTCCATCTGTGGAAGGACTAAAGTTTTTGGTAAACTTGCGAAAATTGAACATCAGTGGATGCAGCTCGATAGAGAATTTGGACGAGCTGAGTTATTTGAAAGGTGTGGAGGAGCTGAGAGGCAGGGATTGCGAGAGGCTTGTTATAGTGCCTGAATGCAGTCTACCAAATCTGCGGGTGCTGGATATTGAGTCTCAGAAAGTACCCACTGGCTTTAGGATACCTTGAACGCTCGATGATGGCCAAGGGGTTCTGGAAGGTGCTGAACCAAGATGGAATGAAGACTCGCTTTCATCTGAATTTGGATTCGCCCCAGATTATCTTCCATACTAGATTACATGAAGTGTATTTCCTTGGTCAGGAATCAAATACCTGTAGAGCAGAGGTCCAGGTCTAGCTGCATTTTGTATTCTGCATCGTTGTGTTGTACCTTGAAGGCTTGAGACAAATGAGCTTTGAGCAGCAATGACAATACTTTTGCTGGCAACGGACAACTTTTATTTTATGGAATCGATTCTAACTGGGAGCCACGATTTTGGATATTTTATTGTTCGGCTGATCTGTGCGAAGTGAGTGGGTTGGGTACTCTAGTGAAGCGAGAGGTTTGCTGGTGGTAAAGGTGCGAGTGCCGGATATTGAGCTTCTGTAGCTACCCGTAGAATCTCCATTATGAGTGCAAGTCTATAAGTGATCCCTATGACCAACCAGCACCATTTCGTTATTAATAGTATCTATTTGTATAATTATAAATTACAAGGTCAAATGTATAATTTTAAAAACAATGATATAGTGAAAATATATTTCTATTGAAAATAGTATACAGAAGATAAAACGAGTTTATTATAAACAATATAAGTAAGAAATATGATTTTTTAAGTTACTAACTGAATTAAATGTGCTTTTATTAGATTAAAGGAACCAAAATCAACACCACAGGAAATATTAGAAAGCGGGTGAAAAAGGCAAATATGGAGTATTCATGGATTGAAGAAAGAGTAAAGATCAACAACGAAAGAAGTGAAATTAGAATTGTGGAAAGGACAAGAGAACCATTTTTATTTATTGGTGACATTATGGACAAATGAATCATCAACAACGACACAAAATAATAATTAAGGCTCCACAAAAATACTGTGAGCACTATGGATAAGGACTCAAAGGATATTGTTTTGTTGTGAAATTCACCCCATTTCAATCGATGGTTGAAAAGGAGTATGATGAATTTCAAAACATTGCAACAAGCCTATTCAAAAGGACAACTATCATTGCCCCAATAAAAGGTAGATATATTAATTTACATTCATTTTGAATATTAGTATTATTCCAATTATTAAATCCAAATTTATATTACAGTTTATAGAGAATGGTGCATTGCAAGTGTGTTATTGAGATATGTATGCATTGGATGGGAGAAGGGCTATGATAAGGGATATTGTTATGGTGTGTATGTATCAAGAAAAGAGAATGAATCGTTCTAATATCATTTTGTTTCTGCAAACTCTTGTAGGTATTTACCAACAACGATTTTGTGCTTCTGCACCAAAATGTTTTGAGCACACAATGCAAGAATCAATGAGTGTTGGTATTGCAAGTCTGGATCAATTAGAATCGTGTAACCTTAATCAAGTTGGAAAGACTTTTGTTGGTATGATGTCAAATATTTTCCGCCATTGTATTCATGTTGATAACGATTACCAAACATATAAACTCTGCTAGCTCTTGTGCACTTGATCCCTACAGTTTTGGAGAGTTGACATGCCCCATGGCTTATGTGGACTAGTAACCTAGCAATCAACACCTCCCTTTTCCTCACCAATCACAGAACTAATTCTCACCTCATTAGTCTCATCCATGTTGTGCATCCTAGTAGTGGTTGAATTTAGGCTGTGGAAGACATGGATAAAGACTGCAGAGGCAACATATAACAAAGAACCATGTAAAAATTGCATTGTACAACATTCCACATGTGTGACCCTTGCTTCTGTCCAATGCATTGCATGTAATACAACCTTGTACACTATAGCACATTGTCGTACCACGGATTTTCAAAAAAAATTAGTTAGTTAAGTAGGAGGGTTAAAATTGAGCAAAATAGTTGAGCCCAAGATTTAATACTAAGCAAGTAACTAGTCTTTAGTTTGATTAGGTTAAAAAAATAAGGGAGTACTTTAAAAATCCTTAAGAGGAATAAGTACGGGCTTAGTACCGAGCCAAGGCCCCAATCCTAGGATCCGACTGGGTAGGATGAACTCGGATACCACCGGGTTTGAGCTCGGATACCGCGGAGCATCAGCTCGTATGCAAACGGGAAGGAGCTTGGGACTTTACTGACCGGGAACTAGGAACTAACTATGCAACAAGAGGTGAGGTATCCGAAGGCTCAGCTCGGATGACCCCTCACAGTGAGAGCCCGGAAGGCAAAAAGCAAGGTACCAAAGTCTTAGCTTGAAAGACCCCGGCGGCGACGGCCCGGAAAGCCAGGGTAAGGTACTCGGAGCTCCACATGAAGGCCAACCCATAAAAGCGAGAGCAATGGAACGCAAGTCAACTTGGACGGCGAGGTCAAGGTAGGCACCCCAAAATCCAACTTGATGCCGCAAGCTCGGACCTACTCGGGGAGGAAGCAGCTTGCACCCGCTCGGATGAAGGAAGGACCACCTGCTCGGGCGGAGAGGAGGAGCGGCATGTCCGGGAAAGGAAGCGACTTCGAGCCGGGAAGAAGCAGCGAGGTGAGGGAGTGACCCCAAGCCGAGATCCAACAAGCTTGCTCGGAAGGAACAGCTCGGACTTGCTCGGAGAGAGAGCCACTGGTACAAAGGAGGGACTACTTGCTCGGACAGATAGGATGAGCAGCCGGTCGGGGAAAGGAAGCGACTCCGAGCCAGGGAGGAAGCAGCTCGGACCCGCTCAAACGAAGGAGGAACGGTCTGGTAAGGGGAGAGTCACTTGTTCGGACGAAGGAAGAACCGCCTTCTTGGAGGAAGAGAGCCACTTGCTCGGAGAGAGAGGAGGAATCGCTTGCTCGAACGAAGGGGATGAGCGGCACGTCCGGGAAAGGAAGCGACCCCGAGCCAGGAAGAAGTAGCGAGGTGAGGGAGTGACCCCAAGCCGAGATCCAGCAAGCATGCTCGGAAGGAGCTGCTCGGACCTGCTCGGAGAGGGAGCCGCCGGTTCGGAGAGGGAACCATTTGCTCGGACGGGAGAAGGACGAGCCTGCTCGGCCGAGAGAAGGAGCAACCTGCTTGGAGGAGGGAGGAAGCCGGTTTTAACAAAGAGGGGTGATCTTGGCAGCTAAGCACACAGCCGAAGCAAAGAAGGGACGAGGTAGGCAAGCCTCCACCTCGAGATGAGTTTAAACCACACTTCCTCCATGACAAAGGATAACTCACCACTCCTTCCCAAAGACCCTTTGGAACTCACCGAACTCAAAGAGGATCTTTTGACGATGGGTTGCCTCCTTCTCCTTGATTTTTGTTGGGGTTTTTTGTAGAATCCACCGTGTAGGAGTTGCGGCAAGATCCGTTACCAGAACCAGAAGGAGACAGCATTCGGGCGTGCCCGGATCGATGGACCATGGAAAGATGGCAAGTGGTGTATGGCTTTCCACGGCAAGGGGCGGGTTGGACAAGTCTGAAGAAGGAGGAGTATGCTAAGGGACGGTTAGGCACCAAGGACGCCAAGAATGGCTATGCATTGCAGGATTGCCTGGACCTCCGAGCCAAACGGGTCTTCTCATTTCTTGTACCAATCTTACACCCTGAGAAACCCACCCGAGTCACGGTCACACTTGCTAACACCTTGTATGGTTCCTACCTTGGGGAGAAGACGGTGAACTGGGCCACTATTGTGAAGGATGTGGTGTTCAGGTTGACAAAGGGCATCAACGCACCAAGCGCTCATCCATCTGCCCCTTCTAGATTCACCTCTATCACCACTTTAAAGAGACTACCCTGGAGGAGGCCATGGCATACGGAACTCACCTCATGATGAAGAAGTTTGAGGGGACGGAGTCAGAGCCTGAGCCAGGATTGGAAGGAGGGAGCAGCTCATCACAGTCCGAGGAGGAAGCGCTACCACCTCCCAAGCGCTAGAGGCTGAGGCAGGGAGGACCACTCTCTACCCAGACCCGAGGTGCAGTCTGTGCCGCAGCCACCGGACGAGCTCAACTTGGAGGTAAGACTTACCGGGCCTCAAAGTTGCTAGAGGCTCTTCAGGTGTATGTGGACGATGTGGATAGGACTCTAGGGCAGGTGAGTAGCTTGGTAGGCAATCCCCCTTGTGATGGACTCGTGGCCGCGGTCAAGGAGAAGATTGGAGGAGCTGCGGACCTCTGCATTATGGAGCAGAAGGTCAACTGGCTCACTTTGGATATGACGAAGATGAAGAGCCAGGCATTGGAGGTGGAGAAGAGTTGCAAGGAAGCTCTTCTCCAAGCCAATGCCTTGGCGTCGGCGTTACAGCAGGTGAAGGAGGCATTGCACTACCCGGCGGATGCGGTGATGAAGGCCAAGATGTTTGATGCCAAGTTGGAGAGGGATGGCCACATTTCAAGCAAGAGAGTGATTGCCTTGAAGATGGAGCAGACCGTCAAGGTGGAGGTGGCTTATGCTAACATGAGGACGTTGGTAGGCAACCTCACCCACATCTTACCCAAGGTTGGAGAGGATTCCGACAGCTCGGGCAAGGATACAGGTTCTGGCTCAGATGACAGAAATGGACTCGGAGGGGCAGGGCCTAGGGGACCAAGACCTTTTGGTGGAGAAGGACGTGGTTGATCATGATAGCCCGGACCTTCCATCACGGGCTCCACCTTTGGGAATTGCTGCTTGTCGTTCCTCCTTGGAGATCACCACGCAGATGCAGAGCGGTTGGAAGGAGAGCACGGGTGTCACGAGGGAGCCTTCACCCAAGACCTTTTCCCACCCACTTCCACTTGGAGACGCCGCTCACGCCACCCTGACTGTGGCTCCTCTATAGAGTATGTCTTATTTTGGGAAGACCACGAGTGAGAGCTCCGCTTACTTGCGCCTTCCAGTGCGGACTGAGGACAAGTACGAACACTCATCCGGACAGGAAATCTTCATTGGGACTCCAAGCCAGGTATTGGCCTTTCCAGTCCGGCTCGAGCTTCACCTGATCGCTACTTTCGTGCTACTCACTTTGGGCAGCCCGGATGCCTCCTTGACTTCAAGGGAGACCTTACCTTGGTCATCCGTGGTCGGACCGGCTTCCTCTTTGTCTGCAAATTTGTTATCTCCTCTTACAACTCTTGCAAAGGCTGCGTCCAAGCCAACCTCGGGCCGAAGCGCCAGGAAGCGGAAGAGGAAGGAAGAGAAGAGAAGACTTGAGAAGTTGGCCCGAAAGTAGGCTTGGAATCTTGTGTTCGTAGGTCACTATTCATTCTCGGACTAGACCTCGGTTTGAACTTGGATTTGACTTGGTTTTGCCTTGGGATTTGTGTAGATGCTTTTTGACTTGGCGCGTTAAGTTGGTGGGACGGCAGTAGCCACCGTCAAGGATAGTTAATGCCGTCGTTTTTAGTTAGAAGGCATCATTTGCTTTTGGCGTTTGTGTATGTTTGCAGCAGTATAAGTAGGGAGCCTCTTGGAACCTCTCTGGACTGCTTGATGTATGTATTTGCTTTCAGTTTAATTTCGAACCTACGCTCTCAAAGCCTTTCATGGTTGGGGAGCTCGGATTCTGTACATGACTGTGAGTACCATTTCAAGTAGTCCGCTCCTTTGTTCGTTCTAACCTTCTTGTTGTTGTTTTATTGCTCCATCATTTAGAGTAGTTAGATAGGGTGGGAATAACATGTGAGACAACGGGAGGGTTAGAGAGGCGTGAATCTGAAATTGAATGTTTGTTGTTGTTTCCTTGTGCCATCACATAGAACTAGTTAAGGTAGGATGGGAATAACAGGTGAGACAGTAAATGTTTAAAGGAAGAAGAAGGGGGAGTGATGGGTGAGGAAGGAGTCTTGGTGCGCCTTGTGTGACCTATAGTAGTAATCAAAATGATTAGTTTAGTAAATATTGTTTAAGTAACATATTTATATTGGTTTGTTTAGAATGGTTTATTTGAAATTACTTTTTTACATGTTTTATGTAAGAAATGGAGTTTTTTCATGGGCATTTGAATTTACAAGAACCTGATGTTTAATGATGGTGAACTGTAAGAAACAACATCGTTTCAACATTCATGGAACGTAGAATTTTGTAAAAGTCTTAGATTGTAGGAATGGATTTGATCTTGGTGTGTATTGTAAATCAATCTACAATTATATCAAATTCAAATTTTTCAATTTGAGTGTCAAACCATTAGTAGTAGTCAATTGAGTGTCATTAGAATCATCCCCGAGTTTCTAATCATGGCAAAGTAGGAAATTTGAATTTTTACAAACGGCATGTACTAGTAAATTGGTAAGTTGTAGTGAAACACTAATTTGATTGCATGAATTATATGATGATAGAATTTTTAAATTAGTACAATACAAATTGTGTCAGAATTGTACAATTTGAGTTCAAGTTTGCAAATTTAGATGGATCGTGCAGAATGCTATATCTATTGTAGGAATTTTTGTATTATAATTAAAACTATGAACCACATAAATCTTGCATTGTGATTGAATGAATACTCAGAATTAAAGTATACTTTTAAAGTTAGAGAAATTATTCAAACATTTGTATTTGGAACTTTAGGTCTCAATCAATGTATACAATGTTAGTAATGATAGCCCTACCTTGATGAGATGATATATTTTATTTTAATATCCACAAGAGTTGAATGTTTGCTCTCAATCCTACTCATATTTTGTTTTAGTATGATTCAAGCATAAAATCTTCTTATTCTCCAAGATATTTGTTATTGTATAAATGCCTTGTGTTTATGTATCATTTATGGATTGAATATTAAATATGATTTGGTTGTTTGTAAAGTCATTCAAGGTTTTAACAAGATAATGGTTTTCAAAACTTGCAATTATAAATATGTACTCTTAATTCCTATTAGATATAATAAAACTTACTGAGACAAGCTAGAATTCTCAACAAGTATAAAAGATCTTCATGCTTTTCGAATCAAGTACTATGGACCGTAGTTCCTATTGCCTTAAGAAACGAAGAGCACATGTTTTAAATTGAATCATGATAGTGATTTTCTTCTTTGAGCATAATTTAGGTAGTTGTATCATTTGAATTTTTGCAACCACATCAAATTATGCAATACTAACATCAAATTGTTTTTACAGATACTTTCTCCTTAAGTAAGCAAGGACTGTATTGAAAATGCTCAAGACTCAAAAGGAAGGAAATTGATGGATGTTCTAATTGGAAAAAACTTTATTCAACAAAACATTATCCTTAAGCCTTATTCTTATTTTGATATGAAGTTTGATCAAGATAATGCAAAAAGAGATGGTTATTCAAGAGTTCTTGGAAATTATTATGTTGCATGTGCCTTGCAACAAACAAACATTGCTAGCCAACCAACATGGGTTGAAACTCTTGAGGTATGTGAAAAGCGATTCTTTGCTCATCCAAGTTCTTTGACAAAAGATTTGAATCTAATCGTTGAATTATTTTTCTTTTTGTATGACGTCTTTAATCATGCTCTAAGTTGATTGATATATTCATCTGATAATCATGTCCTACTTGAATTTTATACTTTAAACTTTGTCATGTACAAATCCAGGTTTATCTATATCTCTTCAAACATAATGGTTCTTTGATGTAATATTATTATTTAATGGTATAATATTGATATTTTCTATATCTCTATTAGGTGTATTTGTCAAAGCATGGTGAATTGAAGCTACTTACTTTTGCTACTGCAACATCAACAAATCGATCAATGTTACAAGCATTGTCAAGAATGGAACCTCCATTTGATTTGATGGTCAAGACAAGAAGAAAAGGACATTGCTTCATTATGCTGCAAACCCAACTTTATTCAAACTGAAAAACCTACCCAAAATTGGGTCTGCATATGAGCGTTCTATGATTAACGACTGCTTTTCCACTGTTAAAGATTATTGTCGGTTTATGAAAAAGAAATTTTCAAGAAATGGAGGGGTTCATTTTAAGGATCATAATCCTACTAGCATTGTTGACGAGAAAGATGAGATCAAACAAGCAAATGCAAGAAGAAGAGCTCTTATATTGATGTTACGACAAGGTCTATATTTATCTCAACCAGAAAATTATGGAAAAGTACCAAATCTTGGACCAACTTCGGATGTTGATTATCAAACATGGTGGTATGACTTGGTGGTGAAGGATACAACCGACAATAAAAAAAAGCTTTAATTATGCAGGCAATGCCCTCTCTGTAGTCGGAACACTTGTGGCTGCTACCTCATACATTGGTCCATTGCAACCACCAATGAACTACAATGGTGGATTGGTACGTCATTCCGAGAAACTTGTTGAGGTATTCATGGTGACTAATACAGTGGCATTCTTTCTTGCTATGGCATCCGTGATGTTCGTTGTGGTCCCATCTCTTCCCATGCCATGAGAAGGCATCATGTCTGAACTTAGACGAGCTCGGCAAATGGTACTGGTTTCTCTATGTCTCTTACTGTTTGCAATTGCTACCATCATTGTTTCATTCTCAGCGGCCTTAGTGGTGGTGAGGCAATACGAACATTCATTTCCACGATCCGACATACTATTTGGTCCATTACTTACAGGGTGGTGTGTTTGCTTCATTGCTATTGCGAGTTTCTTCATACGAATACTGAGACTCTCATTTTATGAGAATGCTATTGTGCAAAGATTATATTGATTCAGTCTTTGGAAATTTTGGAAATATTGCACAAGGACCTATTTTAAATTTTTCTCACGGGATTTTAGGGATTTAGCCAAGTACATTGATGGTTCTTTCCTCATGAGACCTGCTTGGACGATCTTAAATTCAAATACGCACGTGTGGAATAGGATTGAAATATTACAATTAATATATATTTTAATGATATATGTAGTTTTGTAGTACTTCCCTTCCCAATTTATCATGCCCTTCATATATCTGTTCTAACTCCATGTAGACAATGCGCATATAATTGTCCAAGCATATTTTGTACTCAACATAGATGCAGTGATAGGTTTCTTGATGATGATGAGCGATAGGCCACAAATCTTTGTCATTGAGCACGTGACATAGTTGGCGACTAGAATTTAGCGACATCAAGAAGAACAGTAATTGTGTTAGTTCTGCTCAATTCTCATGAGTATTATGCTTAAATTTAGCCGATGCCTCACTAAGTTCAATTAAGTTCAATGTAGAATCACCAAAATGAGGTCCAAAAACTTGTTTAGTACTAGAATTATTCTTGTACAAGAGCCATGGCTCTTCATATGTAATTAAAGCAAATTATATAGCATCTTGGGTGATTTGTTTCAGCCATGCATTTGAATTATGATGCGTCTCAACTTATGCATCGTGAATAGGAAGGAATGACGTTTTTATCATTTGTGAATAGTGACATTGTAATATGCAATGATAATCAATTCTTAGCAAATTAATTGGTCGATAAGTGTTGTATATTTGATGGATGGTGATTTTGATATCCTTTTCTAGAATGATTTAAGATTGATTGATGGGTGAGCCTAGTCAAAATCTCGTTTGAGTCTAAATGAAAATTCAGCCTTGTGTCCTTCTAAATAGTTCTAATTTGAGCAATTTAAAAGAACAAATTACTGGATGGAGTGGTGTGTAGAGATGATAGAATATAGAGAAGTAGAGTATTCTAACTGCTTTTACCTCAAATTCTTCCCATTAACTATCTTTGACCCTTGGGGCCAATTCAAACAGTGGTCAAGTTTTGATTCTTTTCTACCCGATTCATGTGAGGTATCCAAAATTTATATGGTAAAAGAATACGATTGAGAGCTTTTAAAAAGTTGTAGTTTAGTTCTCAATCTTTACCCTAAAAGTCATTAATTTTTTAATTGTTTCTTCCAAAAAAAAAGGAAATATGTATAGATATCTTCAAAGATTAAATAATTAGAGGGTTATATAGGAACAACAAGTTAGAAAATAAATGAGAAATTGCATTTCAAAGGATGCAACTACATGGCAATATTATTTGAATCCTATGGACACAATGTTTTTCCTAATTTACTTATATAGCACTCAAATGGACAATGTAGATTTCATTAGCCAAAAGCATTTTAAAGTAATAAAAGATCAAATATATTTCTAAGATTTTTGTGTAAAGTAAACTTTGTTTTTTTCCAACTAGTTTAGATATGAAATTTATGTTCATCTATCTAAATGTCCATTTTTCCATCTATATATCTCAGATTAACCAATTCCATGTGAAATCTTAAAAAATAGCAGGCATGAATTCATTTTCAAAACATAATTTATTATCATTTATCCTTATTCAATGCCCATGCTACACAAAAGTAATTGTTCACAAAAAAAGGGAAATATAGTGAATCCTTGAAAGAATAAATGAATGAAATGAATATTTTGTAATCTTTCATAGGTTCTTATAATATCACCTGAATTTGAACATCTACCTTTTGATAATACATGAAATTGCAAGTGCTTTAGTGGGATATATATTCATCCGTCATGGAAAGAATTTTAATGTGTTCCATGCCCAATGAAGACATGTAGGTGGGAAGCTGGTAAACTTTCTCAACAATTCATTTTAAAAAAAAATCCTTCAATATCAAACATCTAATGCATTCACTTGTGATGTCAAGTTTTCATGTATTTACTTCCAAAGCACCGTACGCAGCGGTCAGTGTTGGCACCACTCTACCAAAGTAATTATTTTAGATGAAAGTGGTTTGGACACAACGGGTATCACCTAGTGTTACATGAACATCACCTAGTTATTACAGGAACATCACCTAGTTATTATACATGTATCACCTTGGTATTACATGGGTATTATCTAGTCAAATCTCTTGAATTTTCCAAAATTTTTAGACATTCTCCATTGTTAATTAATTATGTACAAAACTAACCAACACGTAGGGTACACATAAAAGGGTTGTAAATCATTCGATAAATGTCTAAGTTCCCAATCTATCCCTATATTTCTTTGACTATTTCACCTCAAAACCCCAAATTACCCATTCTTATGTAAAGGGTAGAAATGGAAAAACAAAAGTCTTATTTCAATTTTCAACCTTAAGTACTTGATCGAACTTGTTGATGGTAATAAAATAACATGCTCATACAAAGTCATAAACTTTGACGGCATGGATTTGAAGATTAACCATTTAGTGTCTGACAGGGTTAAATGTGGTCTTTGGACATGTTAAGTCTCACAAAATACATTAATAAGCAATGGACATGTTAAATCTAGCATGAAATGCGTAAAGAATTAGGTTGTGAAATTTGAAGAGTTAGTTTTACAAGAACCATGTATGGATTACCACTCATTACATTACGCAAGGGCTAATTTCACACTTTCACCGATTTCACAAGAAGAAGAAGAACTCCGGCCCCCAAAGGGACCGCCGTGAATATAGTGTTTGTTCATTCTATTCACTAATCCGATGGCCACCGGACAAAGGATAGTGAATCTAGAGCTACTTCTCCCTTTCAAAGGTAAACACTTTTCTACACCAAGTGCCTTAAAGACAACCGACATGTCATCTCTCCAAGGGCTTTTTGGGTACCTATACAACGAGGTCTCAAGACCCCCCACCATAGTTGGGTGGACTATGGTGGTAGGCACCACGCCGGCATGGGGATTTGAACTCACAACCACCTCACCGGTGTGCCATGACTCAAACTACTACACCAAGGTTGTGGTGCCTTAACACCAATTTCACACATTACAATTACACTCTGCAAAAAATCGAATCACAATTTGGACTTATAGAATTTATGGAAAAGCTAGGAATACATTGTAAAATACATCAAATACACTAAATCCTACAAACCCCATGCCACATATACATGCACATGCAATATGATTTTGGTCTTAAAATTTGAGTGAAATTTGTCTTTAAGAGGCTCTTCATTGTTTTGTGATTGTTGATCTCTCTCATCGCATATAAACCTCCGTTTGATTTGTATAAGTTTGGAACATTTCGCGTGGTTACCATTAAACACCATCAGCTTTTCCCCAAATTTTGATTTGTTTCCAATTACTTTCCAATGAAATCAACATGGAAGAACGTGGTATTCTCTATCCTCAATATTAATACCTAAAGTTTCTAGTCAATTCACATCAAACCCACTTCAAAATTGTTGATTCTAGTGCAAAGAGTAATGAAGGAAACAAAAACTCTTGTTTTCACTTGAAACTATAGGATCTCAATTGAGACTTACTAAGTAATCTACTCACAAAATTTCATTGACTTTGACCGCACAAATTGAAAGATTATAGTGTTTGAAGTAAGAACATTGGTTTGTTTTCTTCCCTGCGTAGAGTAGATTAGCAGATTTTGAGTGCACTTGGTGTCAAATTTTTGCACTACAAAAGGTCAAAATGCATTACCTTTACATTCAACATTATATTAGTTCCTCGTACACTAATTTTTAGAGGTAAAGACGGAGTGTAGCATATTCAAAAAAATTGTGCAAGGAGTGGAGGTTCAAAAATGGCCAATTTATTTTTTTGAGAACTAAATATATTTTGGAATTTTAATCTAAATGGTCAATAAGAAGCTTTGTACCACATCTTGTAGTAGAGAAAGTAGAAAGTGAAAATCTAGTATAAAAGTTTCATTCAAAATCTGAATTTTTTTTCAAATTTTAGGAACCTGTCCTAAATCAAAAACACCCCACGATGGATGGTGTCTACAGTGGCAAGCATAAATAGTCGTACAATAGGAGCTTCTTTAGAAAATTAGCTACCACATCCACATGAATTGTCATAAAATAGCAAGAATATAACCATCAAAGTATATAGATGCAACAAGCATAAAACACATAGTTTTCAATAAAAGTATGAACTAGAAAAACACACACTAATTCATATGCGCAACAAGCTTGTCCAACTCTTTATGCACGAATTCATTTTATTGTATATCAGCTATAGAAAACAATATATTAAGTCACAATATAACTATATGACTCAATGATTTAGCTCTTAACCACTCACAAGCGCTACCACCGTATATATCCAC